>CM069296.1:9402500-10602500 GCA_035609425.1 Epinephelus awoara | reverse complement strand
ACTAACTCATATCCAGGTTTTAGGACTGATTCCTCCACCATATATATATGCTTGGTAAGGTTTCAGCCAATCACAGGGCAGGAACAAAAAAACAAAGATTCAGCTGTGGAATTGGAGAGACGGTAGCATGGAGAAGGAACGTAGACAGTTGACTACACAACATTTTTGTCCGTTCTTACAGTCACTGTGTCAGATCAGGGGATTGTTTAGTCATACAACTGTGCCGTGACTTGGCCGACCGACATGAAGACTACAAGTTGGTTCACGATCAATCATCCCTGGTCATTTTTCACGACGTGTGTGATGTTGTCGGGTTATTCTAGTCCTATTTTTTATTATTATTGCTATTATTTCAGTCTCTATGGTTGTTCATGTGCCAGCCAAACTGTTATTGCAGTAATGTTGAAAGCGTCAGCAGATGGCAGGAGCTACATCGGAAGCACCAAATGCAAACTATGCAATTCACTAAATCCTCCAGAACAAGTTCCTCCAAATGTTTCACATAAAAGCCTGATTAGAAATGAAGGGATTTTCTATTTAATACGTAGTAAACTAACAACAACTGATTGTTAGCAGGGGAGCATACAGAGTGAGTGGCTTTCGTTGAGTAACTTTGCATGATTGTAAAAGACATATTACCACAGGCTGTGCCCAAAGAACTGTGTGAATAATTAGCCCATTAGGATCAATCAATCAATCAATCAACTTTATTTGTAGAGCGCTTTTCCTGCATGGACATGCAACACAAAGTGCTTTGCAGAATTAAAAACAATTAACACAAGAAAGAAAATGTCATGGCACTGAGGATCAAGGGAACGCCACCTTTGGGGTCGTCCACACTGGGAGGAGCAGCAGGCCGTGCCATCGGGGGGACCAGCACCCAGGCCCCCGGACTCCGACAGACAGGTGGACCCCCACATCGAAGGGAGGAACCACCAGCCGGCCGGGCCGAAGGGACCCAAGGACAGCACCCCCACTAGCAGACCCGACACAGCTCCCAGCGTGGAGGACCCCCCTGAGGAAACACTGGAGTTAAAAGCTAAAGACTAAAAGCATAAACAAAATAAAATAAATACAGTACCAAAAATAAAATACGTAAAATTATAAATAAAATAGAATAAATAAAGTACCAGTGATAAATAAAAACAGAAAATTATTAAGATTAATATCATCTTAAAAAGCAAGATAAAAGCAGCAACATAAAATACGACAGAACCAGATAAGAACATAAGAAGAGTTTAAAATATTAGTTAAAAGCCTGATTAAAAAGGTGTGTCTTTAATCTTCTTTTAAAAATATCAACAGTCTCTGCAGTCCTGAGGCTCTCCGGCAGGCTGTTCCACAGGTGGGGGCCATAGTGGCTAAATGCTGCCTCACCATGGGTTTTTGTTCTGGGTTTTGGTATGGTTAAAAGGCCAGTGCCGGAGGACCTCAGGGTCCGCGAGGGTTGATATGGTAAAAGCAGATCAGATAAATAAGAGGGCGCAAGGCCGTTAAGACATTTAAAAACCAGTAAGAGAATCTTAAAATCGATCCTGAAGCGGACGGGGAGCCAATGCAGCGACTCTAAAACCGGTGTAATGTGCTCCCGCCCTCTGGTCCTGGTCAGCACGCGTGCGGCTGAGTTTTGTAATAATTGAAGATTTAAAATACTCTTTTTGGGAAGACCAGAGAGCAGAGCATTACAGTAATCTAAGCGACAGGAGATAAAAGCATGCATTAGCACCTCCGTACTGGCCCGAGAGAGAAACGGGCGGACTCTGGCTATGTTCTTAAGGTGATAAAAACCTATTTTCGTCATATTTTTGATATGTGGGATAAAATTCAGCTCAGAGTCAAAAGTCACGCCCAAATTTTTTACTGATTGGGTTGGTTTAAGATCCTGTAGTTTTGGTAAAAGTTTCTCTCTCTGGCCTTCAGGACCTATAACTAAAACCTCAGTTTTGTCCTGGTTGAGTTGTAGGACATTCACTGCCATCCATGACTTGATGTCTACAATGCAGTTAAAAAGGGCATCAATTGGCCCTGTGTCATCAGGAGACACGGCGATGTATAGCTGTGTATCATCGGCATAACTGTGGAAGCTGATGCCGTGTCTCCTGATGACGTCCCCAAGAGGAAGCATGTAAAGATTAAAGAGAAGTGGACCTAAAATTGAGCCTTGGGGAACCCCACATCTAATTTCATGAGTTCGTGAGGAACATGTATCCATACTTACATAAAAGCATCGGTCTGTGAGATAAGAACAGAACCAGTTAAGGACAGGATCAAGCTAGCTCGCTTAGCAGCTTTTAAATATTGTGGGCCTTAGCTTATTAGCAGTTTGCTAGCTTAGCAGTTTGAGTTAAATAAAAGAGGAACTCTGGACACATGGATTCACTCCTCTGAGCTCCAACGTACACATGCTACTTAGATTTTAACTGCAGCAGTTACACACACACACACACACACACACACACACACACACACACACACACAGACACACACACACACCCCTGGGCCCAATTTGTTTTAATGTTGATAACACTTTATGCAAAACTGTTTGTTAATACACTGTAATTACAAATTTACATTTGAGTGTCTGGCTAACTTTGAATTTTTTTGTTTGTTTGTTTTTATAGAGGTATCAGCATTTAATACTATATTGTCAATGCCTTTGGACCAGTAACTCAGTACCATAATTAAAAGCACAAATATAATTTTATTTTCATTAAAATTCTTGGTTTATTGCCATGTCATTGTCATTCATAGGTATGACAGTGTTATCTTTCTGCTACTTTGTTTTGCTGGTAATTATGTTTACTTATTTAATTATTAATATGGGCTAATGGTGCAAGGCTTAAATTAGCAAATAAATAAAGATGAATTTATAATCTGGTAATCATTAACATGTTATAGAACTAAGGTTAATAGAAATACAAATGATTTGTTTGCCACGAGGTTGGTGTGGACAGACCAGCTAACAGGCCAGCACTGCCATCCCTGGAGCCATACTGCTAGTGTGGCTAAAAACATTCCGGTGCAAAGGGAAGAAGCCAGCATGAGCCTGACTCACCCCAATTAGGTCACCAGCAAGAGAATATCTGAATAATGGCCGGGAAGCTAAAAGTAGTCCAGTCACTAAGCCAATTACTTACCTCTTCTCATGCTGTATGTTCAGGCCTCTTTACTCATATGTCTCTATATGAAGTGTATCTATGAGGAGGTGAAGGTTACAATAAATAGAACACCATTTTAGATCCTTCTAAGTAATGACTTCCTTTATATACTGTTAGATGCAGTTGCTCTGGTTCTTTGAACTAATGCTCTTGAAAAGCAAAAGCCCTTGTTGTATTATATGGACCAGTCGAATGTACCTTTAGAGGATGAGGATGTAGATACTTTCCCAGTGTGTACTTAGCATTCACAGAGCACTCATCAGAGATACACTCATTACCTTTTTGGTTCCTGGTGTTGTAAGTGAAAAAACACTTTCATCACTCTGAGGTGAGAACGTTTCCTGCCTGTGCCTGTGTACAATAATTAAATGTAGGGAAATGTAATTATCACCATGATTTTAATTAGCAGGTAAGGAGCATTTCTGAATGTTACAGCTAACTTGACTCAGATTGTCTTTCCACCAACAAAAGTTTATAGTGCAAGTTTGATGAGGTCTGTGAAGTGATGCAGCTTCCTTCCTAAGATGGTAGAAAGATGCATCATCTCACATCTGTCAAAGATGTTGATAAATGCTGATCAAACTATGAGAGAGTTTGATCATGAAGCCCCTGTGGTGGGAGTCCCGACCATCACTGACTGCCTGTGCACACCGACATGCACACACACTCATACACACGTATGTAAATACATGCAAGTACATTGTGCAAGTGGTGTCTCCTTAACTGCATTTTCAGTCATCTGTTTCACAAAACAGACACACTTCTATTTTAATTGAGACAACTGGCGCAACGAATGAGCGACACTACACAAATGTAGTGGGGAGTGGAAATAATTGATGTTAGTCATGAACGCAGTGCAAGGATGACATATCGAATCATAAGGGTCAGTAATATTTTGAGATTGTGAAATAATGCTAAATAATTTTCTCACATATTCATGTTTGGAATGTGTCAAAGTTTTACAGCTGTAGAAATATGTGTGTGTCAAAAAGTTTTGTGCACATAGATAAAATTTGCAGGTGTAAAAAAGTTTCAGCTGTAGAAATATTTTGTGCATGTGTAAAAATATTTTGAAGCTTTAGAAATACTTTGTGTGTAACAAAATTTTTTACAGAACAGTCTTAGAATTGGACACATTAATTTCTTATTGTGTATGCAACTCTGAAGTTTCAAACTACATAGCTACCAGTTAGCAGGGTTTATACTTATGCGCATACACAGGTGGGAGATTTATCTGTCCGATTCAAAGAGTTTTTGAAATCTCACTGTTGAAAAAAATCCAGCAGAAATTTTCATTACTCACACACAAAATATTTCACAGCTACAAAACTGTTTAACATATACACAAAATATTTCTATAGCTGTTTTCTTTTTTTTTTCTTTTTTTTACACAGGTACAAAATATTTATACAGCTACAAAACTTTTTTGCACATGTGCACAATATTTCTACATATACAAGATTCTTTTTTTAAACATGCACAAAATATTTTTTACAGCTATAAAAATGTTTTTTTCCACACATTTGCAAAATATTTCCACAATTACAAAACGTTTTCTTTTACACATGCACACATTTTTTTTCTGCAGTTACAAAACTTTTTTACACAAGCAAAATATTTCCTCAGCCACAAGATTTTTTTTTTTACATATACACAAAATATTGCTAAAGCTATACATTTTTTTTAACACAGTTATGCAGTTAAATAAACTTTTTTTAACACATGAAAAATATTTCTACAGCTACAAAACATTTTTTACACCTGCACTTAATATGTCTACAGCTTCAAAACTTTACTACACCTACAAATGATCTATCTATTGAGTCTTGAATGAAGTAGAGCATGAATTTGTGAGAAAATTATTTCTAAACATCATTTCATGAGATAAAAATATTAATAATATTAATACATTTAAAAAAATATATATTTTTTAATTCATTTTTGATTGATGATTATTTTACATTGTTTATATTTTTGTTTATTTTCCTTGCATAATTTATGTTGCATACCCCTGAATGTTATCACTGGTGGGGGAAGGGGAAATAGTCAGTCAGACATATTTCTACATTGAGTTGTTAAAGTTGTATAGTTAAAAGTCAGAAATTATTTGTGTTCAAAATATTAATGTCTCTTAATTGATTTTAATAGAGGTGCTGCTTTTGCTATGCAGGCTGTGTAGAAAGGGTGGAAACAGTTTTAAAGGAGCATCCTCAACAGTGGAGGATTCAGTCTCAGTGTTACAAAGAAGTTAACAATCACAAATCAAGTGATGGGATTCTTTGCATGATTAAGTATATTAAAAAACTATCTCTTCAGTTTCATTTGGTGAGCAAATACAAACAGAAATGTCACAGATTGGATGGCTACAGAGCTACGACTGCCTTCAATTTCTGTGCAAACAGCCAGAACGGCATGGACAGAGCACACTTCGTTGTTATTTTTTCATGCTTTTCGCAGATCCACCATGTATATTGTTGGATTGTCGACGAGGCATGGACTGTATTTCCTTGAATAAAATAGCCCTGACTTGGACGTATTTGCTCAGTGATGCTTCAATAGCATTTACTACCCTCGCAGATGGCTGCTCTCCTATAGCCTGGAGGAACATAGTCAAGTCTGAGCTGCTTTTAACTGTAACCCAGTACGTTGGCTTCAGTTGTGTTGGTATTAGAAACATCTCAGGGAGAGGAGTATATTTATTCTCCTAGCACTGGCATATGTGAACAAGAGAGGGCTCTGAACATTTGAAATTTGAAGTAAAAAAAAATGGATGCATGTTTCTATAGAACAGCCTGTGGATGCTCTCATTGGGTTAATAAGGCATGAGCCGTTATTTTCAGCTTCTGCATCCCACATCTCTACATAGCTATTTCCAGTGAAGTCAGGAAGCTCAGTCATGTAGCAACTCTTATGCTTTTCCCCATGAGAGAGATGATGAGACTAATCCAGGACCGTTCGATCAAATGAAACTTTTCAGTCGAGCTATTTTTCAATGTCACATTTCTTTATGTTTGATCCATGAGGTAGGCTTGTCCCATTGGCATCATCTATCATCATCAAGTCGAGCTACCGGGCTCTCCTGACCACTGAGCAGTCGCTCTCGGGAGACGGATGCCTCCGAGGAACATCTGTCAATCAAAGACTCGTGGAGGCTTTGCTGCATTTCCATCTTCAATCAACCACAAAGAAACTCATGAATCTTGCACGCTGGAATCTAGTCCTGATGCTTGTAAAGGTATGCATGCGTGTGCACTGGTATTTAGCTGCATGCATGCAGCATACATGCACACACAAACTCTGCACATACTCAGACTCCATCTCACTTTGACACTCCAGTTATCCGTATAAAGATTTCCACATGCTTGTCACAGATGTGATTCCTGCGCCAGCTTTGTTAAAAGAACAGCTCCCAGCCAAGATGGGGAAATGAGCCTCTTGGAGGAGAGTGTATTAAAGCCAGGAGTGTAAACACTCATTCTAGTTAGTGTTGGCACCTGTGTGTTTGCGGAGGTGAGTGGTGTACTCCCCTCTATTAATCTGCATTCAAACGATTTTAAAAGATGCAGTTATAGCTCAAAGATGAATGCAGAATAAGACTTTGTCAAGCCTTTGGAAGTGCAGGAGCAGCAGTTCATTCCGTCACACGAGAATCATTTTTGAGCGGCTTTGAAGGCTAATCAATGGCACCCGACGTCTAACAACAAAGACCTCTGATTTAAGCAGTCTAGTTAGCAGAAAATATCTAAACATGCCAGTGCTGCTCACCTAGATGGACTGAGTGAGTCCTTGAAATATCAATGCATCGAACAGCTGCTGATGAAGTGCTGATAGAAAGACTGCAGAGAGGAAAATCAGTGAGTGAGACGGTCCCCTGAAGAATGGAAGGACAGGACAGGCGACAGATTTTGGGATGCTCGCGGTCACCAAAGGTTGAGCACTATTCAGACACAGAAGATGACAACGTTAATTGGGGTCACTCCTCTGGGACATCCTCTCCTTTCAGTGTAATTTTCTTCGGTGGATGACTTGCCCACAGGATCAGAGGAGAAACTGATACAAATTAGCCAATTTTTCGTCAGAGACTTAGCAGTGAATTGGGAAAACTGGGATCATTTCATCAAATCATAGCAGTGTTTAGACACAACGTGCAGCGGCCCTCCTTTGCCAATAATAATAAGTACTAGTTGCCAAGTTGCAAACACCATGTCATTAATCTGTTGTGCGCCACACTCAATTACTCCATTTTCTCCAAGGAGAGAGGAACAGACTGTGGCCTTAACTGTGGTTTCACAACATCTATAATTAGAGAAACAATTATTCAATTTCATGATAATCATGGTTGCAACACTGTGTAACACTCAAATCGCTCCCTGTATACAGCTAGTGTGTGTCTCATTGTTCCCTCTCACCTTCAGAGTTCATCTGGGGCTAATGAACACAGCTCATAAGAGCTACACGCTCCCTAATGGTTTAGGGAGATATTTTACTTGTTTATGTCCACCATATGGTTTGTGCAATCTTTCACTGGGGACCAGGGAATAGGGTTACCTTCAAAAGGGGCCTCTATACACAAATGCCCAGTTTCATGCTTGCTTATGCTTTAGATGTGCAGAACCTGGTATTTTTAAATGCTATTTTTAGGTCACTTTGAGGGCACTGCCACTGTTCTTTAACTGATGAAAAAAGGACATTTTAAAATAGTTTATTATATATCATATTCAGCATGTAAATTGCCTCGTAGTGCCACAACCCCATAATGGTTGGCACTGTAGGCAGAAGTCCACGCAAAAAATTGGGTATTTATTAACAAAATATTAATGAGACAGAGGCAGAACTGAAAATGCAAGCATTCAAATTATACACAGTGACGAAAAAAGCATTTAGATTTAGATGTTACTACTAAGAATATATGTTACCAGTGGGTAGGAGCGCACCAACGTTAAAGCCGCTAGGGCTGATATTTAAAACCAATGCATCAAATAATAAGAAATTTAAAAGACGTGAAAGTAATCGCTTGTGCTGATGAACCCAAGGAGAATTATAAGCTACACCTACAGCTCTCCTTGGCTTCATGGAGTTTTATCGTGCATTTCAGCTCATTGTTTCACTGTCTGACCCACAACTTTATTGTTGTGCTTCACTCTCACTGCTCTCATAATGTCATTTTTGGCCCGAGCAAGCAGCTGTGTTCAAAGAACGAACTCTTAATACCTATTGTGCATGACCTGCTCAGCTTGCAGACAGCTAGAGACCAACTGATAGACCAGATATTTCCCTCAGGAGTTGGTAGAGACCAAAAACAGAGCTTAGGAGAAAGCGCAGCAGCCTCGAAGAGAAATAGCTCCTTGGACTGAGGACTTAAATAAATAAATGTTGGGAAAAATGAGGAGAGTAGCTTAATGAGGCAACAGTAGCTCATTCCACTGGGACTTGGATTGGGAACCAGAGGGTCGCTGGCTCAAGTCCCGGTCCGGACCATTTATATGGAGTGTGGACTGGTAGCTGCAAAAGGTGATGGTTCCAAACATAACCAAACCAAACCTGCGCCTGTCCATGGGCAGCCCCCTCGCTCACATGTGTGTGTATTTAGGACCTGTGTGGGGATTAATTAAGTATATCTTCTTCTTCTTCTACTACTATTGATCAACAGAATAACAAAAATTGAAATTTGTGCTGTTGAGGTGGTCAAGTTTACTTTCATTAATGCAGGTTATATTGGATTTTGTAATTTGCAGTTTTGGTGCATATATAAGGTGTTTTGTCAGAAAGGGGTAATTTTCTTCAGTCAATTAATCACAAGTTGCAACAAGTGTTCAGATGAGAAAATGGACAACAGTGGCAGTGATCAGTGATATAAAGCCTAAAGCCTTTCCAAACATGCACACCTGTAAGCAGCAAAACAACATACAGCCTGTGCTCTGCCATACCTCTCCAGTTAGCAACGGATAGTGCTGACACTGTCCAGATGTCTACACAGTACTCAGACTGATTGCCTGAGACAAAGTGAACAATGAAAATAAATGCCTTCACCAGAAGAAAATCCTGATCAGATCAGAGCTGAAGGACAGAAGAAAAGACAGCTAGTGAAGTAAGACAGGGCATTTAAGGTAAGCTGCAGAGTGTGTCTTGTTAGGTGCTGAGCTCATTCGATTTATTTATTTCAATTTTTTGGTCAGTTTTGTTTGTTCCAACATTTCAAGGTTTTTTTTCTTCTTTTACTTCATTGTTAACAAAGAGTCTGGTGATATACAGTAGTTAACAAGCTTAGTTGTTGCTGTAACATCTATGCATCTTAATGATGTTGAAGCATTGGTTGTCTCAGTAATTGCATCTTTGAAGACAAGTGCTTCACACAGAGCACAAATGGCAGTCCTCAGATTGGTAATTAAAAGTGTGCAGTTGGAGCTGGGATGGGATGATTAAGGCAGTACAGACTCGACTGACAGATGACGGGATGAAAACTGTATTGATAATAGTGCACAGTCGGTATCAGTGTAGCCCTGTCACTCATCCACATACACTACACACACATACACACACACACGTAAATTGGGAATTCTTTGGCCTTATGAAGCTGTTATGGCTGACGTGTTAGCTTGCAATTGCTTATTCACACATCCAGAAGACACAGAGCAACATAATTATTCCAATCTAGTCTTACAGAAATACATGAAATGACCACGACCCCTTTTAAGACTGCATTACGTGGTGGTAGCACATATCATATTTAAATAACATGCTGGCTCCAGAGAAACAGTGCCAACGGAAAGTCAATTAGGATTCTTTGTCAAGGTGGATACATGATTCCCTGGTTCAGCGACATCAGGCAATAGGCTGTGGTCAATGTAACGACCCCACAGGTACACTCTAAAAAATGATTCATGGGGTAAGTGAAAAATGCTTAAATGAAGTTTTCGACATTAAAACAAATTATGTTTATTTCATTAATATGTTTTAGTCAGTCATTTTAAGAAGTTGGCCAAAAGCAAAAACATTTTTGACATTTCTGAGCAGGGATGGAATCAAAATAAATAAGTTAGAATATCTTAAATATTAAACAGTTTGACCACTAAATATCAACAAGACTTTTAGATAAATATTAAGTTGGTTTGAATAAGTTCAGTTTTTTGAGGTCAAAATAAATCATGTCGGTTGTACTAAACTGACTGAGTTTGTCAGATTATAAGGACTCATGGGATTTTCTCAATAATGCCAGACTTGGAACTACTTCAAAAGATGCATGCAAATTGTTTCCTTATTTTTTTTTAAGTTGAACCTAATAATTAATTTTTAGAGTGTAGTATGAAGAGCAAGAAAGTTGACGTAGTGGGACATTGGTGGGTGGTTGAGTCACCAAACAGCGGACATTCACTCTGGAAAACCGAAAACACCACCTTTGTCTCAACCTAACCAAGTAGTTTTGATGCCTGAACTCTACCAGACCGCCACCAAGTAATGGAGTAAACTGTGGTCATGATCATTTTGGCTCAGTGGCCTAGCCGTAGAGTGTCCACCCTGAGACTGGGAGGTCGTGGGTTTGATCCCCGGCCGGGTCATACCAAAGACTATAAAAATGGGACCCATTGCCTCCCTGCTTGGCACTCAGCATCAGGGGTTGGAATTGGGGGTTAGATCACCACATAATTCCTGAGCACGGCACCACTGCTGCTCACTGCTCCCTCAGGGGATGTGTCAAATGCGGAGAACAAATTTCACACACTCAGGTGTGTGACAATCAGTGGAACTTTGACTTTGACATATTTCTGTGAGATCACATTATGGCCTTCACTTAGAGTTGTGTTTCTGATCACCTAACAAACATTACATGCAATATTTACTCCCCTTTCAGCTCTGTTTTGGTCTCCACCAACTCCACCCAATCTGATTTAGTTCAGTTTGATTAAGCTCCTCATCTGTATAGTCCAGGTCCAATGAATATGGCTGACCATCAAAGTTAAATAGTTTCTGAGCATAATGATACTCTATGGGATACTTCACCATTGCATTTACCTTCTTATGTTTCCTCAAAAACTGTATTACAGCAGTGAAAATCAGCTTCACACAACCAAATTGCCCCATGTCCTCCCCCATCCATATTCTTACAATATATTTATAATTTTGTTGTCTTGATTGTTTCTACTTTGATTTTACTATATGTTGGTCTAGGGATTCCTCTTCTGTTGCTCCTCCTGATACTTCCTCTATTTCCTCACTGCAAGTTTTTCCCTATCCCAATCAAGGGTCCAGGGACAGAGGGTGCTGTATACAGTTCAGATTGTAAACCTACCAAATAAAAGGCAAATTTGAAATTTGTGATATTTGACAATATAAATAAAACTGACATGAATGGACTTAAGTAAGCCTGTGTGTGCAGATAAATATGCTGCATGGTTTGGTCAGACAGCAGATTGACCTGGATTGGCCTGGCCACAATGATACTCACAGTTTACTCAAAGATGCCTTATAATTTTCATATATTTAAAGTTTATATGTATGGATAGAATATTCAGTTATATTACAAAATAATATCTCTCAAAGACAGAAATTCAGATAGGCCCCTATAGGGGACACATACACACACTAGAGTGTGGCTACCCGATCTGAGCCCGACGGGTCCCGACGGTAGGCCTGGAAGTGTCGGACCTCCCGCCACCAGCCTCCGCCTTGATTAAACGCTGAAAATAAAATAAAAGAGGGAGATAAGTTTGTTCCTATTTTATTTTATTTTGTTATATTTCTCCCTCTCCCCTCGCTGGAAGTCTTGGACCTCCCGCCGCCCGTCTCAAACACGGAGGTCTCCCTCTCCACAGAGCACCCACGGCGCATGCCCAGCCATAGTTTGTAACCATAACAACTGTGTGACACAAACTCAGTGCTTTAGTAATTAAATAATGTCGGGCTTGGTTCGGGTTCGGACAGAGATATGCGGCCCATGCCGCACTCACACACACACACAAACACACGCACACACACACACACACACACACGGAAAACCGGACGTGAAAAGTGGACATGTCCGGGCAAAAGAGGACGTTTGGTCAGCCTACCTATGCAGATAGCCAACTTTAGAATTACAAGGGTTTATTTTCAGTCAGATGCAGAGACAAGTCCTTGTTTAATTGAATCTTTACAACAGAGCTGGTGAAAGCGAAGTTAGCATGACCAATAGAGTCATAATAGCCACATTGATGGGAAATATGCAGGACTGAAATAGATCAAGGTCTCCGGTCATCAAATACTGACGCTTTTGTCATGCACCTTGCCTGTGACACCGATGCCAAAGGCACCCTTTCACGTTACTGGGAGATGCACCCTTTTTTTTGCATGTTGCAAAATGCGAGGTGCGCCACACTACCTTTTTTATAATTTAATGCCACTCGTGGAAAAAAACTAAACAAAACGTTTGCTCCACCTTTTTATTGTTGCCAGGAAACCCTCGACTCACCTCCTTACTCTGATCTTCCTGTGTAATCAATTTACCATTTATTCATTTAGAGGGAGGGTACTTGCTGTAGCTCTGTTCGAGAGTGAGAGGCTGTCAGCAAATAGTTTGCTGGGCACAGGGAAATAGTGTGGGCACATGAGACCTTAATACAGAGGGTGGATCATGGGGAGTACCACCAGTTGGTCCAGGAGCTTTGCCTTGATGTTGGCTGTTTCCAGGCATATTTTAGGATGACTGGGGGGCAGTTTGACGATCTGCTGTCTATCGTCGGGCCGTATAGCTCTGGGTATCCAGTTACCGCTAACACCAGTTTCTCCACTTTCCATTGTTTACCAACTGTAAACTTGTTGCTGTGACCACCACAGAAGGACCGCCTCTCAAAGCATCCGATTGGACAATGGGAAAAAAGATGACAAAAAAAGAGATGACGTGGGAAGTTATTCTGCTTTGAGTTGAAGTTTTTTCAGCTTGAGGAGTTCAGAGTGCTCCAGCAAAATTGCCCTGTGCCTTGAGCACAGAAATCGAGGCGCGTTGTAAAGCAAAAACCGTGAGCACAAAGCTTCACTCATTAAAAACAGTTTCCAAAAGGCACCCCCAGCTGCTAAAACACTTTTTGATCAGGGCCTAAGGGTGCCTTCATGCCAAATGGAGTGACAAAGCATCGTTCTTTGCCAATCTGGGAATGAGATTGAGCTGAACTTAGACTTTTATGTGGAAAGTAATTTACATTCTCCATTAATGACTGTATAATCAGCTGCTTCAGGTTGATTATATTGTATAATTATTTTTATGTAATAATTATATTGATTATATAAATCAGGTTCATGTGAAATAATTTGATAACTGTCTCTGTATGTCTCTATGCCCCCTCCTGAGCTTCATCAATGTGCTAACCACTGTGTGGATGGCAGGTTGTGGAGCATGTAACACATCAGCATAATAACTTTGTTTCAGCCACACTCGTTTTTGGCATTTCCAAGACAGTCTTTACTCATCACATTCTGTGCTTTCTCACATGCTGCGCTGCAGCCTTGTCAAACTCCTTACCGTTAATACTATGCACATCCTGAGGGTTACCAGTTTAGTAAATCTCTCCCCGTTATCAATTTGAATAATCACACAATGATAGATGAGCAGTCTTTACACACATGCGCGTCCGCATGCATTAACGCCACTGCAAATATTTAGTAAGCACGTCCAATCTGGCTGTGCAGAGGCAGCCTTACAGTACATCAGTGTGGTGCAGTGTTTTCTTATATCAAAGTTTATCTACTGACTAGTGCATCATCCTATTTACAGAGCAGATTAAATGTGCTGTATGTTTATCAGCCAGAAGAGACCACAGAAGATAGAATCACTATTTACACATTTATAAGATATAAGCCCAATATCAACTTGCACAAAAATAAAGAGTATGAGAGCATCTATTTCATTTTGTGTTTATCAGAAGAGGATGAAGATAAGTCCAATCACTGGTTGTTAAGATCCATGGAGTTATGAATCGATGTAAAAATAGAGGAAGCTGCCTGTGTGCATTACAAGCTCCAGTGCAAGTAATATGACACATATGTAGGCACAGATGATGGCGTATAAACTCATGTTTCTCTGATCAATAATTTACAGAGGACCGATCGACACAGCAACGTCCAGATCCCCGGTGATTTCCAAGGTTAATGGCATACATGCATTAATGGGCCGAAATGCTAAAGGTCTCTTGGCAGGGTATGACAGATAAGAAGACATTATTGCTGTGTACTGAATGACAGAGCAGGCAGTGTGCCCTAATGTCAAATGAAAAGACAAATTGCTCACAAGTGTAAAACATGTAAACTTTGCTTTGAGTAAAACGGGACATGTAATGGTGGATTCATGAGATGATTGTTTGCTGATTACGTTTCAGCTCTACAGAAGCTAATCAATAATGGGAGACTGACACACTAGTGCATATACTAACCAGGAATTCATACACAATGCAGAGGGAAAGAAGACACGCTGTACTATACGACAGCAGATTAGACATAGAATGCATTCAAAACTACAGAATCATATCAGTGTTGCAGAGATGTCGTTAGTACGAGCATTCACTCTGCCGCAGAAGCGTAAAATAGGCCACATTCACGAGACAGACCTTCACGCTCGGCGCTGAATTGCTGCTCATATCAGACTTTTTTGGATGTTTTCTTCATATCTATTCTAGGATGTAACCAATATGTGACACCAATATGAACTGACAGCCATGTTGAAAAGACTGTGTGAAGAGTGACAGTAACAAAAGATGTCACATATCTGCAGCTTGTTTTGAACACATCCTGGTTTTGATGTCTGCCCTCTATTTTTGACTTGAATTGAGGCTTCTCCCCAAATATCAGTCAAGCCATCAAATCCACTTCTTTTCCTCTGTTGTTTTTTATTGTCCTGCAGGACAGTAAAAATACTGGCTGAACTGAGCTGCCATAATGCAGGTCAATGATATGATCAATGGTTTGTACATTACAGGTCCAGTGTGTGTAGGATTCGGGGGCATCTACTGGCAGACATGAGCCCCTTTTCCACCGCAGGAACTTTTCTCTTTTACCTGGGATTTTGAAAAACCTCAGTGCGTTTCCACCAAAATTACCCGGGTAAAAAACTTTCCCTCAAGCCCAGATTTACCCTGGAAAAATGACCGAATAGGGGGGTAGGACTTTTCAGATAACCCAGAATTCTTGAGGGGCAGGGCGGTGTGCTGAGGAACGCTGATCAGTGGAACACACACGCAGCGTTCTGCACTTCCTGGTATGGGCAGCTGCTGCAAACTTTATTTCAGTTCTACAGGCTACACTTCATTTGTGTTTTGATTAAGGATGGGTTCCGAAACCTGGTACTAAATTAGCCCCGGGGCTAAATTATCAAAGACCGTAGTATTGATAAGCACTAACGGTATCGGTTCTTTTGTGCCGGCGCTGAACTCCTCCACACACACATACATTGACGCGACACGGTAACAGCTGAGCGGCTGCGGTGTAATGAAGTTAAGATAACTCGAAAATGACTCGAATTGACGGCAGCTACACTTGTTACTGTAAGTGACATTACTTTATCAACAAGTTTTCAGCAAGCATGAACATGTAAACATGCAGACAGCGATACTCAATGTGCTCCGTCCACAGTCTCTCATCCACCAACACTAACGTTATGTCTTACACAAGGACAGCACGCTAGTTCGGCTGATAGCGAATTGTTCCTAATAAGCTCAAATGACAGCTGTCTGTATGTAGACTAACTTAGTTTGACACTTATCTTAAAATACTTTAAAACTTTGCTGCTGGCTGAGACAAACAGCCCCAGCTCTCTACACTGGCATGTAACCAGCCAAGCTGGTGGAGCCAAATACAGGACACATGCCGAATCATCTACGTCATCACGCTAATTTGAATAAATTTCCCAGAACTTTGAGGTGCAGTAGAAACGCAAACCGCACAGATTACAGATCTGGTAATAAAAAGTTCCTGGAAATGTTGGAGGAAAGGGGCTATGGTATATAATATTCACAACCATGTTTTCATTAGTTTTTTTAATCATCAGAATACGTTGTGGTTTTGTTACACGCGCAAGTCATAAGCAAGTCGTAACCTTCAAGTCTCAAGCATTTCCAAGTTACTGTGGGGAAAATCAAACAAGTGGAGTCCTTGCTTTAAGTCAAGCATGTCGAGTCAAGTCACTGTTCAGGTCAAGTCATACAAACTCATAAAGATAATATAAACTGCATCCAGTGGTGGAATGTAACTAAAGACATTTACCCAGTTTTTTTCTTCTCATTCCACCGTCTACCTCTACTCCACTACATTTATCTGACAGCGTCAGTTACTATTTACTTTGCACACAAAACATATGAAAATGTACAGATACAGCTGGAACTGTCAAATTTTGAATTGACAAAAAATAAATTTGCCACTCTATTGATAATCATTTAAGGCATTTTAATCTAAAAACATTTCATGGCTCCAGCAGAATCTAATCTTAATAAAGTGAAAAGACAAGATATAAGTAACTGTCAGTAAACATCCCTGGCCAATGTGTCCAACCTGTTTAAAAAATATGACAATAATTTGGATTTGCATTGTAATTATTGATATTCAGTAAAATACATCATGGAATCAAACAAAACAGTATTCTGCCAACAGTGTTTGAAATATTTTAGTTGCCAAGAAAAAAAGGCAAACATATAAAAATCTGAAAGAATAAACCAATTATAGAGCATCAGAAACATCTGTATGTGTTTCAGACTTCATTGCTGCAATGTTTACTTTGCAGGGACAACCCCCATGCGCGCGCACACACACACACACACACACACACACACACACACACACACACACACACACACACACACACACACACACACACTAACCAAGGCAGCATCCAAAATCACCCATTTAGCTCATTTAACCCTGTGTTGCTTGTTCATAAAATGTACAGCCAGTGAACAACCGGTCGGAATGTTTGCTCAGGTTTTCTGAGGTTAATGTTGCAAATAAATTAAAAAACAAGTTCCACCAAACTGACCCACACCCCCCACCCCCGTATCATATCAAGCTAACATTAGCTAACTACCGACTAACCAGATAATATTAGCTAATTGACGAGCACTTACTGGGCAGAATGGCTCTTCAAATGACGAACAAAGTTTGAAGTTGTCGTCTGGCTGTCCGAGATGTTTATGCCGCATGTCTTGTACTGTGCTGTTCATCTTTTGCCGTCATGATGGTAATTCCGAAAGCCGAAGACGATGACTCTCGGTACCCCTCCCGCTGACATACTGATGCCTATCTGATACAAGAGGGCGTTTTTCTCCAATAAACATGTAAAGTACGTAGGGCATGACTGATTGACAGGGTAGTGATCCAATCATGACAATGCCATTGTCAGCCCGCGCTCCTACCAGGTAATCGACATTATTTTTTAAATTAATTTATTAATTTTATATTCACACTGAAAACATGATGTGAATAACACTCAAGTCATTCAAGTTATTGTGTCTCAAGTCAAGTCAAGTCCCGAGTCAAGTCTCAAGTCTTTTATTTTTGGTCAAGTCTAGTCACAAGTCATCAAAACAGCGACTCGAGTCGACTCGAGTCCAAGTCACAATGACTCGAGTCCCCATCTCTGGAAAGGCTCCACTCACATAACATACCTGCAGGTGAGGAAATAACACACTGTTAAAATCCCCAAATGTGAGCCGAGCAGGAACAAGAGGCCAAAAAACATGTCACTGGGGAAACTATGTCACGGCGCACAGTGGTGACTGTGCGTGCGTAACGGCCTGGAGCTGACAGTGTGTTACTGGCTGTAAAACATGTTTAATACTTAATGAGTTATTAAAAAACCTAACTCAGGTGTCACACAGATAGAACTGAATAAAACCACATGGTAAAGCTCATGATGCTGCTGTACATGGTGCCATTCCTCCGAGGAGAGCTGCTGGCAGGGGGGAAGTAGTAGCGTGGCCACGAATATCTGCCAGCCGGTCTTCCCCTACTGCAATAAGCGTCATCATTTTTTAAAAATAAAATGTTTACCTCTCAATATCTAGAAAAATACAAATGCCAAATAAAAAAAATCAAGACCTTTCAAGTCATCTGTCTCAAGTCAAAGTCAAGTCTCAAGTAATGAATACCAAGTCAAAGTCAAGTCTTTCATCAAGTCTCAAGTCCTCAAATTTGTGACTCAGGTTGGCCCCAAGTCATGTCATATGACTCGAGTCCCCCACCTCTGTTAGAATGAGTCGTTTATTTGTGCATACTGAGCCAGTCCTCTATGAGGAAGTCCACCATGTTGTTTTTACAGTAGCCCAAAATGGACAAACCAAAGACTGGTTCTAGATAAAGCCATTCACGTTTTCTCGTCAGCCACTGTTATTCTCCTACATTGGCTACTTGGCACATGGTAGCAGTTTCAGTTTTAAAACCTCACTGCTAAATGCCACTAAACCCTACACACTGGACCTGTAATTACATTTACAAAGTAACTGTACTTAAATGCAATTTTGGGTACTTGCACTTTGCTTGAGTATTTTCATTTAATGTTACTTTATACCTCTACTTCACTACATTCTGGAAGCCAGTATTGTACTTTTTACCCCACTGCAGTTATCTGTCATGTTTAGTTAGTCTATTGATCACTTTGTGGATTTGGATTACACAAAATATAAAGTATTATTATGGATAAAGCTAGCCAACAGTATACAAGAAACATTAAAAACAGCCCCACCTTTATCAGCTGCAACACAAAAGTACTTGTTTAATGTTTATTTAAAGTTTTAACATCATCAAAGGGCAATTTGCTTCAACAAGGCCTAGCGCCACATGAACAGATGCTCAGAACAAAATGAAAATTCCAAAATGAGCACCTAACTGCATCTGCATCTGAATATCTTCACAGATTCGGCCTACTACTGGACATTCCACTTGTCAATGCTGCAGGGGAATGTGAACTTGTGCTCCCTTCTGGCTGTACCACCAAGCTTTTGTGGTGTGGGTAGTTTCTTGAGCACATCACCTCTAGGGATGACTCCTTCATCATTCTCTCTAAATGTGAAGATGGGCTTTCCATCAACAGACCTCTTACAACTTTGCTTCAGAAACTTTGCACTGATCTCGTCACCTTCAACATTCTCCACCAATCCAACATAGTTATAGGATTTGGATTTTTTACCTGCAAACTTCACAATGACAAAGTCACCAGCAGACAGATCCTTGTCACCATCATCATCAGCATCGTCACTCCGGACATCTGAACTCTCATATTCAGTGGCATCGCTAAGTGGAATCGGAAAGTCACTCTCTTCTGAGCTACTGGAGAGCACTTTTTGGGGGGGGTTGGTTGGTTTTGACCCTTTCAGAACCCCCTTCTTATTGCATGTTTTAATATGGTCAGCTAGCTCTTTCTCCATGTTCTCACTGAAGACTCGTTTGGCGGCTGCTGTTCTTTCATAGCCTGGCTTTGTTACTTCTCCTATTTTTTTCTTATCCATATATCTTTTTATGGTCATCCTGCAGATCTTCATCTCCTTTCCAACCTGACGTATGGTCTTCCCCTGTTGTTCACTGCTCTTTCCAACTCCTCAAGAGGAGTTGAAACCCTGTCTGTCTTCCTTTTGTATCTGCGTGGCATGATGGATTTTGGTCTAAAACTAAGAATGGCACATAGTTTTAGTGATCAAATGTAAGAATACAATGTACAATAACAATAAAATACAATAAAGTAATATATAGTAAATAATCATAAGTTGGGGGAAGTTGTGTCACTGGCACAACTTAACCCAGGTCCTTTGGCACAAATTACCCCACCATTTTGAAAAAAATGCATCCCCCAGCTGTTTTGAGCTAGCATCATGCTAACTGTATAGACTCATGATGTAGCTTACTAAAGCACTAAAACATGTGTGAACTGTTTTCAAAGTTTTGTATAATTGTTCAAACACAGCAATCAAAAAACCTTAATCATAGAAATTTTACTTTGGAGGGCAAAACATTTTTTTTTTAACTTAAATGTGCTTACCTCTCAAGCCATGTGTCTCCCTTCTTTACAGAATGAGCGAAATGGATGCCTCTTCAAAAATATGTGGTCACATGACCAACTTCTTCTATGGTTTTCTAAATAACAGGGGTGGCACTACTTGCCCCTTGGCACAAATTACCCCACTCTCCCTACACATTAATGCATCACTAATTATAATCCAGTGACATACACTATTCTGAAATGGGCCATTATGCATAATACATTTTACTTAATTTTACTTTTAGGTCCTTTAAAAATCCAGTGTGTTGGATTTAGGGCGATATACTGGCAGAAATGGAACATAATATAATTAGTGTGAGTTCTTTAGTGTATAATCACCTGAAAATAAGAAATGGTGTGTTTTCCTTACCTTAGATTGAGCTCTTTATATCTACATAAGGAGCAGGTTATTGTCCATCAAGTCCGTCATGTTGCATCACAGCGTTTTTACAGTAGTCCAGAATGGATAAACCACACATTGACTCTAGATAGGGCTGGTGCGAGATTTGTAACATGGAACTGCTTTATTCAGTGTTTGTATTGATTTTCATTGCATGGTCCATGTGTTTAGGACAGGAAGAGAGCTCTGCAGATAATGTGTCCTCTGGTAAAAACCTCCTGAGCAATTAACAGTGAAGAATCCTAACTGAAGGTTCACGCTTGGCACATGTGAGAAGATTCAGCTGGTTGGAATCTGCAGTCCTCACACCCGAAACACACTGCCTGTGTGAGCAGCAGCTGTGCGTTGTGGAACCTGTGTGTTAACAGGTTAGGGCAGCCACATTAGCTGTGTGAGCAGGGCTGCTCAGGTGCAACTCTGCTGCTGCTCAGCTGAGAACAATTTTCCTGTGTGACGTGCAGTTTTTAGCAAATACAGACTGTGAAAGTAGTCTCTTGATCATATTGACGTTATACCACCTTTCACTAGTTTCTGCCACTAAATCCTACAGAGTAATATTACACTGTAAAATATAATGGAATGTAAGGAATTATGGGCAAAACTGAAATGTATCTGAATGTATACTTTGAGCCAGGTCCCTTAAAGGACTTGTTTTTATTAAACCGACTATGAAAATTATTTGTCTTTTCTCCATGGTATCATATTTATTAAGATTCATGATTATTTTACATCTGCAGCCACAACACAATATCCAGCTAACAGTAAGATCCTGTAAAGACATGTTGGCATCCACGGGCCATAATAAAAAATGAAAGTGATGAGTGCAGTGTTTGTCAGTCCCGGCCTTCACCACTGGTCTTCCACACAGAGCCTTTTCCCTGTGAACCTGGGAGGAGAGCTCTACAGACTGCCTGTCAGCTGTCCCATGGTGCTTGGAGAGGGCTCATGGTCTTTTTAATTCACAGCCAATCTTCTGTCCATCACACCACTTTATCCCTACTTTAGAGCTCAGCTCAGGTCCACACGCTGTCACTTTCTGACATATCTCGCAGCCTACACCTCGACAATACCAGAAAATATTGTCAGTTCCTCCCCACCCCCTACACACTTTCAATATGAACATCAAATCATATTTTCAAACTGGATGTAGGAACAGAGCCTCCTGCCTACCTCCCCACACCAATCCACTCCATGTTTGACTTTTCTTTGCAGTGTGTGTATGCCTGTGTGTGTGTGTGCGATGAAACCATATGTGGACTAAAATAAGAGCTTTGGGTTTAGTTTATGACGGATCACCCCACGCTTATCTGGTGACCTAAGCAGTTTCTTCAGATTGTCCCACACGAGCCGTCACATGTTGATAATGAGCGGAGGTGGATTCTAAGCAGCACGACATGCACAGCCCAGCAAAGGTAAAGAAGCCACCCCTCGTATGCTGCCATTCTCAGGAGATTTCCATGAATAAAGGATTAGCTTCAAGCTGTGAGTCAAGCTCTGGTTCTTCCAGTTGCTTTACATATTTAAGGCCGAATTTTGCACCAGCAGAACAGGCGGCTTAAAGTCAAAGGAGATTGTGCAGCAGTTTTGTAAGCGAGAGAGAGTCTCGAACGAGTATATTGATGTAAGTTCCTGAAATTCTCAACATACAGTGCATGCCTTATCAGGTTTATAAGAGTTTATCTTTGACTCTCCCCTAGTGAATTTGTAACCGAGAATATTTAGTTGTCTTCAAAAAAACAAAAACAGAAGCCAAATATATCCCCTCATGTTGGACATGTTTACAGTAAATCAATTTCATTATGACACTGAGATCAGAAAGCTTCCGGTGAGCTCTGAGGAAAGTCATATCGCTGCTGATTTTATCATCCAAGACTAATGCTGGGGATAAACTGCCTAATCCATCATACATTTAATTGCCTCAACCAGGATCTTTGCCACTGATATCAACTTTATGAGTATGTACATAACTTTGATCAAATAATCTGCCTCTCGAAATAACAGCTAATATTATGAGACTGAAAGTCAGACAGTCTTTACAAATACCTGTTTGGTCATATGATGTTTTAGTGAAAGGTTTGGCAGCGGACACTATACTTGTTGTATTAGTACTGGAGTAATTTAAAGTGCTCAAACTCCTGTATCCTCCTGGACTTGGCTCTAGGTCCTCCTGCCTGCAGACACTTTTACCCATTTTCCAACAACATGGAATGCCCAGTTCTGGTTTGGCACCTAACTTTGAACCATTCAAAGCATCTTGACCAAATATAAATTGGTTTGGAACCTGAAAAGTTGGTTCCCACTAAAAACTAGCAGGTTTTCCTTGACCTGAAGTGTGGACCATGATGACATCAGTGGGAGTGTTATATTCTACAGGCTGGGAAGAAAGGATGGAAAATGCAACAATGGAGAAGTCAAGTGAGCAGTCGTCCTGTTATAATTAATAGATGGTTTGTGCTTGTTTTATGGATAAAAATAAATATCTGTAATGACAAAACATAAGCTTGCACATCAGTGTATTCTTATACAATGGTTCACATGATATCTAACGAATTAGCACCCTATATTGAGGTTACGGACTTTACATTATGTTTAGGTAAGTAAGGTTACGTAGGTTAGGTTTAGGAAAAGAAACATGGTGACAACATACCTCAAAGTAAATAGATTAAGATCACTTGGTTTCACACAGTTCCAAACACCGGTCTCTTGGGGATAGTCCTGTGCTTTGTGACCCATCCACCACCCAAAACGTCCTCCTTAGGCAGAGTACTTCCTCATTTACTCCTGTCACCACATTGGTCACATGATGACTGCCTGACTGATTTCATGGGTTACATACAATTTGTGGTACATTACTTTTCAGGTAAAAAAATGCAATTTGCCATGCTGCAACTACTGTTAACTTCTGATGCGCATTGTGCAACACCCTCCGTTGATGATGCAGTCTTAATTAAAATGGTTCCACACCTCAGTCGCTCTAAACTGGTTTGAAATGGGAGCTGGTTCACTAGATAGCACCAAAGGTCCAAAAATCCTGAGCGTGAGTGGCTCAAGAAACAGAGGTCATTCAGTGGAAAAGGTGTATGTATGAATTAACTGTGATTTAATGGCTGTCTTTGACAAATTTTAGAAATGTGCTGAATTTCCACCGGATCATCTGTTGTTTGACGTCCAGTCAGGCTAATGGTCATTACATTTGATTTATTGCTTGAATGATCATCAATGTAGCTATTAGAAAATGAGGTATTGCTCGGCTGTCTCACACAGAGAGAAGATTCACAATTCCATTTCCCACATGGCTGACAGAAGTCATCTCCAATATAGTTGGAGTAGACCATAGACAGTAAGAACAAAGGAAGCAAAGAGACCAAACAGAAAGTGGAACAAAATGATGGAAGCAAAAAAAGAAGCAATTTTCGTTCGGTCAGTAGTCTTTGCTTGTGGAGAATAAGGACCAAACACATAGTTAAGATCTATGAATACGTTTTATACACACATGCACTAACTGCATGCGTGGCCAGACCAGTTTACCATAAGGGTGCTTTTACACCTGCCATGTTTGGTTTGGTTCAATCAAACTCAAGTTGGTTTGCCCTCTAAGTGCAGTCTGTTTGGGCAGGTGTGAACACAGCAATCACACTCAGGGGTGCACCAAAACAAGCAGACCAAGACTTTCTTGAAGAAATGGTCTCCGTCCAGGTACAAACGAACTCTGGTGCAGTTCATTTGTGGTGAGAATGTGTTCCGACCTTAATCCGAGCCAACTGCAGTCACATGACACATTGTTTGGGTTAAACTAGTCTCTATACAGACTCCACATTCAGTGAATGTAGAGTCTGTAGGCAAACCCCGGAGATCTTGCCTCTGGAAGAAGAGCGGAAGAGCTCTGGTTTCCAGTTTGTAGGCTGTTTGTAGTCCGTGTGATATTGACCAATCACGTTTGAGCCGGCTGCACTTGTTGGCAGGTTAAACGGTCCGTGCGGGGAACTAACGAGGCAGAACATAATTGGCGTCACTGCAAACTCTGAATCCACTGCAAACTCTGAATCCACTGCAATGGTTCAGCATATTTACTTATAAATAAACGGAAGTCAGAAACGGAAATTTGACTAAAATGAACAACGACAGCAATATAGTCCATGATAAACAGCGCTAAAATCGACCTGCGTAGTTGTCCCTCCATTGTGACATTAGAAAGTGTCACATTTATCCTGCAAGTGTACTCTTCCTCAATGTTTTGTTTACTTCCTGGATTTCTCCCACATGGAAATTCTGACCAATCAAGTGCAGCTTTCTCACGCAGAGCATTTTATCTGGTCCACTTGTAAATGCTGCTGTGAGAACACGAACCAACTTTAGGCAATTATGCAACTTTGACCATAAGTGTGATCGCTTCAACTTGTTCATAATTTTTCTTTGTTCCTAAAAAATAAAAAAAAAAACCCTCCCCACTGTTCTGTCACGAGTGCAACCTGCAAACATCCCTCATCATACTTTCTCACTGTATTTGCTGTGATTTACACACACACACACACACACACACACACACACACATACACACACACACACACACACACACACACACACACACACACACACACACACACACACAAAACAAGCTAAAAAACATCCAGTGATTAAAGGGTTTCAATGTGAAGAATTTATTGAGTCTTTTTGCCATCTCACAGAGATATCGTATTATATTAATACAATGGTATTACCTTACTGATGTAACAAATTGCAGGTTCAGTTCAAGAAGCAGAATATTCAGAAACGTAAGCAGAAAAAAATTACAAATACAAATTTTGGACATCATAATGAGATATTCCAGCAAAAAGACGTACATACATATAAATAAATCAAAGCAATAAATAGAAAAATGTAAAGGGGTTACATTTTTAAGGTAAAGGGACAGCACAGAGTCCTTCAAAGCACGGTTTAGGTTGATGTGAATTTTATGTAGCACTTTAGTCATGAATATAAAGAATAATGCATACAAATGAAACTGAGAGACAAACTATTCTAGATTCCTCTTAGGCCAAAACATATTTGTGCTACTTTTCAAGAAAATCAACACACAAATTACTGACAGATGTTGGGTTAAAGTTTTTTATAATGAACATCTTGTTTGTTAAAAATGAATAGGAAAGTGTGTTGTCCCAAAAAAGTCATCCCGATGAGTTGAAAATGACAAACCCTCGGAGTGTATGTACAACATAAGGATAAGGCAATACAAATAAAATTTGCGCTGAGAAAACAAATGTGAAATCTAAAACATTACAGTAGCACATTTTTACACTTCATCACAACATTAACAACACCTTCTCTCTTATATCTTTAATCAATCAGCAGTGCTTTGTATGAAAGTCACAACTAACAGAAAACTTGTCTCCTATAATTATGTTAATCTACAACTATTCTGCATCAGGGAAATATGATTAAATGTAATAATGTTGCAATGCAGATTATGCTCATCATCATATCAGACAAAGCTGAATGTATATTATCTACAAATTATTCAGTGTTATGATATTTTGTTATGGTATGCTGAATAGCCAGAAATGAAGGCTGTTATTCAAAACTGTCTTGCTCAGATTGGATGGCATTTTTTCAAAGACAAATGTTTCTGTTTTCAAATGATACATGTGTTACTAGGTGAGATGCAGTTTCACTGTTCAGTACTCTGTGTATATGTATTCACTTGGCTGTGATGGATGCTAATGTTAGCATTTTCTGAAAAGCGCACTAAATGCACGAAACAGTGGCAACAAACAGATTCAGGAGCGCTTTCATACTCAGTTCTCTGTCATGTTTTGGGATATAGTAGGTGTTTTAAATTTTTCCCATTTTATGCCATTTCTCTCCATTAAAATACAAAAAAAAGTTACATAAAACACAATTCCACAGATAAAATAATAAATAAATAACATACATTCTATGCTTGCCCTTTTGCAAAACAATTACAATCTGTATGTTTTAAAGAGTAGTTTACAGCAGGTTTGATGACTATAAACTTGATAAGGCAAAGCAGCTTTGTTAAACATGTGAAGTATTCCATCTCATCTGCTCCCAGTATACAACCTATTTACGCAACAACTCCAAGTGTTTCTTGATACATGTTTGAAAAGCGTCATGATATAAGCCAGCGTTTTCTTGCATATAATTGACACAAAAAAAACATGAAAAGCTGTCCTAACTCTGTGGATGTACAGAAGCGTGTATTAAAGTGTTGATGAAGATTGTCTGTTTTAATGGAATTTTTTTCACACCTGTAGTGACAGGTGGTAATGACAGGACACACGTAAATGAAATTGTTTCATGCAAAATGAAACAAGAAATGTCTCATGTGGAGGCAGCAGGCTGGCAGATATTCCTCTGAGGATTCTTTACAGCTATATACCCAAATAAACTGGCATGGACTGCATTGTGTAAGTGCAACAAAACTTGATTTAGTAATTCAAGAGCTGAAAAAATGATGACTTTTAAAGGTGAGTTTCGTCAAATACGGCAAGAACTATAACATGCAAAAAATGAAGCGACATTATCACCAGAGTATGAAGAAGTAACAGTTCTGACGTCTATGTATTGCAGAGATCTCTTAAACGAGCATACTAACGACCAAGCACCGGCCCGTCCTGTCTTGTAACACCACTTATTCCTCAAGAGGCGATGGTGAGTCACTGCTCTCTGTCTGCTCTCAGTCCAACATTTGGAGGAAGTAGAGCTACAGCCCCATAGATTTATAATGATAGAATCATAATAATACCTAAATACCAAATGTCAAGATGACGCCTGTTCATTTCAATGGAGTTACTCGCCTGGCGCATATGCCAAAAAAAGTTTCTAGCTTCCGGGTTTACTTCCATGGTATGCGGCCCGCTGAATATGTGCAGTAGGTTTTCTTCCCCTGGCCTAGTCCAGGAGTTTCAGCTCTGCCTATAGACTTCACATTGTGATAATGTCACACATTTTTATATCACTTTTCTCAGGTTGAGGAAAGTTTTTCAAATATAAAACCTTCATGGATAAAAAAAATTCATAACAGAAAGAGTCATAATTGACCTTGTTTGCAGCTCGAGGTGTCCTGTCAACAGTTTTACAGATGTGTCTTTTATAATTGTGGTCTATGGGAAAAATGCATTTTGGGCCACAGGGGATTTTTTTTTTTGCTGCAATATCACAAGTGACAAATGGAAAAAAAATTGTCTGCAAGGTTGAGCAGCATTCCTGGGGGCCTGTATAACCCTTGGTAAGCGTCACAATAAACACAACATTTGGCGGCAAAGAAAAAAAGTCATATGAGAAGCCAAACAACATTGGTATTGCTTTCCACTGGTTCCACTGATTCCACTTTTAATTCACAACTTTTCTTTTAGACTGGTACTGTAAATAAGATCTAATGCCGGCTATTTAATGAAACATATCTTTAGTGCAACTAATGTCGATATATGGTTATGATGTTTTTTTGTTTTTGTTTTTTTACTATGGTCTTGCTGAAACTGATTTAACTAAGCTACTTGTATCACATCAGGGCTCAAAAAATAATGATTGCCCGATTGCCCGGGGCAAGTAAAACTCAAAGTCGGGCACGTAAACTAAAAACTCACTTGCCCGATTGGGCAAGTTGCTAAAAACAGTAAAAGTTAATAACTAATTGATAAAATAAATGTATTTTAACACGCGCTCCTTCGGCTCTGATGCAGCAGCCTGAAGTCACAGGCAGACGCTGTGTAACAATGTCCTGCCCACAGCCCCCATTGATTGGTTACATGGCACAAATGAAGCCAAACAACACTGAAGCCTCTCTACATGCTGCACTGTGCATGTCCGAAGGCACAGAGCGGAGCTCAGCTGCTGTCGTGGGGTGCACCTGCAGTTATTAGACTAAAACATTAAAATATTTTTGATATGTTCATCCTTACGCAGACAGCTTACCGTTTTAGATGGTACACCATGTGAAATATTTGGCAAACTTCCAGAAAGACTTGACGGTAGTTTCTTGAACTATCCGCTCCAGTGGGTTGGGCTAATCCATTATTGTGAAAACAAGGGGGGTGTTCTGAAGAGAAACAGGGGTGTTCCGAAAACACCCCCATTAGCACTTAGCACTTGGCTGCAGTCCGCAGACAGCCTCTAGAGTAGCACTCCTGATGAAATTAAATTAAAACGGCAATAAATCTACCAGTCGAGTGGGGGGCTACAGCCCTACAAGCCCTACAGCTACAATACATGACATATGTTGTTTTAATTAATAAATACAGTGTGAATAAAGATTACATAACATAAAAATAACTGCAGTCTTTGTTATTTGATAGCCGCTTAAATTAAACAATTTTTATTGGGCAAGTAAAAACTGACTTCGGGCAAGTATATCTCTGACCAACTTGCCCGACTGGGCAAGTGGAAAAAAAACCTTAGCGTTGAACCCTGAACATAAACTATAGGCCTACGCCACATGAAGATTATAAGACGGCAGTGATACTTTGACCGGCTCTCAGAGTTTCAGCCGTTTACTCAAACTGTGCGTGTTCTTGTTTTGCTGTTAGTTAGTTAGTAGTAGTTCGCTGTTTTTTTGGTTTTTTTTTTTGTTTGTTTGTTTGTTTGTTTTTATGATAACTGATGACTGTAAATTGAGATTGTATGGAACCAGTAGTGGTCTGATGAAATGCAGCATCACCTTGGTTCCCTCATTCAGAAGCCAGTGGGATTTTTCCGCTGCAGAAAATAAGGTCAGTGACATATGTTTATGATATTTACAAGATTTTGCTCAGCAAAATAATTTACACGAATGAACACAGCTTTTATGAGGTGCAAATGCAATCACCAGAAGTAAAAAGCTAACATTAGTTTATAAACAAACTATGCCACAATAACATGACTTTAATTTGCCACCACAACAAGGCTGTAAAGCCGTGGTCTGCATGGTAACATACTTTAGTCTCATTTAGCCACTTGTTAGCGTCCACCGTTTTTAAGACTCCAAAATTTAAAAGAGTGGCATTTACTGACTTTTTCTTATGTCGTGGAACAAAATGTCTCTTAAGCTTGTGTTAATTACAGACCTTATTTTAGGTATCTAGCACAAAAACCTTTTAAAAAAAACATTTACTTTGAGATAAGAGAACAATTGAGTCAGCATCAGCTGACAATTTTGATAATGAAAAAAATCTGTGGGTGTTACCAGACCTCTGCAGCTTGTCCTTGTCTCTGATTGAGGGTAGCAGCTCAAGGCCACATTAGCCACTCCTACCTTGACACGCCTATGCATAGATTCTTAACTGTCGATCTTGCAACCGACAATGTAATAGGAGTGCAACACTACATCAGTGGAGTGCTCCTTTTAAGCAAAAAACTGCTGTTTGTGTGAGGGTAAGGCTGAGCAGGGCTAATGCTACTTTGAGGTAAAAGTTATCTTTGAAACAAATTGTCATATGGTTTTGGGTTATGTGGTGTTAAGCACTAAACAAACACACATAGGCAGAAAACATTTACAAAAAAACTGCACACAAATAATTGTGAGATACAGGGGTGCCCAGCAACTATCAGGTATATTTCATGTTGCATGAAACCAGAGGGTGAACCATTGTTTGCTGTAAGCTGGCTTCTTACCAACACACACAGAGCTTTGGGTGCATGCATCATTACCTGTGGATACGTGTATATCATGCACCTGACATTTTGGGAAATATGTTTTGTTTTTTTATTGTTGTAAGTTAGATGACATAATCAATACTACTTTTGCATTAGTGTGTTAACTACTGTATGGAGCTGAAGCTTGGAGTTATTAGCTTAGCGTAGCATAAAAGAGTGTAATTCCTGAAACGAAAAAATATATTCCTTTAATTTTGTGGTGTTATTTTGATTCAACAAAATTTTGTATATTTTGTATAAAGAACACTTTACGTCCAAGTGATGAAAACAAAGTGAATACATAAACTGAATGCTTAGTTTTCAAACTGAATGTGTGTAGTGTGTGATACTTGTACCTTTTGGTCTGTAACATTCACAGAGGTCACAGCAAGCCAAGAAATAACTTGGAAGTTGAGGCAAAATAGGAAGAAACAGACAGTAAAAAGTGGAAACTAGGACATGAACCTTTGCTCAGGTTCATTTCAAAATGACAGATAAGAAACTCATCTTCCCATGTTTATCAAACTCTTGCATCCTGGAGGATTGCAGTGGTCCTGAAAATAGGCAGATGAAAATGTTTTGTGTGTCACTGTGCTGTTGCCTATGAGTAACAGCCCAGCCACAGATTTGTGGGCGTTTGACAACCTGTCAGAACGCTCCCATTATCCAGTTTTGGTTTGCAAACCAGGGGTTGAGAAACTCTCTAGTTAGCTTCTTATTCCTTAAATCTGACACGTAGAAGAGAATCATAAACTGTATTCATTCTAATGTCCACAGCTTAATAAGAGCCATAGGAAGCTACCAAGTACAAATAAAAAATACAAAAAACATCATAAAACAGCAAATCTTCATTGGAACTGGACTCAAAGACCCGTTTGAGTTTAGACCTATGGGAAGAAAAGAAAAAAGAATATTAACCATGGTAAGCATATAGAATTTTTTAAAAGAACTTCAATTATACAGCACATGAACTACTTCTTCAAAGGCAGCATAACAATCTACATTTGTAATATGTTTAAAAGTTTTAACCTGGATGCAGATGTTCACGTGCAAGTTATCATAGGAGAACACCTATAGCCTGCAAATATAGAGTGCCCCAGGGATGACATTTCTCTGTAGGTTGACGAAGAAGTTAGCATCACCCTGTCCATCTCCCTTGTCAGAAAGCCTATGGGACTTTTCCATTGGATTTCGGATTATTGCTGAAAATAAACTCTAACAAACGTTAATGATACTTACACATTTTGTTTAGCAGGATAATCTTAACAAATGAGCACTTTTATTATTTTTGATGCCTAAATGCAGTCACCAGAAGTAAAGCTAATGTTAGACTACAAATAAAGCCATGTTCAACGCGGCTCGGTGTGATGACGTTCTGTAGTCTTATTTTGCCACTTGTTAGCAACTGCCTCAAAGTTCAGTAGTGGGGTATTTACTGATGTACTTTATATTGTAGAACAAAACGTGAATGTCTTTAAACTACTTTAACTAACCATAGACATTATTTCAGGCATCTAACCCAAAACCCATTCAAAAAATCCACTGACTCCAAGATAAGGGAACCAGGAGTGCAAAAATACTAATTCATACCCGGGTTAAAGGGCTCATTCCTGGGCACTCTATTTGGGCTTCCTATGAGGAGGTACTGTGCAAATGCCAAACATATGACCACTTATGGCCAGTTATGGCCAGTTTGATACCACGTACAGGTGAAATGCCAGCAGAATTTAGCAACCTATTCTCACCCCGACCTCATCACATATTTGTGTTTGGTCATTGACTTTCCATGTCGAGATATGACACGCAAGGTACCCTGGGTGTATTGGTTTATGATGTTCTGGGACACTGTGTAAACTGCTGCCTGTTGCATGTATTGTCTGATTTCAAAATACACTGTTTTCATAGGAAATGTAGAGGTTGCATACAGTCTCCTTCAAAATGAATGCACTACTTCAGTACAACATCACCCATTGACCTTGTTTTCCTTCAACAACAACAAACACAAGTTGTTGGGTTTAGCCAACACACGCACATGGTTGGGTTTAGGCAGCAAAAGCATAAAAAAGGGTTTGGCTTTACGATCTTACAGGAAGTGAACCCCGGCCTCCCAGATGAAACACGAGCATTGCTGAACCCATCAACCAACCCTCCTGCCCACCCTACTCGGACTTCTGCTGCCTTCGTTGTTGTCCCACCAGATATCCCCCTGACATGAAAGCATGGCTTTTTTTGTTGATGTCTAATGCTGGAAGTCTCTTTCCAAGTGCTAGTTTTCGATGACTTCGGAGTGGGTTGAATTTAGAGCACCCTTTGGAGTTCTTAACAACTTGCTCTCATCCAAGGTCCTCACTCTCCTCGGTGTGAAACCTACCTCAAAGGCACTTTTTGGTGTCTCAATGAAACACACCCTGGCATCTGTATGTGATGCACGGCTGTCTCCTGGGTGAGAGAGCACTAACACTTGCTTAACATTGTCAGAATGGTCATTGGTCAGGGTTAAGTTTAGACAACCAAAATACTTAGTTAGGTTTAGAAAAATACACAACGTTTTAGATGACGTAAGTAGGTTGGGTGAGTGACGTAAACACATGACAGATGTAAATAATATAATGTTACATTAAAACAACACTGAGTTTTGGTCTTACATGGGACACCAAGAGCAGTGTCAGGCTTAAAGTCTACGTTTGATTGAGTCATCAATCCTATACACAGACTTCTCACTCTCTATATGACATCACTTGCCCTTAGCTTCAGGTATTACCACGAATGAGTTTATACTGGAGGTAGCCAAAAAACTGTGTGTGTCATAGGGACAACTTGTAGAAAAACTCCTGCCCACTGTCAAACTTGGAAAATTAATGACTTTAATGCTGTGATGTTTTGGTAACGAGACCTTCATCACGCAAACTGTTTGGTAACAAAGAGAAGCTCTCTTATGTAGGAGTGCTGTGGGTTTCCATCAGTCACTTTGCCCACGTGCATTGGAGAGGCATAAATACCAAACATCAATTAATGTGACAATCTAAAATATTATACGCAGACAGAGGAAAAATAACGTGACAATCATAAATATACCCAAAAATGTTAAAAAGGGGGGAATTCTTATGAATAAATAATCATCCTTATTGTTAAAATGCATTCTCAAAAAACATATACATTCCTAAATCTTGCAGGTTACATTAGAAAATGAACCTGTGGGAATACTGTATGTTTGCATGGAAAGTGAGAAAAGCATCAATACAGAAATAGGAACCTTTGTAACAAATACAACAAGGCCTCCAAAATGCCCCTGAGTAAAAATTACATCAAAATATACAAGGCAGTTACAGTACTTCTTATTATTCTTTCATAGACACCAAAGGTTGCCTACAGCATCACTATAACATGCCAAGGGGCGCGACAAAGCTTGGTTTTCGACAAACTGGGATGAGAACAGGCTGTTCATACATATTTGTCATGTATGTGTGGTTGCAATCTCAGTTCTCTGGGAGTCATAAAAAAGGCATGTCTACTTTTGTATAAAATTCCATGAAAGGCTTTGTTCTGAATTTATTATGTACCAGTTTTAATACATATTTAATAATATTTGTATTACTGGCAGTGACAAGTTTTGCAAAAATATTAAAAATGTCATATTGTGTAGATGGAAATTGATGTGGTGTATTTGAATAGAAATTAGTTAAAACCTTGAATCTCAAGAAAAATCAGTTATTTTGCTGAAATGGCTCACTTGTCAGGGGTTATTAGGGGAAATGTAAAGTGTTTAATAAATGGCGACATGGTGGCACTATACAAACCAGAATCTAAAGAGTTTTTGCCAAATGTCACTGAATTCTGTTAAGCATTTTTTTTAGATATCCTGCCAACACACAGACAGACAAAGAAAGCTGAAAACACAACCTTCTGGACAGAGATGATTGTGTATTTTATGTCTCTGTTTCCTAGGCGTACAGTGCAGCCTTATTGCAATTCATATGTGTATTCTGAAGGCCTTGTTCAAGCTACGGTAAAGCTGATAAACAGTATCAGTCACACAGGGGATTAGTTACACAGAGTGCACCCATCCCACTGCTTCTCTGCTTAATTCCAACTGCAATCATTTGCATGCTGCAGAGTATTTGAAACTTACTGGACATCTTTGGTATGCGGATGGGCCCACTGCTGGTGCCATCACCCCCTTCGGTCAGAGCTTTGATCTCAATGAGGTAGTCCTCTCCAGAGGGGATTTGCAGCTCCACACTGGTCTTATTGGTTTCCAGTATAGTCGTTCTACCGTGCCAGGTCTGACGATACACAACCTGGAGGAGAGTGTGGATCTGCGGGTGAGCATTTCATTCTTCAGTCGTAACAGTCAGAAATTAAAACTTTACGAGCTCTTAACGACGGGATGCAAGGCTTCATTCAACATGTTAAAGTGTATGAAAAACAAATCAAAATCCCAAAAGCAGTAGAAGTGTGTTCAACCAAATTCTAGTTACACAGTGGCTCTCTAGAGGAGGTAATGAATTCAAAATGCCTTGTGTGGTGGTGGTTTGACCCAAGGACTCATAGTGGAAGGGCATATTTTTATAACATGACCTCGGCCATCCTTTTAATACATTTACTCATGTAATTTAATTTTTTATAAAAAAAATTCCGCATAATGTTTTATTTCATACTTCAAAAGAAGTGCGGGGCACAGAGAGCCAAATGGTGAATTTAGTTTTAAAAACATTGCAAAATATGTCAGAAATTTTTTCTTTTGATTCACAGTAATGCCTCTGCAAGATTATAAACCCATTCCTGTCCGCACTGCACACTCAAAGAATTTCACAAAAGCCTTATCAAAAAATGTATCATTAAATAACCAGGGCTGCATAAATATCTTTCTTTGTGTGTGTGAAAATCATTTTCAAAAACCAGTGTTTTTTCCACACAAGTATGCAAAGTAGATAAAATGTGATTCACTGTTCTACTGGTTGGAAAAAGCTGAATTCTTTCTGTGGCATGATGCTTTTCATTTTATCACCTGGAACAGATCTTTTAATTTTGAAAGGCCAGACAGGGCCAATCCATAAAGTAACACTGGAGTGCTGAGGTCTATCTATCCACTGCGATGAGAAAGCCATTTGTCGGGATGACAGCTGCTGAGGCTCTATTTGTTTCTCCAGTTCCTGAGTTTCTGCTATTACTCTGACAAACTCACCTTGTATCCTGTCACCTCAGACTCATTTTCCATCGCCTTGACATGTTCCCAATTCAGAAAGATCTTCGAGTTGGTCAGGTTCCACTCAATATTCCCTGGAGGCTGACTTGGAGCTGCAAGATAGCATGTAATTATACAGAGACGAGGTTCACAAATGGATGCATACGGTAAAGCAATGTCATCAATAGCATTCTCTAAACTAAGTCTGCTGTCAGCCTTGAAGTATTCATCTGCTGCTGCAGCAGAGATCAAGAAAAAATAGAAATTGCGTATGCTTCATTTATATGAGTGCTAATAATGTTTAAATGAAAAGCACAGAAATATTTACTACATATTTCAGTGAACAGCTGCAGTGGCTGAGAATTGTGTTGGCTTTTCTTTTATGTAGCCAGATCATAAAAGATGGAACAGGACACAGAATACATTTTTTGGGGTCTTTATTCCCTGGCTGAGTTCCTCGGAGAACAGTATTAACAATCCACTTTTTAATGTTCAAAATAGGATGTAAGGCAACAAAACAATTGCTGTTCACCTCAAACCTCAGTTAGGCTACCAACAGGTTCTGTATGAACAAATTGACCTAAACAGACACCATGAATTTAACTGCTCGTTTATACCTGATGCACTGAGATGGTGTGTACTTTGAATAGAAACAACGATACAGACAGGGGGGAGACATGTCCCCCTCAATGTATATGGTGACTACTGCGCTGTCCGCATGCATAATTAGGCTACAGTTGTCTGGGTGCGCAAAGGTGAAGTACGCTGGTCTTGTCGTACAAAGTTTGATGGAGTGTCAACTGGACAATATGGAGACATTTGCATCTTGGAAGCCGGACTACAAATGTGGATAGACAGGGAGAAACACAGGCAAGCCTAAGACGTGGTTAGATACGATATTCCTCACTATATGAAGTGACTGATAACAAGATCTGTATCATGGAAATTTGTCAGGTTTTTATTTTGTAGACAATTGATCTGTATTTACAGCATGATGGGATGACAGCACAATGATGTGTGGTATAACTGAAAAGCTCTGCTCCTGCACTTTCATGTGATATGCATGGCATTTCTGTGCGAGCCTGCATTTGTGAGTAATCCATCCAACAGTAATGTGTGTGCAGAGCTGTATGAAAGCTCTGTTATACATCATTTTATTGGACTTTATCAATTTTTTTGCTGTGAAAACATTGGACTACCGACAAGTGCTTGGCCTTGTCGGAAAGCTACAGTTCCGCTGTTTCACGTGAAATGTGTGGCTTCTCGCTATGACGCATGGTCGCGGAGAAAATCCACAGAGAAGAACAGGTGTGAATTTGGACGCACTATGCGTCGTTCGGGCCCATAGTCTAAACTTCTCAGTTTCAACATTTTATTGAGAACATTTAGGAACAGTGCTGCACATTAACTTTTGTCTGCACATTTTTTTTGTCGCCATTGTTACGGAGTCTGAGGTGCAACTCATGCGCTCTCAGTCCGCCTCCAACTCAGGTACCGAAATTTGGCACTGATTAATTTTAAGTGAATCCGTACTTGGTAGTATCGACGTGAATCGGTACCAAGTACAAAAACTACTGAGTTTCGGGGCGTCAGTGACGTAGTGGATAGTGCCAGCGCCCCATGTATAGAAGCATTGCCTCACTGCAGCGGTCGTGGGTTTGAGTCCGGCCTGCGACCCTTTGCTGCATGTCAGTCCCCTCTCTCTCTCTCTCTCTCTCTCTGTCTCCCCATTTCACACACTGTCCTATCCATTAAAGGCAAAAGCCCAGAAAAATAATCTTTAAAAAAAACCAAAACAACTACTGAGTTTCGGTACCCAACCCTAGTTGTGATGCTCAAAAAAAGATGTCTTCACTGATTAACAGATGTCTCTTTTCCCAATGTATGTCTATGGGAAAAGTCTTGTTCGGCCTGATGACATCACGTTACGAGTCTGGAAGTTGTACGTATATGGTTTACAGCCATGCCACTATTTAGGACCACACCCTGCACAACTGCAGAGATCTCAAACTACACACTACACACTACACACTACACACACGTCACAAATTAAAAACTCTGGCTGTGTTTTTCTTCCCTGTGCCAGCTGCTGTTCTTGTACTGCAACATCCTTGTGCATGATGTCATATAAATGTTAAACCATGCTGTGCCGATTTGTCTCTTCGTAACTGATTAAGGCACGCAGCACAAAAGATGAACCATCTCTTGAGTAGCACCCAAAGCCTGCCTGACCACCTCCAACCAGGTAGCGGTGACAGGTTGCCAACCCCAGACAACAACAGACAGCCCCTTTTTTCCCCCTGAAACAAACGTGATGCGAGACTCAGCTCACATCGTCTGTGCAGGAGGCTTTTTCAAAAGTCTGTGTGTTCAGCTCTCAGTGCTTTTGTAGCTTTTAAGTGAATCTCTGTGGCCTCGAGTTTAGTTTCTCCCCTGGGTTCCTGTTTTTATTACTATACTGTTTCACTCTCACTTTCAGCCGTATGAGTTGTGTTAAGTTAGGCTACTGCTGATGAAAACTCAACATTTCCTTCTTCTGCTGCTTCACAATAAAAGCTTTTGCAAAACAAAATAATGGAGGGCTTTTACTGTGAAGAATCTAAAGGAAATTAAATGTGTTTAGCACCAAATTAGCGAAACTTTGTTAGCAGCTTTTCTTACAATAAAAACAAGCCAGGGAGGAGGAGAACAAGCAGAAACAGCCACAGTGAGATGTTGATGAAGAGCTGCGGACAACAGCCTCTTACTGCACCTCTGCAAACAGCTCACCTCCAACAGGTAAACCTCTGTGTGACTGAAAAATAACGTAGATCAGCCCGCCACCTCGAAACGTCATCTCTCAAGACAAGCCGTCATTAGTTAAAGACACACCTTCAAGCGGGTAGTCCTGTTGTAATGGAGACGCAAATCCCTGCCACACTGGGCTGATGTGCTGAGTCAAACCATACCAAGCCATCATGTGAGTGTAAAATGGTTTAACTGTCTCTGTATTTCCTGGTTACATTTATTACTTGTCTGTGTGTGCTCTTTGGAGCAGAAGGCAGAAATCCCTGTTTAAAAATGAAATAATTTTCTTCTCATAAGACTGATCAAATTGATTATTATGAATAATTAATTTATCTTAATTGTTTTCCTGTCTTTAATAAAGTATTTCACTGCTGGACAGATGGTCTTTTCATATAACTGGGCTTTCTGTGCAATAGAGCGATACAAAGGCTTTGGAAATTAGTGCTTCATGACCAGAGAGACAGTTGAAAATGACTTTTCTCCAGTGGTAGAAAACCTACAACTACTAGCACTGCTTTTTTTTTTACTATTTAATCTCAGTTTATTAAGCCTCCATTTTTATAGTACAGGAAGAATATGTTTTCCCTGAACATAATCCAGGTAGCGACCTCGTTGTCACCACAACCTTATTATGAATGTAGTAATATACAAAATGTAGTAATATACAAAAGTAATATCTAGGAGACAGGGTTGCTTCTAATTAGTAGGAGATAAAGCTGCTGCACTGTCCGTTGAATTGTAAATGATACAAGTAGAGATGTCCTAATATTGTTTTTTTTTTTAAAGACATTTCAGTTCCTTATCCGCTGTGAGGGTCCAAAGGAAAAACATAACTCTTATGTTGTGTGCACATTGGAAAAGTCCCTGGTCTCTGTTTATTCCTCCTCTCCATACTGGCAGAGAAACAATCCCTTCCTTGAGGGACAACCTACAGACACGTCCCCGGAGAATGCACTAATCTTCTTCCTGGTAGTCGTGTGTAGGTTTATTGTCATGCCAAAAAACCCACATGCGACTTTCAGGACTTGGCCCAGCAAGAAAACGCTGTCCAGGGAAAAACAAGGAGGTAATTTTGTACTTAAATACAGTAACACTGAAAGATATAGACTTTATTTGATTTAATCAGAGTGCTGAATGCTTTTTTGCACTGAATGTGGAGGACTGGATAATGTACCCTGCCTCTTACATTCGAGTCACATTGGGAAGGTCAGGGTATTAGAAATGCTAGCAATGTCAAAAGTCTTTCAGCAGAACCCATACACCTGAAAATGAATTAAATTGCTGCTAACAAAACAACCACATACATTTTTCTGAGTATTTAGGCTTATGAATCAAAAAGAAAATCATGTTCATCATTAATTCAACTATGTAAAATATATTAAAATAAGTTTTACTTCCCAACATTATTTCAAAGCCTTGTCTACACTGGCAGACATTTAAAGGAGCTCTATACAACATTTAGAGCATGTCTATGATTCAGAGTCTGGACGCGCACACAGTTCTCAACAAAGAGGTGGTTAGGCTGGCGGCTAGCAGGTAATGGTGCTAGAAGCTAACGGTGCTTACAGTGCAAATGATGCCAACAGTGCTGACAGAGCTGACTGGAGGGTGAGCTTTATGTCATGTGCGCAGATGGGGATGGGGGGACATGTCCCCCCCAGATTTATAATGACCCTGATCCGTCCCCCCCACTGCCCTCAATCATAAACACTGTTCCTTCAAATAGACTTGAACCATCTGTGGAACAGGATTTAGGTAAAAAGGCTAAGCAAAAAATTAAATACTGCACTTTTTTTTTTTATCTTGTGTGTGGACTCACGTGGTTTCTTGGTGGTGATGTTAAAAGCAGAGCTGCAGGGTCCAAGTCCAGCGCTGTTTTGGGCTCTGACTGAGATCAGATAGACTGTGCTGCCCTTCAAGCCAGAGAGCAGAGCCATGGTGTCGATAACCCTCACTGTCTCCGCTTCACTCTGCAGAGATCCCCTCTCCCAAACGAGAACCTGGACCAAAGATATGAGGGTTACCAGAGACCTCCAGCTATGTTTTCTACCTTTGCCTTTTTCCATTTTTAAACCATTTATAAATCAAGTCAAACCTTTTTTATTCTGCCAATTTCCTGCTGAGAGTGTCAACATGTGCTTATAAGGGAGAGTACTGTTGACTACAATTCTTGAGTGCACAGAGGTAGTCAAAGACTGGCTTAAGGATTGCAATGAGGAGGGAGTCCACACAAAGGTTATACAACAGTTAGTTATTAAAACTAAAGAAATTGGGGGTTGTCTTGGTTTAAGTCTTTAATATGCTGAAACTGTGGGTCTGTATGACCTAACGTAAAAGGAGAGGGAAAAGAAAACATTTTATCAGCTTAGCTACTGTAGATCCTGAGACAGTCCAACCCACATATTTTAACTACCAAGTGATACTGTATCTGACAATCAGCAATACCAGAAGCAGGACTGGGAGTGAGGAGTACAAGGATAAGGAGCTTGTCAGAATCTGTATTCATAGGGAGATCATTTATGACCCTAACACGAGACAGGAAAACCAGACAGGAAAATGTCAAACAGATGGTTTGAGAGTAGATACTTATTCAATTGGCTGCACACAGGTTTCCAGGAATCTTGCTTGGGAAAGGCAGATTAGCGACAGGGCCTGGAGTTGCTGATAACAGATGCATCTAGGGTGTTGTTTTTTTTTTTTTTTTACACCAGCAGTTTAATTATAGCAGTTTTACTGACACTTGGGAAAATACCTAAAATACCTGAGAGAAAGAAGTTGAGAGTTTTTTTTCTTACACCATTGCTGCTAAGAAACTCAACACACACTCAAAGAGGGATGAAAGAGAGGGATCTAAGGAGCCTTAAGCTGTCTTGCTGCATCTTAAAGTCTTATTGAGACAGTGGCAGGAAAGTGCATCATAGCAGCGGTGTTTGAACAATACCAATGTTTGTGTGTGAGAAACACTGATATTGAAATATTATTTTTACAAAGCTGGCCTCAATGTTTGTATTAAGGCCTGGTGGATGAAAGTTTAGACGAGAATGGGTGATTCAGCCTATAGTATCAAACATTTTCATTGAAGGGCTTCATTTTTTGATGCTGTGCATACTAAAAAACAACTGAAACAAAAAAACCCACACACTATTAGAGTGCAGATCTCCAGCAGGTGTGTCTTAGGGCATTTGGCAGTTGAACAGGAAGTGCATGGCAGGCTGTGTGTCCAGAGTGTATGCATGATGGTAGTGGAATAAAGGGGAAACAATATGCAGGTTACATCATCAAGGTTTAACCAGAGTAGACGGGTTATTTGAAGACAAACCTCGGACACAATGTCCAATAAAATCCCTTCTTACCTCCCTCTCCCCTCCCAAACAGAAGAGTTGAATCTCACTCAAATGTCCCTCCCAGCTCCCTTATGCAAATTTGTGTTTCCTTGGACAGCAAATCCACAACGCACCCTACTTCCCCTCTGCTTGGGTAGTACTCAATACTTTCGTTGGTTGGATTGGTTAGGTTTAGGGTAAGAGTGGTAGGGTAAGCCAAGGCAGAGTAAGGCAGGCTATGCCTTCGGTATCCTAGGAAACACAAACTTGCCGCCTTTACAGTCAAGATGGTGGCAAAGAATATGAGAAGAGGGATTTATTCATCTCATATCACACCTAACTTCAGTGGATAATACCAAATCTGCTATGGAATTAATCTACAAATGTTCCGTTTTAAAATAAAATCAACCTTTTCTATGGATGTCAATTTTTGAACCACAATGAAAGCCAAAATGTTGAAAATTGAAAAGGAAAATGAGGAATGCTTGTTGTCCTTATCCAAGCTCATTTTCGGAAAGCTTGCAGCCCCTTTCAGCAGGTTAAGACAAGTGGGGAGTCAGCAGTTAATGAGGGTATAAAACAGAGCCGTAAATAAACTAGATTTTTTTTTTTTATATGCACAAAAATATTAGGCTTATGGGTCCAGTAGCAGGTGAGATTAGCTGCAGACAGACAGACATTTACACACGCACGCACACACACACACACACACACACACTCAACGCATGATTCCCTCCACGTTTCTGCCTGGTGGAGATAATAAAGATTACAGAAACACAAACAGCAATGATTAGGTCTGAATTTTGCACTGGATTATCCCGCCAATTAACCTGCTGTCAGCAGAGTTCACCAAATTATCCACATGACAGCTGAAGGTATCAAGTATATAGTGCTAATGAAGTCAAAACCTACACAATAACTTAAGGAGTTCTTTGGTGTAAAAAAAAAAAACAGCGGCTCTGTTGTTTCCCCTTCTGATTCTTATACAGTGGCAACCACATAGTGATCACAGTTACAGTGATATCTGCTTATATGGATCAAAAAGCTTGGGACAAATCATTTCTATACCAGTACTGGTTACATTTTATATACATAATGTATATGTATATATACAGTATATATATATATATTTTTTTTTTATAATTTCTACTTTACTCCCATGATTCTTTACTTCACAGTAACAAGTCTGCTTGCGGTTGGCTACCTGGGGCTGGTGCTGTGTGCACATTGAAATCCTGACAGGGAAAGGAAGAGTAATTTTCTCTAAATGGAAAACATAACATTTGTCTCCTCTAAGCTTATGACTGCTAGTCATGGCTGCTAGTGATGGAGACAGAAAACAAATGTGCACAGGAAAAGCACCTGTGGTCCAAGCTGCCCTCATCAAGTGGATGGATAACGCCAGGTCACTCAGTGCCCCCTTGAGTGAGCCCTTTAAAGGCAGAAGAATTGCCAGCAAGCCTGGGAGACCACAATTTTAAAGTTTCCATAGGCTGGTTTGAACGATTTAAACAGAGAGAACATTGTGTTTAAGAAACTGCACAGGGAGAATGCTGAGGCTGACACAGTGAATAGCTAAAAGTAAATAGTATTGTATTGTACTGTAAATGTGTTATAAAGGAAAGTGAACATTTTCTAAAGCCCGTTCTCAGTTATAGCTTAACAACATTAACTAGTCATGGCAGGCTTGTCAGGGTTTGGATATCTCTACATGCAGATGTGGTATGCATGGAGCTGCAGTAAAAGAGATACTTTGCACTCAAAGAGAAATACAAAGTCAAAGTGTAAAGAATAGATAAAACGGTGGTTCAATCAGCTGAAATGAAAACCATTGACATTTGCATGCCTGTTATTCACAGTATAAATCTGGTGTTACCTCCAGCACCCAGAGCTCGCACCTCATTTGTTAATAAACTACAAGATCTTGTGGGCTAACAGGTTCACATTAGCAGCCCTGTCCTGGTCTGTAGGTTTACAGATTTGATTTGAGGAAGGCAACAACTTTGCAAAACTATTTGGGTCATCCTTCGACTCAAATCCTTTTCTCATGTAAAAGTGAATCATTCATGTTAATAATGCAAACAACAAAGCAAACATCTAACTTGACTTTTTGTGCTTTTACTCTGAAAAGTTGCTGTTAATAATATGGGTGTTACTTTTTTCTTTATTTTTTTATTTTCCTATAACAAAGTAGGTAGAATACCTGCGCTAACTAGCTGCCCTGTGATACAAGAACAATGCTGCTTCTTACTTTCACTGTCTCCTATAAATCATGGTGAGCATGCTTATTTTTGAAGCTTTTAAGGGTTCCTCATTTTCATATGAGTCAGATGAATACATTTAAATGTAGTAAAATCTGCCAGGGACAGTTGTAATTTCAGAGAGTCACAAGCAAAAAATCAAAAGCCTACTTTTGTCTACTGTTTTGTCTACTGTAATCAAGGACCCTTTTGTTTCATAAATGATCACACATTTTTAGTGGTAAACATGCCACTCTAATCACTGCACAGTGTGCAGTAGTAGACAACAGTACAGGGAGGGAATACAGGGCTAAGTGAACTCGAAGTTGAGGAGGGATGTTTCAGTAACGTTTAAAGCTGTAATTTGAAAGTTGTATAAAACATAACTCTTCTCATATATGCTGACACTGCCAGTTCATGAGCAGCGATTGACATGATTAACTGCGAAATAGACTCCTTAGCTGTACTTGGTTGTTTTTGGTGTGCCATAGTGGATTCTACTGAGTGCTTTTAGACGCAGAATGAAGAAGAGGAGGGAGATTTTTTCAGACCATCTGCCCCATGTAGTTCTGTCAGTTTCAGCAAATGTGACAAAGTTACCGACTGTAGCTTTAAACCATTTCTGTCCAAGTCAGAGACAAGGCTGGATTACCATCCAGGCAAAATGGGTGACTGCCCAGGAACCCTATACCCCTAGGGGTCCTAAGCGCTCAGGCATTGTCAACCAAGTTTTTTTGGTAAGTTGCAAGTTTGTTTGAGAATTTTCACACTGTAGTATATCTCACTATGGTGGGCCTGTCCTGCAGAGGGGGGCCGTCAAAATCTAGTTTTAAAGCTGTATTATTTTAGTCTACATTGTCTTCACATGGTGCATACTCCAAAATAAAGTTGTGATTCATATTACTACATTAAAGTGACACACAGAAAACCTAGGGCCATGCAGTGATCTTCCTACATTTTAGGGCTGGTTGGTGTCTGGGCAAATAATGAAGCTGCCGTGAGTAGACTACTAAATCTGATAGATTTGGATAAAGCAAGACGCTTTTGCCCTGGGGCGCTCTGACAGGTTGATCCTGCCATGGTCAGTGACTTTTATAGTGGTATAGTTCTAATGGTGATGCAGACAGCTTCAAAAGTTTGTTGTTCAAAGTGTTGATAGGTTGAATTTGCTGAGGTTTTTATTTACCTTCTCAGTCTGTTAGCACTTGGAGCTGTTTTTAGTTCTTGTGCATTCAGTCAGTGAAGTCGTATCCAAGTGCTCCTGCTATTTTTGTTCATAAAGGCGAAGCAGCGTTTTGAGTCAAAAGGGCTGAAGTGGGAGATGAATTGAAGGGTTTGGTGATGGTCATTATCCTCTCAGCCAGTCACATTACATCTCGCATACCTTTCAAACAGCTGGTCCAATCAAAGCAGCCTATCGCAACAATGTCGCTAAGGAGAGATGGTGTCTCCAAGAAGAAAATCGTTGTTGTGGTGGTGTAGTAAGGCAAGACATGGCTGCAGGGCACCTCAGATGTACAGCCAAATGCAAAGGTGTGTTTGTGCATAAGTACTTACTACTTGAAGTTACTTTTTTTCTCATCTCTCATTGGTGTTGTTTGGATGTATCTTAAGCAGCAGAGTCAGGGCTGACATGAATGTATATTTGTCATCGTCTAACACATCAAGCAGACATTTTAGAGGACACTTTACTGAAATCAAAGGCACTGCTACTGATGCCTAACTGGCATTCGTTGGCCATCACGCATGGAGAGCCCTTTGGGGCTGATCTACCCTGCTGGGACAGATAGGCACAGGCATACGAGAGCTCTCCAGGCTCTCTGCTCCACAGCTGACTGGGGAGAGGATTTTATCAGTTCAGACTGCAGCACTGTTTCTACTTATCAACCCAATTCTTTATTCATTCCTTTATCGACCCTTTTTTAATAAAGACATGCAGGTTTTATAGTGAGAGCCTAATTCATGGGGAACAGAAAACTTTGGTTCTAAAGGAAAGGTTTATCCACTAGAAGAAGAAAACAAGGCATAAACGCCCACACAATGAAATATATTGTCTTTTCTCCCACAGCTCAAGTCCACATGAAAACATACTCAGAAAGCATACCTCCTGGAGATCGTGCCTCACACTGGAAACATTTACACGCACACTAATATTCCACTGTTATTCTGAATATGACAGTATTCTGAATTTGATACCCGTCATGTAAACAGCATATTCCATTTAGATTTTCAGAATCTGGCACTTTCCAATTAAGAAATTTGGACATGGATACAGCGCGTTGAGAGTATGTATTTCAACTGAAGTTTTAACCACAATTTTCGTCACAAGGCCTCCCACCTGTTATGGTCTGCTCTCTGTGTTGTCATGGATGCGTTACACACAAACCAACTAGCCAGCAGTTTGCAAGGCTGGGGTAGGGATGCATGCCCAAAAGAAAAGCCCACATCTCTGGTCGGAGGGAGAAACACACCTACTTTTAAACGTTATGAAAAACCTGCAAATCGAGTTTTGGATATATGCAAATGTCGCAATACCGACCTTTTCAAGATTGTGGTTGAAGGAATAAAGTGGGAGGCTGTGTTTGCACGGTCAAACAAGTCTGCCACTGGTGGAAAACTTCCTGGCACAAGCAACAGACGTTCCCCTTTACCATATTTTGATGTGATAAATGACATGTTCAGGCAAGTTAATGAGAATACCCACTGCTGCATGTAAATGGGAACATTAGTGGAATATTCATTTTCATTGGCCATGTAAACAGCTTAGTAGGAATACTGTCTTTAAGTAAGGCATGAGGGGAATATGGGCATTAACCTGAATATTTTGTGCATGTAAACATGATCACTCTATGTGTTAAACATGCAAGGAATCAGCAGTGTTGGCTCTAAATGATTCACCAGACACAAATCATTTGCAGCTGGTTCTAAATAGGGATCACTTCATGATTCCCAGCACTAAAGGCCTCTGATAAAATACATTTTGGCAAAGCACCATGTTCTGGCAGAGTGTATGAACAGGACATTATGAATGGGCTATGCTCTCTAGTTTCACTGTCTCCCTCCCTCCTTAGCTGAATTCATAGACTCACTTTGGCCTCTCAAGAGGCTGTCGGCATCCTCTTCCAGCACATTCAGGAGCAGCTACAGAAGGAGGTTATTGCTGGAGGTCTTTCAGAGGACAACATATACAAAAGTTTGTACTCCAGATATTTTCTGCAACTCAGGAAAAGCAGGTATACAAAATGTTTGTCAAGTGCTACCAAAAAGCCACCAGGTTGCTTGTAATGAATTATACAGGGACAGTTTTATAACCTACATAATAAACAGGTTACTGTTTGGCACTCAGTAGCTCTTCACCCCTTTTAACAGCTTGTACATATAACATTAGGGCCAATGACATCTTCTACAGTATGTATGTCCTCATTCTAACAGCCCAGCACAGGGTGTGGTTTATGTAAATGTTGCTCTGTATCTGCTGGATGTGAAAATGTGTAAATAATATATATATATATATATATATATATATATATATACCATATCATCTTACAACGTGATAACATGTCACTTTTATGTTAACAGTTTGTTTTCACTGTCCCCCAAGCGGCCATCAGTCATAGCCGTCATAGTCTCTATAAACAGATATCTGCATATGAATGCAGAATCTGTAGGCAACGGGGCGAGATTTTGGTATTGTTCTGGTTTTTGTTTGTTGACCATTTTGTAGTCTGAGTAGTATTAACCAATCACGTTTGAGTGGGCTTTGGTTGTATGCAGGTAAACAGTTTGTGTGGAGAGCAATAGACACGCAACACACTGGCCGCAATGCAATTCCAAAACCCATTAACTATAGTCTGGAAGCATTATGTTTTCAGGCTGCCTGCCCATCCCATTGTCATGAACACGCTATCTCAAGAGCACCTTGAGAGAATTTTTTTCAAATTGGCACAAACATCCACTTGGACCTAACAATAAACTGGTTTTAATTTGGTGATCAAAGGTCACTGTGACCTCACAAAACATGTTTTGGGCCATAACTCAAGAATTCATATTCTAATTATGACAAAATTTCACACAAATGTCTAATGGGATAAAATAATGAAGTGATAACATTTTATATCCAAAGGCAGACTGTGACATCATAATATTAGGGGCCATTTTTCAACACCATATCTCAGGAACAGAAGGGGAGACATTTGGTCAGATACTGAATTGGTGACACAAAGGGCCTGTGTCCACATAGTGGGGTTTTTTGTCAGCACCAGCGTCTTTTTTATTGTTCTTACTGAGGAGTGAGCGTATGCAGCTGCATACAGCCACCTAGAGAAAAAGCAACTCTTTCCAAAACAAATGCACATGGTTACAGGCATGGATGGGTTTAGGCAATGAAAGCACGTGGGTGGGTTTAGGAAAAAAAGAACAGGATTTGGTTTTACAATCTTACAGGAAACAACCACTGGCCTCTCAGGTGAAAGTCGATGGTTGTTGGACCTACCCTATTTGGACTTTTGCTGCCGTAACTTTCCATGTTTCCCCCTGACGCTGCCAGGCACCATTAAACAATAACAATGACTTTGTTGGTATGTGACGGCTGAAGTCACTAACCAAGTGCCAGATTTCAATGACTTTGGAGTAAGACTCCTTTTGTGCAGCCACTCCAAGGCTACTGTCTACTGTCACAACAAAGACAGAAAAGCTATTTTTTTGGGAGCAGATTGGCTGGATGTTGCTGGTAAATGATACACTTTATCACTGTTCACTTTGTGAGCTTGTTGTTGACTGTGTTGTTATGTTAGCTACCTAGCTAATGTTAGTGTCAACATAATGTTGTCAAAGAAACATACCCATTGAAGCACGTCATTGGAAAAAGCACTGGAAGTGGTTTTTTATGAAGTGCTGGGATGAAATGCTCCCCAGCACCCTGCCACCGCTTTTCTGCTGAAGAAAAACGCTATGTGGACACAGGCCCTAATGTTGGGTGCCCATTTTGAAACTGTGGTGATTATATAGATCTTCTGTGTTGAGGATTTGTGTGAAGCATCCATGTTTTGCCACAATGAACAATGATCAGCACATAGAAGAGGAAGTCTTGGCTATCCAAGACTTCCACTATCTGTTTTCCAGAACCCTTGAAATATTAGCTGTTGATCCCAGAGGCTAAATCGTCATCAGACCAATAACCAGAGGGGTTCTGAGACTGTTGCAGGTATACGTGTCAGTGCACATGGTGATCCCCTGGTGATCATTCCCCTGACAGCTAGAAGGGAACTAATCTACTGGGGGGATGAGGAAGTCTTAATGTCAGGAACAACTTTAGGGTATATGGGGAACTTGTCTATGACACAGATGTGTTAGTGAAAATAACTGTGGTAGTGTGCAGAGTTGGGCATAAATAGGCCAAATCAGTCCTTGAAGGGCTGGTTGAAGTTATTAATACTGAGGAATATTGTTTACTTACACACTCCACACCTTGAGATGTTCTTCTGAATACCACCACTTTATTGTCCCCTCAGTCTAACTGCAGTGGGATGAGCCAAATTGTCACTCTAGCCAGTATCAAAATAAATGATGCCCTTACTGAAATGAGACATAACCTCTGGAAAAACTCTGTCCCTTGGGAGGTTGGCCACAATCACACTCCAGGACAGTATTATCTCTGGCTTTTCAGGGTCACACCATGAAAGCACAGGGTTAAGGTTAGAAACCACTTTACTGTCTAATCACATCCCTGCAAGTTGTAGTTAGAGTTTAGCCTGGGAACTAGATCAATGTGGAGCTCATGTTTTATTTGCCGTGGCAGATGTGTCTGGTCCCCTTTCCAGTCAAACAGATTTTCACCCAACCAGGCCTTGGTCAGGGCCAAGCATAACAGTTTATCTAATAAGGGGTAGGTCTGATGCAATGGCTGACAAGTTGAGGAGCCTTAGCACTAATGAAAAATCGTGTCATTTTTGGCTTGCGCACCCTCACAGAGACATGAACAGCTACAGCCACATGCTATTTGGAGCCTACACGACACGACAAATGGCACCCACCACCATTACGAGACAAACCCAACAATGCGATGGTTATTTAAACCCTGCTACAACGCGCCATTGCAATGAGAGAAAAAAAAAAGGCAAACACAGCAATAATACCCTTTATAATTCCTTATACATGGGGACATAATTGACCCTAACAAGAGGTAACCCTTACCCTTCCCTTAACTGTGTCTTTTTTAATCAAACACTGCAAAGCTATTAAATGCTAACTTAGCATTTCCCTAAGGGTCTCCGCTTATGGACCAAGGGGCAAAAGGGGTGATTATGAACTGACTTGTAGGTATGGTGGGTGAGTCATGTAGCTGGTGGACAGCTCACATTGCTGCTCCAGCCGCAACTATACCTACTTGCTAACACCGGGGACACTATGGCGAGCATAAAAATAGTTTAGAAAAGTGGAGCACCATTGATACATTTTCACAACCAACTAAGATGGCTGCAGCCGATGTGCAAATATCTGCTGAAGTTATATTATCAAATTCTGATGCACAAATGGCAACACTGATTCATAGACATGATGACGCAGCTATGCGACGCATTCCATTGCCCGGATTGGTTACAGGTCTATCCATCTACAGCTATTGATAACGCCCCTTAGATATCAGAAATGAATTGAGAGGTTCCACACCAATTTGATGCCAGACTAGTTAGAGTCAGCCCACGGCAAGAAACACAAGTGACAAAAGCCCTGTAGCTGTTCACATCTAAAATCATGACTGTGTTTTCCACAGATATGTCCCCCATCATGAATATTACAATTGTCACGCTACTCTGCAGCAATGACTACTGACCTGATCCATTCAACTAAATCACTAGTTGAAGCCATCTCCTCCATTAAAGTAGTTAATGTCAAACTCTTTCTCTAACTACAGTGATGAAGTTGTGAAACTAAACTGAAACTAAAATATGAAAATAGTCACTTTCTAAACACATACTTGGCATCTGTTCATCCAGAATATAATATTTGATAATTACTGTGTGGTTTGTGGTTACTATATCACTTTAATTAGACATCAAAGTGAAACAGAACTGACTGTAGCAGCCTTGTACAATACACTTGCTGGCATTGTGCCCAGGCAACTTAAGTGATCCACTGAAACATGATGTGAGAGGCAATTAATGTTTAGATTAGATCCATTAGAATATGTCACCAAAACCCAGAGGACTTGTTTAAAAAAGTTTGTTATTGTGAGGTTTTAAATTAATATCTACCCACATGTTGTTGACAGTCTTGTCAGATGAAGCTGGTGCTGCAAAAATATGACTCCTACAGTGAGATATCGTGTGTCGCTGTCTTTCAGACAGGAATATACAAATAATGATAAATCATTTTCAACATTTAAAAGTCCAATGTGTAGGATTTAGGGGGATATAATGGTAAATATGGAATATAATAGGTATGATTTCTTAAGTATAAAATCACCTGAAATTATAAGTAGTTTTGTTTTTGTTACCTTAGAATGTACTGTTTATATCCATACTCAGAGCCTGTGTGTATCTACAGCCCCTTTGCAATGAGAGGTGTTGTAAAAAGACTGATTTATTAATGTGGCAGGTTTTTATTCAGTGTTTTTACTGGTTTAAAATCACTGGCTTTGTTTGTTTTGGAGAGGAGGAGACCTCTACAGATCATTCAGCTCTTAAATCACAGATAATTTGGCTTCGGTACAAACCTCTAGATCTTTATTTAACAGAGTAAAAAGGTGAGCCCACATAAGCTGATACTGGTGTCAGAGATACACTGCTCTGTAAGGTAAAACTGTTTTATTTAGTGCTTTTACCAGTTTAAATCAATGGGTCAATTTATTTTGGGGAGGATGAGACCTTTGAGGATAATTTGGCTCCTGGTAAAAACCTCCTGAACAATGAACACTGAAAGAATTCTAACCTGGAGTTCATGTTTGGCACATGGGGGAAGTTTCATGTAGCTGCAAACCGCACTTGTAGATGCCACTAACTCCGACACACTGCTCTTGGTAAGGAGCTGCACGTTTTCATAATGGAGCAAATTTGTAAAATGACTTTCCTTTCCCCATTATTATTTCAGCACTGAGCTCAGCAAAACTGCTCTATCAACCTCCCAAACACATCATCATGTTGCTTCAAACTCCTGTTTATAACAATGTGTGTACCAAACACTGGCAATGACCTCAAAGCTTCTCAGCAGAGGTCGAGCCACCTGGGCATACTGTACCATATTATATCTGGTGTTTAGGAGAGACTGTTATTTTTATCTAGGTTCTCCACAGTCAAATCCCAGGAGAGTGTTTGTTGTACAGGATAGTGATGTATGATGTTCACACTTTCATTTATTTATTTATTATTGTGAACAGAAACTCTCAGACAGCCTTGGTATTGAGGTCTTCCGGAGACTGGAACAGCTGCCAACAGACCTCTTCATCCCCTAGATTAGCCTGTGAAAAATCGGCCGCTCCAACACATGCAGTATTTCAATGTCAGAATACTTCCACGTTATCGCCACCGGTGGTTCCATTCAAATGAACGCCAGCTTATTGTACTGTCAGTCATTCTGGGATTAATGTCTACTCCTTGTTTGAATATTCCTTGTGGCACTATTATTTCAACTTTTCTTTTTCATACCTCATATGCGATGATCTTCTCCCTGCTGGCCCCGGGGGGAATTGGTTCCCAGTACACCTCGATCTCAGAGGCTGACAAAGCGCGGGCCCAAACTCTTGATGGTGCCTCAGAGGGCTCTAAATAGGATGATTCATGAATTATACATGTTTGCAATTAAGAGTACATCTGTTGAATTTATATGATCAACTTTATTTCTGTTTTCACGAGGCACGAGTGAACACACTCACCTTCCTCTGCAGAGAACACCCTGACGACTCGGCTGAACGGCCCCTCTCCTATGCTGTTGTAAACTCCCACTTTCACTTCAAACCGGGACAGAGGTGCGATGCTTTCATTTCTGTAAATATACCTCGATGCATCAGGTGATGCCAGCACCGTCTGGATCCAGGTGGTGCTGCCAAGTGGGCGGAAAGCTACGACATAGCCAAAGTCCTCTCCGCTCTGCTGTTCCTCTGGAACTGGCTGAGATAGAGATGGAAGAGTTACGCCTTTGACCCAAACAACTGTGAGCAGAAATTAAATGAGGGAGTTGTAAAAAGTAAAGTTGAAATAGTGTTTTATGCCTAACAAACTGTTGAGAAAATGTACCGATACAGCATCTTTTTTTGCACTCTGAACCACATCCAAAAAATGTAAAGTTGTCACCCAATCCTAGATTTACACATATGAAATTTGCACTGGCTCTGTATCTCCACGTTGATTTACACGACAGTGGGAGTCAGCAGGCAGCAAATCAGAGAAGCTCTGCCTTTAATTAAAAGCCGTTCCACTGAAGCCAGGCCACTGCCGACACAGTAACTCTGCCAGAAGTCCATTCTCGTCAACAGATGAATGCTCTGTCACAATGAATGCCCACTCAAAAATGCCCATGATCCTCTTACCTCCCACACGATGACAAGTTCACCTCGAGCTCCTCCGCCACCACTCACATTAACTGGTGCAACCTTGGGAACTAAACAGACACAAAGGAAACTTAATCATCCCTCCATTTGGACTGTTATGTCTCAGGCAGGTGCAAAGGATTCTGTTAAACCACGCAGCTTTGAATAAGGCGGTAACAGTCACTCTGAAGAGCTCCGTATATACACAAAACAGGTTAATCACACAGCAGAGCTGGGCTTTGTTGTCATCAGCATTACCACCCGTGTAAGGTGACGTTAATAGCTGAGCACCGTATGTCAGCCCCATGTGTGAGGCACAACAGGAAACATGTTCCCTTGTGATTCACCCAGCGGGTAGGAATTACTCAGCTAACCGGCTCAAAATAGACACTTTCATGTCTTCATGTGTGGAAAGGTCAAATTTTTTTCCCGTTGATGCAGCTATTAATTAATAATGTTCCAGAGTGCTGACATGCAAAAGCGGAGTGTTGATACTTAAATGTTTAAAAGTTTTCAATTTCCACTTCTTTTGCACGTGACTGAGTAATCAAAGTATTGGCATGAAAACACATTTGAGATGAGCAACATCACAGGGAGCACTGAAGGAAACAGTCAAATTACATTTTCCAAGTGGGGCTGATTAATTTGTTATGAAGAGAAACAACAAATTGAGAGGATACCTGCTGCTTTGGTTCGAATCTGTTTTGATGGCGTGCTGGGTTCTCCAACGCCAACACTGTTGATTGCCACCACCCTGAATTCATAATCCACCCAGGGGTTCAAATCTTTCACTGTTGCATGCATCATCTGTCCAGGCACAGAATCAGGAACTAGGATTAAAGAATTTAGAATTGAGATGTGTTTTTTTTTTTTTCCTTTTCTTTATCTTTTTCTGAGGCACATTTCACATTTTGTCTGCAACAAATATCAAAACATTTCACAAACCAGTGAAGTACATCAAGATGAAATTTGTTAACCTTTCAGTAGTACTCTAATTACAGTACGTTCAGGACCCAACACGTTCTCCAATTATTGTGGATACTGCACAGCAATGCCTGCACGCCATTATGTAATTTACACGTAAATGCAATTAATAAATAGAATTAAGAGGCTGTCAGAAAAGGTCGCTTTCGCTTAACATGGCTGACATCACTGACATAAACATCTTCCTGCAACCAGCTTGTTATGTTTTTAATCAGCGTCTTTCAGATAAAACTGTAATCTTAAATTAACCAGGGTTGAGGTTAAAGAAGGGTGAAATTAATTTAGATCTGAGGAAAAAGGCAATTCACCTAATCAGCCTTTAATGCTTACTTTTAACAAATATTCTGGTTTATCATGGGGCGTGGAGTACAAGGAATACGAAGAGAGGGCTGATATCTTTATATTTCCTCATACTTACTTAATATAACCATAAAGACCGACGCAGGTACAAGGATAAAAGTAATCAGGACTCTAATCCTGAAAGAGAAATACCCATAAAGGTAGTTCCTGTACTGTAATTAAGGCTTCTAATGCCATTTACCCTTTATCCACAAAGAATAGAGATACATATGTTTCTAATACTTTGTTCATCCCCATTATCCGCTGTATTATTACAAATACCTTTCATACTAACACTGCAACACCGCTTACTACAGTCTAAGTTTAAAAGCCTCTTTGACGTGATGTGTAAAAAACTGAATATTATTATTATCACAAAGACAGGATTTAATGTAGGGCTGCTGTAGTGGATTGTTAAGTTAATTTAAAATACTTAATTGTGTCTTTAATTCAGTCAGTTTATGTCTTTTACCCCTGACTCTCAGCTGTTATTGATGTGCTCTCTATGTTTTGTGTGAACTCCAGAGCTGCTGGTCCAGACTGCTGCTATTGTAGGTAATGCGGAGCAGAATTTTTTTTTGTTTACTGTCAAAGGTTTGGTCATGGCAGGCAAACTGTACACATACTGTCGCCAGCTTAACAAGAGCTTGACAGATTAATTGACAACAAGTCCTCCAACCCATAATGCCACATGGGTCTTATGTTCCTACCCTCTAGTACAACCCACAGGAGCTTTTGCTCAAAAAGTACACCTAATGTACTCATGGAAGACAGAGTAGCTGGTATATGACCATAATGGTTGCAGCTTTTAACACGTGATTAATATTGTGACATAGTTGCAGTTGCACCAAAACTAGGCAACAAAACTCCTTGGTTACGTATAAAAGAATAGTCATGGTTTGGTCTGAAGTCTGTTGGTTACAAAGGTAACTTAACGTTTTGGTTTTACATGGGACACAAAAAGAGGTTTACTGGATGAAAGTCCTGTGTTTGTTTGACCATCTGTCTTCTCTATATCCCACCCCAAGTGGACTGTGTTACTCATAGACAGCATACAAATAATGGACCTAACCACAATGTCAACCTTTGGTTTGTGGGCTCCCATTTTAAAGCCTTGACTTTGGCATTGTGGCCATCGCTACCTTGGTTTTGTGGAGCCATAAGTGACCATATTAGGGCAAAAGGATTGAAGCTAGGGGTGGATCTAATTTATAGGCTGAGATGACACTTCACAGATAGCCTGTCATTTGGTGTGGCCACATCCTTAATCATGCGGATCTTTAGGCCTTACTAACATTTAAATGAGTGAGTTATATAAAAATTAATCCCCCACTGGGGTCACAACAGTGGGGTCTATGGAGCCTGACTTAGAGCCAGCCTCAATGGGCTTAATAAGCTTCTTGTATAAATGGCCTATGTGGTTTTACTCTGGAGGACAGTCTGTAAATTTGCCAGGCCAGTATTAGCTTATTGCAGATATATCTGTGGCTTCAGCTGATAATCAACAATAAATTACAGTACTGAAATCTCCCAAATATGTCTATTGACCACTCACTAAACAAAAAGTATTTGCATCTGAGAAAGAGTAAAGTCTCCTATGAGCATAGACTCACATATTACAATGTAACTCCACAGCAGTGACCTACAGTCATTGAAAATTAGTGTTTGTTGGTGGTGCAGTTGTTACCTGTTCTCACAGTCTGCCAGCCTATAGAGAAGGGGGTTCTGGCCTGCACCATGTACATGGTAACAGGACTGTGGTGGTCAGGTCCAGAGCTCCAGGACAGTTGCACAGTGGTGTCAGTGATATCACTCACCACCAGGCCCTCCGGGGCACCAGGAGGTCCTGCAACACCCAGAAACAAGGACGGATATTAGCCACACTGCGCAACAGCAGCCAAATCAAGTGAAATCACTTTAGGTTAGCATGGCAGACTCAAAGCCCACCACAGCTGTCAAGTGATTCATAACTCAGCTAACAATCTCAGTTCAGGGCTCGTAAAGATATAATAGCTGCTATTGGGAGTACCACTCTAATCAATACACTGAATAGTGCAGTTCACTTAGGGTCGACTGAGGTGGTTTACCTACAAGGCCAATGAGTTTATTCAAGTTGAGTTTCACATTTTAGCTTGAAGGTCCAGTGTGTAGGATTTAGGGGCGTATATTGGCATGCACAGAATATAATATAATAAGTATGTTTTCTTTAGTGTATAATTACCTGAAAATAAGAGTTGTCATGCTTTTTGCCAAACGGTGTCGGAAAAATGCAGATTTGTCAAGTAAATCTGCTCTCTTCAGTGTTTTTACTGGTTTTAATCACCTGGTTCGTTTGTTCTGGGTAGGAGGAGACCTGTGCAGATAATTCCGCTCCAGGTAAAAACTTCCTGAGCAATGAACACTGAAGGGATTCTAAGCGGGAGAAGTTTCAGCTGGTTGCAATCTGCAATCCTTACCACTAGATGTCACTGAATCCCCTTAAATCTTACACAATATTCCTTTAAAATAACCCTGCTCTTGAATTGTGATACAGCATTATCACTTCTCTAATCATGATCTAAGATCTACATTTTTTTTAGCTATGAAAAGAACCATGTTTAGGTCAACCTTGTCAATAAGAGGAACTATTTCTGGCCTGGAGACATGTGTACATTCACCAAGAGAGCCTGGTTACCCAAACTAGCTGACCAAGAGGAGAAAATTCATTAATTAAGAATAACATTAGAGACCATTAATGGGGGGGTTAGATTTAGGGTTAGGGTTGGATTTGGAAAAACAAGGCAGATTTTCAATTGGGCTCTCATGGCATTAGTAAAAGCAGCAACATGAGATCAAACAACAGGCTGGGACTTGGGTAACTGACATGAGATTTCCTGCTAAGCCCATAAATCTGCAAAAGTAGCACTGAGCCCACAGCGGGACTACCTGCTGCTGGAAGAAGATCACTGGGTATCAACAATGCTCCATTTCAGATTATGCATACAGAAACATACAATCAGTATGTAAAAGCTACTGATGTCACGCTTTGCCAGTCTGAAACTCCCAGATAACAGTATTATTTTCCTCTCCGATTGGTTATCCATTTTAATAATGGCTGACTGACTGTGATTGGCACAGCTGGTTACAGTGAAATAGATCGGGCCAATAGTGTGACTGGCTGAAAACATAAGAATGAATCACCACATCCCTACTATTTATATTCCATGACATTTTTGGAGCATACTGTACTGCACTGTGCCATCATATATAAAATTCAGAGTTCTTGTATGTGGAATTTGCCTTTGCACACACAACCTCCCACTCTCAGGACTCACTAGTTTCACCACTAGTAGCTGTGCTGTCTTGCTCTCTCATACTACTACATTCACTCTGCTTATTTACCTTTTGATATAACATTATAATTCTATGCCCTCAATGTCAATCTTTTGGCATGGTATTGAAAATAGTATTGACTATTGACATTTTTTCAAGGTATTGTATCAATGTTAGAAATTCCAATATTGTCCCATAAAAAAATCATTGAGACCTTTTCATTGCTTTTCTGTTGCTAGGGCAACCGTTTTAGTCCTTGTTTACTTTGTGTCAGCTACCAAGAAAACTACTGTATAAAAGAAGGAAGGGTCATGACACTTTCAAATTTAAACAAGAAGATGGCGATGCTCTTCTTCTCCCATAATGACAGAGTCGGAATCTGTTTGGAGGCCTTTAACAAGAAATGAAATGCTGAAATTTAGATAAATAAAGGTTAAGTCAACGTCATGTAATGTGTGTTATAAATCTCCTGGAAGGATATTTCAGTAAAAGGTGAAACAACAAATATATGATGGGTTATAGTATGATTTGCCATGCCCACCCCATTGACCTCAGCAGAAGTGGCACCAAACTCTGGCTCAAATGAAAAATTTGAATGCTGTCACTGATGTCATGGCCTTTCCTTCCTTGACTCATTCTTTACACATTTGTAACTTCAAAATGAGAAAGAAATATGCATGTCCAAAATAATGCATAAAAAGTCATGTAGGAACCTTGAAATGAATCAATCGCTGATGCTCGAACATCAGTCTCAAATATATGTGCAGAGTTATTTAAGGTACCTACGATTCATCATCAAAGATGTCCTTCACAGAATATGTGCTGTTGAATTTGTTGAAAGCCTCCTTTAGAAAGTGTTTTTATTCTTGCATGAAACTGGTCTTTGATCTTATCTGATAGCCCTGAAGCTTCTGGAGTAACTTACCTGTGTCTCATAAAAGGTAAGTGTAATGATCATAGAGCCCATGGCTAAAAAACAGAATAATTAATTTCAAAAATTTCATGGTTGTCAATCTGAAAGTCTATTAAAGCTGTTTATCTCTGAATCTCTGAAAAGTGACATCTTGGTGATACAGTTCTTATCTGACAGCAGTGAGATGTGTGTGTCACAGTCTTAAGAAACACACTACAAAAAAAGGATCTGAAATCTCCATAGAGAGTCCTACAAAATGACAAGCACTGTAAGAAAGGAGGAAGAGGCATACCTCTGACAATTAAGTCTGCTGCTGCTGAGACAGTGTCAACTTCAGTGTGCACCATACACACATACTTTCCCGAATGCTTTAGCTGAATGTTCCTCACCATCAGGTCACCTGCAAATCCCTGATGACAAAGACACATTTGCAGAAAAGTATTGCAGAGGAAGAAAAACACCAAAAGTAGCAAAGTCAAAGTCAAAAAAGGAAGTATTGAAAATCCTCAGAACACATTAAATTTCTTTCTCAGTCATACGCAATAAATCCTCCACAAAAGAATCTTGGAAGAATTCACCACAGTACGCCTAGAAAAAAAGATGACATGACAGTCTAGCAAAACAAATTAATTCAGCTTTACATTGTAAGCAAGGCTACACAAAAATGACTTGTTTTGAAACTGTTTTTTTTTTCTCTCTCTTTGGATCAGTGTTTACCCTTGCAGCTCAGATGAATGGCTCTAGCAGGACTTGTTAGTGTTGCTTTTTGCACTTTACTGCTGTGTGCACACATGTTTTTATCAAAAGTTTTTTTGGAGCAAAACACAGAAATCAGTCCCTTTGTGTAGAAAGCGAAAGGCAAGCTAAACAGCTGTTGTGATTATGTTCACTGTGGAAATGTCAGTGCTGTGCAGAGACTTGAGTGGGCCTGGTGTGCTCGATCAGAGGGAGCATAAATCTTGTAATTACAAACATTTAGGCTCCTTTGTTCGGGGAGAAATTGATTGATTTGCTCATACAGTGAGATCACCTCCGGTATAGAGAAATGTCATCCCTGTTTACAGGTTTTCCCCTCAGACATAACACACAGTAACACCTGCTGGCTCTATGAATTAAGTGTACACAGGTTCTGACAGATGGTCTTAAAGGAAACCCTAAAACAACAATTCCCTTTGTGCTTTTATGCAGTGGCGCCCCCAACAGGGGACCAGTGGGGGCCATGGCCACCATGATACAAGTGATGGCCCTCCCACTGCCCCCAACCAAGCTGGCGCAAATGTAGTGGTATCTCTTGAAACCAGATGACCTAAGGAAGTGGTTCTCAACTGGTCCAAGAACTCCCAAGAGTCCTTGAGGGAGTTCTATGGGGTCCCCAGGAAAATGGAGAATGGTTTATTTTCACTATTCAATTACCTATAGAGGTGAGCCCAATGTGAGTAGGGTCATAAGAAGTAAGTATTCTGGTGAGGCTTCACTGCCTCTGTGGTTATCTCCTAAACTGTACATGACAGCTACAGAACTCTGGTCTGAATCATGTCTAACAACAAAAGTCTTTTCTGATATTCCAATAAGTACCTGAAGTGAAATCCTATTGAAATGGCAGTTTAAGACTTAGGCCTCTAGCCTCTTTGCAGACCGGGCGAGGCGGAGGCGCAGCGCACCTGCGCTTCACCAACTGGGTGTGGCCAGGCGGATTTTGCAAGTTTGGCACACTGTGCATGCTGGCACAGCTACTCCTCTGTCCTACCTCCGTCCCTCCTACCTGTGCAAGTCAGAAAGAGGGAGGAGAGAAGGCGTGGAGTGGGTTTTACACACATCACACCAATCAAATGAGCCCCTCTCATCGCCCTTAAATGCGTAATGAGAGTTTACTCAATTCGCCATGGCAGAAGAGAGCAGCAGCGTCAGACGGCCAAACTTCTCCCAGGAGGTAACTGATGTTTTGGTCTGGGAGGTCCAAGCTCGCAGTGTCCGAATATACGGAACTACGAGCAGATCTCCACGGGCTGATGATGCAAAGGTAGCCTGGGAGGAGGTCACCACAATTGTAAATCAATGTTGCGTTTATATATATATATATATAAAATAAAAAATAAAATAAAAATAGGGAAATAACAAATATAATGTGATTAAAATGATATTAGTAATCCTAGTAGTAATAATAATGATGTGGTAATAACATAAATAAATAAATAGAAAGAGAAGAGGAAAAAAATAAAAAATAAAAATAGGTACGATTAACAAAAACGGTGTGGCTCAAGGGAAGGCAAATTAAGATAGTCAAACCAGTTTTTGCTGTTCTGATCATTTCAACAGTAATCTCTTTTCGAATATTGCCAGAGAAGAAGAGCTATAAGCCAGTTGGTGATGTTGATTCCACAACAGAGTCCCTTCGTATTTGATGGTGTATTGCCCTCTGGTGGTATTGCAACGGGGTCGGTAGAGGTGACCTGCTTCTCTTGTTGCGTATGAGTGGAAATGTTGTTGAAATATATAAATATAGTCAAAATGTTCAATTTGGAAAACGGCAGAGAGGATGGAGCCCTGAAATTTGAATTTGTAGCAATTCTAACAAAGCGTTTCTGGAGCAGATGGAGCCTGTGGAGATTGGTGGGATAGGTGTTAGCCCAGACCAGATTGCAGTAGGTTAGGTATGTATATATAAGACTGTAGTATAATGTAAACAAGGTGGATCTGTTGAGGAATGAACTGATTTTTCTGATAATTCCTATAGACTTTGATATTTTTTTTGCAGCACAATTAATTTGATCTTTCCAGTTGCACTGGTCATCCACCATGATCCCTAGAAAGCAGGCAGAGGATACTCTATTAATTTCAATGCCCTCAATAAAGAGCTTTGCTTCGTTCGGTTCATACTTTCTTCTGCCTGTAAATAAGATGATGTTAGTTGTTTTTTTTTTTTTTTTTTATATTTAAGGATAATTTATTCAGTTGGAACCATTAGGAAAAGACTAGGAGGCCGGTATTGGCTTCATTTATGAGGGTTTTGAAATGCTTGCTGGAAAGAACAAAGTTTGTGTTGTCTGCGAATAAGATGGGGAAGATGGTATTTGACACTGTGGCTAGATCATTGATATAGAGTAAAAATAATAAGGGACCAAGGATTGAGCCTTGGGCCACACCACATTTCAGAGTTGCAATATTGGACTTACAGTTGTTTACATATACATATTGCTGTCTGTCCGTGATATAGCATCTTAGCCAGAGGAGGACATTATCTTGAAAACCATATCTGTGTAGTTTTGACAGTAGTATCTCGTGATTGACCGTATCAAAGGCTTTTGATAGGTCAAGAAAGATTCCTACAGCATATTCATTGCTTTCCAATGCAGTAGAAATCTTGTTTACTATAGTTCTAATAGTGCCATATATGCAGAGTGGTTTTTGCGAAAGCCATATTGATGGTTGTATAGTATATTATTTAAATTTATATGATGCAGACTCCTTTTGTAGGCTAATTTTTAGAGAATTTTTGAAAAGCAAGGTAATATTGAAATTGGACGGTAGTTAGTGAATGAGCTTGGACCATCTGAATTAGATGGTTGAGTTGCATTTTGGAAAATTATCTATGAATATCACAGACTATCATAGAAGCAAAGTAGCAGAAAAGCACAGCTCTTAGCAGCTTTGATATCAGCTCTATCTTGGAAAAAGTGATGTAGGTCACATCCTTGGCACTGACTTTCTTTACCTAAAATCCAACAACAGCTAGCATTTATCTGCATTATACATACCCCTCCAATCATCTCAAAGTGTTCCTGCCTGCTGAAATCAATGGCTTTCCCATTGAAAAACCACTTGAAGATGGGACTCAGGGACGAATCACTGGACACCTCGCATGGCAGCACAAGGCTCTGTCCCACAGTAGCATCCAAACTCAAGGGTGGGACTATAATCTTGGTAGGCTCTGCAGCATTATGGGAGAAAAAGGGACAATTATTTGTTACAGTATGCAGCACTGTATCTCTATAAAATCCAGCAAAATGAAAAAGGTAATAAAGCTTAATTTGCCCAGAATAGTGCGACAGATTCTGCTCTATCAGTGTAATTAAGTGACCTTAAATAACTTCACTTAGAAAGCGAATGCCTCCCATAACTCAGTAATGAATAATTAAGCACACTGCAATCACACTGTCAACTAGAAAGGAAAAAAGAACTCTCCCTCTCTATAATCATCATTATTTAAAAACCCAAATCTGAAAATGCTACAGCGGCTCTTTTTAAATTAAATGTTAGTGACAAAATATTCCTCACTCACAGCCATAGACGGCGGTGGTTTGCCCCACTCTGCTACATGAACAATAACTCACAGCTGACAAAACCATGGATGACTTATACGTCTGTCAAACCGGCGGGAACATAAAACTGCTATATATTTCATTATCAATTTCATGCTTGAGCTAGAATTTTTTTCCCTTAACAAAAGTTTAAACCCTTGGCTTGAAAGGTACTGTAGTGAAAACCTGTGGAGAAAAGAAAAGAAATACCTTTCACCACCAGTGTCCCTGTGCTGCTGGATGTTCCAAAATGATTTCTGGCCAGACACGTGTACATGCCTCCATCAGATTTGGAGATGTTGGTGATGCGTAGAGTCCCATCCTCCACGATAGTCTGTCTGAGGAGAGGGACAAAAACTGAAACAGCCCATCACTGGTTCTCTCATTTAGTTATCAATTCATTAGTTGTTAATTGAATGAAAAGTGATGATAAGAATCAAATTAGAAACTACTTCCTGTCTGAGATATGATATCATTTCTCTATTCATCGCCTTCTGAACTTTTTTTTCCCTCCTTTTATTTCATTTTGAATGAAGGCTTCAGAATCTATTCCAAAAGTCTATTTGCACGCCTCAGAAGATAACAATTATCTTAGCTGAAGCAGAACAGATCTGCTGTAGGGTCAGCACAGTATTGACAGCACAATAGCTTAAATGCACATATTAATAGGATACACAACAGGCCACCAGGGCCAGGCCGGACGATGATAGGGAGAGGAGAACAGCACTGGAGAGAGTCAGTTTGAATGGGATCTTTACCTGCAGCCTTATCGCTCCACAACATGTGGAGATAGTATCAACGTGCTATAAGCCATTTCTGAATGGTATTAACATGAAGGAATATAGAAGCACTTGAAAAAAATGTCAAGCTGGCCTCATGGGAGAAATAAAGTGGGAGTGTGATGAGAGCGCTTGAAAGAAACTTGACTAAAACAATTACACAAAGGAATGTTGACCCCATTGTTGTCTGCTTGTAACAGATTGTGACTTACTTTCATGAACTACATTTATCTTTGTTGTATGATTCTCTAGTGAAAATGTGGCCAGTTCAATTGGATTTTCTAAAAGTGTGAAAATATTTGTACCCCAGGGCATAGATTGATGGAAAAGAAAATTACAATATTATGACATATATGCATCCATACAAAATAAACATAACACCAGCTTCTTGGTTCTTTTAACCTTTGTATTGTTAAAGCTACATATCAGTCGTGTGCACAAACATTTTTGGAGGCAGTTGCACAAAAAAAAAAAAAAAATTGTGACAAAACCAGCAGATGATGTACTGATGATGCATTTTTCGGCTGTGTCCACTACCTATGATGCAAATACATTTGGATGCCGATGATTGGCACACATCCTGGGCCAGAGGTCAGTGTACGATAAGCATTTCTGGTGCTCAGTTGTGATGCTAGCAATATTGTGTTACTTATCTTGTGTGTTAGCAAGCAAAAATAATTACAATTGAGCAAATGAAAACAACTGAGAGCAGCAGGACGACCACCGAATCTGCTGATGTTGCTGCTGTTACAACGACAGAGGCAAGCAACCAGCTACATGTCCAGGATCCACCCGCCTTGCAAAGCGATTAGCCTCGAGAGGAGGAGTTTGATGCAACAGGGAGACACAGAATGAACTTCAAATAGGTAGGAATACTACTTCATTTTCTCATCTGGCCTTTTTATTGCTTATTGTAGCAGCTTGGTTTGGGCTTCACGTTACATATTGTTGCTGTATATTTTCTATACCTAACTGCTGGATCGGTGGTTTGGTGCGGCTTCTGCAGTGATGCAGTCACTGCGCTGGACTGTCGTGGTGAAGAGGGAGCTGAGCCGGAAACAAAGCTTTCGATTTACTGGTCCATCCGTCTACGTCCCGACCCTCACCTATGGTAATTCACTTTGGATAGCGATTGAAAGAATGAGATTGATACAAGCGGTCGAAATAAGTGTCCTCCAGGGGGTGGCTTTGCTAAGCCTTAGAGATAGGGTAAGGAGCTCGGTCATCTGGAGGGAGCTCGTAGTAGAGCCGCTGCTCTTTCACATAGAAAGGGGTCAGTTGAGGCCGTTCAGGTGTCTGATCAAGATGCCGCATGGGCGCCTCCCACTGGAGGTGTTTCGGGCAAGTCCCACTGGTAGGAGGCCCCAGAGCAGACCCAGAACACGCTGGAGGGATCACATATCTCATCTGTCCTGGGAACAGCCTGGGTTCCCCCAGGGGGAGCTTGAAAGCGTTGCTAGGGAGAGGGACTTCTGGGTGCTTTGCTTAGCCTGCTGCCCCCGCGACCTAACTTTGGTAAAGCAGATGAAAATGGATGGATGGATGCTGATGTTGTTGCTGTGTGAAGCCGCTGCAAAATGAGGGGATCCATTGTGCCTGTACATTTTTTTTTTATATTCAGTGTATTGTATTCGATTATTTTGCTGGCTGTTGCTGTCAGTTATGTTGGCTTGTCTTTGAAATGCATGTGGTCGACTAATCAGAGTTTTATGGAGGTGTTGTGTCAGTAACATTAATGTTTATCTTTTGCTCGCTCACTGAGTAGACTTTGTCCATGCCTCGGAACCTAAACGTTAAAGGTACTCTACAAGTGGGCGGGCGGTTCCAGTGCGTACTATAAAATATAATCTTGCCGGCGCCACTGGTCTGGGGGGTCTTCCCTAGGAAACACTTCATTTCCTGCATTCTGGCGAAATTTTTTTCCGCATCAATTCATGGTGGAAATGTATTTCTTTAGGTATAGGAAAACAAAATTCAGGTGGCAAGTGATAGATTAAAAATAAAAATAGAATATAATGCAGTAACACTCTCAGGCATTCTGTCCTGTTTTCAAATATTTATTCTCCTGTAGATAAACCTGTCTTATTTCATGTCATCTGCTGAGTCAACACACATTTTACTGTTTACAAATGAGGGACCGTGTTCTGCGGTGAGGTTTAAATGATTCTGGATGTACAGAGTAAAAGCTGCTCTGACACACCGACACACTGAGGATGATTTCTGCCTCCGAGTTCTTCAATTAGATATGGAGTAAACAAAGTGCTGAAGAGAAAATAGTCTTTTGTGGCAGTAGTTTGGTTCATTTACATCAAATCCAGCTTCCTACAATAGTGGTTCTTTTCTTCAGGTACAAATGCAGGACTAATTTTATACAGTCTCTTGTTGTTACTTTCCCATCAGAACCCTTTAATTTAACCTGCGATTCAGTTAAATGCTTCATTTCCTATTGATTCAGAAAATAAAATTTAATTCACGTTTTTTTTTTTTAATTCAATCCACCATCCATTAATTGGTAATCAATAGTTTGTGTTAAGGAGAAAACCGCAGTGAATTTATTATTATATACGAACCCTATCCTCTAAATGAGATTTGAATATTCTTAAAGAACCCCGTAAAACATACGCCTGCAGCAGCTGCAGCTTCACGCTCCTCCTCTCCCTCTCTGCACCCTTGGCAGAAGGCATACACAGCACCTAACTGCATTTCAGGTTTATTTAAATGAATTATCAGAGCGAGGGGGAGATCTAAACATTATTCTCGGTTGAGTTTTGTTTTCTAAAGACAGGTGGAAGTGGGAAAGCAAGTCAGCATCTGTCTCCGCTCGCACCAGGCAGTTACTGAACTGGAGTCAACCAGAGAGTTGGAGGGAGATGGTGTGATTTTATGCCAGACTAGCCTAATTGTTGTTAAGCATAATAGTGGATTATTGCCTAAATGACCCTGGCTGTATCGAGATGTTTTAATTATCTTGTATTACAGGAACACAATAAATGTAAATTCAACTAACTAAAATAAATAAATAAACTATGTGATCAAAGTGGCATTTAAGTCTACCCAAATCAAGTCAGTTACGTTATGTGGACTTCAGGAATATATTTACACGCTACATATTTTACATCTGCTCTTTTAATATATACTGTATTTTAGTAATGAAATAATAAATTTGAGTACAATTAATTGGTTTTCATCTAATTCATTTCTTACTGATTAGTTTTACATAATTCTAGTCTGTGAAAAGGTTGCACACAAATTATTTTTTGCTACACCCAATTTATCTTTATTATTTCTTTTATTTTCCAACACAGCACTGATTCAGTTCACATTTTGGTGCACTTGTTCCAAAAAATAATACAATAACATTTCTGGCACTACAGCTTTAATGCACTAACCTGAATTTAAATCCTTTTGTTTTGTATACGCTCTGTGATAAAGACTCCTTTATGGTCTTCACTTTGAGCAATTTTTCACTTTTTAAAAAGAGAATGTGAATTTTACTTAAAATATTACCAGAAAAGACCTTTTTTCTGCCCTGAGTAGTAGCAGTGCACATACTCCTTTTCTTAAAGCCCCAGCAGCTTTCAAGAATAAGTAGGACATCCTGTATAGCCTGAGAGCTAAAACTGAGGGCAAAAAGACTGATTATTAAGCTCATTGCACGGTAATGATTAAGGGCGGCTCAGATGAGTGTGTTCACTAATCTGGCTTATGGTAACAGGACAATAAGACACTTTTCAGAGAGACTTGCATAATAAACAATTGAATCAAGGGGAAAATATAAGATTTTAAAAAGTGTATATACATGCGTACACACACATAGTACATACATTTATTTTATTATACTGCACATTTACGCCTAGAACAGTTATTTTGACGCCTTTGTTCTACACAGACAAGTTGGAAAGCATGTAAACATATGCATAAATGAGGCCGATAATGCTCTCCTGTTGTGACCTTTGGATCGAGTAAATCAAACACAAATGCTGTGAGCAGCCAGCGCAAAAATCAAACAATTTCACATTGGCTCCACATTGGAATAAATATGTATTCACTCGGGCCGAGCTGAGACCCAGGGAGCATGTCTGACACAGGGTGCTTTGCGCTGATTTATTGACAAAAATATCAAACGCTGAGTGATGGAGGCGCACTGAGAACATGACCTGAGGGGCAATGAGCTGCAAAACAAATAGAAACGTAAAGAACTATCTGCTTTGTAGACAAACTCTGTTGTGCTGTGAATTTCTATTCTTGTCCAAATGCGTTGCCAGGGTAATGCCTGGGTAATTTTTTTCCCGTTCCTCATGACCAACCCAAGAAAAACCCTGATAACTAATCAATCCCTGTGGTCACATGTTGAGGCAGGTCCAGTGAGTTACATAAAGTCTATGGAAATATGGCTCTACATATTGATCTGAGCCAGAGCCCAAAAGAAAATGAGGAAAAACTGAGAGCCGCTATACAATTTACATCTGACACATAACCAGCATGCATAATTGGCATGCAAATTAAAGTACAAAATTAGAGTCGGCATATGTCACAGTGGTAAATGACTACATTTAACAGCCTGTTCAAATTGTTCTGACTCATGATTTCTTTCTCTTCTACAATCTTTATAACATCTAGAGTTTGCGCCTTGATAGAGAAATTTGATTCTCAAACTGCAAGGTCTTTGTTCTGAAATAAGACATTTAATTGAAAATCAGTTGCTGGTTACATCAGATAGTGGTTCTAAAAAAAGCCAGCTTTGACAAAATACAGGGGTGTAGTAAACTCACAATTACATGGGTAAAATCATTTTTCAAAGCCATATGCATTCAGAAATTATTATTAGAGATTATTGCATGTCTCTGATCATTCACTCGTATCGGGGGATGGCAACCTTTACTATCAAAAAAGTCATTTTGGGCCAAAAACAAAAAAATAGAAATAAATAAATCCGTTTGGAGCAGCAAAACATATTTGAACCCTATAATGAAGGTAACCCAACCTATTAAGTCTAAACAAGCCTATCAACATCACTAATATGTCTGAATACATAAGTATTCATTTATGTTTTACCACAAGGTGGCTACTCTGTTATTTGCTACTTAAACCTTGCAGTGCTGGCGGTGAAAACAAAACAAATCTATCCACATGCTACTGAATTATCTATTTTCCTCTGAGACTTTTCCCTTTTTGGATTTGGTATCTATAGCTCGCCTAGTGAGTGTGACTCAAGACTAGCCACCACAACGAGATGTTAAAACATTTTTTATTTGGTGTATTGGCCTCACATTTTTACAGTTGGGAAATCACTTTTGGTCTACAACAGTGTTAAATGGAAATTAAAGTGCTAAAAATAACTTTACTCATTTATATATACTTTTTTTTTAACCAAAGGCACAGAAAGCCACTGGGGAGGGGCTGAAAGAGACACATGTGGTTCTGAACCACAGGTTGCCTAACCCTGACCCATATCTATGCATCAAAATGAATAAGCATGAACTGAGGTTTATCTTCCTGTATTCAGGTAGGGGACTCAGCTTAATGAATTCCTACCAAACCTTTAGGACTCATCAAAAGTATTTGCAGTAGAGAAGGAAATTCAGTGAAATAACCTGTACCCTGGAAACACCTGTTTAAAGCAAGGAGTTTTCTATTTGAAGCTTTTTTAGTGTAACAGATTTTATGAAGTCAGTGGAAACTTCTCTCTATAGATTCCAACACTCAAATTCAATTTTGAGAGAAATCACATGTCTGGAGTTTTGATTGCCAAAAGACTAGTTCCATCAGGTCCATGTGTTTGGCGAAAAATTGCTTTTTTGAAGTTTGTATGAGGTACTTTTAGACTCATGGGTTAAACCTGAGAGGTTCAGAAAGGATAGGTGGATGAAGTGGACATCCTACAAGAGAAAAGTCCCATTTGAGTTATCCAAAATGCTGAATCCCTGTTCCTCCACTGTATTGCACTTTTGAAAACAGTTATACATAATCCAGTGTGACATTATCATGTATTGCTCAGCTTATGTAGAAAGCTTTAAACTTCAGACAGTTTTAGTTGACATCAGTGTATCCAATGTGAGTACAGTATAACATACAGAGGTAGTATAAACTTTTTAAGTGAAATGATTCCACAGATATCATTTACATATGAACAGCTACTAAATTCTCAATAGTAAAGAAATATGTAGGAACTGGTTGATGAAAATGACTTTGGGAATACTGCAGTTAATAGAAATATGCTCCAACTACTGCAGATCTTATGTTCCAATAACCCGGTCTCTGAAGTCAGTGAAATCTGGTGCTTGATCAGTGACTTCTGGTGTATGACACCAGTGAAAAAAGTCATCCTCTGGGTGGATGTCGAGATGCCTGCCAAGCTGCAGACCACTGTTGGAGGCCGACAATCAACAAAACCAGTTGTGTCTTAGCGAGTCACTGCTGTGTATCAAGTAGCTTTTCAGGCTCCAGGCGTGTTCTATAGTGACCTGTTGGTGGGGTTGGTCCCACGAAAAGTATCTGTTTTTACTGAGACATTGCTAACATGCAAATATAACATATCCATAGTTTGTGGAAACATACAATGCCAACATTTTTCCGGTGATTGAGTTAACTGTCGCTAGCAGAGCTCATCAATGGCCATTAGCTAATCAAGCTAGTTTTAGCTTCAGGGATTGGTTAAAAACATTGTCTCCAGTTCACTGTTTAATGTTCTTAGCCTACTTATTATAAAGACCAGAACCATTAAAGGGGGTCTTATATATGCACTTGATGGCTGCTAACATAATGTCATACTAAAAGACTGAGGCTAACGCCCTGTTTCCACTTACGTATATGGCTGGTGTCCGTAGATCCACAAATATACAGATGATGTCTCTAGGGTCCAACGCAACAAAGTGCATTTCTTTAGCGATGCATAGAACCTGATAGAAACTACCTGTTGCCATGGGGAGAGGCTAATTTTTTTCCGCCATCCAGTAGTTTTGAATATGCGCTTGAAACATAAGCAGGACAGACACAGGACCTGCCAGGTACGTGGCATGTTTTGTGAAATATTAAATTTAAAAGACATATGTACAGCTGAACGAGTCATAATGATAATCTGACTGTACGTATAACCATATTTTAGCATAATAACATTACTCAGATTCACAAAGTGTTAAAAGTAGATAAGCAAGTTATTTTAATCATAAAAGCTGCCTCGTGTATACTTGTTGACATTTTCAAATTGTATCTTTTTATAGTTGTATTCTTGTTTGTTTAACACCTTTACTAAAAGAGATCACCGTCCCTTCAAAAGAGGTCATAAGAGAATCACTGCTCACCGCTTGAGAATAAGGGGGTGATTGCACATTTCACAAAGAGTCTGTAGTTCTGCCGTGAGCTCACATTTACAGCCTTGTCATAACACAGGCTCCAACGACACAAGCTCTCATACTGTGCTCAACATTCTGTAGATCATGTAAGATTTGTTTGAATGCTGTCTCAATGTCAGAGGTCCTTATATTTTTGAAGGATCTTCTTAACATGGTAATGATGGATTTAAGCATTTTGACTCAAACTCAACAAACAAAAGCAAAACTTAAACTTCATGTTAAACTTAGTATGGGAGAGAAAATACTTAGTAGACATTTCAAAATACCCACTTTGAAACAACAGGTATAGGTGTCAGACAATGACTGTAATGATGGACGACACATCTCCACTTCCTCAACTGTACAAAAGTGAAGCCAAATTATCCAGGATACGCTCGTTGCCATTATGTGCTGGTGATGTAGCCTGTGTGGTAGCAGTCTCCACACTACAGTGTTCCCAATGTCTGGCCCAATTATGAGCAGTACCATTGGTCCAGTGCACCTACTGGCACACACAGCTGTCAATCATGACATTAAACCCCCTTTTTATAGCATCAAATAGCTACTTATAGCCAAATTTATCAGAAAAATGATCACTTAACCACACATCAGCGTTACGAGAACTACGTAAAATGTCAGAAAACATGCAAGGCGCAGGGTTTATGATCTATACTGCAGCCAGCCACCAGGGGGTGATTGAGATGTTTTGGCTTCACTTTTGTGGAGCTGTCATGTCGTCCATCTTTATTATACAGCCTATGGTTTCAGACAAGACAGACTGAAATCAGACTACCTTGTTCCTCTTACCCTCTTTATTTCAAAGCCTGCCTTTATGAGAAGTTTTTGTAAGTCACTAAAGTTGATGCCTGAACAGAACAAGGAAGCAAGGCTCTCAGAGAAAATTGATGCTATTAAGTTAATTATACAGCTTGAGACTGACAAGACTTTTTGATGGTGTTTGATAAAATACATGCTTTGAACTGAGTATCTGATAATGTGCAGGCATACTGAACAATGGTTTAAAAGCAAAAACACCAGGGTACTGTCTTCCCTTCCCTCATGAGATTACTGAAATGCTCCAATATTATGTCATTAGGCTAAAATGATGATATCAACAGCGGGATCCGTCGGGTTTCTGTTTGCAGCATCTCTAGGGTCAGATCTGCCTTCAGTCCCACAGTGCTGCGAGTGGATTCATGCTGAAAAGTGATTTCCACTGATTGTTGACAACTGCTGAACTGTTTTCTAGTAACTGTTTGAGTCTCTTTACTTTTCTGACCTTTCTAGCAGTTACCCAGCCCCTGTTTTTCTCAGCCAACACGAACATTTACCTCTAGTGCTCTTTCAGTGAACATTTAATGAAAACAGCTCTCATACTGTGCTTGAACTCTGCTAGTTCTTATTGTATGTATTAGTCTCTGCTAAGGCCGAGTGCAACAACAAAGACTTAAGATCATGACATGGTGTGGCCTGTCATGTCGCCTCAGGTAGAGTTTCACTCAGGGATGTAGTGAGATCTTTTTCTCTGTGGTTTTCACACAGACAGCGTCCCTACAGGATCTCTGTTCTACATCCAGCACTTTGACTGCCTTGAAGAGCTGTGAAACTGTGGGACACTTTGAAGTTTCAAACGGCTTCACTCTTTATCTTGTGCTTTAAAAACTGATAGAGTAGGAGGCCATGGCCTCATTCTTAGATCCAGTGGAAAGGCTTCGGACAAAACTAAAGTATGTCGACAAAAAAGCAACATCTTTTTCTATGTCAGGAATAAGGTGTCTGTCTTACAAAAAACAACAACCAAAAAACACTTCCTTGGCTGTGCTATGCAACAGTGACTTCCAAAGTCCCCTTGAGCAGAGGCATAAATAACAATGAGTCCTAGAAATGAAAATGACCACATGAGCAAACCCTTTAACAGATGCCATCAGTAGCGTGAGCAGCGGTGCATACAGTACCCTACCTCTTGCTGTCCTTCAGGAGTTCGCCCCCTTTCCACCAGGAGATTGTGGCCCGGGGGGAAGCGTGGGGGCGACACTCCAAGACCACCTCGCCCCCCCTCTGGATCACTGTGGACTTCTTCACGGGCCGCCGGGTGAAGTCCGGTGGGGAGGCTGAGGAACAGACCCGTGTTAAGGCCATTTGTCTCGCTTTGTGGAGGGGCAGCAGCCGTGCATCAGCAAAAATGTCAAGTGCATCACCAGCAATTACGGAAATTATATTTTACCACCAGACTGGCTTATTGTATGAAAGAATTATGGAAATGAAAGTGCAAGGCCATGGCTCAGTGAGGAGCTAGTTCAGCCTCTTATTATTTATTTAATAACTTTTTCAGGTCGGAAGCCCTTTCATTCCACTGACAACACAATGTCCATACAGTGTATTTCTACCTTGCCTCTGGTCCAATTCATTGTAAATAATACAGAGGAAATAAACTGCTCACCGACAACCTTGAGCTCAGCGCTGGCATAAACAGCTCCATGTTCATTCTCTGCCACACACTGATACATCCCAGAGTCCAACAGACTGATCCTGGATATAGTCAGTCTACCAGATTCCACATGGATCCTCTCCTGCAAACCAGACCAGCTGATTAATGCTTGACAAATATCTTTCACTGATATGTTAAAGGCTCTTTACATGAGATTTTAATATAGCAGGTGACAAGTATTTGCTCTGTTATGATAAAGTGAAGAAATCTGAGCTTTTCTGTTCCTTATTTTGGTTGTCAGACAGGCCACGCATAAATATTAGTGCATGTGAGTCGTTTCCTTTTTGTCCCACTTGCTGGCACTGCTAGCTGCCACCGTCTTAGCTCAGTTTTTCTTTCATTTCTGAATTACTTTGAGACCTTTGCAGTATTGTTTGAGAGAACAGTGCATTTAGGGTTTTTTTTTATGTAAATTCACAGTGAGGTTCCAACATCTCCTGATAAATATCAAATCTCAATGTGGTGTCTTACCTCCGCTGTTAGGAGCTGACCATTCCTCAGCCATTTGTATGTAGGCCTAGGCTTACCGATGGCTTTACATTCCCACTGCAGATTCGCATCAATTGCCATGTGAGCATCTTTCAGTGTTTGGACCCAGTGCAGATGTTCAACATCTGTGAAAAATACCACTGAATATGAATATTTATTGACAAAAATGTCAAAGTTATTTGCAAATATATTTAGTTTTACAAATATCTGATTAATACAACAGCAAATCTGAGCCACTCTAGGTAAAAGAAAACACTGAGTCAGGAGAGGGGGAATATTTAAAAAAAAAAAACTCCAAGAATTTCAAAGATTAAAGTTGTAAATTTATGAGAAAAAAACTTGGATATTCTCTGAGATTAAAGTGGTAAATTTCTGAGGCAAAATTCACAAATTTACTGCCAGCAGTCAGGTGACGTAGTGTATAGAGTGACAAAGTCTATGCAAGGAGAAAGTTGTGGTGGATGAATGGGTGGAGCAGATGACTTTCACCAAGAAGAGACAGGGGTTTGTGTCAAATGTGAAACAACTGTGGCTTATAATTATTTTAAGCCCTTAGTTGACTTCTTATTTTCAGTTTTGAGGGCATATGAACGCAGCAACCTGACTTTCAGGCAATATTTTTCCCCCTAAATTTACTTTTATCTCAGTGTCCAAGTTTTTTTCCATGTATATTTACGACTTTAATCTTGGAAATTAAGTAACGACTGATGAGTTGAATGATAAATTCCTACACCACTTTTTAATGACAATATACAAAGTGGAGCCAAAAGATTGTAGAGTAGTTTTTATAAACTTGGGACATGGGTGTTTGCTCTTAATGTGAAGTAAATTTCTGTCTTATTTTGACAGCTGTAGTGATTTCTGGTGAGATTTACATACATGAAAGGCCATGGCAAATTTGAACTACTTGTTTCATTCAATTTGTGCCCGCAATCGGCGTGTAATTAGTTCCTGATTTACTGGGGCAGCAGCTCATTACGCAGTCAGTGCCTGGGACTGACCTGCAGGCACATTGAACTAGGTGCAGTTCATGGACTGCAGATCACCAAGTTCAGGGCAAAAAGTGAAAATGTATTCTGCTGAAACTATTAAAATGGAAAAAAAAAAAAAAAAAAAAGATTCCAAATTCAATTTATTCTGTGAATTTAGGCTGCAGTTCAACTCAACTAATATTCATTAAATTACAATATATCCTGATCTGCCAGCCTTCTTGCATTATTAAAGCAACGGGGGTCAATAAACCAAAATACAAAAGACAATATAATTCATAGAAAATACAGTTTACACAAGACCTGCAATCAGAGGTGAGAAAGCTAAGACAGAGGGAAGAGGAAGGCAGAGGGGAAGAGAGAGGAGATGATATCTGAGTTCTCCCTGCAACACTGATTTACTGTAAATGTAGCCAAATTCTAATAGTTGATGTCTTATCAGTGAAAAAGATTTTACACTCCAATGATCATCAAGTTCAAATTTAATGAGTACAAAACCATAAAACTTTACCCCTCTTTGTTTCATCTTCTTAAATATGTTAATATATTGTTCATTTACTCGCTGTTCATTTTTTACTACTGCCCTGTTTTTCTTTCTATCTATTTTAGTTAGCAGTATGTAGCTTTTATTAATTGACTGTTTTTGGCCCAATAATTAATTACAGCTTCCTACACATTTCTTTGGTGTGCTCACTTTTTTGTCTCCTTTGAGTTTCTTCTTCCCACCGTGACCTCATTTTTCAATACAACTACATCATTTACTTCAATTTATTACGCTTCAGAAATACTGAATTTTACATGAAAAATCTGAATGCACACTCAACTATACGTAACTCTGCTCTTTGCATGATGTGGCAGTGAATGCATTGACTAGATATAAAGAGTACCAATGTGTGAGCTGTGAATTTGTAAATAAAGGCATGTGAGACAAAGTGGTGTCATCCATTATGAGTGAGTGTGTTATGTGCTGGTACAACTCGTTCTCATTCTCAGATCATCAAATACAGAGGCTTTGTCAGTGTCTCAAAGCGACACAAAGGGCACCCTTTAGTGTCTCTATGTGATGCACAGCTGAAACACACTGTAACGTGGTTAATGTTGTGAAACTGTTGCAGTTAGGTTTAGGCAGTGGTGTAATGGTAGGTACTGAAGTGGGCACACTAGTAGGTAGAAAGGTAAGTTACCAAGGAGGAGCTGGGTATACTCCCCTAAATATTCCAATTGGCTGTCAGGTGGGTACTGTATACTGTAAACAAGCAGAAAAAGAGGTGGGTATCCCGTGTACACCTGCGTATACCTTCACTACACCACTGGATTCAGGCAACAAAACTGCTTGGTTAGGTTTAAAAAAATATGTCATATCTGGGGATAAAATAAGAACGTTGGTTTGCAGTTGCTTTGGTTTCACACAAGACATAGGACAGGCCAGTTATGTAAGTGACATCACAATACCTTAAAATAACACTGACCTTTGGTTTCACATGACATTAACTGCGATCTCCTGGGTGACAGTCCTGTGTTTGTTTGACCCATCCTCCTCCCCTCCCTCCCACCTTACCTGGACTTTCTGATTTAACCTATGTCAGTTGCTCTCAGCGTTTACAGTAGAGTTAGTTGAAACCCTGGTGCATCTCATACACACACTAAAGGGTGCCTTTAGTGTCGACATCACACACCAAGGGGTGTGACAAAGCCCGGGTTGAGGATGACAACTGTCTGGCTGGTAACAATCAAGGCCAACCAAACTGGCACCTCCTACCTCTTCTAAAAAAAAGTGCTCTCTCTACCATGATGTCTGAATACACTGTTTTTGTACCAAAGTAGGAAAAACTAGAAGTTTTCAGTCAAGTCAGAATCAGCTTTAGCACTCCTGCTACATTTTTGTATTTATTCTTATCATTTATCAGGAAATACCTGACAGGATTACATTAAAAAAAACAGCTGAGGAGACTGCTAATGAGGAACAGATAGATTTAAGGAAATTCTGACTAATACAGGATTTTATAGTTTATGAGAAGAACATCAAGGGGAAGCATAATGCTCTTCATTATACCTGTAGACCGGCTATGGATATTTGATTGCAGTATGCATGCTGAAGTACTGATGATGATATTACAAACTATTCCTGCACTTTTTGTTTCTGTCTTATATCTAAGTACATGTATATAATATTACATAGTAACAGTTAGTAATATTACATACATGTACATATACATGTACTTACATACACATGTATGAAATTACTGTTGTTATTTTCTTCCTACAGACCCCGAGAGTTGCAGTTGCCCCGGTAACAGCTAAGGGGTTCCAAATAAATACACAAAAATCAATCTTGGTATAATTATGGACTCAGAGCAAACATTGAAAGGCACATCAAATCAATAATCAAGTCTGCATACTATCATAGTAAGATTGAAAGGATTCATGTCTATGCACGATCAAGCTTTAACTGTTTCTTCTCAGACCTCCTGAAACAAACTCTTAGGCAACCTGAGCTCATTCATTCATTCATTCATTCATTCATTCATTCATTCATCAGACAAACCAAACTCAACACATCACACCAGTGCTCAGATGCTTGCACTGGCTTCCAGTGTGTCATAAAATAGAGTCTGAATCACAGCAGCCTGTCTATAAATCGTTAAGGACCTCAACACATCTCTGACTGTCTTTTACCAAATGAGCCCTCTCGTCTTCTCTTCTCTTTGAGCAGAGTCCATATTAAACATGGAGAAGCAGCATTTAGTTACTCTGCACCACAGAACTGGAACTAACTTCCAGAAGTTATAGGATATGGCCCAACTTTTAATACTACCCTTAACTCCAGGCTCTTTCATGTTCTGCGCTGCCTTTGACTGAACCTTGGGCCCTAATTAGCACCTTGCACTCTAATTCATTTCTGTTTTTTTTTGTTTTGTTTTTTTTTACATTTTTAATTTCTTTAAAAGGGTTTCAATCGTTTGAATTGCTGTGTTAAAGTTACTTATCTCCTTCTGAATAGATTATGTAAAGCACATTGAATTGCATTTGTGTATGAAATGTGCCAAACAAATGAAGTCGCCTTGGTGTGCCTTAATACCACTTTGTGTCGACAGCCACTTATGCCTTCATGTAAGGCACTGCTGACGTCAGACTGGGTGGCTTAGAATTAAATTAGCAGATGTGCAAGTTCTACATTAAACCAAAAATGTACAGACTGGCATCCATCTCTTCCAGTTCCTCATCAACACACACAGCAGACAGGAACAGTACATACTCTCACTCTTCTCTCTGCCTATGGAAGACAGTTGTGAACACTTACTGATGTAGAGGGTGACTAATTTCAAAGCCTGCAGTTTGACAGCCAGTTTCTTTTGATTCTATGGAGGTGGTAGACCTATCCTGACATATGAATAATCTTATTTTCTACCTCAAGCCACTGGTTAAAAGAAATGTCCAGTAGGCCCACAGAGATCTTCATTGTCACGATCACAGGAAAATGCAGACATTGGGCCTCTGGCATTTAGGGCATATCTGAACATTGGAGGTGTCCCCCTCAATGTATATGGTGACTACTGCCCTGGCAGGAATTGTTGTCCAATGTAAGCAGGTTTTATTTGAGGAACATCAAGAAATATATGACTATAACTGAATCTAGACTGTTTAAAATAATTCTAATGATTAGATTATTTTTTGGGGCGAGAGAAACTATTGGTCTATTGATCCTAGCTAAGACTATATAGACCCTTGGGTGATATTGTGTGTGTTCAGCTCTGGAACACGTTTTTACAGATTGCACAGATCTGTTCAATGACATGGACGGATGGCTGCAGAACTGTTTCAGTTTGCCAAGGGCACTGCTTTTAGAACCACTGTCTTTTAATTTTTAGTTACTGTGTGTCCCCTAAAGTACTGTATTCAAGTACAAATTTGAAGTACTTACTTATACTGTAATACAGTTCAAAGGAATATAGTGTACGTTATACTCCACTACAATGATTTGATAACCTGAGTAACTTTACATATTAAGATTTTTTGCGCACAAATCACAAGAAAATAAGTGCAGCTGAAATGATTAGTCAATTGAAAATGAATTGGCAGCAATTTGTATTATCATATAAGAGATCTTAATTCTTCATGTTAAGAAAGGCTATGTCTACGCTTGAGAGGATTTAGGGGCCCTTTGTGAATCATATTAAGGGGCAGGTTGTCCTACAAGTGCATTTATGCAGGTATTTGTCCTGATTAAGTACCTCACATTCGCCCTGATCATCTACAATTAATAAACTCTGTGTTTCTCTCTTTGTTTATTGTTGGTCTCTCTGGGTGGGTCTTCCTGTATACTCTGCTGGACTTTTTGTTGCAGTAGCAGTGGGTATTGCAAACTCAGCTCTTTGCATGTACAATTTACTATCATTATTATCATAAGCTTAATATATTCTGGCGTTTTTTGAGATGGACATTCTGCTCTTACTGTTTTCTCTCTCTCTTTCTCTCTTTATGTGTGTATTTGGCATATTGGAAAAACTCAATATATAAAATATTTGAAAAACAAAAACAGTTCTTGGCTCCAGCTTCTCTTGCTGAATTGATGCTTTTTTAGAAAATTATCTTGACTGATTTATTTATTTATTTTTCAAGTGGGATTCATCATTCAGCACACAAAGGGAAGAGCAGACATGTTAAAGAACATCTGATGCATCTGGAGTTGGCTTCTCTTATTTTTCTCTTTAAAAGATTTCAGGTATAATTCAAGGTATACCATGCAGGACTGTAGGTTACTGTTTGTAATCGCTTGCCAGTGAAAGAGAAAGTGAAAGCCAACCCCAGATTGACTGCTCTTTGGTGTTTCGCCTCACTATATTTGGGATTTATCAGCGCTGTATCTCTTGGATGAGTGCTGCTTACAGTCTGGAACCCGGTCGCTACTGTTTTTTATAAAGCCCCAACCTCACCTGAGCACTGTGGGGATACACACTCATAAACAACCCTAACACAGAAAATAAGAAGAAAATACAGGTAGAGGAGGGCGTCTCTGCAGAAAACTACACCATCACACACTTCTATTGGGTCATAGGTGATGACTGAGAGAGCTTACGTCTTCAATACATTGTTTTTTAGTGAAGTCCTGCAGAGTATATCTTTAAGAGTATGTTGCTGCATGATACCCACTGAGCATAAATTAACTCCAGATTATCCTGACATTCTAATTTCATACTGAAAAAATAACTACATTGGATAATAATAAAGCACTTCAGATGATTTTCTAACAAATATAAATTAGCTAATATCAACTAGTACCGTTTAGGAGAAAAAGTTTAGCAATCTCCATGAAACAGGAAGCAAAAATATACAAGGCTCTTACTGTGAAATACAAGTTGCCCTCTGGCAACATTTCGTCCTCTGCTGTTTTCGGCTACACACTCATACACGCCGGCATCCTCCGGGCGAAAATATGGAATTTCCAGAACCCCACTGGAGAGGTTGATTTTAATCTTGCCAGGGAGTGGGTTTCCATCAGCTCTTCTCCATGAGATGGAAGGCACAGGGCTGCAGAGGTCACACACAAAAGGTCATGCTGGCCACATGCTCCTGCTCACACTGACCAGAAGGAGTACGGCCGTGTTTGTCTGTCTCCTTGTTGTAATAGAGCATGCCAGGCCGCATCATAAATTTGACAATGCAATGTGACGGGCAGAGCTGCATCGTGCTAATGTTTCTGACACTTACTTTCCTAAGGCAAAGCATTCCAGCTTCACTGATGATCCTTTCGAGACTTGAAGGGTGTCGGGAAACTGAACCTCAATCTTTGGCTCATATTCACCCATCACTGCTGCATGAGGGATAAAAGCAAATCACATCAGTCAAAACACAAAACATGGACATGCAGTTTCCTGTAATTCATATTGGATGTTAGAGCCGTGGCGCGGATGACACTGGCAGAGAGCGAGTGTGCGTGTTGATGCTGTATACAACAGCGTTTGGCTTAGCGGATGGATGAGTTTGGATTACATATCTGCCTCAGCTCAAATCTGAAGTGGTACACATAAACGGTCCTGATGGGGTTTAGTATGTGTGGCAAGCTCCTTGCTGTGTGTGTGCCTGCATGCATATTTGCCGGCTACATTTCTGGTTATGTAAATGTGTGCCTTCATGCAGACAAAGAGGGTTTCTCGAATACATAACCCTGTATAGTTCAGAGGCTTTGGGATGGTGCAAAAAAGAAAACCTCGCTCGTAAGCAAAAGCAAAAACAGTGTCACGCTCAAGACAAGCGATTTATCTCCCATGCTCGCCCTCCCTCCGACAGCGCGTGTCAGTTCAGTGCGCAAGATAACCAGGAGGCAGCAGAGGCGAACTGAGGATGCTTACCGTCCCTCCTCACCACCACAGGGGTTGGGGAGCTGAACACGGTGGCATTGGTCATCATGTTTCTCACTGCACACGTGTAGTTTCCCGCGTCTGAAGCTTCAACTTTGGCTATGTACAAGTTGCCCGTCTTCTGAGAGATAAAACGACGGGCGTCCTGTTTCAGGAAACTTCGCTGTCCGTTGAAAACCCATGAATATTTGATCTCTGAAAAGAGAAAGGTAATAAAATCATATGCACCTTCCGGTCACATTTCCAAAATAACAGCAACCCCTGCAGTAAATATATGGGGACAGATATTATTACAAAGAAATGATGTGATATTGTATTTCTCTCCAAAAATACAGATATAAGATGACTTCAAAGGATAAGGCTGGTGATATTTCATATTTTTCTTTTTGTCAACAAATCCCATGAAAATACCAACACCATTAATAAACTGATTGCATAAAGTATTTTCTGTGTAGCTGAAGCCTGCCTATTTCAAGGCCCAGATAAATGGCAGTTAGAGGGTCCCAAGCTTCTTTAGTTAGACGGTCTGAATATTTTCCTGATTATATTGATTAGCCACACTTTATGCCAAATGCTTTTTGACAAGTACTTTTATGTTTAGAGTTAAAAAAAAAGGTTGCTCCTAAAACAGGAAGGTAATGTGACTATAGTAGAAATTTAGACCGTATGTCATCGTCCAAGCTTGTGCAGGTGCCCTCTGTCTTGCCACTTGGCTGCTCACCGTTTACCTTTCTCCCAGTTGATAAGATAAATTGGAGCTATGCACATCTTCAGCCGGGGCAAGGTGTTGGCTCTGGGGTTCAAGAAGCCATAGAGGCACAGGAAGCGTTTCCCTCAAAGCAAGCCATTAACTCAAGCGCACATGGTCTCTTGACACTCGTCATTTTGGGGTCCTCAGTTTTAGGTGCAGGAAGTTGAGAAAAATTCTCCTCCTTCTAACTGTGCTATCACTATCCATGCTAACATCCATGGTGTCGTGACCCTTGTTAATGATGAAACTGGCAATCTGGTTGCCACAGTAACGTTGGTAGATTACATCCGACTATTAACCACGTCCGCATCCTCCCCACAAAACAGGAAGTTGGTTGAGTCACTAAAGAAATGGATGAGGCTTAGTAAGTTTGGTAGGATTTGACATTGTAGAGAGAAACATTTTTGCTAAGTGACACCTGAACCCACACTTCACCTCTATGCTATTGCTCTGCTAACTACCACAACTCAGAAGCTGGCAAGTATATAAAATGCAGGGTTAGCTGGCTCCCGATCGTATTTGATACATTTATGCATTTACTCCTGAGGTCAGGATGAGTCATCAAAAATATTTTTATATATAATAGAATACATAAATCAGCCCCAGTGTTGTACTGGGTGGCATGTACCTTTATTACATTTAACCTTGGCACTGTAGTTTTGTGGGCACTGTAGTGGATGTGAGTCAATACACTGTGCTGCTACGGTAGATAGTCCCAAGCCCACAAAATGTGTGTTAGTCTGAAATAAATGCACAAGAAATCCACAACTGTCTTTGTTAGAGTCTTGTTTGAAAAGAAAACAAAAAACAAACAGCGCCCAGCTGTTTTTTGAAAACCATTTCATTTAAAAAAAACAAAAAACTGAGCTTTGTAGTTTTCAAAGACTTATGCAGGAATGAATTGACTTGGGACTGAGAGTCACAGACTGAGTTAGGAAGTCGGAAACTATTGAGAGATGGACAAAGGTTGAGTTCAGACAGACTGTGTGAAATAACGCAGCCCCCTCATTCTTTTGAATTGGCCCGCTGTGTTGCTCAGCAGGGGTGTTGACACAGAGGGCTCCAGCAAAAGGATGCAAGGTCGCCCTGTAAAGAAGTAGAACCTGGCTCAGTGTCCTCGTGCAATCAAAGAGGCGCAAGCGTACATTCACAGTGGATTACTTTGGGATGTGAGCAACATAATTCTATTAATAACCTCAACATTGTTGCAATTAATAATAAACTGTTTGTCACATGATAACTTTCCAGAGTTAGAGACTGTCTTGTAGCATTCTTAAAAGCATTGCTGTGTTTTGGCATCTCATCAGCCTTTAAACTCATGGATCTGTCACTTAAACCTGCTTTGCTGGATTGTATTTCATTGTCTCACTGGCTAATACAGCATGCCCCAACCAAACCAGCCCCTTGCATTTTTCAAACACATTGCGTTTGTCAGACTGCATGCCCAGGTTGAGTCAGTGATGCTCCCAACGGGGGGCTGGGGAGGCCATGACCACCCTGAAAGAATTGCTGGACCCCCTACTACCCCCCTTTGTGAAAATAAATTTTTTGAGCGAGCACAAAGGCAGTGGGATCTTCTGAAACTAGGCAACCTAGGGCATCCATTTGCACCAGCCATGGCATGCTAACTTATTGGGAAGGGGGCTGAATAACAACCCAAATTTAAGCTCAAATTCTGAGAGGAAAAGAGTGGTGTGGCCATTTTCAAATGGCTTCCTTGAGCTCTCACCTCAAGAAAGAAAATGGGTTCTAGGGGTACCCATGAAGAGAGCTTGTTACCAGTAAATGTTTTGTTCCTTACAATCAATGAACTCCTTCAGCAGAAAGCTTTATACTTGTCTTTTTAAGGAAAAGGACAACCAGCTTATTTGAAGAACAATGAATTGCCTAACACATATAAATATAACACATTAAAACAGGATTGTAATTGAACACACAATTTGATCTCATGCACATCAGATAATTAGAAATATCACCTGTAAAGTGAAAAGCAAAGTATATCAGTACACTAGTTCTTAACTCTCCATATTAACATAGTTTTCAGCTTGTCTATATAACAACAGCATCACTGAATTCCTGTAATTCAGTGATGGCTTTTGGTTCTGGAGGCACCACTGTTGACAGTATATGTTTTGTTCTTATCACATAATCTGCCAACAATATAAAAAAAAACCCACATAGGATAACTCCTGCCTTATCTTTTGAATAAGAACCAGGGCTGGTATCAGAATAAAATCAAGCAAAAATGGAATTTGCAACAGATGTTGGCAGGTCATAAGGTCACAAGTGTTATTATTAGTTCCTGTGTGCTTGTCTGTATTACAGATTTGACAGGAAATATCTATTTTAGTCCAGCGCCAACTTTTGTCATATACATTGACAAGGAGGATTCATGTCAAAATAAAAAATGAAAAGGAATGATAAGAATGTCAGCGTAGCGGTGTAAAACACAGACACAGCAGGAGAGAGACGCGGCAGAGATGTCTGCAGGGACTGCAGACTGAACTTGACTATTAGTGCAGCCCTCCTGTATCAGACACATGACATTCTGCAGTCAGCCCTTTTGACTGGGCAGACGGTAAAAAGTCCCACTCGCTTCCTTGAGGGAAAACAGTGAATTAAAATCATTACAGGGGAAAGTCAGGGCAGAAACTGACAGACCTTTCATGATTAGGGACTATCAGAGAGTGGGTCTGTTTAAGAGCTGCAGTCTCACAGCAACAGAGGACTTGCAGGCACATAATCTCATGTCCTCTGACAGAGTTTAACTCTCAGCACGGCTCCTTTTAGACCACTTACCTATTGATTGCTCAAAGAAGCTTCAGATGATTCCTCTTTTACCGAGGTGCATCACCGTACTCCTCTTGTGGCGCATCAACAAGCATTAAAGAACCTCTGACATAATTTAAACCTTGTGGCAACAAAAAAAAAGACCATTTTTCAATTTTGAAACACCTCAAGCTAGCATTATCGTGTAGAGCAAATCCCATCAAATGTGTGACTATGCTGTGTTTAAGAGAAAAAATAAAGAGATGGAGGCTTTTAAAGGGGGAGGGAGGGAAGGCTGGAGGGCAAATTGCTAAAGTGTGGAATCCCACGTGGCCGTAGGATTCAGCTGGCAGCAAAGAGCGGAGAAAGGCTGGGACGTTGGCGTGAAATTGTGCTGGTGGGCACCGAATGGCTGCAGGAGTGCAGACCACTTTGAGGGTCTGCTAATCAGCAGCACACAGACACACGAGCCGACTCGCAGCTGTGCCACGGGATAAACGCTCCCCTGGCCACAGCAGCCACCAGCAGACTTTATTACCCACAGATAACCTGCCCACATCAAGAAAAAAAAAAGACAGTTGGGGAAGTGGAGCACTGGAGACTTTATAGATGACAGCATGGTCACAGATCATATGGGCGAGAAAAGTGAGCTCAAGGTTAAGAAGTGTGAAGCTATGAACTATGTGAAAGCATGGGCCTGGGCAGGTAGAGCGGTGGCTGATCATAAGAAGTTCCCCGTCTGACAGATAAGGAGAAAGGAGTGGAAAATAGTGTGTCAGAGTTGGAAAAGAAAGAACAGCAAAAAAGAGAAGGTGGGGAAGGTATAAAAACAAAAAGAGACACAGCAGTGTTACAGGGAGATAATAAGCCGCACAGTGAGGAACAATAAAGACTGCTGAGGCAAGCAGGAGTGTGAGACTACAGCAGACAATGCATAAGAGTTAGGACAGAGTGCTGTACCTCCGTAATGGGGCGGAGGGCCGCAGAGCAGAACCACAGCTTGACCCTCTCTCACTGACACCGTGTTCCTCGACTTCCTGCTGAAGTTCTGCAGAACTGTTGAATATAAATTGAAAAAAAAACAACTTTTCAGTGTTTGACAGCTGAAATAACTTTACATAAAGGTGACATCCAGCGAAGGGCATTTAATTTTGCAGAATATTTCCTTGTCTGCCCACATTGCTTACAAGTCAAACCGAGAGTCCCCTGTTAATATCACAGCACGCACAGGAGATCTGGTGGTGGGTGCGCCCAAGTGCCCCTCACCAATGGAGCTTGAGAGATTACTTTCACCTTTAATTAAATGCTGCTGTGCGGTGTGAGAGAATAAACAGCGGGAAGACATATCAATCCCAAAGTCTAAGAAATACCAACCAGGTCCCAGGAGAGGCCAAGCAAATATCAGCAGTGGTCAATCAGTACTTGACTGATAAAAAAATCTGTGCCACCGACCAGTATGAAGAGGTAACCGTCGTTCCAGACATAGCAATTCAATCTGAGATGCTGTACTTGGATACGAAGTAACACCAGAAATAATACAATCACGGCCAATCACATCAAATACTTCCACTGCACAGAGCTCTCCCCGGCATGACGCAGTGACAGTTTAGGAATCATGTGGGGATTTTTCCTCAGAGGAAGCTTATTGCTGTCTGGAACGTCATCTTTCAAATATGACCACAGCAGCCCAAACACACTGCCAAGAGCTGGTGAGGACTTTTTTTTTAGTAGACTTCAATTCTGGGGACAAGTCATCAAGATATCAAAGCACAACAGTCAAGGAAATAACCTCAGTGTGCTCCAGGAAAACACCAGTGCGACACTGTTACGAAAATGGAGCCGTCAGACTGTTGCCAGCTGCTAACATCTGCAAACAAGACTATACACATCTAACCCAACTAGCAGCAACGTGTGATTTAGCATGACAGCATGCTAATACTACTATTTCTGGGAATTAAAGAAAGACTTCACCCACAAAATGATCATGTGTATATCAGTTTCTCACCCCATGTTACGTTGAATTCCTGAGGAAAACTAAGTTTTTCTCGAATGCCTCCACTGTGACGAAGAATCCAAAAATGCAGAAAATTCTTGATAAATATAAGTAAAGGGGGTCCATGTTTAACAATGGCAAAACTATATCAAAACAACCATTTAGAATCCATTATCCATTCTTTATCCTGTCATATGTCCAGTGCTTCCCAAACAATCTTTTTACATACTTTTTGTGTTGTGTAAAGTCTGCAGTGGTGGTGTAAGGTAATGAAGTACATTTGCTCTCAAGTACTGTGCTTAAGTATAATTTTGAAGTACTCAAGTATTTCCTTTTCTGCTACTTTATTCAACTCCATTACATCTGAGAAGAAAATATTTTTTCACTACCCTTTCATTTATTTGATACATTTAATACAAGTTAAACTGCAGATTTAGACTAATAATAAACAGAAAAAAAGAACAAATCAATTGATGGATAAACATGAGAAAAAAAGAAGAAAAGAAGAAAGAATGCCCCACATTTATCAGTCTCAACATTAAAGTGATAAACACATTAATGCATCAGTTATTTTATTTGATCTGAAATGGACCATTCTGCATAATGAGTAATTTTACTTTTTGTTTCTCATGGACTTTTACCCGGTTGAATGATCAGAGTACTTCTTCCACCACTGCGTCAAATTAGTCTATTAGCTCAATTAGCATAGTGATTGCGATATTATCCTTAAATGATTTCATTTCATAAGTTCTACTAAATATGTGCTCATACTTAAGGCAAACATTTCCTAATAGCGTCTGACTTCTATCCCTGTGTCCAATTGTTAAGGATGCGGATGCTAGATAGGCTCTTTGTTTGAGCCTACTTGGTACAGTTATTTCATGTAAGAGAATGTCGCCACCTGCTGGCCAGTAATTGCACTACAGATGTTTGTTTTTTTACAGATCTGCTGTGGTGGGAATTGGAAAACTTATGTAAACAAATAGGAGGGAAGTCACAAATGTCACATGACCGCAAGGGGAAGATCCACAAATGTGTGAGACGGTTACATGTGTGAAAATATATCAACCAACGCGTAAATATGACCTCATGTGTATTTGCTGTGGTGAAACTTAACATTTGTAAAACCTGTAACATTTTAATGTGAAATTAAATTACTTGTTTATAGAGCAAGTTATGCTGATTTACAAATATGTTTTTGTGGATATGACTCAACCCAACACAAATCTAACAAAACAGTTTTGTGGATATGGAAATATTTGTGGATCATGGTAGACATTTGTAGATTGTCTTGTGTGGATTACAATAGTCCAACAAAACTTCCATATTAAAACACCGCCACATAAACAGTCTCAGGCAAGGACAAGCAGCGAGCCTGGGAAACGCAATGGAACAAGCAGAATTTGAATACATCCATGTCCCCATGTCTGTGACGCACATGTGGAAGTGTTTTAAATATGAACATTTTAGTGAAAAACGCATGTGTTTGGGGAAGCACTGGATGTTGACTCAATGCGTATGAACAAAGGAAGGAGAGGCAGCAAGCAGGTGTTGAGTCAGAGCAAGTTTTTAAAGGCAGATTTCCTTTAATTATTCAGATGACAACAGGTGTGGTTTGCCCTCTGCAACGACAAAAACAAACATTAACAACCAATCCAGCATCAAAGTGTTAAAGAAAGTGTTAAAGAAACAAACTTACACACATCATTCTGCCATGCAAAAGGACAAACAAAGGGTGGAGGCAACATATATATCCTCTCATTAGAGGAAAATGGTTGCACCTGAGGGAGGTGGCGCCTTGCTGAGCAGGAGCGCTTCTGATTCATCCCCCCCTGAGCATATGACTGGATAAATGAGACTTGCCCTGCGTTCCAGTACCCATACTACCATACTATTTAGTATGCCAGAAAAAGAATTAGTGTGTCCCGATACATAGTATGTCAGATGCAGTATGGCAAAAGTACCAGGATGTTCTACTACATCCAGTCATATTTAGCAGTATGCATGTCAGCATGCTTCTTTGGCCATTCTGACCCACAATCCTTTGAGCAGCGGAAGTTACGTCGCACTGACTGAGCTGCATGTACAACCAACGCCCACACTTGCTTTCATACATGGTTTATTTAATTTGAGATACTAAGACACTACATATTAGGACTGCAATGATCTGATTATATACTGTCACATATCATACAGTTTTGCAAGAACACGGTTACAACATTCAACTTTATTGTGATTATATATAATCAATGTTAGGGTTCAACTATGACTACAATATAGAAGATTCTACAAGTATAGGCAGTGGTGTAAGTGTGGTATAAATAATGAATGAATATGGCTAAATATGAATACACTATGGGCCAGGTATGAGCAGTAGAGACTAGTAAATATATAAAGAGTAAAAGTCAAATACATATTAAGTAATGTAGTAAGAATGTGCAAGTATGTTACACTACAAATAAAAGTAATGTGAATGTAAGGCTGCTTCACGTGCAGACAGAATATAGTGCCAGCAGCTGCATAGCTGTAAATATATTTAACAACAAACATCTGCCAGCAACAGAGAGCTATGTGTGAAGGGGGTTAATATGCCCACTGGTGACTAGTTCAATAGACAGGTCACTAATAATAGGCTTGGGACTGTTTACGTGAACACGTCAGTTTATTATAAACAACAATATACATTACGATATAACAGCAACAGAGCTCTCCGGCTCCTCTGACGGTATGCACGACTCTGGCGAGCTCAACGAGAGGAGATTTGCTGCATCTCCGAAGTACAACAAAACAAAATATTCAAATGTGGCACAACGGACGGCGGCAGAAGTGAGCAAGAGGGTCGGAGCTCAGGGAGCGATGTGATGGCGGATGTAGTGTGTCCCAATAGTATGCACACTGCACGCATACTGCATACTACACTACATACTTTTTAAGGGCAGCTGCAGTACATACTAAAAGTATATAGTAGAAGTATGTGATTTGGAACGCAGGCTTGGATTATACTGCACGAGTTGTATGAGAGTTTAGATACTGATGACTTGATATAGTTTTGCTTTTGTTAAGTGTGGTCCCCCTTTACTTCAATTCATTTCTCATTTTTTGGATTCTACGTTCACCAGAGGCATGTGAGACAACAGTAACCTTTTCTTCACATATTAAACGCAACACAATGTCAGGCCTCTCAGCCGCTCTGCCTCTCCCTGTTATTAGTCAAGTTTGTGTTTATCATTCCCCTGTCTTGTGTTTCATTATTTTCATTCACTTCCTGTCTTACTTTGGTACTCACTGTTGTGTCTCGTTTCAGGTGACTTCACTTCCTGTCTTTGTCTGTTTCCCGCCAAAACCTCACCTGGGTCCCCTCTCCCGTGTGCCTCACCTGTGTCTCATTGTCTAATCACCCCTCTGTGCATATAAGCAGTTTCCCTCGTGACTTGTCGCCAGATCGTCTTGTGTCCCGCTTTTCCAGCGTTTCCAACATTCTTTCATGTGATCAGCTCGTCCGTGTAAGACCTTTGTTTGTCTCTAGTCTAGCCCTTTTGTACCTCTTCCTGATATTACTGCCTTATGTGTACCGACCTTGCTTGCCTGTTTTTTGACTGTGGATTTTGGATAGTGGATTTTTGTACTTGGATACTTTAAATAAACTGCTCCTCAGATTATCTCGAGTGTCTTGCATTTGGGTTCACCTCACCTCGGCTCAGTTCCGTGACCCACAAAGTGAATAAATGATATACAAATGATCATGTTGGAGGTTGAAGTATGCCTTTAAAAGGGCATTATCACTTTAATATCCACTATATTGTCAAAATTCTGAAAGAAAAAAACCCTGACATAGTTAGGGTATCCTGTCAATAAATATTTAACACGTGGAAAATGCTCCTGTAAGAGATGCTAGATAAAACGTCAGGGGAGTGAATGCACCAAATTTCATGAATAGTCACATCAACATCGGTCCAGATATTTCCCTCTGGACCAAAGTGGTGGACAGACAGACTGACCACTCCAAAATCCATATCTGCTAGCGCGGTTATAGAAGTACTTTGTCTTCATTATCTGAATTAGAGTTGCAATGATCAGTTATTTTATCAGTGGATGAATATCTTCTTTAAAAAAAATCTGAAAATGTTTAAATAATCAATTAATCATAAGGTAACTATTCAAGCATAAATGTTAAATATTTTCTGGGTCCACTGGTTTTTGCTAGTCTTCTATTGCTTTATACTTAATATTGTTGGTTTTTGGATCTGATGGTCCGTTAACTAATCATTAAAATCATCATTAGTCGCAGCCCTATTCTAAGTAATTTGTATTCAGTTTAGTCATGCATAATATCACAGCAAATCAAAGGGAAAAAAAGCATGATTTCATGTCAGTAACAGTGTGTGCAGTACATACAAAAAACCAGCATGCAACTCTACTCACATGCAAATTGGACTTTTGCCTCCCTGCTGACAATGGTGCCAAATGTGTTGGTGGTGATGCACTGATACACTCCTCCATGATTGATGACATGAGGATTATTAATCAACAGGTTCCCCTCCACAAGGCTGTAGTTTGGATCTGACTCTGTGTTGATTTCAGCCCCGTCTATTTTCCACCTGTAGATGAATACAAAAATAAAAATCATCACCATCATCAAACACAACACTTCACACTTTAATTTCCCATGTCTGCAAATACTGAGGGTTTCCATCTTCCATTGAAATCCATTCCATTTTCCATTTGAAAAAACAACCAAACAAAAAAAAAACTACAGGAAACATCCCACGAGGACACACATGGTTAAAAATGTAATTACCCTCCTACTTCTGAAGCATGACTGCACTGAAATGCAAATGTAGCCGATACAGTAGCACGGCCTGCTATCATAAACAGCTCAGCGAGCACATTCGCTGATGCAACACACTGTAGTCTCGCCTTATAGACAGTCAAAGGGCAGTGAAAACACTTACCTATAATGCGGAGGTGGGTTTCCCTTTGCTTTGCAATTAATAAACACCTGCTTATCATCAGTGCTCAGAGGGAAAATACTGTCACTCGGCTCCTGGGTGAAGACAGGACCATGGCGCGTATTCTCTGTGTGGGAAAAACACATTAGCTGTACAATGGTGCTGAGCAAGTGACACTGAATTAATGCAAAAATAAATCACTCAGTGCTCAGAAAACTGTATGTAAACCCTACACCCATATAATTAGCTGCCAACATGGCTCTTTGAGTGGATTCTACATTTAATAAACCCTCTTGTGAACATGTCAGACGGCAGATAATACATTACGATGAGAGAGCAATTAACCAAAGATAACCCAGGCTGGCATATTCCATGCAGCCTTTTACTCAAGAGTCATGAAGTTGTCTTTTATTTTTCTGTCCTCATCCATAGTCAACAGGACGCTTACACGCACAGCAGTCATTTTATTAGTGTAAATACCAGCAACCTGATAACATAGTGTTGACAGGTTTCGTTTTATTTACAACTTACGGTTAAAATAGAAGTGCAGCATTCACAGGAAAAGGAAAAGGAAAAAAGAAAAAAAATGTTGCACTAATCAACAACAGTGGGGTTTGCCCAGGGCAAGTAAAATCCCACATCTGGCTTGTAAATCTGGCAACCCACCTGCCTGGTGGGGCAAGTGATACAGCCCCCTACACTACACAATCCTTCCTTCCTGGCTTTTCACTTCTAGCTGCAGACTGAGATGGCAACTGTTGTTAAGAGATTTTATCCAGGCCCCCAACAAGTGTGCTGGGCTTAGAAGCCAATTTTCATAGCGCCCAACTAGTGGAATTACAACTCCAGAGTCCGTCACATGTTGTCAATGGGCTTTAAATGACTTTTTCCCCATAGACTTACATTGTGAAAGAGATGTCTGTAAAAAAAAAAATTCACAACCTCTGCGAAATGACTGGTTGTACTGTCAGGATTTGATCCACTGGGTTTGATAACATTTGGAGAATTCAAAGGAGCTGCACAATCAAATCATTTTATCCCTATTTAAATAGCGGGGCCCTAAACCTGAAGACTCCGGCTTGGCTGGCAAAAGTCTCTAGTGCACTTACTCTGTGGGCCAAATCATGCATAAGCAGCGTGGATCATCTGGGTAATTTCATACCAAAGAAATAAAGCTTTTTTTGGCTTCTTGTGCCACTGAGCAACTTTCATAGGAATGAATGGGGTCCCACCTCCAATGCTGTATCTAGGTCTAATGATTTTATTAGCTAGTTATTTAACATTCTTATGTATCAGAAACATCAATTTGGTTAACACTCCCTCCTTGGCCTTGGAGGTAATGCTGGGTTAGGTTACTACTGTAGTTATAATACATTCCATTTGCAGTGGGAATTCAGAATTTCCAAGTCAGAAAGTCAACTGGAACGCTCCCTGAGGTCAGATTTCTAACTCCAAAAGTCAGAGGAACATCACCATTTTATCTGTGGACATGTTGCTATGGTGTTATATGCAGCATAATGTGTTGTTTTCAACTGGTACTGCTAACAATGTATGCGCGGGCAACTGTGATACCATTCCCAGCTCCTACTCAGACTTCTAAAGTGAAAGGAACGCTGCATTAGTAAACTAGTTAGCCAGACATGCTAATGGTTGCAGCTTATGTTGGAGCAGATAATCACACTGTTTAATCCATTTCCTTACACGTCTGCTCTTGTGTTTTTAGCTTTGGAGAGAGACTAATGCGAAGGCTCTATCACCTGTGGCTCTATCACCTGTGGCTCTATCACCTGTGGTGCTAAGTATGATCAAAAAGTGTTTCACTGAGCGCTACATCTGCCACTCTTTATTCAAACCCATGCTCAGTATGTATGATATGCAATAATATTTTAATACAGCGCAAAAGCAGTTTGCAGTATGCACAAATAGAAGCTTCTGATATGCCACTTCTTTTTATTATTGCTTTTTTATCTTACCTTCTATCTGTATGGCAGGTGTACGTGTGTGTGTGATTGGTGTGAGCATGCATGCCTGTGTGTGTCAGGAGCTGCACAGAAAAATTGGCTGTGCAATGACAATAAAGGCATTCTATCTTACAGCTGTAATTGCATGTGGCTGACCATGTGTAGAACACAGACAGAAACCAGTTGAAGCTATATTACATGTCATAACTACTTAGAAGGATCCCCAAGTGATGCAGCTGGCTAACTGAGTTGTGTATTAATGAACTGTGATTTTAATGCAAGTAAGATCAGTTCAGGTGTTTACTGTACTTGAGAGTTGCATTATCAGAGTATTGGCTTACTCTGGATATGATCTAATTATAAGAGGGTGTTGTCTAAATGCATGTTACTTGTGCATGTGTCTGCTTGGTCGAGCTTGTTGTTTTGGTTAGCTCCAGCCAAACAATCAATACACAGGAGTAATTAACCAATGTTACACTAATTACTCCCGTGAAATCTAACATTGCTTCAGCAGACACACACTCACACACTGGTGTCCAGCCTCTCTTTCCTCTGACAGTGTGCATCATACGCCGAGCTGCACACCGCTGTTACCTTTTGAAAAATCGCCCCCTTTTTCCCTTTTGTCTCTAACCTTGACTAGGACATAGAAGAGTGCTCCCTCCCTTATCATCATCATCATCATCATCATCATCATCCTAATGAGAGTGGGAGTCTTTGCTTCAGGTAAGGGCCTTGTTCCCCCAGCCTCTGAGGGAGGTGCTTCATTTTCACCCCGGTTGCGATGTCCTTTAAATTAAACAAATTAATGAACCTTTAATAGCCGGGCTATTTCACCTGGGAAATGATCGGGTGGTTTGTGTGTATGCTTGAGAACAGTCCTGCCCTGTAAACACACTGACTGGACTGACCACTGGCACACACACACACACACGCACAAATTACACTTAATAAGTTTTCAAGGGAATGCATGCAAATGTGAGCTCAATAGCTGGTATGTAAATGTACAGTACAGCACACACTGCTATTTGCATAACCCTTCATTCCTTTCTCTTGTGTTTGCAGGCTGCATAGATGTACACTCGCGTGAAACTGCTGACTTGAGATCAGATGCTAAGTAAAATGGAAATGGAAGCATAAATAACAATACAATAGGGTCCCACCACTCCATACGCTGTATACATGTAAATGTATTTGTTTGATGACTTGTAAACGGCTGGCTTAAGTTCAGTATACAGTATATCCGTCTAATGTGACTGTTGACGTTAAATCTCACTCGGTTGTCAGGGCTGCACAGGTTACCATATCCATACATAAAGTGAGAGCTCTTAGAGAGATGTGAACCCCTCAGCTGTAGCTCATACAGGTATTAGGGAAGTGAAGGATAATGTTGCTCTGCTGTTCTCTCAGCTGAACGGCGCTCCTTAGCACACTGTGAATCTGTGTTGCTGAGAACGGAGCATGGAATACATTAGCGTTAAGAAAAGAGTTAGTGTGGATTTTTATAGTGCTTAACACATTTTACGTAAGTGGCAGCAGTTGGACATAAAGCAAGGAAATTGCATAATAAAACAGAGGGGTGTAAAAAGACCAGAGGGTGAATACTCGTATAGTCAAATGTAAATCCAACACCAATCCAAGTCACGTTTATCATTTCAACTCTGGCTGCAGTTAAATATGAGACAAAGATGTAAATGTCATAGTCAGTCTGTAGAATGACATAAGGCAGTTTCACTTTACCTTTTGACTTCATCCTGTTTTGAATTGGAATGTCTGTCTCTGCTTTTAAAGAGCTCATTAAAGCCTATCAGGGCAAATAAGAACCACAAAGTGAATGCTGCAACTGTCTCCACTGTACATTAATGATATTTGTGACGTGTCAACATAGTTAATATTTGTTTTATTTGCTGATGACACTAACTTATATTGCTCTAGTAGAAGTTTGGAAATGCTTCTTAATACAGTGGAGAGGGAATTGAAAATCTTATCTAATCTGATCTTATCTTTTTTTTTTTTTTTTAAAAAAGGCTTGATATTAGTAACTTCTCCTTGAATTTAATAAAAAAAAAAAGTTTAGAATATGTGAAAAATCACTTATTAAGTAAAAATTCTGATAAATTATGTTGAAATAAAATGAGTGTATGAAAGTACATTTCTGGGTGTGATAACAGATTATAAATTATGTTGGAAACCACATATTGTAACATATTCTCATTGAAAGGTTCGTATGATATCCTACGATTTAGAGGCCGCACAAATGATGTTACGTTCTTAACGTACAGTTACGTAATTAATGTAAATTCACAGAGGTGAGGTTTAGGCAAGTAAAGGCAATAAAGTTAATGAGATTAGGTGTAGGAAAAGAAGCATGGTGAGAATGTGTCTTAAAATGACTTAAAGTTCACATGGATCCAAACACGCGACTCTAGGGGAAAGTCTCAGGGGGAAGTCTTGGCTTTTTTAACCCATTAATCACCATAACCATACTTATTTCAAAACTGCTGTGGCCGATCAGTGCAATGGTAACACGATCGCAGCCTTTCAAAATATATTAGATATGTACAAATATTGGTGCATCACTTTTCAAATGATGTTGCGTCCTTAACGTACAATTACGTAATTAATGTAAAATCATGGAGGTTAGGTTTAAGCAAGTAAAGTTGAACCTAAAAATAACTCAAACTTCACTCGGTTCCGAACACTCAACTCAAGAAGAAAGTCCAGGTTTTTGTAATCCATTGATCACCATAACCTGTAGCGTGATCGCAGCCTTTCAAAATATGTTTGATAAGTACGAATTTGAGTGCATTACTTTTTGAATGATGTTACGTCCTTAACGTACAGTTACCTAATAAACATAAAGTCACTCAGGTTTGGTTTAGGCAAGTAAAGTTGCTGTGGTTAGATTTAGAAAAAGAAACATAGTGAGGATGTACTTTAAAATGACTCTAAGTTCACTAAAAGTTCATGCGGCTCTGAACATGTGACTCAAGGGAAAGTCAGTGTTTTTGTAACCAATAGACCACCCTGAACTGCCTCATATCAAGACCACTCGGGACTGCTTCCTTGTTTACTGCTGTCAGAACATTTGTCAAATGATTGCAGCCTTTCAAAATACATGGGATATTTTCTACATTAAAAAATGTAGTAGATTTTGCCCAGATACAAAGGCTACTGAAGTTTCAAGCCTTCGGAAACTGCTTTTAGATGAAATGATACAAGCCTGAGAGAGAGACAAACCCCCCTGTGTGAGATGTACTGTATGCACATCAGGTGTGTCATGAAAGGTGGCTTGAGTTGGCGTCTCACCAGCCAGGCACTCTTTGAGTGACAGAAGGATTAACAGTTCCCATGGCAACAACATCCTCATTTTCCAAGGTCAAAGATTCTCCTCCTTCCCATCCAGTCCAGAGAGTGGAGAATATTTCCTGACGCTCCTCCGTTTGGCTCTGGAAGAAAAGGAGGGCAAATGAGCACTGTGGAGATGCGGAGATGCAATCCACAACAAGCCTCCTGGAAAGTAAAAAAAAAAAAAAACAACAACAAAAAAAGAAACAGACAGAAAGAAAACATGCTGGAACTTGTGGAAAATCGGTGAGCCATTAATAATTCATTCAACCAAATAAGCCAAAGCCAAGATCCCGTGCCGAAGGGGCAGCCAGCAGCAGATATTGGGGAGCTGATATTTAGTGTATACATACCGCTGCTACACTATCTCCCAGGAGAAGTCAAGTATAAAAAAAGGAAAAAAAGATGCTCACAGCAGCAGCAGCAACAGATGAGCGGAGCAGCCTGCCAAAGGTAATGCTAAGCTTTTTAAATACTGTTAGTTCAACATATTTACCCTAGCAAAATGTGTGTTGTATCACTGTGCAGTGTATATCACAGAAAATGCTAATGAGCGCAGACAAACTGAATTAAAATGATCCTTCTGTGGGCAAATCATTCAAACCACTTTAAAACATGTAGACAAACAGAAACATCTTCCATGGATGATGATGATGCCAGGAACAATTGCGGCTGATTAAGAACTACAAAATGAAGCTTTTACAATTTGGCCATCCGTGTCATATAACATTACAAGTATTATGGTACAGTTTATGTTGTTTTGGTGCTGTCAGGGTATTTGGATATTACTTCTGAGCCCATTGTTGAAAGCCTCTATAATCAAGTTCACATTTGGACCCACAGAGAATTGTTAGGGTTCTCCTCAGCTCTAAGGAGGGTGGATATAAGACTAAGATTCATCAGGTGGTCAGAAACATGAATGCTAATGTTGCTCCATGTCTGCAGGTTGTGTAAATAGGCAACTATTTGTTAACAAGTTAACCGAATCAAAGGTCAGTTTTGTGTTTACAGCTTGTTTTTCGATGCCCCCAAGTGGCCCAAAAATCAGTTTACCCTGTGAGTTGCAAGTTTAAGACATGTAACAACACAGGTTGACATCTTTGTGATGTGCAATTAGCTCATACGTTGTGGCCCTCAATTGGCAGTGTCAGCTATGGTGTCACTGAGGTCAGAACCTCAGTAGTTATTCCTAAAATAAACACTCTTCCTGCATCTGTATGATGTGAAATGTTTTCAAAAAGACAACAATCTGTGTGGGAGAGACTAAATAACCTTGTCAGGCATGCATACCCAGTGAAAACCAACCCTACTCTGCCTCTGATTGGCTCTGGCCCTGATGTTTTTACCCTAACCCAACACCATGAAAAAGATAGCTGCAACACTTGATCTCGAGGCTATGTAGTCACGGGATTCATGTCGCTCTCTATAGGTCCAAATATGTATTTGATTTTGGTGGGATGTAATGGAAAATACATTTACAATATGTAGGCCCTATGCATTAATATTTTTCTTATGCTTCTATGATCATAATTACCCTATCCAGTTACTTTTTAGATTGCATTTTTTTCATTTATCCTGTCCAGTGAAAACCATATATCCTCAGATTTTGAATGTTTGTGATAAACTTAAGGATAAAACTTTATAAATAATAGTAAATCACTGACAAGGAACATTTTACTGCACTATCAGTACTTTTACTTTTCAAACTTAAAGTACATTATGATTATAATTTGTACATACTTCTAATTAAAGTTAAGGCTTTGAATGCAGGACTTTTACATATATTAACCTAAGTAAAACATCTAAATCCTTTCCCACCACAGCACATATCCTAAAGATATCTTTTCTTACGGCATTCACATAAACATGCATGACAAGTACGTATATGAATTCCAGTAATTGCTCAATTTTAGCAAGCACATAATAAGTCTGGTCATTAGTACAAAACGTACAAGGCAACCAACTGTTTTCAACAAAATATTTTGTTATATAATATGTGCAGTGAGAGTGTACATTCATTTTTCCTTGATTGGGCAGTCTCAAAGAAAATGTGACCTCTTAAAGCTTGGATTGTGTTTGTGGTATGAATGTTGCTCGACCAGAAATACAGTAAATAAGCTCCATTATTAAAAAAAATCTGGACTTCACCCTGACCATCGTCCTTACTGCAAGATGTATTATTATCAAACTAGTCAGTACAGGTTGTTCTGTTATAGCATTTTCTTTGGTTTGGTACACCCTGTGAAGCAAACTTGTACTGCTGCCTCAACCCAATTAGGTATATTAATTAAGTCCACTAATAAGATCCACTGGAAGGTTTGGCAGTGGGCCACTTGCTGCCCCCCATGTACGTGCATTTTTGTGCAAAGGTCTTGTTAAAACACAAATACACTCAGTTTTTACAGACATAATATTTTTCCTACAGCTTTTCTTTGTCCTTTTCTGTCTCAGTGCCTGAGGTAAATTGTTGCAGACAGATGAGTGCAACAAAACAGGAAGAAGCACCAATCACGAAGCAAAGAAGGGAGAAAAAGCATTAGTCATACAGGGAATGAAGTAGATCTATTCTGCTCTCCATTATTTATTCTAAGGGAGCACAATACTGATCATCCAAGCTCCATCTTGTCAGTCATCATTATTGATTTGGTTTCCACTTTTTTTAACCTTCTGCCTTTTTGTTTGTCATCCTGACCACAGTCTTGTCAAAGGTCTCAATCAAATATGGAGGGATGGATCAATGGCGGCAGATTTGGTTGATGTCTTTCCTTATGAGACTCGCTGGGTTGATAAAATTCGCCTGTTCTGGAGAAAACCAATGAAGAAACTCTATCCATGTAACATGAAGAAGCCATATTCTTTTGACCTACATGAGACTGGGAAGTATGGCATGTTATTTCAATGAACTGCTCCGCCTCGTGCTGTTCTCTGTCTTCTTCAGAGTCAAAAGGTATTTTCAGACTGGAGGAACTTTTTCAAAGATAAGAACTCTTTTTGTCTGCACTGCAAGAAATAGGAATGTCCGTAGTTCTTAGAATGTTGTTTTGAGGGGGGCGACATGTCCCTGAGCTTGGAGTGTCTACTTTAAACATTGTAAGACATGATACATTTTGAAATCTTGCGCTCCATAGAGTTTAATGGGCTCAAGATGTTATTCAAATATATTTCCAAAAGTATAAAAGAGGTTTTAAAAAGCTTGTTTAATGAAAAAAAAGCATTTTACTACTTACGTTATACATTTTGCTTTATTGCACCACCTTTAACAAAACATCATTGACTATTACCATGAGTAAAAGTAACTGTCTTTGATGTCTGTGTGAAATTAATGCGTATGACAGCTTTATATTTAAAAGCCTCTAATTTTATTATAAATACATATTTTGATGTTCATGTTGCTTTGAGATGTAGGGCAGAAATTAAGGCACCATTAGTACAAATTTGAACTAAATCCAAACAATAGGTGACCCAATGTCTCCCCCTCTGTTCCTGAGACATTGTGTTATTAAATGATGGCCAGAAAACTGTTTTATGCAGAATATTATGATGTCACAGTGAACTTGACCTTTGATCTTTTGGATAGAAAATGTCATCACTTCATCATTTCATCATGTTAGATATTTGTGTGAAGTTTTGTTATATGTGGTCATACTGACCATGACCTTTCACCTTTGACCACAAAATTCTAATCAGTTTATTCTTCAGTCCAAGTGGACGTCTGTGTCAAATTTAAGGAAATTCCATTCAGGTGTTCTTGAGATGTCACATTCTCAGGAATGAGACAGACGGATGGAAATATGGACAACCTGAAAACATAATGCCTCTGGCCATGACTATTGCTGGCACAGAGGCATAAAAATTACATGAGATAAAGCAGGTAGCCCCACCATCTCCACAGTGGTTTCATTCTGCATTTCATCACCTATAGAGACGAGTCAATAAATTCACCAACTTCATCACTTTTTGATGTATAAAATATTTTTCTTACAACCATCCATTTCACGAAGGGGACTTCGAAATTATGAAATAATGTGTTTTGTCTTGCCTTGGGTATGGGTATCTGAAAAACTGAAGCCCTTTTGAGGATTTGTGCCTACACTAACTGTGCCAAATTCCACTCCTGGGTAAAACTATGTGTTGATTTAGGTGCTGAATGAATAGGTGCTAAGTGAATGACACAAAGCTGTATGGGGCAATTAGTGTTAGATGCAGGGCTTTTATTTTGAGCCCTGAGAAACTTTAAATCGATTCGAAATGTTTTCCAGACATTTTGTCAAAACGCCTATCTGCAATCAATACTGTTATAGGCCGGCACCTGTAAGTAATTCCAAATCAATATGTTTTAAAATTCAGAAGCGCTTGCCAAGTACCATGTGAGCCGAGGAACTCAGAACGAGTCAAATTAGACTCAGATGAAAATACCATAAAACCTGCATCTTGAAAGTGATCTCATGGTTTTGACTGACAGTTACAACTAGTTACTTTATAAACTGATACATATGAAAGAGTATGAGGTTCTTCGTAATGATCAGACTGATTTATGTTTTTACCATTTTGAGCATGAATTTGAGTTTAAATGATTTAGAAGCTTGTGATAAGAAGCATTTACTCCTCGCTACTACTGAGGTGTGTCTAATGGCACTATATGACGTATAACGTCTCGGCAATATCTACATTTATACCCAAATAATTCATTCATGCATGTGAATCGAAGACAGATCATTTGCCAATACGCGGATGCTCAATGAGGAATTACAGCCATTGGTATTTAGTGGATTGTGAGGATATGGGCACCATTACAGTCCGTTGCGGAGGTTGTCTAACAAGCCCCTGCAGCCTTGAGTCATTAGTGTACGTGCTCTGCCCAGTGATCGATGTTAATTTATGTTCGCTGTAGTCAGCTGTCCACTTTCACTTTCAAGCTGATCAACTTTATTTCGTCCACTCGCAAATACGTGTCCCTTGTTCATTTAGCATTCAAAGTCAGACTCAAGGACCCTGATTGCATTTAGCCATAGACAGTGGCTATTATGCATAGTGTGGAAATGCAGAGGCCACAATCCCGTAAGGTATATAAGTGAGGGAGCTGGCACTGTTCCTCTGTCAGATAGCACAACTCTGTTTTAATGATGCATAGGCCCTCGACATCCTTGGGGAGGATGTGTTTCTTGGTCACAGTCCAGAAATTTAAAGTAGTTGCTTGTGATCCCCATGATTAATTTATATACCCTAGAAAAAATACAATGGTAATAATTCTTGTGCCCAGCGGATGGTGGTCGCAGGTGTTGGAAATACCAAATGGGATGAGGCCAAGCTAATGGTGCCTGGAAGGGAAACTATCTGTCAGGGATAATCCCTAATACTGTAACACCCCGGCATAGATAATGTGCTTCCCCCGCCTCTCTCGCTAGCCCGTGATATTGAGATAGCTGTGGAGAAATGATTAAAGGAGGGATGGATATTGACACGGATAAATGTATGTATCCAGAGTGAAGTATTGCCTGGTTTAATGTTTAGTGATGATCAGCTTCCCACTCTGGAATAGCCAAACTAGGCTGAGAAAAAGGGGAGGTGGAGGGTGTCCTGTGAACTCTGGTGAGCCATGTTCCACTTCATTACACTCTGAGTAATTGGTTGAACACGTGACTATAGAAATTAACTTCAGTAGCCATGTGAGAGGTAATTAAGGCTTTTTTCCCCTGTTTTTTGGGGGGCGGCATAGCATGGCAAAAGCTACATCCAGCATCACACAGAATCCTATAAAGACATCAATCTGACACCACATTATCATGGCTCAGAGCCCCAACAGCCTGAAAACATATAGCCGCCGTCACTGTAATAATTGTTAAATACACCCAAGCTCATACTGAAACATGTCTTATCTGTATAGGCTTTGTTTTCCAGCTTTGTTTCATTGTAGAAGGTGCCAGGCTGTAAATACCCAGAAAAGCCTCCTCATCTCAGATTGCAGTCCCTTTTAAACCCAGTCAGCCACAAGGGAGCATGAGCAGTGCTGCCGCTGGGGTAGCAAACTGTCACTCACAGTGCATGTGCATATTACTCATTGACTAAGAGGAGGAGGAGAATATTGAAAGCTAACATCCTGTCAATTCAATACAGACTAGGCAAACAGAACCGTACATGAAGTTTGGGCGTGCAAAGCGCGGGGAAGACCTCAGATGTGAGATGAATAATTATGACTACTCAGAGTAAAAAGATACAAAGAATCTGAACTGACCAGCTTCTACGTTATCCTTTGCATACTTAAATGTGTAACTGTAAGTCCATTTCTTTTTCTTCAGTTCTCACAAGGACATGGTCAGACCTCACCAGTGCTCTTTGAACATGGCAGTTCTTTGTAAATTTCAACTCCATGCTGTCCACACTGCTGACAGTTGATCTCTGTATTTATATGCCTGGAGGTATGGGAATGTCGAGGGAGTGAACGGTGTGGTGTATCAGGGAGCACCACAGATTTTTCACAGATTTTTGGGGGGTCGATAGGACAGAACTAGATTTTTTCTAGAAGAATGAGACTGTATGGGACCAGATTCAACTGATTATTAGTGTAGCCCACAGACGGTGTATAAATACAGACAATACTGCGATAGGATAACTCCAGCTGCAATACAGCACAGCAAAAATGTGGGTCAGGGGTGTAAAGTGAGGTGGACATTAGGCCCCCTTGCTTGGACCACACCCATCTTCAACCTCAATCTTCAACTACACAACTGTAAAGTTTTGTAACAGCGTCTGGCACAGTTGTGATGCCATCACATTGACAAAATCTGTCCATGGACATACATATAAACAACTAGCAAAGCACTCAAAACGGTTGCCACATTTTGTGATGAGTTTTTTTTTTTAAATGAAAAAGTACACTGTCAGGGACATTGGGTCAGACACATGTATAGGTGGGAACTTAATACCAAGGCTCCACTTCTCAATCGCTACTGTGCAGACTCTAAGATGGCAGCAGCCATATCCGGTATATTTTGGCTTCATTTTTTTAGAATGGGAGGAAGCGGAGACACATCATCCACTTACATACAGTCACTGGTATAGCCTTTATCCCTTATTTATGCAGCAGCAGTGTAGAGATGACAGAAAATGAGGTAGAAGGAGATGCAACAAAGGTCTGAAGTTGGGTCTAAACTGCGTATTTTGTAGTTACCATTGGTGGCTTCTTAACCCGTAATCCATTGGAAGCACCCATTATCCAGATTCATTATTTTTCACTCTTCATATTACTTACAGTCCCCCACTCAAACTCCCTTTTGCACTGTATTTTATTGCACTGAATGTTTTGGTCTTGTCTTACTGTATATGCTTTGACATTGTTGATGGATTAACCAGGGGTCACGTGCAATGGGGTCATGTGCAATAGGGTTTATGTGCGATATTGTGATATCCCTGGTCACTTCAGGTGTTGTCATGGGCTACACTTGATGTATTTTTCGAATGTATATTGTGCACCTCGTGTCTTCTGTATTTGTGGTTGCTATGAATTTTAACTTTGTCTTTTGTCGTTCATTACATTTTTACATCAACCTGCCTATAGGTATGATACTGAAGGTTATCAGTAAGACCTTTTCATTTTTTTCTCTTTTTTACAAACTTTTCCTTTTTTAGCATCTTAATTGATTTCAAAGAATCAAAGAATATCCTACAAATCAGGGCTAGGCAAACGTCTATATGTATCCTTACTATTCACTATCAATGATTTATAAAATCAACTATCTAACTTACAGAATAAACAGAATAGAACTCTTCGTATTTCTTTAATTAGACATGTACATAGCATGTACATATACCGCACCATCACACGCACATTTCATGGAACAGAAGATTACTGTATGCTACCACAGCTCCTCTACCTGGAAAACAGCTATGGTCGCAGTCATTTACAGCATGTAATAAATCACGAAGCCCAACAGACAAGCATGTTTCCCACTGATTGAGTACTCACAGGGTAAGTGGAGTCTGCTCGCTCTTTCCTCCGCAGCCAAGGCACAATCAGCCCTTTGGCCAGCTAAAAGAGAGAGAACAGAAAGAGAGACAGAGAGAGAGAGGACGTATTAAGAGTCCTTGTAGTAATATTGTAAAGACATGAGGGTTGAAATGGACAGACTTTAGTTAGTGTGGCAGGAAGGATGCAATCCGCAAAACAATGCATGTTTTAGGCTGCTCCTTCAGCATAGACTTATATATGCTGACACTGATGAAAATGCAAATTGAGGCTTGGTTACTAAAATTCAAATATGTAGCAATAAACTTCAGGTATACAGAGCTGTGGCTAAATGGATAAATGTTTTGCGGGACAGGTTTATGATTATATTCTATTAAAATGACGATTTCACTGCTGACAACAGTGCTGTTAAACCAACAATTCATCCTTCAACCAAATACAGTAATTGTGCTTGGGCTCATTCAATGAGCATTTAGAGATCAATCAGACTCACGCAAACCACTGTGACAGGAAACCATCATTATGTCAAATTTGCAGTGTCTTGATCAACCAGGTTTCTCTGAATAAGGCTTCCACTAAAGCATTGCAATATGCTATAAATAGCCCATACATACATTGTACAGTAGACTGTAGATACAGTCACAGAAATACAGTATAATAAGAAATATAATTCTCAGGTAACTATATAATATAAATATAATAACTCAGGTAGAGGCCACATGAAATTCTTGTGATAAGTATGATTTGTTTTGTCTGATGACTGGTGGAACTTATGTGAACTAAAGCTTCACTAATCTGAAACAGAATGATGTTAAATTGTGGTAAATTACACATTATCAGTAAATTACACTATGTACTTGGTACAGACATGAGTTTAATTAGTAAATATTTAATAATATAAATATTTATCTGGGATAAACAAATTATTGGTTCTTGGTTTAGAGATATACGCATATTGTTATGCAACTCTGTTTTTGTTTTTTTTTTGTAATAATGAAACTTCAATATTAGTTTGTTTAGAGAATCTGTATTTACCAAGGACAAAGGACAGTAGGCTGACGAGATATGGATTAAACCAAAACGGTGTACTTTTATGATAATAGAAACTGAACATGGTTATGTTGTATATAATTTGTTTAAAACAAGCAAAGATCTCTACATGCTCAGCTCAGATCTAGTATTTTACCTTTGAGTGTTGAAATTGGATGGTATGTTACTTGAAAAAAAGAGAGGTGAATCTGTTCAATGTGTGGTCTAAATAATATTAAAAATGACTTGCAAACTGTTCAGCGCTTTGTTTAGTAGATAAAAATTAATAGATTTTATAAGACTGGGGGTGATTATAACATAACAATGTCGTGTAACCCCACGTGGGATTGAAAAAAAAGGCACGGCAAAATGAATACATAAAAGAGTACTTCTTTCTGTTAGTTAGCGCATGTTTCTTCCGTCTTGTCCCTGTCATTAATGCCTGGGCATAACACTGAACAACACTGCCCTCAAACTACCTCTGGCTTCCACAGCAGTTTGACCAACACATTCTCATCCCAACACCTCAAATGCCGCTGCTTTGTCAGTGGACCTACATGTCAAAATATGACACCCTATAGGTACCAGTCTCCATCAGTTTTGGATTTTCAGGGACAGTCAATGCACTTTTATTTCCTTAGGTTAAGGTATCAAATGCACATGAGTAGGTTTTGAAAATACATCATACTTGTTGCTTACATAATGTAACGTCATGTGACATACATCAACAGCGTTGCTGCTACACATACTAGCACACTGTGTTGTCCCCATTTTGTAGCAAAAACGCCTCAAATGACATACCCAAATTAAAATGACTGTAGCGTCTAAATCGCTGACTACATGCATGCATGAGTTATTGCCAGAGGGAAAACTCCCTGAAGTTTCTTGTGAAAGTGTCAAAATTGAAGATTTTGTCTAAAAAAAAATATTTTTCTGGATGAATAACTGTCTGTGGCTTAATCTGAAGAGGTAAATGACACTGTGGGGCTGTAGGCACACTATCAATAAACATTTGTTTCAAATTTGAAGAAGACTGCTCAAAGTATGAGTATTCTACAGTGTTTGGTGCCTGGTGCCTATCATACTGCTGCAACGGGTGCCTGTGCATCATTCTCTGACACCATGAGATAACAGACAAAACAGTCGTATTCGACAGGCTGGTTTGACTGTGGACATATAGTAGTAACACACGAGAATGAAAAAAAACCCAAAACCAACTTTATTGGTTAACAGCAGATATGGAGAAGCTACTTTAAGTCTATAGCTAATGAAGCTACAAGCTAATCTTCATCGGAGACTACAAGTTTCAAAAACACAACACTTTTTTCAAAGCAGGCTCTAAGCAACTCAAAAAAGTACCTGAACAAATTGATTCTAAGTGGCGCTGAAATAGCTCACAGTTTAAAACTCAACATGGAAATAGCAATGCTAATAACTATAGCACAGCAGTCTTCCTAGATGGTGCAGCAGCTAGCAGTGGGCTGGTAGCCAATCACAGGGCCTTGACGTCCGGCAGTTAAAAAACACAACAGACACAACCAGGTAGCGGTAAAGGTAGGTCATATGATTAGGTGACTCTACTCCCAAGCTAGGGTCATAAGTGGTGCTGCCTAGCCACGAAGAGAAAAAAATGAAAGCGAAAAATGATATAGGAAATATGCTACTCAAATTCTAAATGATTCTTCTCAACACAGGTTAACTGTGGCTTATTTTCTGGTTCATTCATCATATTCATAATTCTAGAAACTCAGCAGTAACTCCTTTACCTTGATAGTTGAAGGCTAGAGTGGCTACTTTAAACTTGGAAAACCATCTGGCTTCAAAGGCAGGAGCACTATAGCCTTCATTACGATTCCTGGATGCTCATTTAGCACCCTACCTTTTCAGTGTGCTTCATTGTGTCGGCAGCTGTGACCCATTTAAGGGGCTGCCTTCTTCATAGGATGAGGAATTCAAAGGTGGAGCCTTCATAAGAGTGAAGGCCACTGTGCTGAGCAGCGATCATTCCACGCAGAGGATTTACCGTATCATTATATCGGACATGTTTTCTGGAAACACACATTAGTCCCACTTTTCTAAATATGAAAGTGAGCTTCCAAGAGAGATTACATTTAGTAGAAGAAAAAAATCAGACATCACAAACACGTACTTCCAGACACACACAAAAACTAATCACAATGACCTAAATGTCTGCACTGGCACCATAGAGGCCATTTACTCAGTGTAATTTGGTTTCCAGCAAGATAGACTCCCGCAGAGCTATCACAAAAAAGACTGATTGAGTCTGCAGGTGGATAGAGCCCTACTTGCACTGGCCGTAATAAAAAACACTCTATATTCAGTAGATTATACTGTAAACTAGATTTGACCCAAAAGATTCGAAGCTTCGAAGCTTCGTTCGATGGCACGGGATTCGATTGTGGAAAAAAAAAATTGAATCGCCGGCGCTTTTTTGCGTTTTTTGGGGGGAGGCCTTAAATGCAACACTGACCCTGTCAATGGGCCACGAGCGCACTCAGAGCCGCTCTGAGTCTGGTGTCAGAGACACTTCTGATATTCTGAGTTGTGCATCTGTTTGATTGTGCTGCAGTGTGCGCCGAGGGTTTTAATTTAAGATGCTCACAGACTCGGGCGCACGAGCAGACTCCGCGAGGAATGTCCGCAGTCATTCGGGCTTCCATAGTTGAGCGCACTTCCGCATTGTAGTTTCCTGTAAAAATTTCCGTAAAACACTACATTACCCCCAATTCTTGCAAGTTTCTGTCATGGCGATGTGAAAAATACATGCCGAGCAGTCTTTTGAGTGAAGCCTCTTTCACACAGATTGCGATTTTTGCGGTGCCCACCGCGAGGTAGGGCACAGAGCTAGTGGAGAGCAACGCGCGCAAGACAGGATTTGGGGGAGGATAGGCTCGTTTAGGAGCTACAGCTCCATGGTGACCGCTTCTGGGTCTACTTCAGGCTCTTCTCTGCTATTGGACGCGCGAGGTGACGTCACAGTGCGTTGCAGTGAAATTAAAAAAATTTCAATTCGAGCGCAGGCTGGCGGTGCACAGACGCCGCGGCATGCGCCCTCTTGCGCACCGCTCAGCTGGCCGTGGAGAACGGACCCTAACTGCGGGGAGAACGGAGCAGGCTTCCCCAGAGGTCCGCCGCTTAACCTGGTCCGTCTCATGCGCACATGTGCCCCTAAATATTTTTTACAGTTCGCGCACACCTATTTTTAGTCGCAAATACGAGTGAAATGCTCACATTGTCGAGCCCTGCCAAGGAGTATTTTTTTTGGAAAAACAGGTAAGGTCTTCGGGTCTTCCATATTATGCGAGAGTTGTGCTTGAGGAAAACGTAGAACCCTGCATTAAACCGTGTCCTTTGGGAACTTTGTTGAGAGAGTGGAAACCTACTTAAGAATGTATTTTTTTGATGCTTTACCAAATTTGACCTGTTTGTCAGATTCGGAAACTACATTGACCTAATTTTAGCTGGTATTTCATTAACATGTGCTTTTTAGTTCATCAAAGATGGCTTAAAATGCACTATGATAAATGTTTTTCACTAGAGTTCATTTAATAAATAATTAATCATTTTTAGATAAACGAATAAAAATTAGACTACATGAAAATTAGAAGGGTCAGCCTGAAAAACCCAGTGAGGATTAAAACCCAACTCTGCAGCTTGATGGATATTTTAATCTCTTTAAGCACATTTTGGTTTTATCACAGATTAAAGGCCTTTGCAGTCTAAATCTGTTTTCTTTTTGGAGGTGTTTTTCTAATCCGTTTGGAAAAAAATCATTACGTACAGAAACCTTGCACACGATTCCAATGCATTTTGTTGTTGTATTCGTTGCGTAACTTCGCAATATGTGACAAAATGAAAAGACCCGTTCCTCTGTCTTGTCGCAGATGTGTCCCCCGCCACATTTTCTTCACTGATTCTTGGTCATACGGCTCTCTAAAGGTTTCTGACTGATGTGAAGAGCGCAGAAAATCGAACCTGTTCCAAAAATGTTAATGACGGACAAAAGTTTTAGACTCAGTGTGCAAACCTTATTGACACAACGTGAGGTTGTATTTATTTTTAGATGTGCAACAAAAAACAGACTCAGTGTGCAAAGGCCTTATGTGTACAGTAAGTATAAGTCACACCACTCCCATCAACCCTCAAAAATAGATGCTAACATTGCTCTGTGACTGCTGAATACCACTGCTGCTCATATGGTTGCAAAAGCAACACAGTGATTACTCATATATATCTCTCTCTTTCTGTGAATGTTTCACTGGAACATCCAATAGTCCCTGTACAAAGGGCTGGCAGAGAGATCTGATCACCCAGAGAAGCCAGGACTTTCTTGTTGGAAAAACACATTGTTGTAGGGTTTTTTTTAAATGTAATTTTTCAGTGCTGTGAGGACCACAAACTAAATTCCAGTCACCTCTATAGAATTGCTGTGGACAGTGAGTTTCAGAGGTGGACATGTGGACACAACGCTATCACTATGGCCACATCAGGGGTAAGTGAATGTTGGCATCTGTAAAATAAAATGAGTTATGACCACACCTGAAGGGTGTATTGTTTGCCTGAAACTGCAGCCTATGAACCATGGGTCCCTGTCAATAAATGCTAGACCCACAGCCTACACAGCCTACTTTCACATGTTCAAGAATGTGCTGTTCTTCCTTCATAAAAGTCTACGATAGGATTTTAGTTATACATAAATGTTGCTTGGGGTAGAGACTACAGTGCCTGAATCTTACCTTTTCCAACAGGAAGTAGATAAAACACATACTCACATACATGTCTACCTAACACAGTCTCTCTATTAATGCAATAATGAAATAAGGCTAACAATAACCAGCCTCAGCTTCTTTGATGGAAGCTGGACACAGACCATAGTCTAACACCTGCCTGTGTTGATGAGACACCTGGGTCGACTAATATATTTCTGTGATAGACAGGTGAGGCAAGTTACTTGTTAGTGGGAAAAAAATGTCTAGGTCCACCTTCGCTTTTCATCTCTACAGTTACAGTGTCTCTCTTCCTCCTCTCTGCCTGTCGTCCAGTGAAAGCCATTAATAACCAAGTCAGCGGTTGCTATCTTCAACATGTTCTGAAATGTTCAGCCCTACAACCTACGGTCACTCCAAACTTTCCTGCCACATTTTCAGACCCAACCTCGTATCTCCACAGAACGGGCACACTGAATAGGAAAAAAAAATATGTGATACTTTTCCTCACAGAAACTGAGACAGTGAGACTCTTTGGACACACTAGTATTCATCTTATCTTGGCTTTCATTACATTTGGGATATGATGTTCCTATGTAAGAAATAACCTGGTTATTCAGCTAAAATGATTCAGATTTCTAAGCCCCCCCACTTACAACTCTCATTGCAAGTGTCCTTTTCCCAAATGAAAGCCATATAATATACATTTGGGGTGCAATAATACATTGATCTAGATTAACACATTCTCACCCCAATGATGACAACCATCATCACTTCTCATAAGTGTCACAACGCTAACATCATGTGTCAGTCAAGTAATTAGTTCATTGAATATCAATATTTAGATACAGCATTTCCACCAGCACATTCTGTCATGTGTGTAGGCTGAGTCACTTTGAACACCCTGTCACCTCACACAGTACAATGACATCCAATAAAACTGCTCTGCCATGATGTACTTTCATTATGCCAAACTTAATCATCATTTGTTTTAACAATACTAGTATTTATTATTATCATTACTTATTTTATTATTGTTGTTTGTTGTTGTCTTTTGAATGTCAAACAAATGTAAATGTCCAATATCAAACTAACTTAATACCAGTATAAAACAGACCGCTTTGTTCATAATCATATTAGCAGAAATACATTTTTGACCAATTAAAACTGTGTGTGTTGATAATTGTATATTTGTGCAACTAAAGTCTTTAGCTTATTGCACATAATGAAGGAGCATAGGCTACTACTCCTCCCTACTACGGTTTCGGACATACTGCATACTAATTTGGTCTACTGCAATCCATACTACTTGGCCTTTCGGACGCAGCCTTGATGGTTTGAAACTGAACTGAGTCAGAGCCAGCAGTGGATTTTCTTTACCTCCTTGTTTGCGTGAAAACCTGGGGTGGAGGTTTTTTTTGTTTACCGAACTGTGTGGATTGAACTGAATTTAACTGTGAACTGTGTGTTATTTGGAAATCCCGGAGTGGAGTTTTTTGTTTGAACTAGATTGAACTGACTGAACGGAGCGCAACATTTCTTTTCTTTGGTGGAAAAAATATATACTTTCTTGAAACTGATTACTGTTGTATTTGTATTTTTGAAAACTGAGTATAATTCTTTTGTTCTACAGAAACCAAGTAAAAACAATTTAATTTTGGTGTTAAGGGAGCTGTTTTATGGTTTCTTTGTGGAGTTTGACTGAGTAAAAGAAAAATATTTGTTTCATGTGTCAAACCGCTAAAAAAGATATAGTCCTATTTTGTTTATTGAAGACAAGAAGAAGATATTGACTTGGTTTACATTTTGTGCCGCTGAACCAACGATAAGCTTTTTGGATACTATTTTAATAAAAAACAAACCTTATGGGACAACTTGGATGCATTCTTTTTTTTCTTTCTTAATGCTTTGCAAAGTATCGGATTGGACTCGGTATTGGACTCAGTTTCAAAATAAAGGACTCGGTATCGGATCGGATGCAAAAAAAATCAGATCAGGACATCCCTAGTTGTTGATGTTCTGGGACGCTGTGTCAAGTTCTGCCTGTTACGTGCATTGTCTTCTTTAAAAATACACTTAATGTTTACATACAGTCTCTTTCAATATAAAGGCACTATGTTGGTACAACACTGTAAATTTACATTTTTTCCCAACCAACACACATGGTTGGGTTTAGACAACAAAAACACATAGTAGGTTTCCGAAAAAAGAACAGGGTTTGGCTTAAGAATCTTACAGGATGAACACTGCTCTCTCAGGTGAAAGTCTGTGTTTGTTGGACCCATCCACCAACCCCTGCTTCCCGCTGTTAAACTATAACTACAACTGGCCTCATATCTTGTCTATGTTAAAGGACGCTTTTTTTTGTTGCTTTCTGACGCCGCAAGTCAGTGCCCAAGCACCAGATTTCGACGATTTTGGAGTGAGACTGAGCTCTCTATATTAATATATCAATTCAATGATTAGTGATCCAATGTTGATGGAAAGTGTAAACATATCTTTAGGATACACCTTTACTTTGAAATTCTCAAGGTACATCTGTGTCGCTGTGTCTATCCAAGCACACCTCTTTCTCAACATTGCTAGCAGGCTGGTGCCAGGCAGAAAATGGAAAAAAGCCAAGAATGACGAGGATGTTGACTGACATCATCCATCATAGGCTCCTGAACGAGTAATCCAAACCATATTGTGACAGATTTTGTGATATCAGCAAATATGTACAGTGTCAGCACGGCTAATGGTGCTAACATAGCTATGCTATAAGCGGTAATCTCAGAATGAGTATCGCAGCTAACCAGCTCCTGCCCGGCTAGTGCACACTGCAGAGCGGCTAGCTAACTGGTGAAGACTGAAGGGGTTGGGCAGTGGGCATTATGTTTCTGTATGTTAATAAGGCTTAAAACTATCGGCAAAGCCAAAAAGCTAAAAATAAAAGGCAGTGAAGCGCCAGACCTTTCTTCTTCACCAGTAAGCTAAAGCAACACAATCTCACTCTGACTTACATATTTATAAAATATATATATATTAAAAAAAACAGTGAATGAATGAATGAACCCAGTGGCGATATAAAAATATTGTCACTTGGTTGTGGACTTTCCACGTCAACATATGACATACAAGGTAAGCTGGGTGTGTCTGTTGCTGATGTTCTGGGACAAAATCTCCTCTTCTGCCTGTTGCCTGAATTGTTTTCAAAAACACACTTATGTTTTCACAAAAAATGTACAGTTTGCATACAGTCGCTTTCAAATTAGAAATGACGTTTTTCCTTTCAACACCAAACGCACATGGTTATGTTTAGCCAATACTCACACATGTTTTAGGTTAAGGAAAAAATAACAGAGTTTGGCTTTACATTCATATGGAAAGCATACACCAGCCTCCCCAGGTGAAAGTCAGTGATAGTAAGACCCATCCACCACCACTCCCACCCACCCTACTCTGACTTTTAGCCCCCTTTTAGTAACATTGTTTTCTGGCCACATTTCCTCCTGACACCCTAGGACACCTGACAGAGCCCAGCCGCATATCGTGCTGATGTGGAAGAATGGCTTTTTTTTTGTGCCTGATGTGGATATCACTGCCCAAGCGCCAGTATTCAACAACTTTGGAATGAGACCAGGTTGGCTAGAGCACCAGGGGTCTAATTTTGGACTGTTCTGACTCCACTGGATCAGCAAACTTAGTGTTGCTGCAGGTGTTACACAGGTTAGTAGCAGCACTGAAGAATCCAACAAACTCACCCACACCCACAAGACCAGCCTTTCAGTGCTAACAGTTAGGCCTTGAATTAGGCCTATAGGCCTTTTAACTCCCACCCACTGTCCCCACTGTGCAAAGCTCACACTCCTGCAGCAGTAGTCTTCGTAGAGGTCTCATAGTAAACAGAGAGAAAATCGGAGTCATGAGAAAAAAAAGGATATAGCCTATTGATATAAAAGAGGACCTTCCTTATTTGCTTTCAGTTTAAATAAATCAACTGACTCCCACCAAAATATGATGAGACTAAAAAGTGAAGGGGTCGGAACATTTTCATCGGGGCACCGTGCTACCTATAAGCTAGCTGGTCAGGTTACCATGGCATTTCTCTACCACAAAAGGTTCATCATTTGAATGAGTGTGTCTGAGTTTCACTCCATTCGACCATGAAACTGAAGCAGCAATGGTGTTGTGACTTTAACGCAATGGAAGGGGAGAAGGGGAGTGTGACATCTGGCAAATGTTCTCAATAGCACCTTTAACAGGGATGTCGCTAAACTGAGCGTAACATACAGAATTGAGTTTCGGTAGATTTGGAAAGGTAGTGTTGCATCATCAACACACCAACTGTTTTTTTCATGGAAAGTCGGAATGCAATTAAATAAATAAATAAATAAATAATCTTTCAATCAATCTAAATTACGAAAACAATTATCATCTCACTGTCCTTGAACACAACATTATAATGATGAGATTTAAGCTATAGTCAAGCCAGGAAAAAATGTAAACATTGTGCGCCTGGTCAGACAGGAGAAAAGGCTCTCTGTGGAAGTGATGCATTTTGTGACTCTGGCAACAACAACAGAAGCTAATTTTTAATAACTTGTAGACCAGAGTAGGTAGTTAACATGCACAATGGTTGTCCAGAGACGCTGACATCATCAACAGCAAACTCATGGAACAAGCTGCAATGCATGAATAAATTCATAAAAAGTAAGCGATCAATCAAAAACGATTCAGATTACTTTTTCAATGTCTTAAGAGAAAAATATTAAATTTTAAGTTTTTGTGTCTGAGCTGGGAGTCACAATCCTTTAAGGCAATATTATTGTGACTTAGAACACATTTAAAATATGAATCCTGATACATTACTCTGTCATCATTTGTCTATGTCCTTCCTGAAATCCTATCAGATATGCTGCAAAAGTTCCAGATATTTCTTCATCGCTGCGTGCACGGAACATTCATTTCAACCCCTCCTTTCCATGCTCAGGTATCACATGGCCTGTCGGAAACCCCACTAAGTGCCCACAGCGAGAGTCACATTACAGCAGCTGTACAGATTATGAATGATAGGGAAACTCTTTTCACATTCATTAAAGTGCCGCAAATGAATAATTCATGGTTTCAAATTTCAGGCCTCCAAATATTCAACTGTGTTGCGTCAGGCCTTTCCTCTCCAATTGATTGCTTCCAGCACAAGTGATGTATTTCCTGGCCAGGGATCTGTGTCCCATTCAATGGAAAGACCTGGAAAAGCCCCATATGACTGAAAATGATGACAACTGAAACATAAAAGCAAATGAAATGAGAGAAATCCATCAGCAGAAGCCACTCCATTAGTCTTTGAATGAGAAGACATTTTGTTAAATGCAGTGCAAAGTATTTGTTGCTACTTTGCTTGAAAGATGTATATGTTATTTGTCTAGCCTGCCAATCATAATAAGTAGGCTATGTTGTTGCAGTTTTATATTTTGAATATTTTACTCAAAGAAAGATTGCTTAAAGGAATAAACCACCCACAAGAAACCATGTCAGTTAGTTTCTTCCTGGAGCTGCTTGGAAGAGACAGCGACATTGTTATCCTCATAATTCGCCCTCTGGCCTGCTGATATGTGACATATGATCCATGCTTGCATAAACTGCATTTATACACCAACCTCCTTGCAGGGCTTGTGTAGCCTGTTTATATTTGGAATGTATTATCTATTGCTGAAATAAATCACCAGTTTAGGAAGGCAATGCAGAGTTGGTAAATGAATGTAGTAATCTTATACTGTGGTGTTATCTAAAGGGTAATTGATAAGATTGATGAGTACATTTTTATAACCCAAGAGGTGTGTTAGCTTGATGCATTCAGCATTTTAGGCGTACCTTTCCTGCAATTGTCTCTATTACAGTGAATCAAATGATGTAAAAACATGCCGACTGTACAGAACAGTGCCATATTCACCAATGAAACAAGCTGGCCTTCCCTCTAATGCTGCTATCATAAAATAAATGAAGGAATGTATATAGAGTTGCTATTGGGAATGTAATTAAAGCAGTTCATCTATACACAATAGGTATCGATGGTGTTGTTTACCATAAATCAAGCTTAACATTCACCAGGTGGCAAGAAACTCCACTCCGCACAAATGGTAATGTTGCACTGTTACTGCTGGATGTGTAATTAAGCATCATGATCAACATACTTCGTAAGATTCTAGATTCGAACCCACAGGCCTGTTCTGGCATGTTCTCAAGATAGGGTGGGTTTTCTCCAGGATTTCCGGCTTCCTCCCACAGTCCAAACACATCCACTTAACCACTTAAGGTTAACTTGTGAGTCTTTATTGCCTGTAGATGTGAATGGTTGTCTGTCTCTGTGTGTCAGCCCTAAGATAGTGTGGCAACCTGTCCAGGGTGTACCCTGCCTCTTGCCCAGTGTCACCAGGGATAGGTTCCAGCACATCCTGAATAGGATAAGCGGTTTTGGACAATGAATTAATGAATGGTGTATCATTCGCTCATACCTTTTTTACACCAAAAATAGCGCATGTATGCAGGAAAACCTGCTAAAATCAGGCGACAGACTTCTGTCCCATTGTCTGTAGACCAGAGGTGTCTGTAAATATGCCTTTCTTTTTTGTGTGTGTGTGTGTGTCACGTTCAACATCACAGATGGACCCGAAAACCAGTTGGCAAACAGTTCAAAGTGCATGTGGGCCAGTAAAAATGTCACAGTGGTTACTTTTTTTTTTTGTTACTTATAAAGTCTTTCTTTAAAATTTGATTTTGAATGATGTTCCAGCAATGCATAGAGAGAGATGGACGAGAATTTGTATCACTGTATCGTGCAAGAAAAGGGGCAAAAATTAAAGTGTATACACAGGTGTCTTAGTTCTGTCACCTCCGATCAAAGCCTATTGGAGCAAGGGAAAAATAAATAAATACCTGTGTCTACTGCAGAGTCAATTGACCCAGGAGTAAATGCCAATTGTAACCTTTCCCATTATATACAAAAGCCAGATGCTATGGGTGTTAGGAGATTTTTTGTGCAGTGGGAAAGGGGCTGTACAGCTTGTCTACACAGGCTTTTCAGCTGGGTTTTTCAGTCATCCATCACAAGCACATCAGACATAACAAATGCATTTCTATTTTAATCAATGCTGCATAACAGCTTTAGTTTAGCTTGCAAAGTACGCATGAAAATGTGACCCAAAGTGTACCTTAACACTTTAAGTCTGTCATGTGTGTGTGTGTGTGTGTGTGTGTCTGTCACGCTCGGAGTGCCGAAACACAGGTGACCTACACTTTGTACTGTGCCTTAACACAGCCTGTGTAGACACAGATGGAGCACACTGAAGCTGCTGTTCTGCTAACATTCTGCTTCCACTACGCAGCCTTTGTGGACATTGTGCTCAGAGTCAGATGGAAATGGAAATCTAATCATGTTGTCAAATTCCCACATCAGTGTAAAATAGGTGCAGAGAGCAGTGAGAGCCTGATCCCTTACAATACTAAAAGAATCCCTTTTTACACAAGCTCTAGATGTGGCGCACAGTCATCTGGGACCCAGGATCATAACCCAGGGGGAAATAATTGCGTAGATCTTTCATGTGATCTTCATTGTTACCAGGCAGATAAAAAAAATTGCATTGTAGTATGTTGACTAGCTAAAAAAACAAGCAAAAAAAAAACAAACAAAAAAACAGGAGCAGGGCCCTGTGGCCGTACCACTCATGCAGCCTTTGCAACGTCTAGGATAGTGCTGTACTTCCATAAAACTGAAGCCCATTTCCCATCAGACAAAAACCCCACTAACACACACTAACATCTGACTTTTGTCACTCGGTTAGAATCAGCATTCAATCCCAGGACAAATGACTCTACAGTAGCCATAGGTATTTATCGGCTTCAGCTCCGATTGGCTACAATCGGCGGTGAATGAAAATGACACTGGGGTGCGAATATATGTGTTTCTTAGGATAGCATAAGGCCATTCAGTGAAGGCTGGGACACAGCCTTTAACCCCTGGGAGCTGTTGGGTATGACACATAAGCAATGTAACTGGAGCTGCGATGTTGGAGGTTTACAGCACACAGCACTAGAAATAAAAGGATGGTGTCCGGTCGATGTGCTCTTTTTAGTGTCCTTGGGTGCCTTCGGCTGACAAAACTCTTGGGTTCACTCAAATGGATGGTGGTCAATATACAACAGCATGTTTGCATGTAGAAAGCATTTTGTTTATGGTCTTTTATTACCGAGTTTTTTTTTATTAATTAATGTATTGTTATTTTCACCTATATCGTTATTTCTCATTCCAAAATTATTCCAACCCAAGGCTGACTGTGGATGCCTCATTGAATCAATCATTCCCATTTTCGATGATAGCGCATCAGCTATTGAGCCTTTAGGTTAATGCAGACCAGATTTCACTGCGCATGGGTTGTACCCATTTATATGATATGATATCATGACTTCTTCCCTTTAACCTCCTTGGGAAAGTGAAGCCATTACCCGCCCTACTCTCCTTCTCATTTGCTAGTACTCATTGCCTCTGTTGGTTGCGTCAGTTAGGTTTAGGCAAGAGAAGTGAGATTGGTTATGGTTAGAGTAAGAATACGCTCGTTCGAGATGAGCCAGGCCTCCGCAGATTTGATCACCGGGGATCACCACACAATGCATGCTGGTTAGTTTTGTGTCCCACTCCATCTCAACTTGCTTTGACGTCATGCAAAAGTGGACAGTGATGACCTCGCGAGGGCGGCCGCAGTTTTTAGAGCTAGGATCTGCAGTTGCTTTCCACCAACTGCAAGACCCAGGGCATGAGGGGAACGCCCAGCTCTTACCTGATCTTACAGCTGATTTGTTTAGACGTGAGATCAGTGAGATGTGAGGATTCTAAAATAACATCTGTACAGATGTGACACCCAGACTGTATCTGACTGATCTTTAATGAAAGCTGTTGTCCTGATTTTTTTCTGCTGAAAATATGAACCTTATAGTCAGACACAGTTTATTCAGCCTGTGTAGTTGAGGGGACAGGTCAAACTGATATGATGCTGATTTACAGGAGAATTCATGTCAAATGGAGGATAAACCATGAACATAAACTACAGATTGCCTGTAGAGCATTTCATTAACGCAATCTATCATAATCAAAACAATTGAAGACTGAGAACAAACTGATGTCTGATAACATTTTAATGAATCAACATCATATCGGGCAAGATGTAAGTGTGTCTGTGACTTCCTGTACGGACTGAAGGCTGCTGGAAACTGTCGGGAAACTGTCCAACTTCACCGCAGCTTTTTGTCACCGCCCCTGCTGCAGCTGCCTGCTCTCGTCTACTTTCCAGGTGAGGTGCAGTTTATCTCGAACGAGCCTAATGTCAGGGTAAGCCAATCAAATGGAGAGTAAGGCGGAGTAGAGTGATAGATGCCTTTGCTATCCTAGGAAACGCATTTTCACCACACAGGTGGATGTTCTAATCTTTGCCCCTTTTCCGTTGAAATGCAATGACGCACCACCATAAATTCCATTAGTTTCCATCCAAGCAGCACATCTTTCTAAATGAGTTGGTAACAAGTTTGAAAGAGACAGAATACGTAAAAGATATAAACTAGAATTACCGCCCCGCGGTTGTATGCCTCCACGCACCAGTCAAGTTTCGAATACAGTTTAAATGTATGTCTGATAAAACATGGATGCTTAACACACATCTTCTCGATGGCAACACAAAAGATCTACACAATCAGCACAATTCTGAGATTAGTGACCCAATGTCTCTCCTTCTGTTCCTGAGATATGGCGTTGATAATGATGTCCAGAAAAGTGGTTTATACAGAATATTATGATGTCACAATGAAGTTGACCTTTGACCTCTTTGGTTTAAAATTTCATCACTTTATGATTATATCCTATTAGACACTTAAGTGAGATTTTGTCGTAATCAATGTAAGAATTTTAGAGCTATGGCAAAAATCATGTTTTGTGAGGTTACACTGACCTTGACCTTTGATGTTTGGCCACCAAATTCTAATGAAGTTGTTTTTCAGTCTAAGTGGACATTTTACTCAAATTTGATGAAATTCTTCTGGGTGTTCCTGAGATATCACGTTTACAAGAATGAGATGGATTCAAGGTCATGGTGACCTAAACCTTTGACCACCAAAATCTGATCAGTTCATCTTTAGGTCAAAGTGAATTCTTTTTTTTGCCAAATTAGGAATAATTCCCTCAAGGCATTCTTAAGACACCGCATTCACAGGAATTAGACAGACAGTGACCTTGACCTTTGACCCGTGACCATTAACTAATCATTGTTGATTCCAAGTCCAAGGATGGGACGGATGGACAACTTGAAAATGTGATTGGTGGCATGGCATGGAGATGGCTATTGCCAGCACGAAGGCATAAAAACAAGTAGCCACTATAACATTTTTATGGGCCTCCATGCTGTGTTCTACTGTTTACTAACCCTGTTTCCAGTGCACGAACGTAACACATGAAAAAAAATTAGAAGAGCGTAGTTGTCTACTGTAGATCTGTGTAAACGGTTCTGATCTACTTGCAATGGGAAATTAGTCAATCCCAGATTTTAGTAGGTTTTCTGCATTCAAAGAACCTGCATATGTAGGCTAATTTATGTGGATAACAGGTATAAAAGTCATCGTTGTGGACAAAAAGCCGACATTGACTGTTGTAGAATTTATAAATCCAAGGCTGTTGGTGTATTCCCATTACTTTGAGGACTAATTTGTCGGGCTGAATTACAGCACTTCTACAGTTTTAAAAGCTAAGCAATCAAAAGAGGGAAATGGAATAACAGCGTAACCAAAACCAATCAACCCATCTTTGTTGCCCCAGTTAAGCACACTGAAATCAAAATGAAAAGTGTTTTGGTGAGGCATATTATAGCCATGAAAAAAAAAAGCTGAGGAAAGAAAAACTGTCCACCGAAAATTACTGTTTTCAGTCCAATGCAGTGACAGCTCTCCGTATGACATAAAAAAAAATACCAAAACAAATTTTGCTGAGGAAAAAAAGGCTCAATCATAAATTGCTGATGCTGTACACCCGCTTCATCACACCATACAGTATCATCACAGCTACTCAGGCTTCTGTCGACACTGCCCGCTCGTCTTGCTGGCTGGGCAATTGTGGCTGTCAGTCACCTGAATAATGTGGGAGACAGCGGTGGTATTTCAGACAAGAGAGGGGGATTTTATCATCTGTCCTCCAGTAGGTCACACAACAAATGACTAACTTTTGTAAAGGTGGGGTGTAAACAGCAACTGCTTTCTTGACAAGGCTTTGACTGAGCTTCACTGTAGGAGAAATTTAGATTCATGACTGTCTGATTATCCCGACATCCTGGGAGTGAGTCTACAAGGAGTTTCCTTGGGCTAGGAGGCTCACAGCGAGAGACTTCAATAGGAAGTGCGGCAGAACATAAGAAGAAACCTCACAATACAGTTACTACATAAAAAATTCATGCCATTTTGTTGCTTCCACGGTTGAATCTCTTCAGAGGTTCCGTTGGCGGCTTCTTGGAAGAAGCCTGATGAAGAGAGGAGTCTGCTCTCAGTTCTCAGGAGATTTTAAATGTCAGTCTCAGTAAGAGCCTGCGGGAAGGATCTGTACACACCAGCTTTGTGCCAACGTATAGATTCTATTCATGTCTGATGCTGTCTTTAACAATGGCTCTTTCGTGTGCATTTCATGTTTTTGCAGCAGTGCATGGATCAAATGGTGGCTTGTCTATTAACTTGTTAAAAGAGAGCAGGATTGTCAAAAGGAAGATTATAGCCCTCAACCTGTGCAAAACGCTCTGGTCTAAATTTAATTTGTAAGGATGAGGAGGCCTTCAAAGCTTCTTAAAACAACAAAGGCCAATGGATTTAAGGGTCTCAGACGGTCAACATCAATTGATAGCAGTCCTTCTGCTTAACCCCCTCTCTCCGCCCACACACACACACACAAACTCTCTCTCTTTCTCACCAGTGTGCAGACATTTGCCTTGTCTGGTGCTTGAGGAGACATGTGTTACGAAAGCATCTTAAAATGAATGAATGATATAGATGGCACAGTTAAAGAATTCCTAGAGTGAGTCTGTTTCACTTGATTAGCTTCACAATGATGTGTTGTTTGTCTTGGCTTTTTCTTAGAAAACATGAAAAATGATGAATGGGCATTGGTGCTAAGGCTAAATGAGGAATAGGACGTCAGTCATTTGATATCATATAGAAAATGAGGGTGCTTAAGCTTGACATGCAGGCCAGAAACACAATAAAGGGGAGCATGCTCTCACTCCAAAGTCATCAAAGTCTGGCGTTTGGACAGTGACTTGCAGCATCAAAACCAACAAAAAAAAGGCGTCGGCTTGATACGCGGCCGGTTGCTTTTAAAGTTTAACGGTGCCCAGGGGCATCAGAGGGAAACATGGCGGAACAAAGACGAAAGTTAAGGCTGTGAAAGTCCGAGAGAGCGGTGTTCAAACCTAACCGCTTTTTTTTGTTTCCTAAACCCAACCATGTATGTTTGTTGTTGAAGGAGAATAAACGTCAAATCGCAGTGTACCGATGTAGTGCATTTATTTTTAAAAGAGACTGTATGTAAACATTAAAATAATAAGGGATTGATCACACCAGAAAATATCACTGGTAGGTCATGTGGGCAGAACAAAAAATGACAAAGCAGGGTTCAGAGTAAGCTGTTGTGTTAATAGGTCAACTTGCTGAAACACTGCATGAGTCCACCTTCACCTGCTCTGCCCCTTGTATCTGTCTCTCTTTTAACACACATACTCACAGCTTGGACAGTGCCACAGCGCTCAACTCTGTCTTCAGTCCTACTGTGCTACTGTAATGCATACAGTTTGCGATTTGCAGGCTGGGTGGTTGATATTTAAGTATTTTTAGCATGCATCTTCTGCTATTATTTTATATCCACTTCTGACACCACTAAAGATGACAGCTTTGTTTGGTGTTCACTCTCTTCAGAAGCACCTCCACTTCAAAAAAGACGTCTTTTTTTTTTTAAATACTTGGAGTCTGGTCCTCCACTTTCTTTGGACTTTTGGTTTCTCTCAACTTTTTTTCTTCCTCAGTCTCCCTATGTGCACACGGCTCTGCAGTTTCATGCCCTTTTCAGGGGATTTGCAGGGCATTTACCTATGCTAATTAGGATCAACTGGTACACTCTGTCAACTTACAAGGACATGGGATTCATCATGATAAGAACACAGGTGCAAACAATTTTTTTTTTTTTTTTTTTAAGATATATTTTGGGGCTTTTTATCCTTTAATGTATAGGATAGACAAGCGTGAAGGGGGGAAAGAGAGAGGGAGTGACGCGCAGAAAAGGGCCACAGGCCGGAGTTGAACCTGGGCCGCCGCAGCAACAACCCTGCAAATGGGGTGCCCGCTCCACCACCAAGCCACCGGCGCCCCAGGTGCAAACAATTCTGCCATTTAAGAAACATCGTGAATCTGATGTGGACATTTCTTAGGACTTTTCTTAAGAGAGAGAAAAAAAAACAACTAAAGGGATTGATGAATGAGGCCAGGTGTTTTTGCTGTGAAACTAAAGCTTCAGATCAGCAGTCAGATGTTAGCAGTTAGCAGAAAGTTAAAGTGTTACCATGGCACCATCAAACTTGGAGAAGGAACAGGGACGCATTCACTGTGAGTTGGAAACAAACTAATGCCAAACCATAAATCAGGCCTAACAGCTCTCTACTTCATATGTTAATAGTATTTGCAAGTCACACTGGTGCTCCATGGTTGCAAAATACAACCAAATAGTAGTGGTCTGTAACCCTGCAGATACAAAGACAGGCACTTACCTGCTCAGACACTATGGCTCAGGAGAAAGGAGTCTAGATGGCTGGGGGAGTGCGGCACAAGGCCAGTTAACCCTGATGACATCATAAAGGTTATTTTTTCTCCTAGATTGGAAATCTCTTCCACAGCCACAAAGGGCATTACACAGCTGTGTTCAGGGGCTTATGCCTGTGGATATTCTCATTTCAGGGGGCTTAGTAGCACTCCTCATGACAACTAAACTGAGCTTGACTGGTGAAATGTTTGGAGTGCTCCTTTAACAACCATGCCATGTGTTTAAAATGCTGTGTAGCCAAAATAGCTTGCTTCACTTACTTCCCCAGATCCTTGATGAGAAGTTAAGATAGATTAGCTCAAACTATGATACTGATCTCTGTGGGAAATTAGGTAATGAAATTAGGTAATGGAGTACATTATTCTCTGTTTTCATTACTGTGGTGCTGAATCGCAGAGCAGAACTCACTGGGGAGCAATTGTCTCTGCTGCTGCTTCTTCATCATTCCCAATACATGAGAACCCTCAGATTCATCTGTATTAATACTGGAAGGCTTGTTTGTGCAGAGATGTGTCGTTGTCAAAGCTCATCAGAAGTTCTAATTGCTGAGGCTGCTCACACAACAGTTATAAAATGAATGCATAACATAAAGCAATGATATGGTATTCAGTTATAAGTGGCAAAAGATGGAAAGAGGTTTGTTCACAGGACTCAAAAGCACCTTGTATCTCACTCATTTCACTGCTGTCACTGAAATGTCAAATCCTCAGACAGCTGCTCTGGCCAAACGGAGGTCCACAGAACTACATATATCGAAAAATCTAACAACATTGGTCTGTACACACAAAGTGGGTGTACAAATAGTCATAGAGGACACGTTGCACCTGTTTTGAAAGCTGAGACATTTCAATTTCAGAATGCAAATAGCTCAGGATTTCTGCTACTGAAGGGTCATGCACTGCAAGAATCAAGAATCGCCTCATGGAGAGCAAAACAATCTCGACATACAATGCAGTTCCACAAGAGGATTAAAAAGGCTTCACATCATAATCTCAGCTGAGCATTAACTCAAACCAAAGCTATAGAAATGTCAAATTTCAGAGAAGTATTGACTCCGCGTCTCTGTTAAAGGGGAAGGCAAAGGCGAGGGATATTATTTATATGTCATACTTGAGATGTTTCCTGATATGATGCTTCCATTTCTCTTTGACATTTTGTCCATTATTCCTGTCATTAAGCGTGGAACAATTTGAGGACTGTCTAGCCTGCATGTAATCTTGTTTATATTGCATTGTTTTCTCTACATTTTAAACTGCAGGCCTGTATTTGTGGATATAGTATTAAACAAGAAGTGACTATACCAAGCATAAACAAGGCTTTACCTGTTTCTAGCTTCTTAAATAATGCAGCTGAGATTTTTGTTGTTGTTGGTGTTGTTTAATCAACTTACAGGAAGAAAAAAAAGTTAATTAGGTATAGCTGGATGGTATTGATTTTGGACATTGTTTGGTAAATGGTAAATTGACTTGCATTTTTATTACACCTTTTCAGTCGTCTGATGACTCGAATGCTTTTACACCAGATGCCACATTAACCCATTCACACAGACATTCATACACTGGTGGCCGAGGTTTCCAAACAAGGTAGGTGCCACCAGCTCACCAGTTAAACAGTCACATGCACACACCAACATCTACACTCACACACTGATGACACAGCCATTGAGAGCAATGTGAGGTTCAGTATCTTGCCCGAGCCAGGGACGGAACCTGCAGACCCTTCAATTAGTGGACTTTAACCTTAATTTGCGACATCATGTTAGTCAAGAATGTGGCAACACTGCAATTCAGGGTTTTGACAGGGTAAGAAACACAAGCAGTCAGACTATCATACAGATTTTGGATAAACTCCAAGGTTAGCCAAATATGACAATAATTTGGGCGCACTTACTTTTGGTTTTACCTTCCGATAAAGTAGTTTAGATTATCTGGTTACAATGTTGGCTTGTTAACAACCTATCTGAGTCAAACTCAGTGTGTTTCTGTCTCTGTTGGACTTCTTTGCAGCAATGTCATATTGTTATTATGATCCACATAATGACAATAAGACTCATGATTTAATAATCTAACAATGTTCTTTTAAATTATGGACAAAAACAATTAAGCAGGCGTAACAGTAACAAAAATAGCTGCAAAAAGCAAAAGATTCTGGAAAGGTTCGGGTTGTTCCATTTTAAAATCAGGACTCCAAACACCAGTATCAACTACAGTCTCCTTTACCCTTGCCCTCTAATGCACCCCAAACTCACATCCCCCAGCCTCAGTGGTTTCAATTAATTTGGCTCTCACTGAGTCTTCGCCTGAGAATATCAACCCAGGAGACAAGACACCCATTACTGCCAGGTCTCCAGCTCCATTCAGTCTTTACGGCTGAGGAAGGAATGCTCCAACACTCTGAGGATAATAAAGCTATTCTCTACATCTGGAATGAGAGTTGTATACACAGGCATCTGTGTTCATTATTGAAGATCTACAATGACATTTGTCATGATTTGAAAAATTGGAGCAAGTGAATACTGCAATAGAGAAAAAAAAAACAGGTCAGCGTAACTTGCACATGGAGGTGAGCTGAAGGTTGCATGAGTGTGTCCTTGCACTTCCAGGTGATTGGTCTATATTTGGTTAGCGAGCCACCTGGATCCTTTGTCAGGCACTAACAAGATAACTCCCTGCCATTCAAACAAGGGACACATATGTCAAAATACCGCAGAGGTAAATGATGAGAGAGCAAAGACTGTAGCAAAAGTGGAATTGACAAAAGTTTTATGGAAAATGATGCAGTTAGTTGGTTAATTGATTGAACATCTAGTGTATATGAATAAACATGTCTGTAAATAAATATCCATTCCCTAGAAACCTGTGCAACCTTAAACTATTTGTTGCTGGTTAAAGGCAAAAAAAAAAAACATGTACTCCTCTCCTGCTACTACTGCATTTTGTGCTATTTATAGGGCTGTACCACACAGTCCTCTCAGTTTGTTTTTGCATGATTCAATCTGTTTGAACCTGGTCTTTCTGCATATGTGCAGACAGACTGAGACTTTCGTGGACTCCTGTTTTGAAGTCCTGAGTTTGGCATTGTGGTCATCGCCATCTTGGATTTTTGGAGCCAAAAGTGACGAGAGGGTGGAGATAACTCTAATGCAAGCTGGTTAGTATGGCGCAAGTACAGCTATGGTTAAGTGGTACTTAACCATAATTAACCATTAACCAACCATTGCTAATGCTACGCTAATAATTAAACCCATCAAACAAGATGTAATTACTGGAACTGAATACTCCTTTCTACCCTCCACTCCTTAGAGGGTTTTACTTCAACTTAATGTTGAACACGACTGTCTTAGGTGACCAAAATGTTACAATTAACTTTCATACACTGAAAACACACTGTAACAGCTACAGCTTTGGCACGCCTATACTCTGGGAATCCGGGTTTACACCATGGTTACATTACCTAACTAATGTTGTCGCCGTGGACGTGAATTATCAACAGCCGACAACCACCTGCCCCTCCCTTACTTTAAGCCTGAATAGCATTTAAATAGGTGGATTATATAAAAATTCACCCCCTTTACAGTTGTCATAAAGGGGGAAATTAGCTACAGAGACCAAAATCTTTTTCTTGTACCAGACTGTGAACATGTGTATTTCTGCTTTAAAGTTGGGCATTTTACTATGGGTGTCTATGAACATTAACTTCTAGCCTCAAGTGGCCATTCAAGGAACTACAGTTTTTGGCACTTAGCATTGGCTTCATTTTTCAGTCCAGAAGTTGCTGTTTGTCCTAAGAGTACAATAAATTACATTAATTCATTAAATAAAGATAACTAAATGAAAAAAAGACTAGCTCATTTTATCCAATAAAATACTTTTTTTCTTTTGGAGAATGATATCAAATGACATTTAAAAGTTGATTTGAAAACCCATAAGCTTTAAATGTTGAAAAAAAGCATGACAGGGGTGCCTGCAGACGGGTGGATTGTCTTGCCCCACAAGGAAACACAGTTAAGAGGTGCACATGACAAGTATTTGGGCACACACATTACCAAACCTCCAACAACACACAATACAACGTGCTGATAACACAAGACTAAAATACATTAAAAGATGCATATTTCATTCCACACTTCTTTTCTTTTAACAACAGCATGCAGTAGGCAATGTCATCATACTGCAAGATGTCAGATAACTAAATCTCACAAACAGTTTGGGGCTCATAAACAGTGTCGGTGAAAAATCTTGACATTTCCTACTTGAACTTTAAGAAACTCTGAATTGCATTTTGTTGTGATACTTAGCTGATATTTTTAAACTTTGTGGTATCTCTGAAATACAGCTTCAGCCAAAGTGCTGCCGGGGCACAAGGCTGAGTATCCTTACGGAGGTTTTATGGCATTGGGAACAACTGAAAAAAGACGCAGGCAATCAGAAAAAAAAATGCTACATGGACAGTCAGCCTAAAGACAACTGTATACTCAGTTAACGTCTGAACAGTTTGGTATGTTCAGGAGCCATAGGGTCAATAAAAAAGTAAAATCTAAAATAAATCATTCTTATTGGCATTAATTGCGGGACTGCCCATTGTTCTGCCTGCCCAAAATTCTGAAGCACATTAGTCTAAAAAATGTCCTATTGGACCAAAAGCCTGTAAAAACAGCCATGTTTGGTGACACAAAAGTAGCTGAAAAAGCAGGGACAGATCAATGACTATGTGAATACACGGGTTCGGTGCTCACATTCTACATTAACATTAAACCATCCATTTTGGTAACCGCTTATCTTCTTGAGGGTCACGGGGGGCTGGAGCCTATCCCAGCTGACATTGGGTGAGAGGCAGGGTACACCCTGGACAGGTCGCCAGACTATCGTAGGGCTAACACATAAAGACAGACAACCATCCACACTCACATTCACACCCAGGGCCAATTTAGAGTCACCAATTAACCTATCCCCAACCTGCATGTCTTTGGACTGTGGGAGGAAGCCGGAGTACCCGGAGAAAACCCATACTGACATGGGGAGAACATGCAAACTCTGCACAGAACATAAAATATTCATGTTTATCAAGTAATATGTTCACCATCATTATCTTAGTTTAGCATTTTAAAATGCTAACAATTACTAAACAGTGCTTAACGCAAAGTAAAGCTGAGACTGATGGGAATGTCATTAGCTTTGCATGTATATGGTAACAAACCAAAGCATTAGACCAATTAAAATTTGACCTGATAATCGTGCTGATGATAAAGTTTAAAAAAAAATCACCGGATTTATAACAATATATTCTGAAAGGATCAAAAATCTGTGTACCACAAATGTAAACCTGATGGTGGAACTAAAGGAAAAATCAGGGGAACATTGAAGTCATTAGAATTTGACCTCTGGGAAATCATGAATGTCTGTAAAATTGAAACCACTCCATCTCAAAGATGTTGTGATATTTTATGCGTTTTTTGTTTTGCTTTTGTTTTTAATTAATTAAGCCTACTGGTGGCACTAATTGAAAACTCACAGATCACCAAAGTCATTAGGAATCATTCTCTGATAACCATGGATATCTGTACCAAATTTCATTGCAATCCATCCAGTGGATATTTTACTTGGGACCAGTGTTTGACTTACAGATCGACAGATCAACATTGCCACCGAGCTAGCATGGCAAAAAAAAAAAAAAAAAAAAAAAAAAAAGCCTCCAACCTGCAGTAGTATACAGTGTCAAATAAGGTCAAAAATCACCCTGTGTTTTCTTACACTAGCCCTTAACACTGAGTAAATCCAAGTCAAGTTTATTTATGCTAATATCACATACAATGTCCCAATGGGCTTTACAAACTTACAACAACAAATGTTCCTGACCTGGCACTAGCTCTCTAAGAAAACAAGGAAAAGAGAAAGAGCAGTTCTCTGTGGCAAACACAAGTGCACACAGCTGGATAACACACTGCGATCTTCATGCAGTAATCATAAGAGCAAAGGTCGCCGAAGTCATGCAACACATTTCATCATCCATTATACATGAGGCTATGGCTAAGTAACAGTGCAGCTCCTGGGCTTCTGCTGCTGTTGTGCATGGAGATTAAGAGTGGGTGTGAAAATGGATGTCGCTGTGTCTAAGAGCCACATTCCCTGAAAGCCCAGTATTACTCTCTTGAACTCCCCTGAATGCTTGTGCTCTCTATCCACGTTAAAGTCCTGTGACTTTGATCTACTAGCCATCATTTAAGACAAGATTTACTCTGAGTCTATTTGAAGCTCAGAGCCTCAGCGGTTCACACTGCCGTGCCTTCTCACACCGGTGGCTTCCACATGTTTATCATGTTATTGCCCCATTAGACAAGCTCGGCTCTTAATTGCAGTGACGCTATCTGGCACATGCAGGGAAACTGTGTTGCTACAGTCAGCACTCCAAAGGACTCATTTTCACTTTCCTGTCAGTGCTTCAACACCGTAGAAGAGAGACTTCCTATGGAGACACCTTTGACATCCTCTTGTCACTTTAATTGATGACAAAATTGCTACTGGTGATCATTAACAACTTAGAGCACTTCTGGCTGCAGGTGGCTCTGCGTTGAGAGGTTTCAACTCGTTTATCATCCACTGAGCCTTTCTTCTTACCTCAATTAATGGTAATGAATGCAGAGTTTTCTCCAAAAATGTCATTAATTGTTATACCAGTTAATGGTGCAAAATTAATAATGGCTATACAAACAGTCATTAAAAAGGGGAGAAGAAAAAAAAGTGTTATCCTTATGATAATAAAATAAAAGTTGGATATGCTACATATCAACCCACTGCGACACCGTTGCGAGGACATGACCCAGACTCGTTTCTACATTGTATCTACTTAAGCAGGCTGGCCTCATTCCCACTTGGGCAGTGTCCTTGGCACCCTTTGGCATCTATATGGCACACAGCAGGCTTTGAACCAAATCCAATGTAAATCCATCCACACTTTCATTAGACTTAAGGAGCAATTGAGGTACTAGGAAGAGCATGTAAGTCCACTCAGGGCTGATGGGAGGGGATGAAGATAGGAGCCAACAAGCGCAGGGCTTTAACCCAGGAAATTGGTAAACCGTAATGCGTGAAACAAAAAATTAACATTAAGTTATTTTGTCTGATCAGTCGATAGCTGCATGAGTTGACTCGTGTGACTAAATTAAACCACGATCTTTCCAAACCCTAACCAAATGCCTCTGTTGCCTAATCCTAACCACCCGCCACTGACCCCTTCTCCATCAAGATTAGGCCTCCAGGAAGTGCTCGGTGGGTCCAGCGATGCGAAAGCAGCGTCAATGAGCCGGGTGATTCTATACGCTGCAGTTAAATGTTTTTGGCTTCATGTGCCACTGAGCAACTTTCAAAGGATTAAATGGGGCCCCGCCTCCATCCGTGATCAAGATCGGCCAACTCCTCTGTGCCAAGATGAGATGCAAAAGGCTGTCTCTGCCCAAGTGTCAAACTATGATGAGTAGGAATGTGATTAGGATGAATCAAGCTGAACTGGCTGACCCCACTAATGTCAAACAGCCATCACTGGATCTCAAGCCACAGTAAAGCTAAAGACCCCAGAAGCATCTACAGTCAGAGCAACACCTTGTTCAGTCTTAAAAACAGTGAGCTGGCCAATAGAAGGGTGGTGAATAGAGGGACTGGGGGAAAGGGCAAGTTTATGACAATAATGAGGTTTCAGGAAAACAGACATGTCATCAGCACCTTATCAACTGTTATTCTGAATATTGGAGAGGCGCAGTAAGCGTTGACATCCATGGTCACATTCACTGCTGCAATCATGCAGTTGTGAAGGTTTGTGGCTGCACAAGTACATCGACCAGTGTAAATTTGTGCAGGGGCCTTAAAGCAGCTTTTGTACGTTGTTAGGGTTCATACACACCCTGAGGAAAGACAGTTGTTCACTGTAGGGAGCAACATTGGTGCCTCCAACCTTCATGATCACTTTGACAAATTCATTGAGGATATCATCAAGGGAACCGGAGGGTTACCTCATTCTGTATGTGATACATCATCCATGAGTAGTAAAATGGTGCAAAATGAGATTCAGACAGGGGTAGGGCATTTCAGTGAATGGAAATCCAGAAATAGTCATGGATCTGACGCAAGAAAAAGTAAAAAATTTCTCACACAGCAAAAGAATAGGACTCCCAGGAAGGGATAGCTTTAAAATGCAGATGGTATCACTTTCCCAAGGGGATGATTTTAGCTTCCATCCTTCCACTGCATCTCCTGGGAGTAAATAGTGAAATCTTTAGAACAAACTAGAATGTTAAACAGATGTAAAATGTGTAAAGTTTAAACAAAGACATGTATTCATGAGCGAATTTAATCAGTTCAGGATTAATATGCAATGAGCTGTGTGTTAGCCGAAGAGGGCAGATCTCACAACACTGACCAGGAAACCTTAAGCTCACATCAGGACTGAACGCTCATGACCAGTGGCAGAAATCAAGACCAGTTACCACTTGTGCTGACTTCAGCACTAAAGAGCTCTCCTTGGTGCTGAAATGAGTTTTTCACTTGCCTTGAATGAATGTGATGTTATGGCAAACCCAGAGTTTCGTGCCATCTGCTCAAGTTTGCATGAGACCACAGCCCAGTATTTGTACCCAGTCGGACTGTACATACTAAAAGTGTACAGACTGCCTGCACTAAAAGGGAAACCTGGACACTTGCTTATTGCACTCTTTGTTTTCCATACATTGTTTTTTTTTTACTTTTTCAAATTCAGCCAGATACAACAAACCCAGGAGCTCCCCTACCTACTATCAGGAAGTCACCATCATGTTTTCTAGTGAGCATGTGTGGATCATGTACGAGTACACACACCCTAATTGTAGTATGTATGGAAGCACATGTATCCACTTTCTGTGTGCATAGCCTGTGCTCTAGCTTGTGCAATTGGCCTACACTGTTGTAAGCATTTGTATTTGCCTAATGGTGTGTCTGCGTCGCTCCTTAATTACATCTCCAAAAAGCAACTTGGCAGTGGGGGTTCTATGCCCCTGTATTGAGTTTTTGTGAGGCACAATATAGTGATAGTGTTGATCGATTCAAAACACCCCTAAAATACAAAATACCAACTTACTATATAATGACGAAAACTCTGTCCGTGGCTGTGTCTGTGGGTGTGTCTGTTCCACGTTTTTCTCCTCACTGACTTGGTAAATCCATGTCAAATTTGGCACAGTCACAGTTGGTCATGGGAGGAAGCAATATTACATTAACTGGTCAAAGGGGGGCGCTATAGCAACCAATTGAAATTGCAAACTTTGAATGGACATATCTCATGCCCCATATGTCATAGACACATGAAACTTTGCACGGAGATGCCTCTCCTCATGAGGAACCCATAACTTCCGCCATTTTGAATTTTTTGAAAAACACCTAAAATCGATCTCTTCCTAGGAAGTTTGACCGATCTGCATGAAACTGGGTGAACATAATCTAGGGACCAATATCTAAAGTTCCCTCTTGGCAAAAGTTGGAAAACTTACTAAAACTGAGCTTCTATAAGGCAATGAATATTGTGGAGGGTGTGGCTCATCACATAAAGGTGTATAACATCTCAAGGGTTTCACCAATCACCACGCCACTTTGTAGGCATATGACCACACATAATCTGAGGGGACCCCTCCATTATTGACCCCATCAAACAAAATGGGAGCGGTAGAGAGCTAATTTCTTATCTAGGCCTAACCGCCATATCAATTTTTACTAAACTTGATAGATATGTAGAACAGGACGCCTCAAGGTGACTGGAGAAATTTAACTCTAATTGGCAAATGGGTGGCGCTATAACAACAGAGTAATGCTTAAAAATGGCTAAAGTGCGACCAATGGCTGTGGCTCCCTCTGTGGCCGAATTTTGTTGTCTTTTTCAAATTTTTGGTATGACTAAGTCATGGTATGCGCAAAAACTGCGGTTTAGTTTCCTATGTACTTATTTCTAAACTTACATAAAGTGCTAATCTTAGTCTAAAAATAGACAACGTAACATAACGCGGTAAAAACGAGTCACAACAAGCACACAGGACCGTTTAGAGTTGCTGAAGAGTTTATCTGATGACTGCAGGCAGAGGCAGGCTAGCACTACCCATTGACTTGCATTTGAGCTAAGCTAATTAGCAGTGGGTGAGCTCTGCCCGGCTCTCCCTTGTTACTGCACGTATAGCCGGAAGAATGGTATCTACCTGCTTGTCATGGACTCGGGAGTGAGGCAAGACACGCAAACAAAAAAATGTTGCCGTATCCCTTTAAAATATTTATCAGAAACACGTCTTAATGGTCAGTCATTAATCAGAATGATCTAATCGCAGTAATGATGATCACCATAATTTGTAATAATGACAAATGAAATTGTGAAATTATCTGACCAATCAATCATTTCATATTTTGATTGAAAATACCAAAAAAATACCAAAAAAACAGCACGCACATCCAGAAACGATAAATACTAGGTGCTGGACAGAAAACCAGATCCAAGAATACAAAAACATAAGTCCGCACACCAGAAATAGCTCCTTCGGATATTTAATTAGTATCACCATGTGTGACGTTTCGGGCACCAGCCCTTCATCAGACGTCATTCATCATGTCTGATGAAGGGCTGGTGCCCAAAACGTCACACATGGTGATACTAATTAAATATCCGAAGGAGCTATTTCTGGTGTGCGGACTTATGTTTTTATATTTTGATTGAAAACCAAAGCCCACACATTTATTTTAACATGTTATACTAGGCTACATTATATTATAGGCAGAACACAGCTCTAGGAAACATGTGAAAACAATTAACAAACGTGGGTGGGGGAGAAAACATTGAACAGGTCCTAGCTGCAGGATCAGCACCTTGGGGAGCTCCACGGCAGTCCTGACAGCTGTGCTCTGTTATATGATGAAAACAGGTTTGAATAATATTCCACAGATATTTAGTAAGATCCTTCTTGTATTAGTGATCCCACGCCTGCTTTACCTCGGGGAGCTTGGGTGCCTGTCTGCAGTCCCCGTAGATCTGCTTCTGACGGGCCTTCACCTCCTGCACCAGGAGCGTCTCATAACGCTCACTCTTTCCAGTTGGTAGGTCGCCATCTAACTAGCTCTCCGCCATGCGCTCCAATTGCGCCTCATTTAAAGGGAATAAGAGGTGACACTGATTGGCTTATTGAATAATTCGCCCAAAACACACCCATGACTAATTCACAGACTCATCGCCACGGCGCACAGTCTGAAAACGCGCTGTCTAACTAGCAAGTGACTGGGACACACCCATGCGCTGCACACCTGGTGCTTCGCCTTTTAGTCCATCTAAATAAGACCCTTAAGCTTTGCATGGTATCTATAAAACTCCCATTCAGTTTTAGCCTGAGTGTCAGAGTCTGACATCGCCTCCATTGAAGGCGATTTACAAGGCGGAGGGAATTTTGATTTTTTCCCTAACCAATCAGTAGAGATCGACGATTCACCCAGAATCTGACGTCATTAGTATCCATGCCTGTGGGGTGCCGAAAACAAGCGAGCATTGCCTGTTTAAAATGTCTCCGTCGTCGTGCACGTCCAGCTGCATCGCCATTAAATCCAGTTTAGCAGCTTCCTTAATTTGGTCCTCCATTAACGCGAGTAGTGGCGAAATACCTCGATAGCATCGTTAATGTGGTCTGTAGGATCTGCAGCGGTCGCCATTGTTGCTATCCTCACCAGTTACCCACCGGCGTACAGCTTGACATCAGCGTGGCGCTGATTGGCTAATCGCTAGACCCCCGACGTTCATTGGTCCGTCCATCATTTGGACGAGATAAATCGCAAATTCAATAAGGTATACCAGACCAGTGAGACAAGCCTACTCAGTTGAGTGGACGGGGTCTATGGTCTGGAACCAGGCTAATTCAGTTTCTCATTCTTTAACCAGTCTACATTAAAATCCCCACAAATAAAGATCATCTTATTGTCATTCTTTCTGTCAGACAGTTCAAGCATTTTGTCACTGAATGTTTCAAGACACGATCCAGAAGTTCTACTGTATAGACACAACTTATGATTATATTCTTCGTTTTCACCATATTAATTTCAATAGTAACACACTGCATAATATTTTCTATAGTGGTTGACATTGTTTTGATAATGTTACAATTAATTTCATTGTTCACAAATAGGGCAACACCACCACCTTTTTTGTTTTCTCTGTTAGTTGTAAAAAGCACGTAGCCCTCCAGCACATCCACTTCTTTTTCCTCACTGAGCCACGTCTCTGAGACAGCAATTACACTAAACTTGTTGAACTGTTTTAGATAATCCTTAATTTTTAGAAAAATTGCAAAAAAAGACTTCTGCTATTGAAATTGAAAGTGAACCATCCATTATTATATTACTTTTCAATTGTTCATCTGTAATCACAGTTATGAATGTTGTCATTATAAAAATGATTTTCAGGATCAATATCATTTTCCATTTCATACTGTTTGTGTTCCATGTAGTCAGCAGTTTGCAAATTCAAATTTACGATGTAGTCTTCATCATGTAGATAGTTACTCACATAGGTTAGGAACCGGAGGGTCGCCGGCTTAAATCCCCATCCGGATCAAATATGGAGTGTGGACTGGTACCAGGTGAGGTGCCAGTTCACCTCCTGGGGTACTGCCAAGGTGCCTTGAGCAAGGCATCAAAACTCCCAACCGCTCTGAGCGCCTGTCCACAGGCAGCCCCCTCACTCTTACACCTCCATTCAATGCATGCATAGGTCCTGTTTGTGTATGTGTGTGTATTTCAGGCCTGTGTGTATATGACAACAGAGTGAGAAAAAAATTGAATTTCCCCTCAGGGATTAATAAAGTAGATCTTGTTCTTCTTCTTCAATAAAAGTAAACAAAAGCGTCATTTTCACTGAGGAAAATACTAACTACTACTAACTAAAAGGAGGTCTGTGTCGCTGCTGCGACGTGTAGAGGACGTGCAGGCTACACCATAGGGTACAGTGTATGACATACATCTAAGACTCTACACCATATGTACATACAGCACTGATTGAAGGCACGAGTATAAATCCTGCTGTAGAGTCTTAAGTAGGCATACTAACACGTTAATTATAGAAAACTATGCTTATGCCATTTCAAATTTTGAAAGCTTTTCTCTTGCTCTACAGTCATGGTAGACAGGGAGCAGAGTTGGACTCAAGCTAAGCCAGTGGGTGGGGGCGCTGGTTCAGACTCTTTTGGCAAACACGGTGAAACACGTTCGTTCCAGGACTTCAGTGCTGGTGTCTGTTTTTACAGCCAGGCGGACATGCAGGCTGATGTCAGGTCACACAGGCCGAACGCCTCTCCAAGGCATCAAGTGGCTTCAAAGCAACAGTGAATGAGCCAGCTGCACATCAGCAGGCCAAGTCCCTCTCTGTGACAGAGTAAAGAGTAAATGGAAGCAAGGAGACCCATTTGGTTAAAAAACACTTTTTTATCTCAGTCAGATTAAATATACTGCTGGGTTTTACAATTCCATGGCAACAGGGGTGTCCATCCTGTATTCTGATATACAAACTGTGTTATCACTTTGGATCTTGGATTTATTGGCTCTGTTTGTAGAGCTGTATCTGTAAAGTAGGCTGAAACATTCATTAGTACTCATAAAATCTTGATGAAACCCACTTTATGAGTGAAAAAATACAAAAAAAAAAAAAAACTACAGTGGCAGTGAGCTGCAATAATGATTTTTATTTCTTTTATGTTCTGGCACTTGTGATGCGTAACTTACTATGTGTTTTAATCAGCAAAACAAGTGCAGAAATGGATCCTGCTGATCCCATCAAGGGGCCGAATATGAGCTGCAAAATATCTTATTCCACTCTATTGTTTCACAGCTCTGAATCGAAGTAAATGTATTTAGGGTATTCTGAGATGGTCAACAGAACAAAATCAAAAAAAAAAAAAAAATCAAAATTTAAATAGCAAAAAAATATTTTCTGCAATATCCAGAGGTAGGAATCACTAGAGGCCTCACAATATAATATTATGATGATACTTAAGTCATGATACAACGTTTTTACAAATTGAAATATTTTGCAATATGTGATGATTATTAAAATAACATATGTTGTGATATATTACAATTTATTACCTGTTTTTAACTGCAATTTATGTCCTGAAAGGAAACTTTGTCAAGATCTGTTTTATCAAATAAGAATCTGTTGATCTCACTTCAATCATTTTTATTAACAAACTGAATCTCGTGGACTTAAAAGCAATTAATTTTATTATTCTAGTAGGCTACCAAGAGTTTAATTTGTATGTCTAATGTCAATCATTTATATATTTAAAAAAAATAATACTTGGCGTCAATGTATCAACATGATATTGACACACAAAAATATTGCAATACTATGCTGTATCAATTATTTTCTCGACCCCTTATATCCGAGCATGGCAACTACAGTATGATTTAAAGTTGTGGTGGAGTAAACTAATTCAATTTTATTTAGTTCAAGAAACAATTGTTGTCATAATTACATTTAATAAAAGACCAGTGCAGGAAACACATGCACACATTACTATTCCTGATGCCAAATTCCCCAACAAATTCCAACTACTCAGACAAAGTAGGTTTGAAGCTCAAATTGGCTGCATGCCAGGTAATGTCAAAGACGTTTTTACAGTAAATTGTGTAATTTTCACTGCATACATACAAGCTGAACATTTTCAACATTTCAGTTTGGTCTCCAAACATTTTAAAATATTAATCTGAAATCTGACACAAAGCCTGGTCTCAGTTATCAAAATAGACCTCATTACCCAAATCTTTTAATACACTACAAAGAGGGCACATAGTGTACTTCTTGTGTTAAATCGGATTTGAGGGAATGCCTTTGTGATTGCCAAGCTGTTATTGAGAATTTCAGTTCTAGAGATTTAGACCTTTTGGGTAAAAAAGTATCTGATTCAGTAGCTAACATCAACTAATTGAACAATAATATAATAGTAAATGGTTATAACCTTCAGTTTGGCACAAAAGGCTCTGCTCTTTGAGAAAGTGCAAAAAAAGCAGACAACATTAACATGAAAATAAAAACTTGGACACAAGGAGGTGGTTAGGGCAGGAAGGGTAGCTGCATTAGCAAACAACTTGAGCATAAGCAGAGTAATAGATGTATGTCAGGTCTACAAATACTTTAATATGATTAGATGTCACTAATGTAAACTTGTAGACACGCAGCTGGTGAATGAGCAAGTGACTGTAAGGCATTAATGAATGCAAGAACAACTTCAGTGTTCTGCCTAACGAATGCTCCACTGAAATTACAGGTCAACATTTCCCTTGTAATTTACAAGATTTCCAGCAAGCCAAAGTAGTGTATACAAATTATCACAAAAACTACCAGAAAACCTTTAAAACATCCCAAAAAGGTAACACAAAGTGCACTAAAAACTTCTTCAAAATACCACAAAGGCTGTTTTGCATTTCAGAGAAAAATGTTCTGAGAGGCAGAGGGCTGCTGAGCTCACAAGTCAAAGCTTGATCGCATACAGGGTTTCCAACAACGCAGCAGGAACTCCAGCTGTGGGAACAAAAATGCAACTTGCAAGCAGACTGACAGACTTGAGTAAGCATAACCTGAACCAGAGCAAAGTCGATTGTGAGAAGCAGTTAAATCTATTTTGGGAGGATATGTTTTAGTGCATTTTCACATTAGCCAGTTTGCTCTTAAAGTATTCTCTCTGCTCGGAGTCATGGGCCAGCGCCGTAAGTGGTTTGGTGGGTGTGATCCTACTTACACAGTAGTAAAGTTTGCTTTGTTCTGGCTTTGTATTTGGTTTGCTTAAATTCTCTAACTGCCAAGAGAGGCAGGGATTGTAAACAAAAGTCACATGGACTGAGAAGCAGCTTGTTATTGGACAGAATTTAGTGATTGTTTTTTGTAATCTATAAAGTAGGAGATGTTAGCAAGAGGGAGTCCAAACTCATTTCACTGCAATTTAAAGTTTTAACTGTGTATGTGGAGAAAACAATAAACACCAATTATCAATCGGGTCTCCCTGCAGCCAGGAACTTGTTTTTGGTTCTTTGCTGTTTGGCCTGAGTATGTCTTCACTCTGAATGAACCTTACAGCAGATCAGCTGGAGGGTGACGTTTGCGACTTACTGCCTTGTAAAGTCAATTGGCATTGTTTCAACCTGACCAAATAAATCAAATGGAATTAGCAAAGACTTCCTCCATGTTTAGTGTGCAAGCCCCTGCTGTCATCTGTTCACACAGTGCAATGTTCTTGATAACAATAATTACATTCCTGTGTCTGTGAAAGCATTTCTGGATCGGAGGAACCTTTCCGTAGTTCTAAGAGCACCTCTTTTGTTGCGTCCTAACTGAAAGAACGATGACTAAACATATAATAATAATAGTTCTTAGAACGCCATTTTGAGGGACTTTCAGAGTAGGTGCTCTCCCAGCACAAGAGGAACTCTAGTAAAGTAAGTGTACCGTGATGGTTCAGACATAAGTGTTAATTGACTGGCTGAACACAGCCAATGCAGCGAGACGTATAACCAGAAGACAATAGAAAACACAAGCAGTTGAAACGGAAAAAAATGTAGGAATACATGGACAATGGACTGAGAGTGAATTCCTAAACTGAGAATATATTATGCAATGGTGGAAATACAACACAAATTTGACCTATCAAAGTAAAAGTGACGTTGCTATACCAACTACTTGCCAGCTCACTATTAGTCACTTAGAGTTCCTATTGGCAAACAGAAAGAAAAAAGGGAGATCTCCGACAGTCCCCAGAACAGTTTGGTCCAAAAATGCCTGTGTAACAAAGTATTACATAGACATCTTGAAAATTATATCATAAGGATTGCAACACTAACCACTGACCATGTGTCAACGGCTGGTTTTCTTGTTTTTGTTACCTTATTAACATAATTTTTGGTTTCAAACAATTGGGTTATTTCACCAAAACACCATTGTATTTTTTGAGGACATCATGTGCAAGATAACTGAGTATTAATAAAAGCAATTTTAAAAAAGTGCACTACCCTTGTGGCTGTCTTAGAAAAGCACATTTTAAAAAGTACAGATTATTCCAAAAAAAACAAAAAAAAAAAAGATTATTCCAGATGGACTGTCCACACCAGAGGCTTCAGCTACTGTAAGTAGAAAGCAGACATCCACTTTAATAATCAGCATGGAAAGAGAACAGAAAGGTCTACACACTCTACTGCTGTTTGTGCTTCTTGACAAGACATCAGCCTGATTCCTGCAGACAGCTGGCTATCTAACGTTAGCTACCCAGCACTCCAAGTGGTCCCAAAGTGGTTTGGATAATCAGGCTGAACTGTTGTCTTGTTTACAACCTGTCTGATTGTCAGACTGTACGCCTTTCTCGCCCTGTCAGACTTCATTGTAGCAATGTCTTAACCTTATCAGTCAAGAAAATTGATATTGGGCAATACTGCAACACCATAGATTATGTTCAGTGATAATCTTTCTTTATGTCCATCGCCAACTTTTTTTAAATGCTTGCTTTCTGCAAAATATCAAATGGCAACTATGGTTAAGATTGAAGGTACACTGTGCAGGATTTTTCTGAAAACAATGTTCTTGAGGTCAACCAACTTATTGGTTTGTCCGATTAATCTGTGCCGATAGAATGTTTGAAAACCTTTTTCAAGGGAACTTGGCTAAGATAGTGGCTGATGGCTGTGCAAGCCTTCAGCAGTCGTAGCAGTAGCAGTCATTAGCATCACTAACCGAAGCTGAAGAAACAGCTGAAGGGTTGTGGGTTAAGTTTGCAACGCTCCGTGGCAAAGCGTGCAGTTGAGGTCAGAACTTTTTAAAAGGTAGTGACAAGGTGCTAAACCATAAAGTGAAGTATAATGAGGCGAAACGTCAATCTGGAGTTGTCTTTAATTTAACTTCCGCTGGCGATACAGTTTACAAACAGAAGCCAACAATTCCTGCATTATACCTTAAGGACAGACTGTGGTTAGGACAAATTAGACATGGTAAAGGTAAACCAAGTAAAACCACTTTGTTCAGAGGTCTTGGTAATTACTTTGGTGAGTGCATTATCACAACTAATAGAAGCAATGGGCAAAGCTCCCAAAAAACTCCAAAGATGTAATTAATTGGAGTTTTCTTTTATCTCTCAAGGGTGCAAAGTTAATGAATGGATCTCATTTTCACAAAAAAATACCTCTCAGGCTCTTTGGGTTGATCCTGACAGGAGCAGATCACAAGAGCTCTGCCAACCCCCGCTCATGCGCTTTAATACAAGCTGTCCTGGTCGATCATAGCAGCCAATTAAATGCTGTGCTTCACCTCTGCGTGAGGACAAACATTTAGCATTTGATAATGGGAAGCAGCAGTAAGTGGAGGAGCGACTAGGGGATAGTTTGGTAAAACACTCTTCAGGACATGACCACACCTGGCTGCCGCCGCTGCTGCTGCTTGGAAAATGTAGTGAGGGCTGAAATTAGTATGCAAAGCTTTTGTCCACTGAACATGTCGTTTGCAGCCTGTGACAAACCGTAATGAATTGAGCAGGGCCTTATCAAGCGCACAGAAACTGGGAATCACAGCTCACACAACAGTCTACTGTGGCGGAAAGTAGAGTGAAATTATTGCAAAGGGGAAAGAGGCTTAGAGCACTGAAGGCATTGGGTTTTTTTTGTTTGTTTGTAACAGTCACATATGTCCATACAGTCTCCACCTGTCAATCTTTTCTCAATTTATTGCTACAGTTAAAGCACTTTATTCCTCAAAAAATACTAATTTAACCGCACTAAGTACACACACAAACTGGGCTTTTTAAAAAAACATACAGTGTTTTAGGATGTCACCACAATTGGGAAGTAAAATATTAAGCAAACACAAGCAGTGATCAGAGAGCATATCCTGCCTCTGTGCTGCTGGCAGCTTGAAACAATCAGTCACTCACTGATATTCTGTTGAATCTGGTTGCTGTTTTTAGGAAGAGGCTGTAATACTGGGGGAGCATGACATATAGGATGCACACCTCTGATGCATACCTTCAATAAAAGACAATTGAAATGACAATAAGATTTACTTCATTCCCTCTAATAGGTACAGGGATTGATGTGAGCCTCAAAGAGAGAAGCAATCTTTTGCAATCCAATTATGTAAAGCTGGCAGGTTTCCTTTTCACAGTCTAAGATCAATTGCACAGCGGAGAAAACAAGATATGATCCACAATATGAAAGTCTTTGGTGCTGAGACACAGGGAACAGACTGGAGGGCTCTGTTGCATTAACCCAAGTGAGGAAATATAATCATATATAATCGTGGCAATACTTTTTTCAATGTAACTGGCAGGCAGCGCCCATATGACCCTGTAAAGATTACAGTTTCTGTCATTTTGGTTGTTGCTGTTGCTTTTTTGCTTAACAGCACAATTCAGTCAGTGACCTTGTTGATGCTGATCAAGGAAAATAATTTGTATGAAAGTCATGTTGGAGCCAGTCTAACCATGAAAAAATTTGCAGCGGCAACTTGTCAGTGGATTCCCTAGTTGTCAAAAACAGAACAGTGAAAGAGGTTTTTTTCCCCTGTACCTGTGACAGTCTATGGTGCTAAACTTCACACACGCTATTATTAAAGTGCATGCAACTGTACCAATCACTGTTTTCTCCTGCCTGTCAGAGCCTGTTGAACTATTTGAAGTTTCACACCGAGCCCAATTAGTTTGGTGGCAGGACTTATTGGAATGGAACCGCCGCAATGCAGAACAAGAACCAAAGCATTTCCTGGTAAAAAGGAATGTCAATCAAACACATGTCGCACGCCGTCAAGGAAGAAATGAAAAAAGGTTGATTCACACCGCTACTCCCAACACTTTTGCTAAATGCTCTCCTTCTTTGCAGTCTGCTAGAGTTGTAGAGTAATACGCTGGCATGCTGGTTATTAAATGTGAAGGAATACAAGCTACGACATTCATCAGCAGCACTGCTAGTTATTAGGCAGGCTTATATATGATGACAAATTTAAATAATACTGATAGCCAGTATGGTTTGTGGGCTCAAGTGAAAGATATTGTAATACTTTTATACTATCTTTATACCATCCAGCTATCCGTTCTCTATTGAAGTCTATTGATGTCACAATCACCACACTGACAGACAGAAAACATTGTCTTTTTTGCCCTGCAAGCATGGAAGTGCATTAAAACCGATTGCTGAGGTAAATCTAGTAAGAAATCAATGAGAACGTCCACTGCACGAGAAATGTTATGTAAAAGAAAAAAAAACACAACACACCACAGAGATTTATGGACATTAATTAGACGCACTTGGTGGGGAGAAATTAAAGAGGGAAGGACCACTGTGGTGATTAAAGAAAAAAAAAACACAACTTCTAATCTTGCGTCCTTGTGTTGTTGTTGTTTATCTCCTGTTGTTGAGATCATTTTCAAATATTTTCACATAAAAAAAAATCTTACCTTACTTTTCTCTTCCTGTAAAACATAAGAAGAAGTTGGGTGTCTCATCTCAAATATAAATGTATCCTATCAAATGTGATTTGGGGTGACTCACTAATCCCATCCATCAGCTAGAATTAACACATCATGGTTGTATGCCTCAGCCAGCCAGTTAAGTTTGCATCCATGTCTGTCCTGATTAATGTGTTGCCATGACAGCCAACAGTGCTTCAAAAATGGATGTTTCTGCAAAAAAGCCGCAAATACTCAAACATGAATATGTCACACACATCTTTAACCCAGCAGCGAAGATCAACACAATCGGCACAGTTTCAGGGTGGGCAACCACAATTTGTGTCACCAAATCGTTATCTGACCCAAAGTCTTGTCCCTTGACCTTTTAGATATAAAATACCAACAGTCATTTTACCCTGTTAGATATGTGTGTGACAGTTTGTCATGATTAGCATATAAATTCTTGAGCTATAATAAAAAAAGCATATTTTGTAAGGTCAAAGTGACCTTTGATCCTTGATCACCAAAATCTAATCAGTTCATTGTTGACTTGTCGTCATCGTCGAAGTGGATGTTTGTGCCAAATTTGAAGAAATTGCCTGAAGGCGTTCCTGTGATGTCATGCTTAGAAGAATGGGACGAACATAAGGCAACAGTGACCTTTCACTACCAATATCTAATCAGTTCATTGTTGACTTGTCGTCATTGTTGAAGTGGACGTTTGTGCCAAATTTGAAGAAATTGCCTGAAGGTGTTCCTGTGATGTCATGCTCAGAAGAACAGGATGAACGTGAGGTCACAGTGACCCTTGACCACCAATATCGAATCAATTTATTGTTAAGTCCAAGTGAATGGTTATGCAGAATTTGAGAACAATATCATAACAGGAGGTGCATGTTTGCATTTCAGCTCTATATCGCATTGCTGTATTTCTTAAAGGGGCAAAAAGCGAAATCGTTTCACCGCTAGGTTTGCTGTTGTGCGCTGCCTGTAGACCAAAACAAAGTGTGTCATGAGCCACTCCTCCCTCTACCTCTGCTCTCCACCCCTCACACTCGCGTCGTCTAGCAGTTAGCGATGTCTCAGTCTCTGCTGTGTTTAGCTATTCCCCTGCCTACTTCAATGATGATGGTACCTGTAATAAATGTAATAGAGATGGAGGTGAGGCTCAGTGACTAGAAGAGCTGGTAGAAGCGCTCCATAGCTGTTAAGTTACTCCAGTAGCTGGTGGCAGCCAACTTGGCTAGAGCCATCGCTGGATCCCGGCTAGTGTTAACACCGGGAGCTAACGCTAAGGTTCCTCCTCTTCTCTGTGAGTAAGAGCGATGTTTTAGCCTAGCGGGCAGCTGGCTCACGGGCTGCCCACTAGGCTAAAACATTGCTTCAGGTTAAAGTGGGAAAAATCACTTAAGAGATCAACACAGAGAGAGGGTGTGTGAGGTCACACTATACTCCAGATGAAATTACAACTCTAGTTCTTCACATAGCAATTTTTTAATTCCTTCAATCTAGAAATGATGAATTTCGCTTATTGCTCCTTTAAGCAACACCCACATTTGTAACCTGACACACAAGATGGTTTGGAGAGAGTGGGAAAGAGTGAAAACATATTTTCCATCCATCAAGAAAAGCTTTCAGTGCTGGTCTTTACTCTGCTTTCAATGAAGAAATGATCTCCAGTTCTGATAGAATTGATGCTTCTGCAGCATCTAGGAGCCGCCATTGTTGTGTTCAACAAACAGTCGCCTCTGTGTGTCATCACCTACACCACACCTGTAGCTGCCTGTTGTTCCTCACAGGACACTGCGAGCAGCATTACTTAAACTTGACAAGATGGATTCTCGTGTGAGCTTGTGATATTGCGAGAATCCAGCTGCAGTCTAAGGTAACCACATTTGAGCAATCCAATCACATCTAAAGAATTTTATTTAAATCTGTCTGATAACTAAAACCCCGCCATCGTGGATATGGATACATGCAACAATTCACTGTATAAGTGAGTCAACACCTGAGCAAGGACAGTACAGGAATCACAAGCATGTACTGTATGTTTCCTCATTTTAATTCTGTGTCCCTCTGTCTGGTGCCTGTTTCCATTGTCAGTCACAGGCACCAGAACTCATTAACGAAAAAACAGCAATGAAAGAGCCATTGTTGTTTATGGCACATTGTTTCCTCCCTTCAAGACAGCAATCAGTGCCGAATGGCGGTGTCACTGCAGGACCTCAATACCAAGGTAGCCTGATCAGGGTCTCAAGGGAGCGTCACACACAGTTTTATACAATGTGATGTCGATTACATGTTGTCAGAGTCTTGTGTTGTTGTCAGCCTATCTCTTAGCAACACCTAAGACATAGGCTGATATTCACTTAGAAGCTAAGAAATAATGTTCTTAGATGTGTAGACATAATGAAGGGAATAGTTGGAAGGTAATTTGCTGGGAAAAAAAACAACTTCCTCATCCAGGCAATTCAGTGAACATGTAACCTCCCATGGTAATTATCCCATTCTTTTCAAGCAATATTGTTTGCTTGCAAGCACTGACTTTGAAAGCAGGTGCAGCTTATTTTAAATTCCATTGCTAGTCCAGTCTTGTAATTGGATTTGGTAGCTCGAGGTGTCTCTGACCTTTGGCTGCGGCCAGCTTGTTTAAACTGGAGATCTTGTAACCCTTGACACCTTTAAGTCCTCAGACAGTCTGATGACAGGTAAGATGACAACTCGCCTGAGAGGTCAGTTCAGTAGTTCATTTGTAAACCAGAAGGCTGTCCTCTGGTGAATGGCAGCTGACAAAATGACTGCAAGATATTTGGTGTTTGCTATTCAGTGTACTTTGTCAAATCAAGTCGAAGTCATTATGTTAGGTTGGAAATTTAAGGAGACAATTAGATTAATCCTATGAGCTTTCCCTGTAAAATCTGAATATGTATTCAGGGATTTCTGGGGCTATTATGAAAATTAATTATTAAAGCCCGTCCAGTGGCTGCAAATAGTAGCAGGAAACCTCTCACAGCTCAAGAGGATTTAACATGCATCACAGTTAATGGCCACCGCATGAATGTTTAAATGTTTCAAAAGGTTATGTGCCCTGTAGCCTTTTCAAAAGGTTATCCACCCCGCAGTGTTAGAGCCATCACCTAGTGGAGGTCCCGAAGTAACGCTGCCGGTCTGCTTTGTGTGTCTGACAGCAATCTCAGCTTTCAGCTTATTTACCTCTTCAGTGTTCCTCAGGGCTGGATTTAAGATACACACCGATTATTTCTTTGAATTATTACAGGCATCAGAATCTGTTAGGAGTGTCAGACAATGAGCTCTGATGTAACTGTGGCTATTGGGTGAGGTATTAGGTCACTTTTTAATTACCCAGCTGAATAATTGATAGATAAGACTACTCCTCAGTCCTCAACAATTCCTGTTACAGCATATTCTCAAAGTCAGGTCCTAAAGGTCAGTGGTGTAATATACAGCAATTATATATCAGTCCCTCCAGGATTTTGTGGGCTGTTTGGGGATTGTTGCAGCCTGAAATGCCTGTCTTCATGGCAGAATTGTGTTAGTAGAGAGTGGGGAGGTCGATGACAGCTGAAAGCCTACGATTAGCTGTTGCTGCTGTTCGACGCAGTGCTGAAGGGCCGTTCCCGTGAGACACTCTCCTCCTGCTCTTTCCACTCACTTAGCACAAGCTAACACAGCAGCAGTGGCTGAAATCTGACATCAAGGCATTAAACCGTCCCGACAGTCTTACACCAACACCGAAATGGCTCAACTCTGTTGTTAAACCTGTTAATAATTGTTAAATAACATTAACCAGGTGATGCTAACAGTTAGCCCTGTCACTGTGTGTGTGTGTGTGTGTAACTCTGTCCCAGGCACAGCACTTACAACCCTGAGACGAGAGAGGCAAGGAGGGGCTGGGCGGATCATTACATTGCGCGCAGCTCTACTATGAAATGAGATCTTACCTGTTTTAAATAATCAAATTTGTGGTAAAGCTGCAGTGATTGGATGAAATTACAAGGTCACCAAAATGCACAGGGATTGGCGGAATTTGCATTATTCCTTAGGTTTAGGCAACAGGTGCACGTGGTTTGATTCAGAAAAAACATTATGTTTTGGCTTAAAAAAAGTACAGTAGGTTTGTTTCTAACCTAAGGTCACGTCACGTATGTCACCTGCTCAGTATGCTACACATACTAGCGCACTACCTTACTATCAAAATAATTCTTTAACTTTTGCTTTCACATTGGACACAACAGTGGTTTCCTGGGTGAAAGTCCAAAGCTTTTTTGATCCATTCATCTCGCCTCCTGCCTTCCTTATGTGGACTCAATTGTTCTTTATACCACAGCAGTTGATTAGAGCATCAAAAAAATGCTGCCACCCAGCGCGTCTCATAGCACAAGTAAAGGGTACCTTTGTGCGGTGTCCGCAGGAACCGCAGTATCTCATGCTGACATGATGACCACTGACCAAGGGTTAGTAATTCTCAAATTGGGAGAGAGACCGGGTTTCACAGAGAGCAAGACAGAATTAGACACATGATGTGATGTGTTGAGATGAGTTACCTAATACCCTGGCACTGAGAGAGTGTATACCAGAGCATATAGTATTAACAGACTTGCCAACCCTGGACAAATATTTTGAGTACCACTTCAGCGACCTTGTACATCCTGTAATCTACATAAGCTTTATGGCAGATTGTTTGCATACATCCAGCAGTCAAACAGACAAAACAGTGAGGGATGCATTGATATGAAAATTTTTGATACCAATAACAGATTGTTTACAAAGATATCTGCAGATGCCAATACTGCTACGCAGTCATTTATACCTACGTTTGTCTACTTGTCTTTCACCTGCCTTAACATTGCTTACCAAGGATCGCCATTTCACTTAGTCTACATACTAACCCACCACTACTGCTGCATTTATAGTTTACAGATTCTCCACACGTTCTCACTCCAACCTCATCACATATTGACGTTTGGTCATGGACTTTCAACGTCCAGATACGTCATGCAAGGTACCCTGGGTGTGTCAGTGACATTCTGGAGTGCTGTCTGAAGTTCTGCCTGTTACATGCATCGTACAACAAATTGACTTTTCTTTTTTTTTGCTTCAGCAACACACGTTCATGGTTTTGTTTTACCAACACAAACACATGGTTGGGAAAAAAAAGAACAGGGTTTGGCTTTATGATCTGACAGAAAGCGAACACCGGCGTCCCTGGTCAAAGTCAGTGGTTGTTGCTTGATCCCATGATTGCTGAATCATTGCTGATTGATGAATCCCTTGATTCCCATCATGCTGACATGAAAGGACAGCTTTTTTCATCAGTGTCTAATGCCCAAAGTCACTGACCAAGCACCGGATTTCGATGATTTCGGAGTTCGACCAGGTTGGTATTCTGGGTCTGACCAATAGGAAATCATTATCATCTTAAGTAACATTTCACTCTGGGGCTCAATATCGAATTGGGGTATTTCTACTTTGTGAAACTAGCACTTTATCTTAAAGCAGCTATAATCAGACCTACATAATAGCTTTACAGAGCTGTATAGTGAGTTTCAGCTCATAGCTGTACAGCCCACAGCTTTATTGTTCTGGTTCACTCTCACTGCTCTTAGCGTCATTTATGGCCACAGCAGACAACTGTTTTCAGACAAAAAGCTCTAAAAGCCCACTGCACACAGTCACAGTCAGAGACTAACTGGTGAACATACTGGAGCATTCAGCAGCTATAGAGCCAGATATTTCCCTCAGGAGGTGAAGGGACCAAAAACAGAACTAAAGGAGTGTGAATATTGGATTGAATAGAGTTTAAATACTTCTTCCATCACAGCTAAATATACACTCGGCAAGGTTTTAATGCAAAAACTCAACTATCCTATCGTCTTAAATCAAAGCAGCAACCGAGGAGAGCGTCCTACACGCACTGATAGAGACTCCGGAGTCTCACCCTGTTAATCTAAATCAAATTTGGAAGTCAGGTATATTCAGTTCCTCACCCACAGGAACAATAAATCAAAACTTACTGCAAAAGCAAAATTTCAAACTAGCAGGAGCAGTAAACAAGAGCAGTGTCCAGAGAAAGCCTGACTCATTAACATCTTTTGCTTCTCTTTGCTGTGAAGCATCACAGAGCAGCCAGAGAAAATAACTGTGCTGTGTGCAGTTTTCTGACAACACCTTAGAGGATTTCAGCTTTCTGAAATTTACATTTTGTTTCCTTTTGCTACCATTTGGAGCTGGAGCTAACACGGGAGGTTGCCTGGTGCAGCTTAGGGTATAATAGTTGTGGAAGAGGTTTGTTGGACAGGTGTGGAACATAATCCATGACAAGTTTCTTAATTCATCAAATCTTCCCAGTGGACATTCAACATATTGCCAATATTTGTAGATGGATCTTTTTTACAACCAGTATTTTATGACTTGTTACTTCAACAACAGCAATAACATCACCACACCAGAGCGGCAGAAGCAAATTTACAGACGTCTCTTTTAGCCTGTAAGGTTAGAATGAGATTCATCTGTTCAGTAAATAATTAGAGCATGAAGTTTTGCATGAAAATGGGAATATTATAGCAATTAATCTTTTCTGCAACAAACAGTTTAATTAAATGATATTTATACTCGGAGCGAAAAGACTAATTATATTATTGTTTGCATATAAATATAATTAACAAAATTTCAAGCAGTGTCAAGCAATGTGATTGCATCGATGGGTGTACTGTGTCCTTTCATGCTGCATATTCATGCAGCATGAAAGGACATGTAATACATAAATTTGTACATCATCAGCAACGAATTCAAATGATTCCTTGCAATAACGACAAAGAGATTAATCAGCAAACAGCACTGGCTTACAGCTGATAATGAGCTTGGACTTTACTTCATCATGCTCCACTAAAATAGACAGTATATAACATACTGTACATGCAAACAAAGATGCTTTGATATGGCTACCTGTGATATCATGGAGTCCTATCAAATCACTTTTTTCCGTCTACATATTTTATGTATGATTGTTAGCAAATGTCCTATGCACCTCAGAAAAATATATATTATAATGGATATGGCAACCTGTTCATCACCCTAGTTGCTAGAAGAAAAAGCTGACATTGTACATAAAGTAAGGTAGATTAGATTGGATGTATATGAGCCGATCAGGAGAAGGAGGGGACAGTGGGTAGTGTGAGACCCAGGCGCAGTGGCGTAAGGTTGTTATGATGGGCCCCAGTGCATGCTGTTATGACAGGCCCTAGTGCACGCCATAGTGCACATATCGTCACATGATCAGAGACTTGACACTGGATAACATCAACATACATATTGCTCATATTAATCATCGTTGCAAATCTGTATATCACAAAAACACCAATAAGAAATCAAGAAATTATTAATTTAATTTAACGATTTTAACAATTTCTTTATTTCAAGTATCTCCGGGTCTTGTTCACGAGTGAGGGTAGAATGGAGCATGAGATGGATCAGCGGTGTGGTGCGGCATCTGCAGTGATGCGGTGCTTTATCGAATCATTGTGGTGAAGAGGCAAAGCTTTGGATTTACTGGTCCGTCTTTGTCCCAACTTTCTCCTATGGTCGTGAGCTTTGGGTAATGACCAAAATGAGCTCCCTCAGAAGGGTGGCTGGGCACAGCCTTAGAGATTGGGAAAGGAGCTTGGACAACTGGAGGGAGCTCGGAGTAGAGCCGCTACTCCTTCACGTCAAAAGGGGTCTGTTGAGGTGGTTCGGGCATCTGATCAGGATGCCTCCTGGGTGCCTCCCGTTAGAGGTGTTCCAGGCACAACCAACTGGTAGGAGGCCCCGGGGCAGACCCTGGCCTGGAAACACCTTAGGGTCCCCCAGGAGGAGTTGGAAAGCCTTGCTGATAAGAGGGATGTCTGGAATACTTTGCTTAGCCTGCGTCCCCCACGACTAAGCTTTGCATAAGCGGTTGAAAATGGATCGATTTAGTTAAAATACCGTTGATTTTTAGAGAAGCTGATTTATGGTTATAAAATATTTGAATCATAGAATAATTGATTTACAGTTATAGAATAAGCATATCATTTTGTTGTAGAAACTATCAACTATTTTACAAATAAAGAAAAGATTAACATGATGGAGATGGGTTTGCCTTTTTCAAGGGCAAATATAGCAAATGGCACTGTTCTTCTTTGAACATAGGCATATTTTCAGTGTGGCTATCACTCGCTTAAACGGCTGACAAGCAGCAGACAGCCGTTTGAGACCAGCCATGTTATTAGCACTGCTCATGGTGACATTTCCAGTGGTGCTTGTGGTGCCAACAACCAGGTATTTTAAGCCAAAACATAATCTTTTCTTAACCCTAATCAAGAGATTTTTTTGTGCCTAAAGCAACATATTCTCACTCCATTGTCCGACCCACCAGTGGGTGGCAGATCCATTCTGAATGGACTGTAAGTGACTCACAAACGTGTCAACTTTGTAAAAAACAGACTTCATTTTGAAGTATAGTAAATTTCTGGCACAGAGCTTTTGTGTTGAAGTGCCATTTCCTGCTGTAGAATGAGTGACTAATGGACAGCTAATTGACAGAGATAGCGAACTAGCTTTACATATTAGCACACTACGTTGTTATTAAAAAAAGAACTCGCTTGACTTTTGGTTGCACACAGGGCATGAACAGCTCTCATACCCACATGAAAATCCCACAGTTTTTTTAACCCATCCACCTATGCAGACATTCTCGCTTTTTACACTACAACAGTTGCTGGGTGTGTCAAAATGCAGCAGCCTGTTGAGTGCTACACCTTAACTAAAGGGTGGCTCTTTGCATTGGCCTCTGACTACAATGGCCACTGACCAGACTGCCTAAACCTAACCACCTTGATCACAGTGCTGTCACAACAAAAAATGAAAACTTAAACAGAGGAACATAAAGTTTCAACATATTCACATATGAAATGTACAATGTCAACATTTATTCTGGCAACTGGCTTGTAGCCATAAAGGATATAGTTTGTACTGAAGGTTAGACTTGATCGCAGTCTGCAGTGGTTTTTTGAATATTATTTTCCATTCAGAACAATTGTTCGAATAAGAACAAGAGGCAAATACATCTTTTAAAGCTCTGTTGTGCGGAATATCATTGAGATGCAGACAGAGACGAGCCATCTGAGACAAATTCCCATTCGACATTTATAGTCCTTGAGAGCATAATGAAATTCTTATCTTTCTAAACATGCATATATCTCAGTAAGCTCTCAGAAGAATCAAGCGTTCTTTGACCAGCTGTATATTTGAGATAGATCTATCAGAACTGCTTGCCATTTTTAACCAATGCTGGCCTGAGTAAAGTTGAAACAGTGGCACGTGACAACAAAGGTTTAGGCAGGGTTTTACTAAACTATAACCTCTTCTCTCTTTTTATTAATTTAGATCATTTGACAGTACAAATGATGCACTGTATTCATAACAAAGACTATTATAACCGCTCATTTAAAAATCATACATTATGTAAATATGCGTAAAGCTGGAATTGATTGCTGCTGGTTAAATTTGATGAACTGTTCGTAAACAACCCGACTGCACATCTTAAAGTCATCAAGAATTTTGACATCATCAATAATGACCGATGGGAGCATGATTACAATGACTATAGAAATGACAAACAAGGCTGTGGCTTCATCTGTCCATATTAAGATAAGCTCGAGTGAGAAGTGAGGAGCTTAGGATAGGCATTCAGTCGGATGCTGATTTGAATATGATTAATGGAGGGCCAGGTCTTCAAATCCCATCCAGCTCCCACAGCCAGTCTGCCTCTGATAGGCCACCACTCAAAGTTGCTTCTGCTATCACAGCAAGCACTCACCGTCTGTTTCTGCCCAGAGCTCAGGAGGGGAGACGTCTGGGTGCTGTCAAAGCCCAGATCACAACATAAAGGGTCAGAGACAGTCTGTCCAGCTGGACTGGAGTTCAGCATTACAACATCTCAGCCAATAAGAGGAAGCGGGAATTAAAGTTCTAATCTGAGACTTTCTGCTGTTTTGTTACCACGTATTCAGCCTTCACTGAGTTCATACAAGGCAAGGCAAGGCAAGGCAAGTTTATTTGTAGAGCACAATTCGTACACAAAGTAATTCAAAGTGCTTTACAGAAGAAGAAGATACAAGATTCTTTATTTGCCGTTCCAAACACTCAGAATCTGAAAGATCTGCTGGGAGCAGGAAATGATGCCTTTATTGTGGCCTTTCTATCTGGAATAAATCAAAGAACTAGACCGTGAGCATAGGGAGAGTTTACACACACTGGCCGCGTCTCGTAGCAACAGGTTACATACCACTTTGCCATGTGTAATCATGTTAGTTCACATGCAGGAACTGACACCTATTGCGCACACCTGGTATGCTGATAAGCAAAAGTAAAACCAAAATGCTGCATTTCTATGTACATCAAATCCTGCATCAGTGTCTACACAGGATGGGTTAAGGTACAGTACTCCTAGGTCAACTGTATTCCGACAGCACGCAGAGCCCAGTACACAATCATCGTAGTTATGCATGTAAAACAAACAGAAATAGTGTCAAAATTCTTTGAAAAAGTCTTAAAGAAGTATATCACTGCTGGAGAGATGGTCTTTTCATAAAACTGGGCTGTCGACAAATGCAAATACTTTTGAAATTGGTGCTGTATGACCAGAGAAAACAGAGGGAAACGGCTGTGGCCATTGCTTTTTCTCACAAGGTAGAAAACATACAACCACCAGAATGCACTGTGCCGCACCGGCTTAATTAACTCTCCCGCTGGTGAGTAGTGTAATGCACGCTTGTCTGTTTTGATGCAGGAAACAATATGGTGATCAGCTGGTAACAAATGATCTGGAATAAGAAATAGGCAATGCAGTAACAGAATCTTGGTTAATATTTGATCAGTAGCACTTAGTTTGATCACTCATCTTGTTTTTTTTCAGCCAACATAGAGGAAACAGTCCACTGCCTATTTACATATCCTTGTATTACAGCCAAACAGTGCACTAAAATATGTTTCTGAGAACATCTGAGGTAATAAATATGCAAAACAGTAACAGAATCTTGGTTAATATTTGATCAGCACTGCTTAGTTTTACTGTTTGATCTGAGTTTGCGCTGAGTTTTAGAGAGATAGAGAGAGAGAGAGAGAGAGAGAGAGAGAGAGAGAGATGGAGGGGATGGGGGTTCATTTACACATACTACCCACATTATTATGCAGTGTTTCCCCAGGGACTTTTTCCAGCAGCAGTGCTGAAGTGCGTGACTTTTATTTTGCGCTGCTGGAGGATATTTAGCACGCCCACTGACACAAGAAGGGCTTTGGATACATATTTGTACACAGTTGTAGATGTTGAATTAAGTTGAATAAAATGCTTCCCATGTTGCTTCAATAGCCCCTGTACGTGGGGCCAGATGTAAAATTTGACATTTAGTGTTATAACTCTAATACTGCTTGTAAAAATAACTGATACCTACACAAAAACAAAACTGTATCCACATAGTTGAAGAGGGTTTTGAGTAATGACATCAAAACAAAAATGGTTACAGTTGTCCCCAGTCTCCCCTAATCAACACCACGTTTCCAGTCACAGAGACAAAACGATTCATATCCTGGAGAAATGCAGATGAGAAAAATCTGATATACATAAAGATGCCATATCAGTCTTGTGGGGACAATACAGGACAAAACAAAGCTAAACGTAAACACTGCCAGAAAACAGCTAAGTGTATCGCAGCCTGGGTGGAGCGCCACTGCAAAATGTATATAAGGGAAATTATTAGAGTTGTACCAATACCGACACCAGAAATGCCTCTGATACTGCCTAAAATGCGGCATTGGGCATCGGCAAGTTCTCTCGTTTTAGAACATGTAAACTTTTGTTTTGCTTTGCTCTGTATCTTCCTCTCTGACAACAGCAGCCCCTCCCCCTCTCATGCACACGCTGGAGTCACACACTGAAATGAGCGACATGAAGGAGGGAGAAATGGAAAAGAGGATTTATGCCAGGTAGCTTACACGCTACACAACTTTTCTGCCTGTTCTGAAAGTCACTATGTCACATTACACGATTGTGGAGTCATGAAATCGTGCCGTGACTTGGCCGACAGACATGACACACTACACGATGGTACTCACCAATTATCCCCGGTCTTCTTTCGTGACATGTGTGATGTCATCGGGTTATTCTTGTCCTATTTTTATTACTTTTACTATTATTTGAGTCACTGTTTCTGTTCATGTGCCAGCAGACATGTTGTTGTAGTAACATAAAAAGTGCCAACTACATTTGAAGTACCGTATGCAAACATAAAAAGTTCCTACAAATGTTTTACAATAAAAGCCTGTTTAGAAAATGGAGGGATTCTCTCAACCGAGGTTATAAGGGGCTTTTAATTTGAAACAAATTCAAGAAGTGTTGAGTTTGAACTTACTAATTATTCTTAATTATGCTTTGGACTGTATCTGCCTTCCTGATATTTCACCTGGGTATACAGTATGTGACAGTATTTCTGTCAACAAAAAAAAAAACATGTGTTGTGCAATTAGCACTTAATGAAGTTTTTCTGCGTTAAATTAGGAATCATTATGGCCCATAGAATAATGAATAGATAGGAAGTAAGTGCCTTTATTGTCAGAGGACCTGATGATACTTGTTGCCACTGCGGATACTGACACATCAATGGGCTGAACAGAGATGACGTGTTGAGTAAAACCAAGTGGCTAATAAACTGCTTTTGTAGTTGGAAGAATTCATCTCAAGATAAAGTTATACATGGCAATAGTCAACAACCAGAGGCATTTTTCTTTTTTCGTAGTCCTGTGGCGATATCCCCACCACTCGCAGTCAGCATCTTCCTCAGCTCAGCCGTCTGTTCCATCGGTAGAGACTGACCTCTGATGGCACATGTTATACACTAGAACACATCACCTCATTAGAGCATCTACATTTCACTTTGATAGAAAGAGGAGCATGTTTTTAACAGTATTGAAAAATCACACCTTTGGGATTTCTAAACATGCCGCTAAACCGTCACACCCAACCTACTATTAATGTATTCAACTCTTAGCCCAAATCATGAAACATTTATTTTTTTCTACATGTTATGACATTAACTGCTTTGATTTAAATAAATAAATAAATACATTAAAAAATGTTTTTAAAAAAACCACAATGACATGTGTGATCCTGGCCCTGGAATTGCTTGGGTGAAACCAAAATGTGTCTGACCTGCCTCCCATGTAGAAAAGTCTTAAAAGCTTGATCACACCAACATAATATATCAGTAAAGGTTTGGGCTCAAATGAACATGTTTGAATGGAGCAAACAATGGATTTGTTTTAACAGTAAGATCAATGTGAAACTTCGACATGCAAATTTGCAGATTGACCAAGTACATCAGTGGAGATTTCCTTCTCTGATCCATTTTGATGTGCACAAAATTTGCCACAACCAATTCTGGCCACATGTAGTCACACCACTAGGCCTCCACCACCTGTTTCAAAAGAAGCATAAAAGCATTTCATCATGCCATTTTCTGGTGAGGCAGCATACTTAGGCGCCTACTGAACTAGAACTAAAGCTTCACATCATGGTCCACTGGACAGGGTATTAGGGTATCTGAAAGGCAGATGATATCCGGGAGGTGAAGTATTCAAACGCCACAGCAATGACCATGGGCAGCAAAAATGTCAGCATAAAGAAAAACAAATTCATCAAATGTTTTTCTGGCTGCTTGCTTTGAGTCTACATTTTTAAAATTGCTTGGAATAGAGCTTGTCATATTATCTTTGATAGCACAGATGAGAAAGCATCAACATCTAGACGTAACACAAGAGGGAGTGATCTGGCCTACTGAGAGCAATGGGGATGTGGGAGAGAATAAAATAGGATTGCCACTTTGGACATTAAGTCAATGCTATGTGTTAGCCTATTTTTGTCTTTCCAGGGAGCATGTCATTTGCAATGAAGGTGAGGCTTGTTGCAAACATTGTGAGATGATCAAATTTATTGGTTTGCCTTCCCTACAGGTTTGGTTGATTCATTTTAATCTCAGTGTGCTGAGCTGACAGACAGCTCACAGAAATACAGTGACGTTTTGGGAAAGCTGAGCCAGTTCACCCTTTTCTCATTTGATGTTATCCCACCTCATCCCATCTGGCTCATGCAGGCCAATATGCCCCTATTTAAATATGAACTGGCCTTTGGACATCTGCAATAACACCACTCTCTGTTTGTATTAAAATTTTATTTTCTCACCACCTTTGAAGAGAAGTATTAGTTTCAGGCGAGGCTGTATGTGGCCCAGCTGGTTTGACGGAGGAATTTGTAAACAAAATGACCTACAGTCCATCTGAGCCACATGCAAAAAGCTCTGCATCAGGGAATTCTGATATGATGGATTTTTGTCCACCGTTGAGCAATTTTATTCCAGAACTGGACAAACCTTTTTTTTTTTTATATGCGCTGCACAAGCCCATAACAGACAAACAAAACAACCTGCTTTGACAGTTTACCTTAATCATTACAATCTGCCAATTCTGACACTCGCATAAAAAGGATTGCACCAGAATAAAGTCGAAAACGCAGTCATCTGAAACCATGTTGTCCTCAGTCTTTAAATCTATAATAGCAAATACAAAACAACTTAAAACACACAGCTGAGCAAACACTGGATTGTCAGCATAATAAGCAGTTTTCACAGACTCTGTAGGTTTATAACACGGACCAGTGTCAATCAGAAAAATTCTTATGGTATTAACTACCTCAGGACTCCTGTCCTTTTAACTTTCAAGCTTTGTCAAACATCTATAATTTGAAAGTATGGAGAAAAATGCATTCCAGTCCTTAGAACAACAGCATAGAGGGCCAAGACGAATTTGACTATGAGCTACTCTACATGTGGGAAGAGGTGTATAAAAAGCTATTAGCACTACAAATGAAACTGCATTCACAAGGAGCAAGTCAGTAAACATAGAAATTAGGGGCAATTGCTCTGAGACAACAAGGAAGGCTGAATTTCCCCTAAAATTTCATAGAAGAAATGGTTAAATATGCACTATTGAATTTACATTAAAATAAGAATTTACATTGCATCAAATGTGTATCACCAGTTTTCAAACGTGACCTCCCAGTCATACATTCTCGTGTCAGCACGGTGGACGCAGAGCCTCCAAGCATTCCTATGAGACAGCGCTGAGCAGGTTTTTTTCATGCAGCAAAGCGAGATGGTCATTGGAGAAATGCGACAGAATTGTCACTTCTAGGGAGGCTCGGCTTAGAGGGCTGCATTGGGATTGGGTCCCGCAGGATCCCGTGGGACCCAATCCAAATCTTGCAGGAGTGGGCGGGAACGGGCGGCTAAAAAAAAGCACTGCGGGATCAGGATGTAGCCTATAGCGACAGGATGGAGTTAACAAGTGATGTGGAAAAGAAGCTCAAACAAGGTCTGAAGGCGCACTGAGCCCTCTACTTCCCAGCGCGATCAAAGCTGCCGTGCTTCATCTTCAGTATCCCTGCATCCAGTGCGCCTTCAGAGCGGGCCTTTAGTGTCTGTAGGCGCATCTTGGAAGAGAGACGCACAGGATTGGGACCGCGGTAGTTCGGCAACATTCTCTTCCTCATCAATATTATGGCCAAGTGATTCATTTGTTAAATTAATTTGTTTCATTCGTTAACTTTGTTTAATTTATGTTATTTATTATTTGAGCCACTCACAGCCTACTCTCGTTATTTGTTAATTACATAAAGAGGCGTGATGATGCTGGTGTTACTGAGCATCTTTATCTCATTAATGTTTCTTATTCAGGTCTCTCTTAGAAAAGAGATCTTTACCTCAATCACTGCGTGATTATATAAAGGTAGAAAAATAAATTAAATACAGAGGAGGAGAATAGAATATGAGACAGCCTTTATTTAATCAAAAATTAAATGAAAACAATTACATAGGAGCGCTATTCCTGACCAGTGCGTCAAAAGACATGCAGGCCAGGGAAACGAAACAAACAACCCCATGAATCTCTTTATTAATATCTTATAAAATGATGTGTTTTCTCCTGCGGGACGGGAGAAGACACAAAATCAATGCATCTCTATTATTGTGCAGTAAATTCTCAGAGTTTTGCGGGAGCGGGTGGGAGTGGACATACACATTGCGGGTGCGGGCGGGAGTGTAACACACATGTTGTGGTTGCGGTAAAGGTAATGGTCAGAAATTCAGCGGGCAGGAGGGGGATGAAGAAAACAGTCCCGCGCAGGGCTCTAGTTCAGCTTCCCTGGGACCTAATGGAGGCTCGGTATATGCATGATGATTGCAGGAATTGTCTCAAGGGCTGAACCCCTTTGTGATTGACAGTGGAGTCTTCTGACAGAGTGCCATCCGGAGTTCCTCATTTCCATAAGCCATATAGCTCATTTTCGCCGTTTGAGGTGTGTTTTGCTGTGGTTCTATGGCATTAGTGTGGTTGAGAAACGGCTTCAATTAAATGTTCCTTTTATACGGTACTGCCTCGCTACGATATGAAACATTTTATGATGTAAACTTAAAGTGAGCTTCCCCTGTTTGAAAGACCAGCAGCCGCCACTGATAGAAAAATACACAGGTGCTGATTTAAAGATGTTCTTACCTTTGGAGGGAACCAGGCTACTCCCCTCCTTTTTTTGGCTGCAGCTTCATTTTTAGCATAAAATGGACAAGTAGGCCTGTATTTAATTGTACACAAATCTAAGAACATGATATTTTTCTGTTAATCACATAGAAAATGACTTTTTGTTACCTGAAATTATAGCTAATACTGCCAAAGCTAATAACAGACAACATTAACAACCAATTTAAAGCTTTAGCTCCTTGTAGGTAACCTTAGCTGATTTGGTTTGACTGACACCACCTGACTGAACAAAACAACACAGAGCTGAGCTAAAACAGCTAAAAAGACAATGAACACTGGACTTACATCGGTCAGGATACCAGGACATGACTCCAATGGGTTTATACTGTTGTCCTTTTTCTCCTTGATGCAGAGAAGTGTTTGTCTGTAGCACATGTCCCCTTAAAATGAGGCTATCTTTCTGTTTTCTGAGGTTACAGTGCTAGCCTAGCTGGGAACATAAGCTGGTTATCATGTTGATAACAGCTCTGGACATGCAAGAAATAAATAATGGACACACTAACGTAAACAGAAACATCACTCTGCATGCAGCATGTAGGCTAATGTACTGTTGTTAGCATGTTAGCATGCTATCAAAAAGCACAAATATTTATGGACACTGTTGGTCTCCAACACACCTGACCAAGACACGGCTTAAAATACAGGAGGGCAAAAGCTTCATCTGTTTAATATATTTGATTTTACTCTAATTTGTGTCTCTAGTGTCCTTATGTTGCCTTATGTTTCTTTCACATCTCATGCTCTTTATATCTTTTGTAAAGCACTATGTCGTTGTTGAAAGGTGCTGTAACAACAAGCTTGCCTTGCGAGACCTTTTTCACACTTGACTCTTAGCGCAGGAAACCAACATTTTTAACTTATAACATTACCAATGGCTCCTTTGCATTTCCATATTCCAGTAGCTCATGCCATCATTAATGCTATAGGTTACCTAACACCTGTGGCTTTTCTGTTGTGGCATGTCGAGATGTCTGCTGTGAAAAAGATGTAGCCTACTGATAAACTTTGAAGCTAATCACGACAGCAAGTCTGAAACCGAACTGAACAACTGAAATACTTTGACCAGTATACTGAGGTAAGGTTGGAAAAAAGTGAAGTGTTCCTTTAAGGGAGGACAGCCTTACATAAACAGAATCAGTGGCTGCTGAGTCTTACCTTCTAGTCCATGTCACTTTAAAGACATCAAAGGCAATGTCAGCAGAGAGCATGTCATCCCTATCAAGCCATACATGCATTAAGGTCAACCTTGACAAAGTCAACATCCTTCAGCTACTGAACTGATCCAACCTGCAAACAACAGCTGACTGAGACTTTTTGGCTCTGCTCTTATTATTCCACAGGAACTACACTGAGCACAGAGCAAACAAATTAAATAACTATCCTAATCAATTTATAGAAAATAATGTACAGCAATTATGGACACACAGTAAAACTTACGCTTCTGATGTCAATGCACATTTATTATTTCAAAAAAATCCTGCATGGTTGTCTGTCAGCAATAGACTCAACTACAGTGTCTGATGTAAGTGAATGTAATGTTACTCCAAATAAACAAGTAACTGCGGTCCATGGTTTCATCATGATTAGAAATACATTGTCTGTCCATACATTATTCCTGTGTTGGAATACCTACTACACCCTGTGGTCAGTGTCTACAACTCGTCTGACCCTTTCTGGCAGCTGTAAGGTGTAAGGTTTCTTTTCATTCCTATTGTCTCTTAGCCTCCTCTCTAATTGTAATAGTCATACAAATAGCAAACTGTGTGACAAAGAAATAAAATCGATCATTTATACAAGCTACTCCCTGGTGACGTGCGTTCAGCCAACATTTCTTCACTTTCTGCAAATGCAAAATGCAGTTTTGCAAGATAATGTTTACGTGCACTACGACTCAAGAACATGTCCAGCTTTGCACAAATGCCACAGCGATGCAAGTCAAGTAAGAAACAAAGCATTAGTTTGCTAAATGCACTGAAATAGACATACACTATATTATGTGACAGTGTCCTGTCTGGTTTTTAGATGTTGGTGTGGACTACTGTGGCCCCAAATGGCAAGGATGAAAATGCCACATTCAGATACACATGCTGTTACAGCCAATATCAACAGAAACTGATGCAAGTCACAGTCACCTCAGATGGAAATGTGATATACATTCACCAAAATGCACACACAGGAGGTAAAATAGAAATAAAACAATACTAAACCAAAGCACCATATAACCATGATATACCAAAAATCTCCCCACATGGCCTAAACAATGTAGCTGTTGTTTAACAGCCGTGGAATAATCTGAATCCAGTTTCCTCATTGAGAAAGAAAAGAGCAGACACATTTCAAATTCAAACACAATTAAAGCCAAACAATATGACTGTTAAGCAACAGGAAACAATATAAAGCCTCTGTACTAACACAAATACAAACATGCAGTTTGAGCAGACATCTTTCTTGATGTAGATAAAACAAACCACGTTTCAGTTTGTGAGGTTCATCACTTGGCGGAGTGGCACCAGTACTTTGGGATTTCTTTGTAAAGCCAAAACTAATGAGGATCTTGTTAGTGTTTCCCACAAGTTCGGTATTTGAAAAAATATTCTCTACTGAAAATATTAGACACAAACAAACAAGCCTGCTTTAGAATTTCAAGTGAAGCGACCGTCTAGTACATATTTATAGATGTGCCTTGTCTGTGTCATAAACAACAACACAACATACCTAAAAAATATAACTTGCGTAGCAAAAAAAAAAAAAAAGATTGGAAATTCTGAAATCCACAAAAGCAAGAATGCTGCCAATTTCTTAACCCATCGTCCAGCATCTAGGGTCAACGGCCAGTATTTCAGAAGTTCCAATTTAGCCAGCAGATATCTGGGCTAATACTTCCTCTTCCATGCAGCTACAGTTCGATTAGCAACTTGAAACAAGTAGGTATGGCTGCGGGGCTGGAGCAGTTACGTGACCCACCCACCAGCTACATGACTTGGTCTCCATACCTACACAATCGGCCCCCTTCACTGCTTGGTCTGGAAGCAGGAGTCCTGAAGAAACTGATGATTAGCATTTAGCTAGCTATGAAGTGCTACATTAAATGGGAGGCGGTTAAGGTTAGAGTTCGGGTAAGGGTTACATCTTGTTACTTGTAAGGTAAATCACAGCATCATGGACAATGAATGAAGTCAATTAATAAAGTGGTCTGTTACTATTTTTGGTCTCATATGGATTCATTATGACGTTGCGATGTAGCAGGGATCAAATATCTGTCGCATTGGTGGGTTTGTAATGGTGGTGGGCACAGTTTGTAGGGGTGTGTCATGTAGGCTACAAACAGAATGTGGCTGCAGCTATACATGTCTCACTTAAGACAGGTCCAGACAACATATAGGCTCATCCTTACAAGCAGATATCTGTATCTAAAATGCAGATAAATTAGAAAAAAACTAATAAAAATCTATATTGTCAAAGGACAATGGCTGATGGGTTCAAAGATTGCATTTCGTCCAATGCAGTTTGCTCCCCAACAATTTACCAATCAAAGCCTGCTCAAATATTATCATTTTTTTTGTCTAATTGCTGCAGATCCTGCATACATACCATAAAACTTCAATTGAACACCTAGTCACTTTTACTAGCCCAGTGTGGCTACATATTTTGACAAATAAAGGCCTGTCTCAATTAGACACCTGGTCTGGTTGCCCGGCAGTTCACTCTTCTTCAGATGTATAAAACTAGGGTGTTGGCTACCAAATGGTGTGTCCATTTCTCAATTACCCAGTCAGTTATTCATATTCCTTTAGTCTGTAAGGTTCCTCAGATCAAAACAATCAAAAGGGTTTTTCCTAAAAACTAATCCAAGTTGTGTGTATGAAGGATAAAATGGTGTTGTGTGGGTACGCTGGGGGCCATAATCCTCGAAAGCTGCAATTCTCAACTTTTTCTGTTGGAACTAAATCATACGAATGATTCATAATTGATATATTATCTGAAGCCTTATTTTTAAACAAGTAATAGTCATACAGGTTTAAATTAACAATTTGATTGTATTTCCTGATCTTTGCTGGGCAACAGTTTTGTGTGAAAGGAATTAAAGGTCTGTCCCAAGGATAGACCTGTTGATTTCAGTGATTTAAGCAAATAGCAGCCGTGCTTATCAACGGAGGTTTTACAGTTAAACATCTGTTTATAGACTTAAGAATGTTGCTGAAGCAAAAGCTGATAAATTCCACTGAAATGACACAATGTAACTCAACCACCAGCCTTTAGTGAAAGCTCCAAAAAATAATACTCATCTACTCACGGACGAGAGGATTATGCTTGTGACCACGTCAGATGTAAACATTAATACCATCCTCTGAGCTGAGCTGTAACATAAGCTAGCTCAGTGGAGCGAGTTGAGATACAGATGTATGCATACTTCTATGTGCCGTAATACGGTTTGCAGGTGTAGTTTGATTGAAATAAAATAAGTCCGACATGAAAATGATCACAACAAGGTCTGTGGATTATCTTGAGTAACCGGGTCATGATTTCTGGAGAGAGACATTGCTGTTGAGTTTGTTAAATGTCTTATTTGTTGCTTTGAGCACCACAAGCTGAGTGCCATCCAGTTCTATTATATTAGAGAGAAGGCAGACATCTCTACTGCCAATATTTCCAACACTCTGTAACTCACACCAAAACAATCTAAACTGATAAATAGAACTGCAGATTAGAGGAAAAATATGGATTTTTGAACTTGGGGTGAACTGTTCCTTTAAGTGTGTTACTACGTTGTAATATATTTTGGTTATAATACTACTGTACTTCTGAAAAAAAAAGTGCACACATTTTCTTAGAGTATTTCTTTTAACATTAATGCTTGCGTCTGAGTGCCGACTTCCTCCACCACTGGTCCCCCATAATTCAAATTATGCATTGACCAGACAATATCCTAATTAAACACGTTAAGACAGACAACATCTAAGTGTGATTTTCCAATAGGCTACAGTGTAGGTATGGATCATTAAAATGCTTCATAACATCTGTGTTTCATCTCTCTGTTTTTATTTAACAAGGCCTAGAGAGAGCCACAGCTCTCGCCCCACTGCACACTGTTAAAACATGAGGTGCTCCACTCTGCGACTCCGATATGAAGTTGTACCTCATTTTAATTAGTGTGCACGGAGGTATGATAATCTTGGTTCTACGTGTTCAAAGCCTTGAAAAGTTCCAGGTTTTATGATCATTTCATCCTCTGCTCATCTATAATTAGAACATCTGAATAATTATAAATCACAAAGATATTGAAAATGAGGAGAAGAGGTCAAACAGACGATCATCACTCTCACACACTCTACATCTGTTATCAAGATAATGTATTATGCACACGCCGTATGCTAACCAGGCATGTAAACAGAGGAAGCAATAAATAATAAGGCCACAGTGAGTATGAACAGTGACTGGCAAGTCCAACTGTCTGAATTATAATTGAGATTCCTGACATCCATATGTGTCCGCAGCTGAATGTTTTTTTTTGTGTACAAGTAATAAAAGCAGATAGCAAATAACATTCACTCAATATTTATGAGTTTGGCCTGTTAATAATCTCAACAAAAACAAAAATAGGCTTTCAATGATAAACAAAGGCAGATTAAAATATAAACTTATTAAGTATTTTTGAACCAGAAAGACTTTTTAGCCATACAATCTGGAACACACATGCATAAAATCCTCTGAAAGGACACCATGAATAAATTTGTGCTCCTCCGTCTTTCTGTTATATTCTATAATCAATACACAAACAGTGGAGGAGCGTGTAATGCCTCATATGACACGCCTCTCAGGGTGGAGGCTCTGCCGACCTGCCGAGCTCTCATCGCTGGGACTGTCCACTCGCACAAAGTAATGAGATCATCCTGGGTGAAGTGATGCTGAAAATGAATCATCTCCTCCCTATCCCCTAACGGCACGGTGGGCACATTTCTCCTGGACCTTGTACTCCGAGGCCATCCATCCTCCACCGCCGCACAGGGCAGTGGCTTCACTCATCACAGGCACAGAACCAGCACCCTCCCACCCCAACCAAAGCACCTGACATGAAACCCGTATCTAATCCAATCATATCCGTACGGGTCAACTCCAGCAACAGCATTTCTGTAAGAAATATTCTGACTTTTCCATTTTGGGTGCTCATTCACTTAAAGGGTGAAACTCAACTGCAAATTGTTGCAGCCGAGGTCCAGTTATTGTTTGGCCAGGTAAAGATCTATATTTGTTGATAAAGGCATGTCAGCACAGTAGATACACAGTAATACCCTTGTATCTTCAGGACATGTTTTCTGTTGGAAGGAAATGGCTATTTCAGTTTAACACAATTCTGCTTTGCGAGACAAAAGTATAAGAACATTCCTGCGGGTAATGAAATCACAATGCACAATCAGTGGTGGGGTTGAAGGATGGCCGCGGTCTTAATCCATTACACCTCGCAGCCTGTTTTCATGCTGCCCCCGATATTAGGACAAAGCGCATTGATGAATTCCCGCTAGCAGAGGCTTTTTCTGGACAGACACAAACATAAACAATCCGGTGCAAAGAAAAAGGAGGTGCAATGTGGCCGTGAAGATAAAGCTTAATCTATCACAACTCAGTAAGTGTTATAGGAAAAGACAGTTTAAAGGTTTAGAATAATCACAGATGTCAGGGGCTATTTTTCATCGTGCAAAGGATATGAGATGTCTCGGAAATATGTCTTGAAGAGTGGTGCTGGGGCTGGGACTATTGCCTGGGTGCGTCAAGGGGAAATGCCGCAGGTCACAGGGCCAGGTGACTGGCAGTGCCACAAGAGACAAAAACAACACAGCCCAGGCTGCGGGGACAGACACATAACAGAGGACGGACAGGCCTTTGACCAGCTGACCCGCTCTAGAGAGAGTAAGGAGTACACCACTCAGTCTAAAAATGGTTGTGAGAAAGCCAAGGCCTGTATTTGTGATGAATGACTCACTCTGGTCACACACATTCACATGAATGAGCCTACAGTGGCTATTTGCCATGCAAATTCTCACATAAAAGAGCAGGAGGAGCCACACTACTGTCGAGGTACCAGTTTAATGCGAGTGTAAGCAGCTCATCACACGATTGGTTCATTGCAAATCCATTTAGTGTGCAGTGCATTAATCATGCTGCAGGCTGCCAAGGTTCACCGTTTATGTTGCTCTGTAGATTACAAGAGAGGGGTGTTGGAAATTCTCTTTAATGGCAGGGAAGCTCTCATTATGCTCCCTACATTCATTTATTTTTGCAATGTTGCGTTACATACATGCTCACAGAGGCTGGATAGAGAACCAGCTGACTGATAGAGTACGTGCACAGAATCCTCAGAGAATCTGACTTGTATATGAGATTCAGCCTTCTCTGCAAGCTAAGCATTGCCTCGGCAAAGTTTAAAGGTATATTACCGAGCCATTTGCGGAAATAGCTTGCTGTACAGTAGATATAGATATCATTATGAGATTCTCAATCTCCCCATCAAACTCCCTTGGGCTCACTCTCAATTACATACTTCTTGCAGAGCTGCACTGAGTGGGGTTCTGACTTATATTCAGTGCTGAGGTGATGTTACCACATCACAGAATTAGATTGCATTACAATAAGGTTATATGAATTAACCCAGATGTAAAAATAGCACACAAATGCACACACACATACACACGTACACACAGCACCCGCCCCCCAAGCAGCCCACACATACACACGGCTACCGCGGTGTTCGCTTACTTATTAGATTAATAGTTTTCCATTACGAGCCACGCGCAAAGAACGCAGCTGATTGTCAAAAGCCATCATGATCACTTAGCGAGCGTCACCCTTGATCAGAACCAACCTTACCCATCCAAGCTGAGGCTGAATACATGTATATTAAAAATAGCCGTGCTGCATGCGTCGAGCATCAAGAAGCACATGGATTCATGAAACATCACACACGCTCACATTGCGCGTCAACATCAGATAGGACTTAAGACGGGATTTGATGGATGGAGGTGCCAGAGGGAAAGTAATTTCCACTAACTTATTCTTGCTGCCGTGAATAAAAAGAGGCAAAGGGAAGGTGAACAGGGTGCTACACAGCTGGTAGCCTCAAAGTGTCTACTGTAGTATATGGTATCAACACAAAGGCACAAGGCCAAAAATAGGAGGGCAAAATTGTAGGAAATCAATTTAACAATGTTGTCTGTTTTAATGTAGAGGTCACACTAACATACTAACTATATCTACACCTAGTGGTGTCATTTAATGAAGCTGATACTTTGTTATACTTGTTTGTAGTTTTTATATTTCTGTCAACTTTCACTTTAACTCTGTATCATTTCCTGAATAAAATGTTGCTTTTACTCCAATACATTTCTATGCATTGGAGTAAAAGCAATATTTTCAATGGGAAGCTTGTTAGTTCAGAGGTTGTTGGTGTTTCCCTTAGCGAAGGGGATTTGGAAACGATAACATGTAGACAGCGGAAGGAAGGAAGAATGCCAATCAAAATTAGCAGCCCTAATGGCAGGCTTAAAGTCACAGTCTGCATCCGGTGAGTCAGATTAATGCAGCCGTAATGTGCACACTTAAAAAGAGAATTTGCCATCTTGTATGTGGATGTCTAATCATTGTTTATGGAAAATGTAATGGTTTGAAGCCATTCATTCTTCAGTGTGTGCTACATTGAGTGAGAAAGATGAGTTTGCAGCTGCAAAATCTGTTCCTGCATTCAGCACTAACTGTGACGTACAGCAGTTGGATGCAGGAAGAACCATAGAATGGAGTTTGCCTCTGAATGCTGCTCAAATACACAACTTACTCACTCTCTTCTTCTGTATTGCAAACTATCTGCAGCTTTCCAACAGCGAAAATGACACGACACCTAAATGACACCTAAAATGTGAGTGCAGAGGATGTTAAGGATGAGGATACATTGTACAGTGTTTTGGCTGACTCAGATATTCAGCCGTATTTATTTGAGCCAGAGAATACAACTGAAGAAGTGCAGACAAGTGCAGCTGCATAGAGGATACATCTAACGGGGACCTTCCAAAACCTGAACTGGTGAGACCAAAAAATGGCAGGTAATGCCTTTCCTCAGATTGCCCTCTGATGCCAATAGAAACTGAATCATTATGGGGAAATTAATTTCAGTTTGTTGGATGCTGACACCAACGCCAAACTATGTCTTAAAGTTGTAGTCCTCACTTGGACAGAGGTGTGCTGGAGACCTTCAGGATCCCAAGGATAAACTGGAATGGACAAACAAGACCAGCAAGGCCAAGAGAGCAGATGACATTTGAGTGACTATTTTTGTCACCTAATGCTATGTTTTGAGGCTCACAGTGCATCCTGGGATACGTAGGCACTGCCAGCATGGCACTATTTTTGCTGTAGCCATCTTGGATTTTTGGACCCAGAAGTCACCATATTTGGATGAGAAGGTTGAGATAATCCTAATGCTAGCTGGTAGCTTGGTTAACACAGTACATTACAGCAATGCTTAACTGTGATAATATCAGTGCTAATGCTAATTTTCGCCAGTGAAAAACAGGCTTAAAACCATAAAAACCAACTTACTGAACATCCGACTTCTTAAAGGGTGTTTTAGTAACAACCAAATGCTAAACAAGACTTTTTTAGGCTACCAAAATGCTACAATTAACTTTCATTTAATTTGCTCTCAGAGTCAGCCCCAAGTGACCATTCGAGGAACTGCAATTTTTGGCACCTCCACACTGGTTTCATTTTTCAGCCCTTGAGGTTGCCGCGTGCTCGCTACAAGCCATTCAGGTCAGAGGTCACCGGCTTTTTGTCTAACAGTGAATTACATGTTAAAATATCAGAACAAGAGGGGACATGGTGTCAGACAGCTGTGTAAAAACATGTTGGTGTGATGTGACATTAAGGTGTACAGCAACAATGCAGCAACACGACTGCTACCTCGAGACAAACACAAACTGTCATTTCTAGAAAGACCTTTCCATCACAGAGCACTCCTGGCTGACACTGTTCTCATTTTCAGCTTTGAATTGCAATAACATGCAGTCCATAAAGAATAAGGATTACTGCAAAGTCATGTCTTTATGTATGAGAGTGACAATATGGCTTGATATATCACTGCCGAGGACTCCAAGAGTCATTCCTTTTATGTGACAACTAAGTTACTCAGTTGGTATGACATATCCTTTCAACAGTGGCTCATAGCTGCTGTTTGGAAGTCAAATGGCTCCTAGAAATGTAGTTAGAATCACATTCTGCATGGGGAACTATTAGCTGTATATATTGGCAGGAAAATGATGAAGTCAAGGGATAAAATATACACACCCATCACAGACAGAAGCTTCCTATTCCAGATAGTAAAATCCATACATTGCTCTGAGATTCAAAGCTGCTCTAAAGGCTGCTCACTATCTCCACTAAGTCCAGTACGTCCTCAGCTGGGATAAACTAACACTTTATGCAAGTCAAGGTTTTATCTGACTAACAAGCTGCCAGTCTTATTTTAGCTCCCAAAAATTCCACACATCACTCAACTTATAAATCGTGCTTTCTGAGCACTTGGGAGAAATAAATTATTCCCCCCAAAACACATTTTTTTTGGATTTCCATTCTAATGATGTGCTGATACTCCACCCGTTATGAAAATCATCTTTTTAAGAGTTTGTAAAGTGTCTGTGTGACAGGTTCATATTACAGGCTTTCTTTCTATCAGCGTTTTGCAGGTGTCGCTCGACTCGAAGCCGAGTCTGCTTTTGAAAACGTGCAGCGGCGCTAATGTGTTAGTGACGCCGGGGCAACAGAGGATTTGTTAGAGGACTCTAAGCTCGGCTCCCATCTTCTTTCTGAGGTATTATCCTCCGTCATCTTTCCCTCACACCTCACAGTCTGACTGAAAAGCCTGTTTGTAAATTTCCAAGCTTCACTGTGGCGTATTGGTGGTTTGTGCCGACAGTGAGTATCTGTTACTTGATTTAGGCGTCGGATAAAACTTCTTTCCCTAAAATTATTTTGTGAGCTGCTGCTCTCAATCTTGGAATGGTAATCCTGCGCCGGACCACAGCTATAGATATTATCTAAAAATCTGGATCTGATCTACATCTACAGAGGGGCAAAAATATCTAAACAAAACACACAGACTGTTACAATCTGCTCCCTGACAAACATTAATCAAAAAATAACCCTCTTGACAGATGATATATTTCTTGGGAAATATCGGACAGCAAAATAATCCGCTGCTTTCCAAAAACAAATATGTTGCATGGCTAAGAGGATTAGGCTTAAATCATGGATGACCACTGAGTGCAGGTGGCCATCTTACATAAGCAATTACAGTTGATCTGTGCCAAAATCCTGATACAATAACTGATGGGTTCACAGCCAGGTTTATATGAATAATTGATTGTCAAACTATTGTTGTGATAAACAACTACATGAACAGGAATTATTTATGAAATTGTGTATATGTTTACCGATGCAAAGAAAGCACTTTTCTGCAGTTGGACTATTTTTAGCATATGGGAGGGCAAAAAAAAAGATGAAAGTAGCTCCCAGTTCAGTATGGTACAGTACATGGTAATTCCATTCACTATCCTTCAAAGCAGTGAAAGTGAGGGCTCTGATTTATTCATAAGCCAAGCTTCTTCTGCCAGAGAGCATTAGACAAAGGCAGATCACACAAAGGTAACAATTCTGCTGAGAAAAGCAAATTACAAATCAAAACAAATCAAACCAAGGTGTGAACAGTAAACATGTTGCACCGCACAGGCTACACTACCCACTGGACTCAGCGGTTGACAAGTACAACTTCAAGCAGCTGAGCTAATTATTTGTTTTTTTGAGATGGCTGTAGGTCAGGTTCTTTCATTTTTTTCCAATCCTGTGGTGTAAAATGCTCCTCCCTGGCTTTAAGGTGTCTTGCAGCTCCATATCAGAAATAATTCAACATGATTCTGGCTGCACAGCCTCCATCAAGCCTCTGTCAGTCTCTATCAGAGAGTGAAGGTCACCACTCTGTCCTGCTTACCTGGCCTCCTGCAGCCCCACCACATGTCCTCACACTGTACCATCATCTCACTTGATTACTGTGGCTGGAGATCAGAAAACACTGCATTTATCTCTGTCGCTATTAACAGAAGGAGTATAAATCACTAAGTGCAGTATTGGCCAGGACCAAAATAGAGTAGGTTTTTAAAAGCCAATACTGATAACCAATACTAACATTTATTTTGTTTTACAGTTGCAATTAAGTGTTTCTGCAGAATGAAATTATTGTCAGGCTATAAAACAAGATGTTTTATCCATATATGGCAGCTTCACGCACTATTTTTTAGCCCAATCTCATTCCCATGTTGTCCAAAACCAACGCTTTATCACACCCCTCAGCATGTGGTATTGATAATGCATATGCGGCACCCTTTGGCGTCTTAATGAGACGCTTGGGGCATTCAGCCAAGTCTAATGTAAACCCATGCGCAGCAATACTTGACACTGAGAGCAACTGACATCGCATAAAGAACGAGAAAGTTAGTTTAGGGTGAGAGGGAGGTAAGGTGGCTGGGTCAAACAAAACAGGACTTTCATCCAAGGGACCAGAGTTTGTGTCTCGTGTGAAACCAAAACTCACCCTTGTTTGAACTTAACCTTGTGCAAATTACATGTTGTGTATTTTAGACACCTTACATTACATAACAAAGGCATTTAAATCTTTTCCTAAACCTAACCAAGAACTTTTGTTGCCCAAACCTGGCCGCATTTCACAGCATCAACCACGAGTTACAATGTGTTTTGAGCTGTGCGTCACATGGACACACTTAGGGGTGCCCTGTGCGTCGTGATCTGACTCAGAGGGGCTTGAGAAAGCATCAGCATCTGATGACCTGGGAATGAGAGAATGCCTACAAATGTGTACAATATATTATTTGAGAAAAAACATGATAGTTGCCAAGGAAAACAATCATCCTGCAGAGCCTACTCTATTTTGTATCTAATTGTTCTCCCACTGTCTTCATCATTCTGAGACCATAACACAACAAATGTTGAGAATGACTCATTTTTACTCCTGCTGCCTAAAGAGGCAAAAATTGTCTGGTATTACTATTCTAAGGTTATGTAACATAGGTAGGGTAGGAATTTGGTGTAAACACCATCACTAATCCTGAAACCTATTTTGTGATACTATGCTGGAGTGGAGTTCCCAGAATGGATGTTTAGATGACAAATCTGCTACATTTAAATCCATGCCATAATAATCTGGGCTGCTCTTATTTCAAATCAAGGATCCACAACAATGCTAAGTCATTGTGGTCTTCAATACTCTGCATTAAATCTTAAGCCATTTACTCACTTATTCCAGATTTCTCTAGGGAATAGCCTCATAGGATGAAGAACATGGGCTTATATTATTATCTGAATGAAACACAGCTGAAGGTATTTTAACAATCTATAAGATTCAGGGCTTCTAGGGAGCCATTTGGGTCTTCATATAAGATGTCTCACTTAAAGCATCTCCAAAGTTGACCCCAAATAGTCCAGATGTATGCATCACTGTGGAGCACCATTTAGATCAAATGACAAAATGTGAGCAACAAAAGCAATAAAAACATTGCAATTTAATCTGATCCATTTATATTTCCCCATCTAATGGTTTGCTGGTAACATTTCTTTTTTCAACCAAGCTATTAAACTGCAAGTTGACAGTCACCAGTCGATCACTAATCACACTGTAATAATCACACTTCCTCTCTGGATTAATATTAAACTGACAACAATCAAATTAAATGACAACATCAAATAATGCATGCTGTCTCTGGTGTATATTCTTTCATTAAGTGACTCGAGCCTCCTTGACCAAAAGGTTATTTCTAATAAAGAAAAATTACTTTTAATCTCGAGCCTGTGGGGCCTCTAAGGTGTGATCTGGTCACTATTGATGGATATCTATTCGTCCAATCCTGCCTTCTGGCTACAGTGCGATGATGCTGACAAACAACAAGACTGAGCAGACATAATAAACCTGTAGATTTAGGATTTTCAAAATATTACAAATTAGCTTACTCGTAAAGCAATATGTCAATATGACGGAATCCGTCAGCAATGTTTGCAAAGAAAACTGATTTGCACACTAGACTGCTTCGTTAAGAGCCCATCCACATTGGTACTATTAATAAATAATGGTGCATCAATTGAAATTTAATCAAGTGCTGGGAGATTATTTGATCTGTAACATATAGATGGACATATTTCAAAGTCAGTATGTAATAGGGATGGAAAATAATGTAATATTGCAATTTATTGACTGTCAGTGTAGTTTTGCATGATGACATTTTCATGTTATTTACAATAAAATGTGTTGGGTATGGTATGGTCTAAATGAACGCTTCATAGAATGTGATGCATTATAGTGGATCGGTTTGACATTTTATGTCCTAATAGGACCTACAATGCTCATTTCCAGGTTCATACTTGTATCTAAGATTTCTACTAGAACTTGTTTACATACTTAAATGTTTAAAAAGCATTTTATTTCCCTCATACTGTCTGTGCTGGAACACATATATACACCCTCTGTCTGAGAGGGGTCTACTCCAGCCAACATTTGTATGTATGTATGTATGTGGGGTAGTAAATGGGCCCTATGTGTGATTGTCTATGGGTTCCATACTGGCCCCATGACATTTGCCTACATGAGTGGGATTACCCAAGTGGGTCCTAGGTTAAGATGCCCATTTTGGACCCAAACCCACTTGGTACCCAAGTAGCCCCAGAATTCCCCAGATGGGGCCTGTCTAGGCAAACCCATCCATGTAGGCAATTGGCATGTGGTCAATGTAGAGAACATGGACAATCCAATATAGGGCCCATTTACGACCCACATGGGCCTCACACATACAAATGTTGGCTTGGATTTTGCACCTGTCTATTTACCTCCCAAAAAGCCCTAGTGTACTCTGATTGGTCAGCATATCTGGGTCTTGTGGAAATGTAATCACAAATAGTGGCATCTTTAACCCTGTAATATCACCGATAAACACAACCAGACATGTTCCAGCAGGAATCTGATCCTAATTTGGGAGAAATTTACAACAGCAACCAAGTTTACATGTTTTCCTGACATTAGCATGTAGCTATATGTATGTTAGTATAGTGCACTTGCAGCAAGGGAATGACAGTAACAGAGAACAGCGGCACTTTCTACCATGAAAAATCACCAATAAAAGATTCTAAACACAACCAGACATGTTCTTGTATGAGTATGATCCTGAATTGGGGAGAAATTTACAATAAAGTCAACCAAATTAACATGTTTTCCTGACATTAGCACTTAGCTATATGTATCTCAGTAGTGTACTTGCACCAACTGAGTTAGCACGTTTCCCTTAGGTTAGCATGCAGCTTCATGTAGCAGTGTAGCCTTCATAATGTAAACACTAGCAGTAGCATGCCTGGAGCAGATGACCATATAAAGATATCAGGCACACTTTGATGTCACACTGTCACCAGAGTAGAAAAAACTGTTGGAAACATGGTGTTAAAAAAAGTAAACAGTCTCAGTAAACTGAGATTTTTGCGCACGGGGATTGCATTTAGGCCTAATATGAACATTCTTTATTTTAACACTATATATAAGACATAAAATACAGAAAAGCATAATAGGTGCCCTTTAATATGTGTTAGCATAAAAAAATCTAGCAGTGCAACTTTAACAATATTGTGATATTCACTTTAACCGTGCTATCCATACATAGCTTTTCATTCACATAAACAATCCTGAATTCTGTATTTACAAGGTGATTGTGTCATTACTTCACACCAGTGTACAGCAGAGGTGTGGTTGTGCCTCTACATTTCCAGGTGTAGCTAACGTCTCCTTTAGGAAAAGCACAGCCATCAGTTTTACAGTAAAATGTAACATAACCATGTCACTGTTTCATCGGGCTGCCTGTCTGGCTGGTGGCCAAGGAAGTATTTTACTTGGAGAGCAGAAGCGACTGACAGATGCCCGAGCGGCAACAAAGCATTCATCAAGGCATCTGCAGGCTGTGAATACGGAGGCTGCCTCTGCTTGTATCCACCTGCAGCTATTAAGACTGCCAAATCCCAGGCATGAGAGGAGCTGGCTGAAGCAACACTCTGGTATCACAGACCTGACCTCACTAGACAACAGTCAGCTCTGGGTGTTAAACCACCCCATCCGCTCCATACATCACTGTTATCTCTATCACCCCTGTGAAGATTAGCCTTCAGCCTGCACTACCTACCTGTTCAGACTGCTGCTGTTGAGCAAAAACCCGGCGAACCCAGGCAACATGAGGTGATAACCCAAAAAAACAAGGTTTATATTCTGAAATGTGGAAGAATGCACTGACATGTACAAGATGCATTCAGGTCATGCAGGTCATGCTCCAAAATAAACCCAGTATACAGCACTACATAGTATTTTTTTTTTTAATCTAATCTAATCTAATGGCTCTTTGTGTGTACAACCACATCATTTCAGCCTTTCTAAATGTGTCATTTTATACAGTTTATCATTGTGTTCACCTTTGCTGAATGAAATAATGGATGATTTTGAGTCCCAATTTAAGTCAGGCTCCCCAGAAACACCCTGAAGCATACCTGGAAGACACCAAATTGGGAAACATTGTTTACGTGCTCGTTTTGCAAGCAGGGAGAATGTAAACAGCAGTAACTGACAGATTGAACTTTATGTCGGTGTATCAGCTGTATTTTATGCAGGCAACACTGCTGTACAAGGAACAGCAAGAACAAGAATAAAACCATGATTGTTTTTATGCTCTGGATTGTCTCCTGTGGTTTTTTTTTTAAATGACGGGAACCTGGTGGCCAAAGTCTGCCTCCCTCTGTGTCATTATGTGGTGATGAGGATGTGAAGGGGCCCATATGCATTCTCTAGATGACCCTCCTGAGAGTAATCGACGGGGCTACATGAACGTGGCAGGTTTATTAAGTCAGTGCTTAGAAATTAAGCCACAAAGTGGCATATTAATCATCATTTCAGTGGACTAAGTGACAGAGGAGTGTGATCACTGAATACAATTTTAAGGGATGAGGGGTTGCATTTGAATGAAAATGGCTAATGGCATATTTATTACGCTGTAGTGCCTTCCTGGGTGGGAAAGGGGTGAATGAGTGTGTGTCTGTGTTCCTGTGTGTGGGGGGGTAATTTTCCTTTTAATGATCCCTGTGTATCAGCATGAAAACATAATCAACATGAAGGGCTCAGGACATCTGAAGAAGGATTTGAGGTACCCAGTGGCTACACTTCAAATATGAGATAAACATCAGACACTGCAAGCACATCCAGGACACACACAAACACACACACACACACATGCAGGCAGAGTCACTCTGAGATAGACTACAGTAGGTGGCCACAGTTCTTCTAGGAATAAGCTTTGTTTTTTAAATCACAAACTCACTTATTTGGGATATCTTATACTCAGCTATTGTAATAGACTGTTGGGTTATTTGGATTCAAAATGAGTGTCCGCTCTGCAAAATTTCTGATATATATTTCTCACTGTGAGTCTCATAATAACACACAAGACGGATACCAGTGTAGTGCCGGAGAAAACTCTGTGAGAAAGCCACTGTTCACAATGTGTGATCTCTCGCTGCAGGTGTCTCGTGCGCGTCAACCTGATCATCTTAACACTGATGGAATGAGGAGAGGAAAAGGCGCACTGACTTCTACCTTCACCAACATCCTCTACACATGTATGCACACCTCATGCGTGTCTTGCAAACTGACTGATCCCTGCATTAACGGTATAACCTGTCTCCAGAACGCGGGCTCTCAAAATGCAAAACCCCTCTTATTGTAACTGTGCGCTGCAGCCTGGCGGAATGCGCAAAGGGTGATGATGTCTCATTCCGGTACGAAACACACTGTTGGCTGCCGAGTCTTAACTTTCTTTAAAATGCTTTGATATTGGATATGTGAAAGTATGAAGCGCATGAATGGGGATCATGTCATCCTACACAGTTACGCGGTGCCTGTGCAAACGCATGGCAAAGGAAAGGCGGTGAATTATCTTTGCGCTGCAGCGTGCAGGCAGCCAGGTACACGCTGAACTGTACAACGATCTCTTGCATAGCACAATAACTTCGACGGATGTCTTACCTGTTCAGGAGAGGAGACACGACAGTAAGCAGAGGAGAGGAGAGGGGATGTCGGGCGGAGAGCCGAGGCATACAGCCTGCACTGTGGATGAAAGGAGTGCTACACGTCCCGGCAGTGAACTCCAAAGTGCGTCTGTCTTTTTTTTTCCACGCCAATAAAGGACAGCGAGATTCAGACCAGCCCCCTTTATATATCAAACTATATCCAGCTGGACTCCTCATCACCATGGCATCTAATCTAGGAGTCCTGCATCATGCATGTGAAGCATTTGATGGTTTTGTAGAGGCAGTGATCTTTACAATGAAATCACGTTTTATCAGTTAAATGTCCTAAAATACAAAACATTATTTATAGTTTGATCATTATTTTTTTGTTTTGTTTTGTTTCCTTTTTAACCCTTACATGCATTGGTCATTGGAACATTCACTCATTAATGACTGGTCAAAAAGGAGTTTGTGCTTGTAATAATTATCTGAATGCCACAGTGATATTCTTTAAAGTGTCTAATGTTAAAAAAATATATATTTTAATTAAACTATCAAACTGCAAGTTGCAAGGTTGTGATATATCTGCTAAACAAATCGAACTGCTCAGTTAAACTTGCTGTTTTTGCCCACTTTGGGGCAGTGGAAACAACTTGTGAACATAACACTGACATATCGTCACCTGCTAACCTGATAGCAAATAGTTGCTGAAGTACACATGCAGCAGTTACAGCAACATTGTCCTTTATGTGGAGTTTTATATATGTCCACCTGATGAATGTAAATCCAGTGTTCACTTTCTTTTAGCTCTATTTTGTTCTCTACCAACTCCTGAGGTAAACATGTCAACAATGAGCGAATGAGCTGGTAATAATTTTCGGTAGGTTCATCACTGCAAGCAACGTCTGTCACATTACACGAGGCCCAGACTGGCCTTCAGGAAGTTTGGGAATTCTCCCGCTAGGCCCGTCCTGTCTTTTTCTTTCCCAGCTTCGGCATTACACCCAGCTGTTTCAGCTAACTTCACCAAGCCAATTGCTAGCTCTCCTCATCAGCTTGATCTGGGCCATCTGAATGCATTTACCATGAGAGTCAGTATATGGGTTTACGACAGTTGTAGCGTTGGCTGATTTGACCATGGAGATGCGAGTGATGACTGGCTTGACCCAATTATTTTTAGAACGTGCCCTGCGGGCGACTCACTGGCTCCCTGCGGGCAAGCAGGCGCTTGCGGGCACATTGTTGACTATCCCTGATAAGGCATATAATATCAGATAGCCAGCCCAGCAATTAAAAAGATACTTATGTAACTATAGCGAGCTGTATGTCAATACATAGTGTGAATATAGAGTGCTCTTGTGGATGGTTCTAATTTAGTTCTGTGTTTAAACACTGTTGACTGTTTTGCAATATTATAAATAACTTTAAAAAGCAGGTTTGTAGATGATCTGTACATGAATTCAACTTTAAATGTTAGCTTTCTGTACATGCAAACATGTGATTGACACATTGATTTATATTAGCCCAACACAAACAATACAAATTAACACATTTTTTAAATATGTATTTTATGATTCATTTATTGACAACCATATTGTGTCAGTTCAAATTTAGTGTATCAAATTGAGGCCACTTGACACCAAATCCCCAGGGTGGTTTTTGTTGATACTCTGCCCCTGCATTACACATTGTCATTTGATACATTGTTATTAGTAAAAATATGGATTATAGCCATTTAAGGCAGCAATTTATCCATAATATTAGTCAAGCAAGTTAATATTGACCAGCTATTATGTTGTGTAATGTCATTATATTTGTTGATATTGATTCCCATGACTGTAACCAAAGTGCAAATGTCATGTAAAACAGTCATCAGTTCTGTGATATGAAATTTTCTGCCGTATGAAATATAAAATGTAACATTATCTGTCGGTGTAAAATAAGGTGATAAGTGATAATGAGAATCACAGCTGAGATATGATCCGCACTAAATAATTAACTGTACATGCCTGACAAAAGTAACAGAGCAGAGATCCTGATACAGTCTCATGGAAAATTGAGGTAGGAATAGACAAAATGTAATTTTCTTTAAAAGTTAGTTAAAATATGTAGTCTAAAAAACAAAATATGAATGGGGGAGGATATCAAAAACATGTTGGGTTTTTTTGGAATATCTGTTGAAATATCTGTGACTTGAAATGCTGAAATATTTTTGTCACAAAAATATGCAGAATCAGTCACCGTAAGTCAGTAAGTCAAATGTATTACTCTGTGTTCGAACATCCTTCCGTCCTGGACCCAAACCAGAATGAGGGTGCTGCAAGTCATCCACTGCTGTCTACCCTTTCAGACATCCCTGCCCTCTGCTGAAACTGGATTCATTTATTTGTACTTCCCCTTTATTTCACTCAAGGTAATGACTTTGAATTTCACCTATTTTTTAATTGAGTTCTGGGCAAGAAAGCTATTTCTGCTGAAACAATAATCACATAGACACAAAGATAAAAGTTAAGTAAATTAAAAGCATTCAAGATAATTAAAAATGCACAAGAACTGAAGGAGACCTTGAAACCCTGTGCCAACACAAGAAATATGCATTCTGAATGATAAACAACTGATAATATTAAGATATTATGTGAGAGAGTACAAGAGAATGGAGTTACATAGATGAATGATTGTTTCAGTCGACTCAGCTTGCAAGCACCGAGCACTTCTTCTACCAATTGTCTTCTGAATGAAAATGTAGAAATCCACACAAAATCTACATCTCAAGATGCATCACACAGATTCCATTACTGCGGCACCAGTATGGAAACACTGCTAAAAACCTGAGATTTGACACATTTTTTAGGGGACATTCTTCTTGTCCAGACAATAGAGAGCAGGAATTTGGATTCTGGCCTGATTCTGAGGGCCTTGGCCGCTAAAGCAGCAGAATGAGAGAGAAGTCATTATCTTTACAGATGATAACTCCAGGGGCCATTCATGTAAGGACAAATCCCAGAGGAAGGTACGCCAGCAGTAGGCACATTATTATCAATAGAGCCAACTCCCTTGTGAAATTCCAGTCCCCCAAAATAGAAAGGAAGTGGCGAGGGTAGATTTCAGTTTCATGATCTGTGGAGAATGTGCTCGGGATCCAGGAATACAAACTACACCAAGGGCAAATACGCAGTTATCAGAAGCGTCTACATAATTAAAGTATTCATTTCATGTAATTACTGCCTAATCCGGTGGGACACCAAGTGTTACATTATGAACTTCCTGATATTGAACAACCTGGGTAAGTGTTGCAGAGCACAGTAATATTATAGGGGTTCAATCATTTGGGCGAGAAAGTGAAATTTTTTTTCTCAGTGCTTTTCAGTTATTGTTTCTATAGAACCAAGCTCAGCTTTCTTTTTAAGAGGTTCCAAGAGAAACAGAAGGTTTTTCAATGGTCCAAATCACAACTTAGAAATTTATCTCGTGGCATTATATGGGCTTAGAAGTAACAGAAGTTATAATGCCGTGGCCATAGTTCTGTTGGCACAGGCAGAGCACTCTACTGGACTCTATGGGTTATACTCTTCTCTAATCACAAGCATGCAATCGTCTAATGAAATTTGCCTGAACGTATACTGACCATTACATGCCTAGGAGAATATGTGCAGTCCCCATAAGGTGGAACACCACTATCTGCTATCCTATGCCCTCTTCAGCGAGCACTGTAGAAGCCAGAGGGCCTCAAGGTAGAGGGCTCCAACTGTGCTGATAGAACTTGGGCTTCAATATTGTAATCTTTCCTTTATCCAACACATTCTTCCACCTCGTCAAATACGGAAGCTTAGACTCTAAACTCCGAACAATTAAGCTCTAGGTAACTCTCAAATGTCTAGTTTAGACATTCTGGGATGGCATGTCAACTTATGCTCATTACAAGCGTCATGTTTTTTCAAAATAAAAAACTAAAATAAATAAATTAATTAAATTAAAATAAATTCTCTCTCTTTTCACACGTCACACAAATTGACATGATTGGTTCCCCCCCGGCCAATGAGAAGAAGCTGCATGCAGCGGCCAGCCCACGTGAGCTCTCTGTTTATTGTCATAGTAGCACCAGAGATATTGGATAAAGGAAATACCCCACCGTAGGCTTATCCAATGTTAAGAAAACGGTTACTCTTCCTGTCTCCTAAGTGGGCGTAATTAGCTCTTCCTCCAATCAGAGCCTGTTCTCCCTCCATCAAAATCACGAGATCTTGCGAGAACTTGTTTTCTGAGACGGACAGCGCTCAAACAAAGTTAACTTTCTCTCGGTCTGTGTGGATGAAAAATGCAGCTTTAGTGTCTTAGTGTTGCTAAGATGTGTGGCTTGTGGAAAATGAACCCAATATTTACTTTAGTGACTACAGGGCGAAAGAATTGACCATAAATTGTGATCACGTTCATTTTCCTCATTGACGACAATACATTCAGAGCTGCCGCAAATCTCCTTCGGGGGCGTGGCGCTGACATCACTGACTCAGGAAGTGAGCTGAGTGGGGTATCTCGCTTTATCCAATATCTCTGGTAGCACCGCAACGTGCGGTGTGAATGTGTGAAGAGAGAATCCTGCGGGTGGTGTCAGAGTACTGAACTGTCCTGTTCCTGCTCCCGACCATCACTGCAGTGCCAGTGAATCCCTGGTCTCGTGAGTTGCGACTTTTGTTATCCAAGTGATAAGTGATTGTAAGTCTGGGTGGTCCTTTTATTTATTTACTGGACCATATAGGCGCAGTGAGTGGAGCAGGGTGAATGAACATCCTGTTGCAACACAACATCTACACCAGCCACACTGATACTGACCGGCTAAAGGTTGGTTACCACAGCCCGCCTACTTCTTCTCAGCAAAGAAGGAGGGGTCCCAGCCTACCCATGCAGTATGTCACTGAACCGCGTAGACTCATGGCCTGACCTCACAGGTGTTATGAGACAAGCAATAAACGCCCTGCACACCACATCAAGGAGCACAGGAACATGAGTAATATGTCCAGAGGGGCGTCATCCCAACATGCCCCGCTGTGACAGTCATCACAAGCAGGAAGTCCCAGCAGAGACGGTTTTTTTGGAAGGATAAAACTAACAATATAAAATGTATCAAATAGTGTGCTTGAGAGGAGCTGGTAGATTTTGTTACCTTTGGACAGAGCCAAGCTAGATCGTTCCCTCTGTTTACAGTCTTTGTGTTACGCTAGGCTGAACAGCTGCTGGCATCAGCTTCTTATTTACTGTACAGACATGAGAGAGGAATAAATCTTCTTATCTAACTCTTGGCAAAAATGCAAATGAGTTCTTGCTCCCCAAATGACGAACTAACCTTTACCAGTTTTATTTGGGGTTTTTTAGACATCACAAAGCACTTGGTTAAGTTCAGGAAAAGAATGTTACATTGGTTATATGTTTGCTTTGTATGTCGGTGTAGCACTCCATGGACTAACATTGCCAGGGGAAATATTCCACAACAAGTTTACTCCAGAATGTAGTATACAAAAACATTTAGCAGTTTACAAAATACATTTTAGGGGGCAGAATTGTTTTGTAACTGGACTAAGTTCTCTCACATGACAAGTTTGCACCATAGCTCTCCTGGAGAACTGAAACTTAGATTTAGACATCTCATTGTCTTTATTTGCTGACATAAGTTTGAACATCACTGTTAGCATCTGCTGATATGAATCAATTTGATGGAGCAAACTGAGTTTGATGAAACACTTCCCCTCCTCTTCACGCCAAACGTGTGAAGATGCCATAAGATTTAACATACTGCCGCCGACTGCAGTGACACAAACGGCTGTTATGCTACCAACACACAGTATGAGTTCTTGTCTGTGTTCTGTTCCAACTGCATGTGACTAAAAAACACGAAAGTCAGCTTGTCTTTAAGCATTGCCAGAGATCTTTTATATTCCAAACAAAGACCTAACATGTCGTTGAGTTGGCTGCTGTTACAATACAGAGGACACTTCAGTTCCTGAATTTCAACCAGATCTCATCGATTGACTGTGAAGACGAAGAGAGACAGCTGCCTTTTGATGTCCTATTATCATTTATATAATCACATTCATTCAGAGAGGTTTAAATTGAAAACATGAAGGGCAAGGACCTGCGCTCCGCTCATCTTTAATGTTTGAGCCACAGAAGTCTACACCATCTTATTTTCTTAATGTTACATTACCAAGAAGCAAACCACAATGCAACATGCCATTTATTCCATCACTGTGTTGAAAACAGAATATCTGAAAGTACAGACTCACCTATAGCCCTCACTTGTATACGCCACAGCACATTCATAATTATAATTGATGGTATTTTAATCTTCAGTACAGTATGGAAATCCTGCTGCTTTGCGTCTCTCCCCGAACATCTGTTGTACTTTGTTTTTATTTGATCCCTACCAGTTGAGATTTTCTCATTTATTGCACACCAGAAAAAAAATCACAGTGTTATCGCAGGAAACTGTCAAGCAAGTATTATTAATGATTTATTACATCCATCTTCTTTATCTATTTTAGAAAAATGTGTAAGGCAAGGTAAGTTTATTATCACATCTCATACACAGAGGAATGAAGGTGCTGTACAGAAAGCATATAAAAACAACTCATGACAAAAAATGATTTAAAATACGGAAATGTGCAGTCACTGTAATACAAAAAAAAAACCTCTTTAATGCTGCAATACTTGTTCATTTGATATGAACAATAGGTCAAATGAATATTTAATGTAAAAAAAAAAGTATTGAAATGCAGTCAGAATAGATTATAAATTAGTGCGCAGAAACACATTACTGTACTAAGGCTGCATCACTGGATGTATTGTAATTTAAGTGGTCTGAGAGAACACTAGACTTCAGCACCTTGTCTTGGCTCAGTTTTCAGACTTAAGAAAATGTAGCCTGTGACAAGAGACTTTGCCCAATCACAGGTTATTGCTGAGAGATGGCGTTCCTATTGGCTGTTCAAAAAATGCAGACGCAAGTACACGCCTGTTTGGTCAAAGCCTGCTTCAATGGCGGAAAATCGTATTCCAGCATTGTTAACAACTGCCTGCGCTGCAAAGCAACCCAGAAAAGCAAGACAGACTTATCTTATAAAAGAGAGTCTACAGAGAGTCAGACAATAAACACATTAAAACATGTATCAATATTAGTAAAGCATTTCAGAGATGGAGAGAAAATGTTGCTAACAGTTTAGCCTTGTGCTAACTGGAGCTAAAGGCTCACAGCCAGTGCTTCATGTTCACGTTTACAGTGTGTTCTCCGCCAAACTCCCCGCCGCTACAGACCACCTCAGCAGGAGGAGAGTGAGTGTAAGTGGGGGTAGGTTATACCAAGCTGATTCTAAAATCGGGTGCAGAGCAACACTGAAATAACCAGGGACTCCAGCTTAAGTTAAAAAAAAAAAAATTACAGAAATGAAAATAGTTACAGCTACTAAAACCCAGTAGTGGTTGATAAGACCTTAAAAAACAATGAGTTAAAATACTAAAGAAAAAAAAATGGTGGCACGATGATGCAGTGGTCAGTATTGTAGCCTCACAGCAAGAGAGTTCCTAGTTCAAACCCAGGGTGGGGGAGCCCCTCTGTGTGGAGTTTGCCGCTGGCCATCACCCTGCTGTGACGCCCAGGCTGAGGGAGTTGCACTGGCTGAATTTGTGCCGCTACAGCCGCTACATTTGTGGTCTGACAAGGAGTGGCTCAGCAAATAAAACTCTGCAATGACATAAGATTAAATAAATCAATGCATGGGAAACACTGGGTTACTGTTAAAGCACGTGACTATGCTGGTGGTTGTCTTGTGAGGGGGATTTAGGACAGTCGGGGAAAAGCTGCAGGAGGAAGGTGTATTTTTTATCTTTATTTTTTTTTTTGTTGCCTTTTCCAGATTGTTTTCTTTCCCATGCTTTTAGCAACTATAATGCTCCATTACTTCACACACACACACACACACACACACACATATATATATATATATATATATATATATATATATATATGTGTGTGTATATATATATATATGTATACATATATATATATATATATATATATACATATATACATATATATATATATATATATATATATATATATATATATATATGTGTGTATATATATATACATTTACAGTGCTGTGCTTGGGTCACAAACACAATAGGTATCTTTTCCAGAATTTGAAACCCTTATATGATTGTTGTATGACGCACTCTCAGCAGACTCACTGATGAGGTGCACACATCCAGAGCCCTGCGTGCTGTACTCTGTGGCTGTTAGTAATGATTCATAGCATGTCCACCCCCTCAGTGTGAGTAACATTTCAGAGGAAATAGACAAATCAGAGATGCTTTTTATATCTAGACCTTTCAATCGGGATCTAGCCTGTCTGTAACAAGTGACACCCAAGCCTGGCTCTGTAATTTATGTGCTGCCTCAACAAATTGCTTCACAGGGGACCGGAGGAGAGACTGCCCTTTTGTGGCAGATGAAACCCGCAGAGACAGAGCCTCCTCACACTTACTTTAACTTTAAGCTGTTTGTTGCCTTTACTCCTATACTACTTCTACTATTTCTAGATCTATTTAAAGATGATCATATGAATGCGTTTTCTATAAACAGCTGTGCAACTGCAAAGGAACATAATGACTCTGATTGTAAGAAAGCCCACCACCATTTGTCATATTATTACAGCTGTTGCGGCTTTAATCAGAAAACCGCTTGGTAATGTGTCTGCGGAGGCTTCCTTTATTGCCTTAAGTCACACTACTGTGTTATTACATCTCTGAAATGTTATTTGCTTGCAGAGGCAACACAGGTTTCTCCAGCTAATTGTCTCTTCAGGGAGAGGGGTCTTCATGTGTGAAGGAGGAGGGCACATGTGGGGTTTTGGCCCACTTTTGTCTGTCCACAGACAAGACATAGCTGTAGAGACAGTTTTCTGAAGTGATCACTTTTAATTTCTAGTGCCACGAATGCTGTAACAGTTTATTAAGTATTCCAAATATTTAGTCTGTTCAGAAAGACCTGCAAGATTTGTGATTTATCCAATAAAACACATCCTGATATGTCAAAGCTAAACTCTATTCAGAGAAGGGCAAGCATAAATAATTCACCTTAAGTTTAGCCAGATGGAAGAATAGCTTATGTCTCAATTATACTGTTATTAATATTGTATAGAAGGGGCTCAATAGACCTAATTCTAGTACACACTATAGATGTGAGGAGCAGTTCTTGGCATACACTCTCAATTTGCTGGAAATGTCTGGACACAATATGAAAAAACAGCTCAAATACAATTGCTTTCATTCTCATTTTCTAGTGCTACATACAGTACAGTATAATATCACATGCACACTGTACATTTATATTCACATCTGGTTTAATGCGAACCAAGCTGGTGGAGGCAGTGTCAAGTGGGATACAATATGCAGTCCTCACCTTTGTAGCAGTGTGCAGTGTGTGCTGTTCCCATATGTGCTGTGATAGACAATGCACCATTTCTTCATGAAAAGCTATCCTTGTGACTGCATCTGTGCTATCTTGTCTGACTTGCCACCCCCAGAGTATCAGTGAGGCATCTCTGGGCATGAGAAAAAGCACACTGGGAGAGGGAGATTTCCTCTAAGTGTTCCTTCTGAAGCAAAGCAATAGATCCTTAGACTGATCTCCTCCCCTGCAGCTGCATTAAACACAACAGGTGACAGAGCGCCTGTGATCAGACTCTGAGACAGTCTGCCTTTAGGAAAAACAATTAGTAACAATTTAAGAATAAAATGAATGCGAGCTTGAATTGACAGCAGGTGATTGTTCTAAATGTGCCATATCAGTGTTATGCGGCTTTTTTAATGGACTCTAAATTTACTGAGTGGGCTGTTACTTGCCAGCAGTATTAATTGTCCTTTTGGTTTGCATCTGAGGGTGTCCTCAGTAGTCACAACTGAGGACTGTTAAGTGGCCTTTTAAGCCTATAATAGATTTATTTCTATGTAAATTTTCTTTTTAATGATAATAATAATGCTAATTACTCTTATGCCATATTGGACAAAGTTGGTTTTTATGATGAAACTGAAGGTCACACATTTAAGCCCTCACGTGCACAGTCAAAATCTTTCCAACAGGCTCTGTAGACTAATCCAGAGAAGTACACTCATGAACTTTGTCCTCATATTGCTACTGAAACTAATTTTCACCTGATGATGGGGCTATATTGAAAGTTAAGGTATCACCAAAGTTCACCTTTGTTCACCATGTCAGATTTCATATTTCAGTGTTTTTGCAGTTCATGAAAGTCAATTGTACCATTTTGGTTGTTTAAAGAAACAGCATTTGGTTTAAATTAAAGTTAAGTACATTTTGTTTTAATGGTTTAAAGCCTGTTTTTTGCGAAAGAAAATTAACATTAGCATCACAGAGTTAACCATAGGAGTGAATTAACTATGCTAACCAAGCTAGCAGCTGGTGTGGAGATAGCTCCACCCTGTCATCCAAATATGGCCAATTCTAGCTCCAAAAGCTTAAGATGGCCATGGAGCCTTTTTAAATGGAAGTCAACAGACCAGTGTGTCTGGTCATTGTGGCTATGTCCATTATTTTACACAGTCTATGGTTTGGACCATATCCCACAGCAATCTATCAAATACATGTTGAGATATTTCAGTCTGTAGTAGTGGCTCAACCATAGACTGTATTAGGGCTGCCCCCTAATAGTCGTTTGCAACCAGAAAGGTCATTAGTTGGCAAGATTTCATTGGCCACTTTGTCGCAGAAAAAAAAATAAAGTGAAACTCTATCAGGAGCTGCCTTGTCAAAATATATCAAACCTATATGACCATGTGGGAATTTAATTTGAAAGGACAGACACAGGAAGAGGCCACGCTCAGCAGCCAGACAGGAGTCAGGTTACAAACCAATCACAGCGACAGATAGCTTTCCCTTCTTCTGCAAATATTCAGTCTGTGATAAATACCGACTGCTTTACGACAGAATAGTGTCTTCACAAGCACGGGCTATTTCCATCTCTCAGAAGGGGCAATTACTGACCAGTGAGCATGATCAGTCTAAAAAGTCATGCTCTTACTGTCAGTGAAGCTGTGTTTTGACCAGCAAATTAGTCTATAGGTTTAACCATTCTTCACCACAGAGCAGCACACTGAGATGTTCATTAACATTACTGGCTAATCAGTGTCAGGGGGGTCTAATACGTGGACCTCCTACCATAACACCGACATGACACAAGAATAAGAACAGGCAGTAATCCTTACACAGACAAGAATGAAGGTGCCCACTTAGTACCCAGTATACATCACCAGCCTGGGGGGACACCTAACTCAGTACCCCAGAATGGTCAGTAATCATGAGGTTGATGACAGGTAACTCTGCAGACCTCACTGCGCTGCATTGTGAGATCTTGCAGTTCTCTCAAGTGAAAAGCGTCCTTCACAGTATATCAAACCCAACCTATCAATGTAGCCACAGCATGGAGCTGATGAGGAAACAGTTTGTGGCCAAGAAGCTTATAAAGTCTTCCTTCCTCCAAGGCTACAGCTTGTAATGAATACTGATGCTGCTGGTTAATGTGAATGTTTTAGTTTTTCCAGCTTTGTGAACGTCAAAGCAGCACTCATCAATATTTTTATGTGCAGGATGTGTATCATGAAAAGGGGTCACACAGTGTGATGAACCAACAGAGAATAATCACCTGACAGTGCAGTTTTCCTCAGGTCTAAGGAGCGTTTTGAAAGATTAGGCTCATTGTTTTGGTTTAACAGCCTGCAACTTGACTGCTTTAGTTCAGTCTCATGGCTCTCATCAACCTATCAACAGCAGACAGCTGTTTTTAAGTAAAAGAAAATTCTGACAAATCCACTGTACACTTCCTGCCCAGCGCCAAACAACCAACACATTCTTAACAAATACCGATGCTTTGTCAGTAGCTCTACACATTGATGCTCTTGGCACCCCTCCAGCAGTCAGTTTTGGACGCTCATGGCGGCATGCTCGTTACATGCACTGTCTCCCCAACATCAACTTCGGTTTACACAGGAAATGTACAGTTTCTTCTCGTTAAATACATTCTTCTGTCATAATAACCTTTGAATGTAGGTTCACTTCATTTTTGGGTTTTCTTAGGTTTTCAACATAAGTATATGGTGGTATAATGTTTAGAAAAACCCCATCATGGTTTGGTAAAAAAAAACCTTTGTTACTCATTTAATGTAACGAGACCTACGTTACCTGGCATACATCATGTGACTTGTATCAGCAGCGTAATATACTAGACATAATATCATACTATGCTATGTTTTTTTAAAAAAAAACTTCACGCAGGACACAAACAGCAGTCTCCTGAATGAAAGTCCAGAGTTTGTTTGTCCCATTCATATATATATATACACAGTATATATATATATTTCTTCAAAATAGCCACCCTTTGCTCTGATTACTGCTTTGCACACTCTTGGCATTCTCTCGATGAGCTTCAAGAGGTAGTCACCTGAAATGGTTTCCACTTCACAGGTGTGCCTTATCAGGGTTAATTAGTGGAATTTCTTGCTTTATCAATGGGGTTGGGACCATCAGTTGTGTTGTGCAGAAGTCAGGTTAATACACAGCCGACAGCCCTATTGGACAACTGTTAAAATTCATATTATGGCAAGAACCAATCAGCTAACTAAAGAAAAACCAGTGGCCATCATTACTTTAAGAAATGAAGGTCAGTCAGTCCGGAAAATTGCAAAAACTTTAAATGTGTCTCCCAGTTGAGTCGCAAAAACCATCAAGTGCTACAACGAAACTGGCACACATGAGGACCGACCCAAGAAAGGAAGACCAAGAGTCACCTCTGCTTCTGAGGATAAGTTCATCCGAGTCACCAGCCTCAGAAATCGCAAGTTAACAGCAGCTCAGATCAGAGACCAGATGAATGCCACACAGAGTTCTAGCAGCAGACCCATCTCTAGAACAACTGTTAAGAGGAGACTGCGCGAATCAGGCCTTCATGGTCAAATAGCTGCTAGGAAACCACTGCTAAGGAGAGGCAACAAGCAGAAGAGATTTGTTTGGGCCAAGAAACACAAGGAATGGACATTAGACCAGTGGAAATCTGTGCTTTGGTCTGATGAGTCCAAATTTGAGATCTTTGGTTTTAACCGCCGTGACTTTGTGAGACGCAGAAAAGGTGAACGGATGGATTCCACATGCCTGGTTCCCACTGTGAAGCATGGAGGAGGAGGTGTGATGGTGTGGGGGTGTTTTGCTGGTGACACTGTTGGGGATTTATTCAAAATTGAAGGCACACTGAACCAGCATGGCTGCTGGTTCCTGCAGCGACATGCCATCCCATCCGGTTTGCGTTTAGTTGGACGATCATTTATTTTTCAACAGGACAATGACCCCAAACACACCTCCAGGCTGTGTAAGGGCTATTTGACCAAGAAGGAGAGTGATGGAGTGCTGCGGCAGATGACCTGGCCTCCACAGTCACCGGACCTGAACCCAATCGAGATGGTTTGGGGTGAGCTGGACCGCAGAGTGAAGGCAAAGGGGCCAACAAGTGCTAAACACCTCTGGGAACTCCTTCAAGACTGCTGGAAAACCATATCAGGTGACTACCTCTTGAAGCTCATCGAGAGAATGCCAAGAGTGTGCAAAGCAGTAATCAGAGCAAAGGGTGGCTATTTTGAAGAAACTAGAATATAAAACAATATATAAAAAAATATGTTTTCAGTTATTTCACCTTTTTTTGTTAAGTACATAACTCCACATGTGTTCATTCATAGTTTTGATGCCTTCAGTGAGAATCTACAATGTAAATAGTCATGAAAATAAAGAACACGCATTGAATGAGAAGGTGTGTCCAAACTTCGGCCTGTACTGTATATATATACATATATATATATATATATTTATATATGTATACAGTGGCGTGCACAGACTTTTTGAAGGGCAGGGGCGGAAAAAAAAGGGCACATACAGCGCTTCTTGCCACTGAAGAGGGCACTAAGTTCTACGTGTTTTCGAGGGCATTTTAGAAATGTTTATATGTTATACAAATGGCACATTATATAGCCTTAAAACAGACTAATTAGACAGACTACTCAAGTTAGTTTGTAGTTAGGATCAGCATCCACGAGAACTGTGTAGATTCAACATTAGACTGTGAAGAACACACAGAGACATGGATGTATGAAGGAAATAAATCCATGGGGGGGTCTGGGGGTCCTCCCCCAGAACATTTTCAGTTAAGTAGATGCCATTTCCTGTATTCTAGTGCATTATAAAACCATATTAGCACTAGATAATCCAAACTGGATTATCAATATAGATCAAAAAAGGGCCCAACATAAAAGTCATTGCAACAGTAATGTTTCATAGTATTTCTTGGTCCTAATAGTCTTCTGGAGTTTAGTGTGTTTTTCCACCCAAGGGAGCAGTTGTGTTTTGGCAAACAGGAGGGCACTTAAGCACACGTTTTTACCACCCAAGAGTGCAGTTTATCATGTTTTTTCCACCCAAGAAGGCAGTTTAGTGTGTTTTGCCAACCAGGAGGGCACTTTAGCATGCGTTTTGGCTCCCAGGAGGACACTTTAGTGCGCGTTTTGGCTCACAAGAGGGCACTTTAGCGTCCGTTTTGGCTCCCAGGAGGACACTTTAGTGCGCGTTTTGGCTCACAAGAGGGCACTTTAGCGTGCGTTTTGGCTCCCGGGAGGGGGCGACCGCCTGTCTGTACAGGGTGATGGATGAAGTTGTGGTAAAACAGTTATGTGTGCCAATTTTACGTCATTTCTAAAATGTTCATTATAAATGTCTGAATTAAATCAGATAATTTGAATTAAAACTTGAATTATCTTCTTGTAGAAATAATTCAAAGCAAGAAGAACAAAGTCACATTGTGCAATAGGTATAAACAGTAAACTGTATCAGTTTGGTTTGAAGGGGATCAACAGTAACAGTTTTCATGACTTTGCTTAGATGTCCATCAATTCTGTTCTCATTATAGTTATATTTTAATGATAATATATAGGTGTTTCAGCATATTTTATAATGTATAGACTGTAAACATAATTTGCACATTGGCTGCTCTTCAGATGAACCATAAAGGTTTTAAACAGTGCAGTGTATATACGCAATTAGGCCACTGCTATTGCACACGTGAGACAGACTGAATCTTCTGGTTTCATGGGGCCAACCTGCTCCCCAATTCCCTGTCTGATCCCATGCAGAAACATGAACAGATAAAACAGAAGCAAGGTATACGCCGAGCCAGAAACCCCAGCATGACAGAGGAGGGAACACCGAGGCTCATTAACAGCAGCCGCCTGGACTGATCCCAGCACTCAGTCTGGGGAGTAAGAGCCAACTCGCTCCATTACAGGGAAGAGAGAGACTTCTAAAGGGCATGACCATCTGGAGCAAGCCTCACTCGTTTTTTCTAAACTGCGTATGGGTGGGAGGCAGAGCCCAGACTCATCAAGCAGGTTGATAATCAGGTGCCACCGAAACTCATTCATGTTGCTCTGTGTAGGGTCAATTGTGGCCGCTGGTGAAATGTGCAACTGGATGAAATGAAATGAAAAAAAGCCTCTGCAGTGATATTTATGCAGGGTGCGTGTGCTCTGAAAAACCCCAGCATGGGTGAAATATTTTTATGAACTCAAAGCAGCCCAGTTGTTCAAAGCACCAGGACTATGTTAGATAAAAGTAGGCCAAATTTTTAAGTATGAATAGTTACAATCAAGTCTTTTCCCTCATGTCGTTGAGTGTCCAGGAAATTTGGGCGGAATGGAATTGAGGGACAGGTGAAAACTCAGTATTCAGTCTTGGGATGACATTTGTCCCCAAAGGACAAATGGCTGCATATGAAAAATTGATATGGGGCAGAAAATAGACTTCCAGTTCGATGTAGAATAAGGGTGACCACAAGACTAGAAATCCAAATTATAGCAGCGCAATTTACCACAATTAATTATTCACTGCGAGAGAGCCTGGTATCAGTAGCTAGACACACAATTACAAAGACACGAGGTCAGGCTTGTTTAAGGGTACATCCAGAACAAAACTAATGAGGACCGACACACTGATTGATCGCACAGTCCTGGAGCTATTTGTCTGTCCCTTGCACGTAGTTCTTTGCTAAAAAAAACTGCCTGGATATTAGTAATATAGGATGAATGAATACATATAGCCGTAGTTGTAGTAGTTTTCTGTAAAATTAAAGGTCCAGTGTGTAGGATTTAGGGGATAAGTTGGCAGAAATTAAATATAATATTATAAGAAGGGTTTCTTTAGTTAATAATCACCTGAAAATAAGAATCACTGTCAAGTCAAGTCAACGTTATTTATGTAGCACTTTAAACACAAACAACGTTGATCCAAAGAGCTCTTACAGCACACACACAAAAAAGAACAGAAGCAAATGAGAAGAGAGAAACTCAAAAATGTGGGTGATAAAACAGTAATGAGTAACATCACCTTTGCAATTATCGCACCCTACATCCTACGATATAGCGTTGTTGTTTTTTTGGGGGTTTTTTATACTGTCACCACAGTGTGACAGTGACACCAACAAAGACAGTCACACTAAGCGCAATTAAAGGCGATGGAATAAAAAAGTGTTTTAAAACTGTGTCGTCCTTACTTTAGCATGAGCTGTTTATATCCACATATGAAGCAGATCCTTGTATACAGAGATTGCCATGTTCACAGCCATGTTTCTACAATAGCCCAGAAACGACAAACCTAACACTGGTTCAGGGCCACTGATGTTTTGTGCCGGCCATTGTATTTAGCAGCCCCTCTGCCACAAGCAGCATCGGGAAAACTGATTTTTTTGTAATGTGAAACAGCTTTATCCAGTGTTTTTACCTATTTAAATCACCTGAAGTCTCATTTATAAAAAAATACATAGAATCCATACAAAAAATGTAAAATGTAATTTTTTTGGCATGACCCAAAAAATAAACAGTTTCTACAAACAAACTTCCACCTCACCATCTGTGTCGCCAATTTTCCATCTCCAAAATGTTGGTAAGCATGGGTCAAAGTTTTTCCCATCAAGTCCGTTTTTATAGATCATAACTTTTGCGTGGGAAGTGGCGTACGCCTCTTTCAGGCCTCATTTCTTGTGTGTGCAGTGTTTATAAATAAGACCTGAGGTTTAGAGAAAGAAGCCTCCGAGGATAATTTGTTAAAAATCTCCTGAACATCTAGATCCAGATATAAGGTTTAAGGCCAGGCGATATCTCGATATTTTGGATATATCAATATTTTTTAAAACGAGATATGGAATGCGACACTATCATTTACATTTAAACGGTCCGTTGATGCACGCTGTCTTGCCTGTTTCTCCGCTCCGCAGCCGCTGCTTCTTTCTCTCTCTCTCTCTCTCTGCCTTTTAAAACAGCCATTTATTTATTACGGAAAATATCAATATATATCTTATATTGAAATTCCAGGTAAAGATATTGACATATTGATTTTGTTCCATATAGCCCACCTTTAATGAGGTTAGCACACAATAAGTTACCAGAGAAAAAAGGGTTACAACACAAAGCAGGCAATGGGTAAATGGCTCGTCTGTGACTTGCCAAACAACATAGGTGAAACATTGATTTGTAACGTAAAACTTTTCAGGGTATATCTTTGGGTCTGTTCATTTTGGAGAGGAAGAGGCACCAACATGCCAAACAGTGCTGGAGAAACACTGATTTGTAACATGAAACTGCTTTGTTTGTACCAATTTAAATCACAGATCTGTTTGTTTTGGAGAGGAAGAGACCTCTGAAGGTACATGTGGTTCGGCTCCTAGTAAAAATGTCCTGAACAATGAACACTAAATGAATTCTAATTGAGAGAAGTTTCGGCTGGTTGAAATCTGCAATCCTCCCTGCTAGACACCATTAAAGCTCCTTAAATCTCACTCACTGCACCTTTAAAGAATGGATGAGTCTTTAGAAACGTGACGTGTTTCCACCAGTACAGTGTTGCTTGAGCAAATCCTTGGAGTATGAAAAATAATTACCTCCTCCAAATTACACCACATTATGTATCGCACATTAAGTGCCCTCAAAATACTGTTGCAGTAACCCCATCGCTTCTCAACTCAGGGGAACTGTTCAACATGCTCACAAATGACAGTGAGCCTTAATAAGTCAGCCGGCAACCACACTGCATGGAACACTGCTTCCGTGCTCGGATCTGTGCTCAGGGCAGATACATAGATAATCAAAGCATGACAGCGGGTTTTACATTTCAAATAACCCACGGTGCATTACCAGCAGTTATTTACAGTGTAAGCACTGCTCATTAATTTTTAAACAGGCCCTTAAGGTCTGGTTGACAGACAAAGCTGGCAAGCAAAAGTAGGAGAATGAAGTGTTGTTGTTTTTCAACTCACAATATGAAACATAGTAATGGCACTGAGCAAAGTGCTACACAATGCATTATTAATGCGTTGATGATGCAATATGTAAAGGTCATGGCCATTGTCTCTGCACACAGTCATTCATCATACAGTGTGTCGCCATGTACGATGATATAAAATATTGGTGTCCAATTTACATATGAGATATTTAGCAGATGCTTTTATTCAGATCATGTAGACGCACGTTCATATATTTCAAACTCCTTACTAGTAATTGATTACCTGGAACAATATTGTTTTTTCCTACAGACTGCACTTGTCCTTTCAGCAAAACCCCGCAGGAAATGAAGAGACAGCATGGCAGATGTCTTTTCTTGCCATGAACCTGACGCCACTGGGAGTAGTGGGAGTCCCAGACCCCACAAATGAGATCGCACAGCTGCCATGTCTCCATCCGCGCCAGTGTTGTTGTGAATGTTAGTCAGGATGCACGTACAGGTGCGTCCTCGCTCTACTCCACAGAATTGAAGTTGTCACAGCATGTACCTGGTAATCCCCCTTTCTGGCTTTCCCTGCTACAAGCTTTGTAATCTCATTACCCATGCGTGTCTCATTAATTCCCGTCATGGCCGCGTGGCCCACCACTCCCGCTGTCACCACCTCGTGAGATCCTCCAGCCACAGCACGCCAACCCAAGGCCTCCAAACAAAGCAGGGGGCGAGGAGGGGAAATGGTGGCCTGTGTAGCAGCCACAAATCATTGATGAGGGTCAGGCTGACTCAAACTGTGAGAACTCACCTTGGGCTCAGCTTCTTGCAGCCCTATAAATGAAGACTGTTGTGCTCTCTGATGGATGGACTGCAACAAAACAGAAGAGAACTGCAGCTTTGTTTGGTCACGATAATGACTGTTTTAAATCGCTGCAGGCTCACATATTATATGAGACATAATATTTGTTCAAATTAGTGGAACAGTCAATGGATTTTTAGTTATCACTTGCTGCACTAGAAATGCATAGCTGATGCTGACATGACGAGGTCAATCATACTAATTAAACTAGATGGAGCTGTGGCTTGACTGTGTTACATGTTGTGTAATGAGAGCGCTAATGATGCTTTAAAAGAGTTTATTGAAATGCTCGCCACATAGTGCTTACTTCACTCTTTTATTACATAGCTTCATGGCTAACCTCAATATCTTTAAATGACAATATTTGTCATTGTGATTGCAAAGATAGAAGTCAGTCCACTGCTACTGAGCTTGCAAAGTGAAACACACAGACTGGAGAAGATGAGATTGCTTTCTTCTTTGAAACAAATATGAAGAAAATAAGTTTTTCAGAATTTATCATATGTGATGTGGCTCTTAAAGTGCTTATGCATGAAAGGTATCCAAATGACTGATGTCACACATAAAATTGTATGGGTTGTTGCAAGTCACAACTCAAGTTAATCTTCAGTCATGGCAACAATGTATTCACTCAGTTAATTGCTAAGATCTGGAAACTCTGCTGAATAACTAAAAAGAAGTCCTACAGGGCAAGAAACACAAGCAGAGGGATGACTATACAAGTTTTCAACAAACCCAGAGGTAAGCAAACTTATTTGGAAGAGAGGAAAAGAGGCAAAATGTAATGTTTTTACCTACACTGTTATTGCAAACATTCATCAGTAAATATATATATATATATGTATATATATACAGTATATATATACATATATATACATACATACATAGATGTGTGTATATGTGTATATTAAGGGAACGCTTAATCATCACAGTAGAACACCAAGTCAGTTAAACTTAAAGGATATCAGTCTGTCCATTTAGGAAGCACAAGTGATTGTGAATCAGTTTCACCTGCTTTGGTGCAAATGAAAGTGACAACAGGTGCAATGGAGAGGCAAAAGCAAGACAACCCCCAAAAGGGAATTGTTTTACATGTGGTGGCCACAGACAGCTGCTCTCTCCTTATCCTTCCTGGCTGATGCTTCTCTAGTTTTGTGTTCTGCTAGTGTCCTTGTCACTACTGGTAGCATGAGGGGGTACCTGCAGCCCTGTCGGGTTGCACAGGTAGTCCAGCTCCTCCAGGATGGCACATCTTCTAAGTGTGGTCACAAGAAGGTTTGCTGTGTCTCCCAGCACAGTCCCAAGACCATGGAGGAGATACCAGGAGACCGGCCGTTAGACAAGGAGAGCTGGACAGGGCTTTCAGCCACCTAGTATGGCAAGGAGGTTTAGAACCTTTCCAGTTCAGCAGGATGAGGCGGCGTGCCAGAAGTGTTGTGAATGCTATCACATTCTGCATGTTAGATGACCATTTAGCATTTACACCAAACAAGGCAGTAATGGGCTGTACCTCAATAGTGATACCATACGCTTCACTTAGAGATCCGAACACTACCTCCCAGAAAGCGCAAAGGCTGGGACAGTCCCAGAACATGTGAAACAGGGTCGCTGGCTCAGTCTTGCATCTCTCACAGGTGGGGTCAGTATTGGGATAGATTCTTGCCAGTTTCGTTTTACAAAGGTGAGAATGATGGACTATTTTAAATTGAATGAGACCGTGTCTACAACATGGGGATGACTTATGCACTTGCTTCAATATTGCTTTCCAAGTGTCCTCCGAAAAGGGACTATCCAAGTCTTGCTCCCAAAGTGTTCTTATATTTTCCAAAGGCTGCAAATTCAAGTTATTTATTAAAGAATATATATGAGCAATCAATCCTTTCTGATTAAGATCAAGGGACAAAAGTTCATCAATAATATTAGGTAACGGCTCATTAGGGAAAGAGGTGTAACTTTTCCTGACAAAGTCCCTGATCTGTAAAAAGCAAAAGAACTTGGAAGCAGTTAAAGCAAATTTTTCGAAGAGTTGATTAAATGAAGCAAACATTCCTTCAATATATAAGTCCTTAGAGTGTCATGCACGAAAAGCCAGATCCAGATTAGCTGGTGTGAAAAGCTGATTAGATAAAATAGGCGCCATCAAGGATGGACCCAGCAAACCAAATTTGTTCTGAAACTGTGACCATATTTTTAAAGTCTGACAAATTACTGGGTGTTTTGCAAGTGTGTAGGATTTGACAAGAGCAAGAGGGGAAGTAGCTAGTGAGTGTACTGGGGCCATCTGAGACTCCATCCTTACCCAGATATGAGCTGATGGGTTAGAGTGACTTTGGGCCCACTCATTGATCCTCTGGATATTACTGGCCCAATAATAGTGGAGGAGATTGGGTAAGCCCATTCCACCACAATACTTGGGCCTTTGCAAAAATGCCTTGGATTAAAATGGGAATGTGCTGAAAAAAAATACAAAAATCGGGGCAAAATATTCATTATTATTAAGTTTATATGACCAGCTACAGATAAAGGCAGAGTACACCAGCATTCAAGGTCCAATTTGCATTTCTCAATTAGAGGAGAATAATTAAGCTTGAATAATTGTTCATAAGATCTTGGAACAGTAATGCCTAAATATTTAAAATGGGAGCTAACTTTCTTAAAAGAGAGTAACGTGGCCGAAATATTAAGTGCTGAGGGGTTAATAGGGAAAAATTCACTTCTTGCAGGTTTATTTTATAGCCTGATAATCTTCCAAATTGCTCAAAAATGGCTAGGACTGGGGGTATGGAAAGTGTGGGATTAACTAAATATAGTAAAAGGTCGTCTGCATAGAGCAACACCTTATGGTTGATATCCCCTCTTTTATTCCTTCATAAGCTGTGCATTGACAGCTCGCCAAAGCTTCTATGGCGATGTTAAAAAGTAATTGGGACAAGGGGCACCCCTGCCTAGTTCCTCTAAAAAGAGGAAAATAGTCAGAGTTGTCCTCATTAGTGCGGACCGAAGCTAGTGGTAATGAATATAATCACTTAACTCATGAAATAAAATTAGCCCCAAATCCAAATCTATGTAAAACATCAAATAAAAAATCCCATTCCACCCGATCAAGTGCTTTTTCCACGTCTAGGGTTATCACAAGTTCAGATATATTTGTTTCAGATGCAGAATAAATAATGTCAAAAAGCCGACGAGTGTTCGAAAAAGAGTGTCTGCCTTGCATAAAGCCGTTTTGAGTGGGTGAAATAAGTGATGGAAGGGTCTTCTCAAGGCGCTTAGTGAGGCTGTAGACAGGGCTTCATTGTACATTGCAAGTAGTAGAGGTGACAGTCTATTTGAAAATGTTCTAAAAAACTCGACTGGCAGCCCATCCAGCCCTGGAGATTTTCCAGACTGCATACATTTAATAGCATCTTGAATCTCCACTATCTTGAGCGGCTGGTCGAGTTCGGCTCTCATCTGATTGTCCAAAGAAGGTAATGCCAGATTTTGATAAAACTGTTCGAATTCTGTAAACTGAGACACAGTTTAACTTACACAAGTTACAACACATCTCATTTACTGTTACAACAAGCCCCAGGCCCAGGCTGATAATATAAACTGTCTACAACATTTCTCCTGCATTGTTCAAAAGCCTACTCAATTGCGAGTGCTGCTAAGCTAAAAGCTGATTAAGCTCAGAGTTTAGTGATAGTCAGAGAGGACAGGAGAGAAAGAAGAGGGAGAGGACAGGACAAGAGCAGTCAGTGGCGGAGCGGCTTGTAGCAAATGGGTACCTGTCTGTAGGCTCTCCACAGTCAGTGAGACAAACATGAAAGACATGCAGTCTAACCGACGAGGAGTGGCCATTACGCGCGACTATTACGCATGGTTGTGACAGAGCGTAGCTAATGGGTACCTTTCTGTAGGCTCTCCACCTGTCAGTGAGACAAACATTAAAGACGTGCAGTTTAAGGGACGAGGAGCAGTCATTATGCGCGACTATTACGCATGGTTGTAAGGTGTGCAGTGGCAGATCTCACAGCATACTGTTTATAAACCAGTTTACCAGTATAATTGCAGGAAATGTTTAGTTGTTAAGCTAGCTCCAAAAGTCACTTAAAGTTGCTAGATGGCGTCTTGAACTAATTTGCATATATGTGGTATCATTGCACATTCATTTGGAAACATTTGAAAACAGTCACAGTCAGTAAAAACATCTCAACAAAGCATTTGGAAGTAATGAGAGCTTTCGAGAGTGTTAGTGTGGACTATTCTGAGCAGCAAGTGTGTGAATTAATTAGAGTAAAATATATTTGAATATATTTCTCACTTTTCCCCCTGAATAAGTTCTTAAATTTGTCCCGAGTCACTTTTTAGAAATAAAGTCGCTAAGAAGGTCGGTAAAGTTTCTACATCTAGTGAGGAAGTTATCAAGTTGGCAACACTGTCCTTCTCGCTTTTGCAGGTGTACAGAGATCACTTACATTTTGGCAGTTCTTTCAAGCACTGAGTGTAAAAAACAACCGTAAATAGCAACGCTAAGGTTAGCTTAGCTCTGAAAATCCAGCTGACATTGGTATCAGCAGTGTTGCCACTGATGGCACTGTTCACACTGTTAACGCCATTGGCTGCCAGCTGCCAGCTCAGCCACCTCCATGTTGAGAGCCATGTGTAGACAACCCCTGAATTATACACTCTAAATATAAGTAAGTAAATACAGAGCTTCTTTTACAATCCATCTGATCATCTAACAAGTCGTGTTACTTGCCTGCTCTGACTTCTTAGTTTTGTCACTGTGTTCTCAGCTATCAGCAGTTAGGCCTGCTTTAGTGAGTGAAATGTTATTAGAAGCAAAAGAAACAATGGCAACAATGATAAGACTAAGTTACATGAAATAAAATAAAAAAGATTTATGCGTCAACATAAACAACATATGCTTAAACAACAAACATTTTGTTATTGAATAGAAGAGACAAGCTTATCTCAGTTCTGGTTTTGGGCTATGGGCCTGTGTGAAGTCCAGGTAAAATATGTGTCACCATTTTCATTTTGCAGTAATATTTCACTATACACCAAGAGTTAGCCAACACTTCCAAACCTGGAGCTTGCTAACATGAATAAGGTAAACAACAGGGGTGCCAATCGAAGCAAAACCTTTGGCATCTTTTCTACATCAAATCACAACCATGAATTCATAGGAGCTGATTGTAGGCTTCTGTATGCATCGCTGTCGTGAGGCAATGGAAATATATTCAAAACATTTAACACAGAATTTTCATATACACCTCTTCTAGTGTGTTTTCTGTATGAAAATGAGCTTTTCATGCCACGTGCAAAAGTTAAGTCTACATGATGTGATACTGAGTGCTTTGTTTTGACAGCCAGTCTCTGTACACAGTCCAAAAGCAAAAAAAAAAAAAAAAATTGTTGTTGTTGTTTTTGAGCAATTCCAACACCATATCCCAGGTGTATGACACAAATCTGATCCAAACCAGGTGGCTCAAGTGACACAATCGAAGAAAGAATGGATTTGACAGTCTCAATAACATGAATCCTAAAAAGAAATGGAATGTGACTGTGATACATTGTACTTGTGGAAGGCCCCTGGTATGTGTGAAAATAGATGCAGTATTTGCAGTTATCATATGTCAGACAAACATGCAATTTGTAAGAGATAATGCCCTTTGAGGTGTCAATTATCAATTTTCTATGGCCGATGTGGAGGTGTGAACTGTCCGATGTGCAGCAGAGGTAGGCTACTGATAACTGACAATGGACACTCCAAGAGCATTATCCTGCTTACAGCATGGTCACTTGCCAAATACTTAAAAAGTAAGAGTATCCATTTATATTTTTATGCCTTTTGCAATGGAAATCAAAAGTTTTTCACAAGCCATAACTAACTAACACCTGAGGGTTTACCTTATACTTGGAGCATTCATTGTCGCCCCATAAGATTCTTATGCAATTGAAACATTATTCACTAATCCAGTAAATAGGACGAACCCAAGATATGACTTAGCAACAGGAGATATTGCTTGTCCGTTCCAGCTCACAGAACTCTTTGATTATAATGATATTAATACATTGAATTTCTACAGCGCTTTTTGGGATACTCAAAGACGTTTTACAAAGATCAACAAAAGCAACCAAAAAAAACAACCAAAAAAAACAGTGATTGACTCAGCTATTAGCCAGAAAGCTAACAGCAAGCAAGCTAGCAAGGTTTGAAGTCAATAACATTGCGTATGGTTTACAAATAGTAAATGTAATTTGTACAGTATGTTTAACAGTAAGACTACCTAGCTATTCAGTCATGTCTTTGTCCCCATGTCAATATCAAGATTTTCACATACAGACAACTGTTACTGTCGGCTGCAGCTGGACGTAGCGAGTTGAATAGCAAATGTGATGTGAGATAATTGCTTAAATCCAGAGGGTCAGTGTAGCACCTGAAGCGTGTGTTTCATCTCCATTGTGTGGTGTTCAGAGGATGAGCCACTAAACGACTACACGAAGTGGTATAAATTATTGTAACCAGAAGCTTTGACTGCATCCCTTACTCATATTAGGCACAGGCTGATACCATAGCCAGCGCATTGATGTAACACAGTGAACAGACCGTTTCACAGGAACTACTTAGTAGGCATCCATTAGCAGTTTTTACCCTGCAGCCAATCAAAATCGAGTATTCACCCAGATCATGGTATAAATATTGCTAAGGCTGGATAATCTGATGCCAATTTGAAGACAATTTGTAAACAAAAATATTAAAGACCAAACTTAATTTTTTGATTTGAAATCTTAGTGTATCCTGTAGAACGAAAATTGCAAACCTACACTGGAGACTGGTTTTGTATCAGGTATAGTCTTGCCAAGATTTTTTGGGGCCCACGCACCCATATACACTCACATACCGATGGCAGGGAACTACCATTAGGAGAGATCTGGGGTTCAGTGTCTTGCCCAAGGACACTTTGACATATCAATTTAAATCCTACTTACCTGTAAATATTAAAAAAAAAAAAAAGACAAAAGTATATTGAGTTACAGTCAGACTTGTTTTATTGGAACTTAATTACTTAATATATCACTGGATCATTATAAACTATTATCCTGTTAATTTCAAGACACTGTTCTCATTGCCAGACAGCATGGTGGCCTCAGTGTTAAAGGCTGATTAATAAAGGCAAAAGGACCAAAACAAACTGTTGGGGTCTCAGTTTTAGAGAAATGAATCACTCGGGGCACTGGCTTGAGTTGAAAGATGCCCCAATAATTTCGGTAATCACATAAATTCTAAATGGCAATTATACCAAAGTGAGTAAATGGCTGAGGCACAATAAAAAGCCCTAAAAATGAAAATAAATCAATAGATAAATAAATAAAATAACTGGATCATTTCAGTAAACAGCCACATAAGTTACATTTTACTGATAACACACACTCAGTCTACTTGATGTCACGACTCCTCTGGGCTCTAAACATCTATCTGGCTCTGGTTATTGTGGGGAATCAGTAGGGTAACAGAACAAATGATGCTGATGCACTCTGTGGATGTCATTGGTCATAAACAATCTCTAGTAATAAACGTTTTAATACTTAAATGGCATGGGCCTGGGCTGCAGGCAGACAGTGCTTATAACTGTCCCTAAAAGATCCTGAGGACTGAGTCGATGTCAATACTTTTCTAAATATCTTGGACGCTCACCTGCCTGAGGAGCCTTCATTGGAGCAAACACCAACCACAATGCATTGAGTCAATACAACTACAAAGTAGAAATCATGCACTGGTGGGGCAGGGGAGTCGACATCATACACTATAGAAGCAGACTTTTTCAGTAGAATCTAATATTCAACCTTTTGCCACCTTTGTGCTCCTTTAACCTATAATCTGCAGCAAATGTAATGAATGGTGCTTTAGAATGGCTATATATACATACAGCAAACAGTTGCCTACTGACACCAGTCAGCCTGTCTGCTCGAAAGAGAGACAGAGGCAGGCTCCACCAACTCCTCAGCATTTTTTTGTGGTTTTATTGGTTTTATCCTGCAATTTTTAAGTTGCTTTAGTGGCTTTAAATATCTCTTAACACACTACTGCATTCCTTTTCTGGTCATGGACGGCTGTTTTATCTATTTTTTAACTTTGTTTGCAGCGGAGCTGGATTGTTTGTAGCCAGTGGTTAGGCTAGTTAGCTTAGCTACAACCATGGCTACCTCCAGTCTCCAAAAAGATGATTTACAACTCGTAGAAACAAAGATTGCTGACCTCAGACATGTTATCCGTCGGCTCTTGGAAAAACTGAAGAGCAAATCTGTCTTGTTGACCACCCTGCAGGACGTAGCTCACGAACAGTTTCTGCAGATCTCCTCACTGACAGCGGCTAAACTATCCGCTACAGCGACGCTATTGGACACACTGCCCTGGGATGAAGCTGCTTGCCCTTGACCGTCCGCCTCTTCAACACCCAGCCACAAGTTGTCCTGGGCTGAGCTAATCCGTGGTGGAAAACCGGGATACACCATTTCACTTCCTCACCTCACCCTCTCCAACAGGTTCGAGGCACTGTCACAACTCAGTGAAAACCTGGAGCCCGGTGATGCTGGGGTTTCCCCCCCATCGCCTAGTGGTGCCACCGCGGCTCCCAGCCTTGTCAGCCCGGCACTCCCAGCGTCACTGCTTGAGGACACCCGGAGCCACTCTGCTGCGGGTCTGAAACACCAACCTCGCTCCCATTCTTCATCTTCATCCTGGACATCGGCAAAAGTTTCGCAACTGAATCTACTCTGGGAGGTGGTATGCAGTCACACCTGGGATCCCCGCTACCCTGACTGGGGGCGTGACCCTCCCCCTCCCGGGGATTTGGCTCCCATCATGCTGGCGTCCAGCAGCAGCACTCCTTGCCAGGACACGCCTTCCCCGTCCGCTTTTTCTTCCAACCACAGCCATCTTTGGAGATTCCGTAATAAGAAATATCAGGTATTTTAATGCACCCCCATCAAACGAGTGATTTATCCATGTCGGAACAATCTCTGGTCCAATTCCCACACTTGGCCGTGGGTTAGAGAGCTTCAGCAGGATCCTTACCATACACACATATCTCCTGTTGGCTTGCAGGGCTCACAACACAGGCCTCATTGACAACTTTAATTTGTTTTGGGGACGACATTCCTTTTTTAAGGTGGATGGGCTCCATCCCAATACACTGGGCAGCCGCATGCTAGCTCATCTCTGAAACCTGTCAGAAAGCCGATGAGCCGGACCCGCGGGGGAAGGGGGGTGGCCTGTCACCCCAAGACCACAGAAGCGCCCAGACCCCACGACCAGGGAGCCACAGAGGCCGCAGGACACCCCACAGGCCCAAGGACCTGGGGCGGCAATGGCCGGTCCCCCCAGAGAGCCAGAGACACACCCCAGACAGGCGGGGCAGGAGGGACCGGCCACCCACCACCTGACGCGGACGGAGAAACATTTCAAGGTCTTGTTAATTACCCACCGGTAATGATGTGGCCAGGCTATAGTTGACCGTGGGCTGTGCCGGGCTTTGAGGCCAATTTGTGGCTAAATTGTTGAAGTATATCTTCCAGGTCCATCGCATGATACCATAGAGCACAAAAGACTTTTTCCGACAGAATTACTTCGTGAAAGACATGTCTGTAAATTAGTGGATACATTTTTTTAGTATCACTAAACCTGCAAAATTACTCATTTCACTATCAGGATTTGATTCATTCTGTACAATACCATTTAGAAAGTCTAGAAGAGCCACACGATTTAATCATGTCTTTCCCATTCATGTTAGCAGGGCTAAAACAGAAGTTCACCCCTCTGCCAGCAGTTTGGTGTTTGGCACATAGCATCCGGTCTGTTACAGCTTTTTGTTCATCTAAAACAACTTTCTTAATGAGGTTGATGAGAACTGTGAGAGTCAACCAAAACAACTCAGCTGTGGGTCATTAAACAAAAAGAAAAGAAAAGAAAAAATAAAATCCAGTTTTAGTCCCACAGCAGGGAAAAATGCATTGTCACTGCAGCAAAGCGGAGTGCAAGACAAGAAGCATCAGTTAAAAAAACCAAAAAAACCAAGATATAATAAATAAGTAAACAGAAAAAGTAAATATAATATAATAAATAGACTGAATGGCTGAATTCACATTATTGCACATGGGAAGTATACAGTATATACTGTATAACACAGTTTACTATATATTGATATTGCACAAGTGATGACTGTCAGTTTTGGTGTGTGTGTGTGGACTACAGGGAGCAGCGTTGTTGTAAAGTCTGACAGCAGCAGGAAGCAAGGACCTGCAGTATCTCTCCTTCACACTCCTTCACACACAAACAATCAACTGAGAGAAGCTAACATGCTTCATAAAGCTGAGTGCTGACTGCAAAGATAGGTTGTAAATCTCATGTTAGCTCATCACTACAAGCGACCTCTTTCACATTATATTTTATAATTTGATCTATTGTTAGCATAAATTATTTATCATTGCAGCCTTAAACAGTGTGCTTATTATGCAAACAATGGAAACAGCACATGTTCATCAATAAGTAAAAATAAATGTATATTTGATATCTTGAAAAATCATTATTGCTGCTGCAGAGATTGTAGCAGGATATACAGAAGAACAAGTGTCTGTGAGTGGCACAGCAGCAGTGGGCCACACTGCCAGCAGAGACCCCTCTGATCACCACAGACTTCATTACGAAACATTTCTGACTAACATCTTGAGCGATGAGTAACATTTTGCTGAATGGGGTCAAGGTCATTGATGGATTTGTGTGTACTGAATGCAAGGTCTGACACGTGTGCCCAGGGGCCTGCAGTTCTTGGTTCATCATGCCGTGCCGGTTTTGGCTCCTTTTCAGTGCTGGATGACACATCACAGCAGTGACTGAGCAATGAAGCTTTTACATTTGTTGCAGTAAACATCTGGCATCTTTCCTGGAAAGAAAATCATGCAGTGCACAGGAAGTTAAGTTTCCTTTTTTTGTGTGTGTGGCCCATCAGAAGTTATCAATATTTATTTCAGCCAATCTATTCACAGTAGTGGGAGTAGTCAATATTTCAACTAGCCAGCTGTACTTGCGCTACCTAGTATCTGCGTATTAACTTCCCGGTCGTAACAGAAATAGTTACTCCAACTACTGCTCATTTTTTAAAGGACCACTACGAGAAAACATGTTCTGTGTTTAAATTATCAGACAATTAATGGGAACTGAATCAAAGTTGTTTGTTTCTGGCTGCCAGCACTAGCTAGTGTGGCTGGCATGCTAGTTAGGGTACCTACAAGTCGTCTATTTTCACTTCAAAATGTTGATAAAAATGTTCCCGTCTGTTGATACTTCGTCAAGGGTATCAACATGACAAAGTCCACGGCTCCACATCCAGGGGTGTGTGGACACTGGAGGAAAGCCAAATTTTCCAGTGGAGGACTCCTAAACTCTTTGTGTGTGTGCAGTTCCTTTGCATCACTTTGTGGTCTTTTTGTGTGATAATTTTGAGCCTCTTCCTTGAGTGACATTTTGCAAAGTAAGGCCAGGGGAGCCCCCTGACAGTTTGGGCCCCTGGGCCTGTGCCTGGTAGGCCCTTTCAGTAATTCATCCATGCCTATATGACAAAATATATCATTTCTCAGTGTCTTCAGTGCAACACCAAAGACAAGAAATTGGCTGTATGAAAGATCTGACAATGTGTTGTACTCTTTATGTGTCCTTTCCAATCAAAGACAAGTTAAAAATACATTCCCTCCCCATGCTGAAAAGAGTGCACAAAGACTAGACAATGTGAATTCAGGGTAAAAGTCTTTGATCCTCTTTCTATTGTCCTTTACCCTCCACCGTCTGAATGAGGGCCAGAGATGACACGTTAAAATGCAGGAAGCCACTTGGGCTTTTCACAAGATAGACTGAAATATAAAAGCCACATTATACATCCAGTCCTGATAGAAACTGTCAGAGATGATCTGGAAAAACTAACAGCTCTTACAGCATAAAACCATGTGGGTATATGGAGTTCATTCTGCAATGAAACAGGCTGTGCTGTTAGACATACTGTAAGTTAGAGACAGTGGATAAGAAATAGCCGCCTATATATCACAAATCCCATTTTGCAGATGACAGTGGCAATTGCTTTTTCTGCTTTTATCAAGTGGTTCAGGCTTACTTAGATGTGCAGAACTCAAAACTGTGAAAATTGTCAGCAAAAGCAAAATCCCACCCCACAGCAAATAAGGCGTTTCCCATTTCCCCAGTGTCAGTTGCATAAAAACACTGAACAGCCCTGACAAATCTTTCTCCTCTTCATTTTTTTTTTCTATTTCCCCAAATCGACTGTCAACAGATCCTCAAGAATTTCAATTTTGTGACATTTGTGGGTGAGCAATTCAAAACCCAGACAGTGTCGAGAAACTGCATTGATATCCACAGAGATACTGAGAAAATGCAATACATTTTCTCACAACAGAAAACTCGGAATTGGAAGTTTCAGAGAGGAGACAGTGGCCTCAGACACAGCTCAAAGACATGGTTACTGGACTGTTCAATACTAAACGAAGACTTTTTCTCTGGAGACCACTGAAGCCTTCCTGGAGCGCAGCACTGCAGACTTCTCCTCTGTGGCAGCCTTCAAGGTGCAGAAGATAAGAAAAATGAAAAATGACACTGTGGGGAGGCTGAGTGCTGTTGTTCTGAAAAAGCAAACATGCTCTCTTCAAAGCATTGTTTATTTAGACTTTTTGTCCTCAGGAATAGTGTCTTTTGTTCTCCTGATGATACCTCGCAGAGTTACTCACTATGAATTAATGTCTTCCTTATATATCTTATTTTCAAATACATTTTGTAGTGTTGTGCATGAATGCGCAAACAGACTTTGACACAACACCAGCATGGCTGGTGCAGCTGGCAGTTTAGACAACGCCACTACCAGTACTGCTGAAGCCAGTTCATATAAATATTTGAAGGGCTTTTATGAACTCATCAGTACAAAATCCATTGGAAGAAATCTCACATTTTAATGCAAATTGTGCCATGTCTGAAAAAAAACAAGAATGTCAGCCACATTGCAGACGAATTTGAAACGACATATCAAGTTGAGATCATCTGACCGGTCTTGGGAAATCTCTGTGAATCACTGGTGATTTTGTAATTTTGAAATAATAATAAACGAGTTAATTTTTTGGGACTGTGAACTTGTAATTGATCCATGAATTGCATTCAATTGCCTCTAGGGTCTATAACTGCTTAATTCCGGACCATAATCAGTTAATTTCAATAAAATGATCAGTGGATTTACGTCTCAACATTAAACTTTAACATATGACTTCAACTTGACCAAACCATCATGAGACAGGAGTGGGTAATGGTACAAGTAGGTTAAGTCAAGTTAACAGCCAATCCTGTATCACCATAAAACAACATCAGTGTTTGAGGACAAACATATTGGCACTGTAGGTTTTTTTTGTGTTTTTTTTCAAATCAAAAAGGTTAGGTTTAGGCACAAAAACCACTTGGTTATGGTTAGGAATAGGTCAACTGCTTTTCCTGAAACAATCCAAGCTGGAAATACAGCAGTGTCTCAGTAAAAAAAGCACTTTTCGTTGCACTATCCCCAGCGGGAAAACAACGACAGGTCACTAGAAAATAGTCACACTTGTCGGCTAAAAGCAGTTAGAAGACGCAGCAACTCAATAAAAACTACCGGTTTTGTTGGTCTCAAACAGTCTGCAGCTTGGCAGTGATTTTGCCTCGGTGTCACGTCATCTACCATCCCCTCAACCTTCCAATGAGAAAGTCAACTGATATACTACGCTACTTTCGTAATGTTGATATGGTATGTATGAAACATACAAATGTAACATAACTTTTATTTTCTTGAACATCAAAGGCCAGTGTTCATAAATTGCTTGCTTTTTTCAATAATATCAATCAATCAATCAATCAATCAATCAGTTTTATTGATAAAGCCCAATATTACAAATCACAATTTGCCTCAGAGGGCTTTACAGCATACGACATTGGCACATCCAGTGGTGAGTATAAGGCTGCGTGTTTTTCATCTACAAGAACATTTATCCAAATTTTACGCCTTTTTTTTTTTTATACACTGCTGGGTGGCCTCTCTCCTGTAAATTCAGAATCTCACTGCCCTCTTGTGTAGCAGCATCTAACCCACTATCAACCTGTGGACATAAAGAGAGAAAAACAAACGCTCTGTGCAGACAAAGTATCGACAGTCACAAATCTGAAGATAGACAGCATCTGAAAAATCAATAACATGTTGAATAAAACAACACAAAGTAAAAGGCAATCAGTCCATATCTGCTAAGTCTGTATATTTAAGAAGCAGCAGCTTAGTTGTTGCAGATTTAAATATTCTTGATTGTATGGATCATTTTGCCACCACTTCTGTAAAGTGGTGGCAGGATGCTGGGGAGCATTTCATCCAAGTGCCTCATTAAAAAAGCACTCCCAGCACTTTTTTTATAATGACATGTTATAGATGGCTATGTTTCTATGACAACAATAACTTGAAATTAACATTAGCTAGGTTGCTAATGTAACCCTACATTAATAGAGGTTTGACTATACAGTCAACAACAAGCTTACAGTGCTAAAAGACTGACGTTATGTCTCTAACGTACAGTTACATAATTCACGTGAAGTTACTGAGGTTAGGTTTGGGAAAAGAAACATGGTGAGGAAGTAGCCTACTATAAAATGGTTCCGAACAGGCGACTTGAGGGGAAAGTCCAGGTTTCTGTTACCCATCCACCCCCTTAATCTGCCTCCTTACAAGGCCGCTTGGGACTGCTTCCTTGTTGACTCCTGTCAACACATTGGTCACGTGATCCCGGCATTTCAAAATACATGGGATATGCACAAATTTATGTGCACTACTTTTTGTAGGAAAACAGCAACTTTCAGGGTTGACATACATTTAATACAGCAGCTGAAAGAGCGGCAGTGACTTCACCTGCACCTTTCTGAAAAGTTCAGAGATTTTCAACAAGAAGCACTGGGAGAGGCTGGGGAAAAAAGCAAGAGCACTCTGAGAGAAGACACTGGGCACAGTGTTTTTTTTGTAGGTGGATGTACATGGCCACATACACTATTTTCTCAGTGACAACACACAGGCCCTTAATCAAGTGTAGCATAGAGATGACCATGACTACATTCTTGGGTAGAAGGCTGAGTCTTAGTTGAAGTATTGTGAGTGTCCTTCAGGCTTCAGGTATGACTACATGTTATAAAGAAAAAAAACATTATCACAGCAGAAGACTGCTCAGTCAGAAAGTAAGCCACTCATGCTGTTCAGCCATATATTGCATTTTTGTATCATTCCTTTTGAAGCTCAATCCAACATACAAAACCTTCCACCTCATTTCCGAATTCAGTGCTTGTCCGAAGTTACACAACTTTCTATTCCACCCAACTTGCACAACACGTCATGACTTTCTGAACTTCAGTTATATTTTTATATTTCCATTCTCCAGTGGCCCTCTAATTAACCTCATTTCATTTAACCTGCAGGCGGTGATTATCTGGTGAATACACCCGTATAATAGGCGTTTTATAAAAGTATTGTTTTGTTTTATGCCTCATCTTGAGGCGGTGATGCAATTACACTCATAATTGTGTGTTACTCACGTAGAGATATTCCACGTGTCATTCGATTTGATTAACTGTGTTTTGTATGTTAGACACAATACAGTCCACTCTAATCGTGGGCTATGGAGAGACTGAAATGAGAGTTTCAAAATAAAAGGATAAAACCTTTATTTTCATCACATTAGTTCTGTTGAGTTTGTGTAGAGCAACATTCGGGTGCATCTCACCCATCGAGCCGGAGCCTGAGCTGGAATCACAGCTGTCCATTTTAAAATTGGCTTCACAGAGGGTTTGGTGCTCCCTGCGTTGGCGACCGGCTTGAAGAGAATGGACAGCATCTGTGCTACCAGCTGAGTTGACTTAAGCCTCCTGGCAAGCGTTTCATTTGGATGGCGGCTGTAGCAGAGAGAACACGACACTTCCCCAAATCTCCATGTTTGTTTTTACATTACATGGTTTGTTTCAGTCAAACTCCTGTCTGTCTGTTTGTCTCTTTTGGGCAAGAGGTACAATGGTGGAGGTCTTCGGAGAAGTGTTGCTTAGCAACAGTGGCCGCGGTCAAGTCAAATTTATTTATAAAGCGTGTTTGTCAAAGTTTGTCGGCCTTCTTTCTAGAACAAACATGAAAAAACAAGTACAAGGGGGAACACTATTAGAGGACAAATATGTTGGCGTCCACCTCTCTGTTATTTCCTGAGTCATAAAGTAGGACAACAATAACGGCAGCACCAACCATATGGTGTGGCCATGATAAAAAATAATAAACAAGTTCACAGACACAAATCTGTCAAACTGCTCTTTTTATTGAGTTGCATTGCCTTCTTCAGTGTGCAGCAGACTCATGGCTGTCTTTTTAACATTTCACCAACAAGTTTTCAATCAACCCAACCAACAAATGCTGGCTACCTCTGCCAAGAGGTGTCTGATAATTGAAAATTTCACAGGTCCCCCTACATTAAAGTCCATCAATCAAAAGAAAAGTTTACATCATTCGCAAAACAGATGCAAGCAAACTAACCTACGCGAGCCATACAGGCAATTGTAAAGACTCTTAAACCAACATGGACATAAAACTGTTACTCACCCAGTGTTTGTATTACAAGCAAATGTGGCCCAAGTCAGATTTGTTTGCCCTCATGTGACAAAAATCTGATTTCTTGAGTTGACAGACAAATAAATTCCATTATTTTCCTAATCAGATCTGGGCCTCTTTAATACGTGGTCCTAAATCTAACACATCTCTAATCACTAGCCGTGCTACCAATGTGAGAAAGGTTTTTCAGAATTCATGTAGGACAGCTTGCCTACATATGGTGACAGTGTTGCGTGGGGCACCAACAGAGATATTGGAATGTATGGACATCCCAAAGTTTTGGAGAACTGTTCCTCTGTGAAACCCCTCACATCGAGACCCCACCACTCCTGACTTCTCTGCCACACCCACACCTCTTTCTCTACAACACTACCAGCAATACCCCTAATAGAGCTATAGCTCTTGTGTTCTTTTGTCTTCTCACCCTCATCATCCGCATCATCAAATCATATATGCGTTTCAGGGCAGAGATCCAGTCGCACTGATGTCAGCAACATATTATCGCTCCCAACTCGTCACATATCGCTGCTTGTTCAGTGTACTTTTGAGGTCCACATATGACCCGTTATGTGTCCTGGGTGCATCTGCTGTTGACGTTTTTGGGACACCGTATCTACTTTTACCTGTTAAATGCATTATGTCTTCTCATAATCCACTTCCGTTTTCACAGAAAATATACAGATTCTGCTCATTATATGCAAACAGTTTTTGCACGTTGTTAGGTTTAGAAAAATACCCATCATGGTTTGGATTTACATTCATATGGGAAGCAAACAGCGGACTCCTGGGTGGAAGTCCAGTGTTTGTTTGACCCATTTGCTACCCCTCCCACCTGCCCTACGGGGACTTTCCTTAAGTTACGATGTCTTGTGGTGTTTTAAACTGACGCTGTCCGACAGCATTAGAAACTCATGCTGCTTGGTGGCATATCATACTGCCTCAAGATGATGGCTCTGGTTGGGGTCTGATGAGGAAATCACTGACCAAGCAGTTGTATTTGACAACTTCAGAATAGGAATGGGTTGATTTCTGATGTTGGTCACTTCAGACCTGAATGTATACAGAATAGACAGAAAGATATGATCTGGGGTTTAATAAAAAATTAGCATTAAGCCCTGTAATGTCAACATAGCCTTACAGACACATCTGTGTGGTACACTGCAGTTAGACGGGTCAAAGTCAATAATTAAATTAATTTGAGACACAGCATGTGATGTGAACATCCATTGCTTGACACTGAAATAGTGGTCTGTCTTGACGTTCTATACCACCATACTGGAGTTAAGCAGCAGAATATTTGCTTGCTTTAAAATGATGGCCAACAGAAGACACACGTGAGCACTGATTTATGTTCTGAGAATATTATTCATAGCAGGCTGTGATGGCTCATCATTGGTGAAAGGGGAAAAATACTCAGCCCTGAAGCCGAATGACTATTTCACACTGAAGAGAGCAGAACCAAAATGTATGTGCATTTTCCTCCCCTGAGCTGAGCTTTAAAGGCAGAGAGCTGAATTAAAGGAGCAGTGACAGATTTGGCAGGCAAACCTTTTTCGCATTTTTGGACTCTGACTGTGGTTGCATGCATCCCATCCATCTCTCTTTTTTATTGTCTTTGTTTAAAAAAAGAGAGGGGTTTTTTCATATAACTTGAACTTAATGATGAAAAATGGTGAAAACAACAACATATGTCCGAGGCATATAAAGGCAAGAATGACCTAACACATCAAAATGCCATGAACAGCTGAAATGTATTTTTGGCTGGTCCAATGTTAGGGAGAAATCTTAATTAAGGACTCATTATAACTGTTTATTTTCTTTAAAAGCTGCGACATTACATAATATGATCCCCTCCATATTGATCTGAGGCAGGAAACTGCTGTACACGAGGGCCATATTTCAGAGATGAGGCAAAAAACCAACTGTGTCCTCCAGCGTACAGTATGAACTAATACACCATCCTTATTGTGGGTTCTCTACAGTTTCATCAAGCCATGAAGGAGATGAATGATGTGTGAGGAAGCCCTGAAGAAAGCTCGGCTGTGTGAAGCGGCAGCAGCTCCGGCTCTGTTTACTGTGCTTTGTAGTCACCAGGCCCAGAGCCATTTGTCACACTATTGGCGCATCGGTATACAGTAGAGCACGCAGCCCAAGCTGCTCTCTCATTCATCAAATCGAAAGCTGATGAAAGACTTTTGACTTAAATGAGACAAAACCGAATAGAGCTGTTGAGATGTCCCAGCATGAGCATCCTTTGTCATTTAAATGCCTAATTTCGAATGACCCACATTGCTGTCCCAGCGCTGCGCATGCAGAGAAAATACACAATGACACAGAATTATCATTTAAATGAGAAGTAGTTGTGTTATTTGTAACAATATCATTATCTTCAAATATGCCAGGCATAAAATTGCAATATGATTATTCTCCCTCAAATGATAATTTTGACAAATTAGCATGCCACTGATATGAGCGCGCTTCAGTTTTAGTCAAGGCTGGAGTTTGACTGAGTTGTTTGAGAAAATGTGTTTCAACATGAAGAACAAAATCAGCACGGACAATGGCACTAGTAGAATACTACTGCAGTGACTACTGGCAATACAATAAGTACAAATGTGCATGTGTTGAAAAATGCTGGGGCGTTTCGTCCCACTGTCATTTTCAAGTAGTTTATTCACACATAGTAGCCTTAAAAGACCATAGTGCTGTGCAGCCACAAGACCAGACAGTGTATTATGTTTACAACCCTTGTCAACATGTCACTCTGAGAAATATAAGAAATCATGGTTTACATTCCAAGAGCTTTATAAACGAGACTAATATAGTATTCAGTAGGAGCTTACAGGCCTGAAGCCATTTGGAAATCAACCATTTTATTTTTTTCCAGAAAGTTAAATAAAAACAAAATTTTGCCTATTATTACACTTTATGAATAAAGCATACAGTAATGTTGGTCTATATGATATGCTAATTCGTAAAAGGCTTTCTTGTGTGCCATACTGTTTAGCTTATTGTTAGTGTGCTAAGTTGCTTTGTACATCAAGGGAATTTTAATGCTGCACAATCAGGATTTCTTTGTTTGCTTTGTTTGTTTTTCGCCCACTTGCAGGTAAAACTTAATTCAACAAGCTAAAAAGCACACAGGGCACCCTTTAGTGAATCTATGTGACGCACAGCTGAAACGTATAGTAACAAATGTAGTTAATGTTGTGACAACACAAAGTTATGTAACGTTACGTTACGCAGCGTTCTGACAAAACAATGACTGTTGGTTTCACCCCAACTGTGGTGTCCTGGTGTCAGGTTTTGTTTGACTCATTCACCTCCCCTTGCTCCACCCTACGCAAACTGTTTTGCTCTTTATACCTCAAGTGGGACCAAGTCATTGGTTTACAAGTCACAAGTAAGGGCCCGCCCCAATACCCCCCCCTTTGCCCAATCCCTAAGCCCTACCCCTACATTTGCGCCTTCCCGCGAGGGGTGGTTTCCCAATTCCTTTTTGTGTGTAGGGGTAGGGGGCATTATGAGGGGTAGTGTGTATGAAACTAGCCCTTCGGAGCGAGGGATTTCAGATGCTGACTTGCCAAGCAAGGGGTAGATGTCACCATGGCACCATGGCAGCATGATGAATGCAGCAAATGCGATCGGTAGGATGAATGAGACTCTCTTGTAGATGCCGGTTGGAAATTTAGATGGCTCGTAGCTTCCTTTTTAAAATAGTTACATATGCGTGAACGTAACCAACGCGGTGACGTAGTGAGTGGTGTCCCAATTCCTAGAGAAAGATTTCTACCCCTACCCCTCGTTGCTTCATTTTGAGGGCCAAGGGGTAGTGGGCAAGGGCTAAGAGGTAGTGGACAAGAGGGGGTATTGGGATTGGGCCTAAGTCCCAATTCTTTAAACTCAAGTCCCAGGTCAAGTCTCATGTCAAGACTGACAAGTCCCAAATCCTCAAGTTTTAGTTTCGAGAACTAAACAAGTCATTATGTGCTCGCAATAAAAGAGATGCCAGTATTTATTTAGCAAAAATCATAAATGCTTTTTATAATTTGCCTTTATTTGTTAAAATAAGTTTGTCAAAAAGTTACTGAACTAATGTTAGCTAAGTATTAGCTTGCTAACTATGTTAATAATTAGCCTGGACTTACTGGTCTTTGAAATGTCTAACAAAGTCGGAAGTAATAGCGTCTTTTTATAATTTTCGCCCCACACATTTTGCATACTGAAATGTATATTTTGTAAACTAAAGCATATTTTCTGTACTTAAACTAAACTGTCTTAAGTAGCATTTCCTCCAACTGCTGCTCTGTAACATTATGTTAGTTCTTCACATGATTGGATGCAGTCAGACTGATTTAAACAAAGTGGATCTGAGGAATTAAGTGTCGACTTACTTGGAATGAAGAGCATTCATGTTAGTTGAAACATTACAAGTCATTGATGTTAAAGTCCAAGTAGAGTTTTTTAATTTTGTCAAGTCGAGTTTGTACGAGTTGTGTGACTCAAGTCCACACCTCTGCTTTATCCCTCAGTAGCTCAGCATCAAGCATTGCTGTGGATGGGTTTATATTGGAGTTAACCGAAAACCTGGCACGTCTTACAAAAACGCTAAGGGAGAGTTTGGCATGCTGAGGGGCGTGACACAGCATTCATTGGTATTTGACAACCTGGGGATGAGAACCAGTTGTTGTGGCCTGCTTTGGCCTGTACGTTGTAGTAATTGTTCATACAAAAATACTTTAAATTTCCAGATATTACAGGCATGGTTTTCATTTTGGGGAATATGACTTAACAGCTCTGAGCACAAAACATTCTAGTCATTTTAGCATTCACATACAAGCATGTTGTGTCATGAATTTTCTGTGTCATGTGATGTATGATGAGGTGGGTGACTACAACAATAAAGTAAATGCAGGGGTGCTGTATTTACACTTACTTAAAATAAAAGTGTATTTGGTGTAATATTTTTCAATCAAGACTGTGCCATTGACATGTTCTGTGTATTCTTAGGGCTGAACCAAAAAGATGCCGTATACAGTCATGCACTTGTCAAGACACCAAATGAAAGTGCGAATCCAGATTGTAAATAGCCTCCATTTTACTGAACTCCAGCTAATTCCTGCTCCCTCCAAGTCGATGCCTTGTGGTTTCAAAGAGTGTTAACAGTGTGCATTAGCTCCAATGTCTCTGTCTCCTGCTGACACACAGAGGAATAGGTCCCTATATACAAACTAAACTCTGATCCAACAGGGTTTATAATCAAGAAGGATTTCAATTGTGTGGTCCACACAGAAAAGAATGTGTGTGCACGTCTATGAAAACAGGAAATAACAACTTACTGGAAGTTGAACAAGCATACAACCAAACCAAGATGATAACGAACCAAGATTTGATTTCCTAGCAATCCATGCAGGTTCACCACTAGCATTAGCACCAAAATTTACTGTACTTTCAGAGATAAAAATCCCTATTTTTACCTATTCTTTTTCACCCTATTAACATAACTCAGCAAGGAGGACTACAAAGCGTCTGTACTGAAGCTTTGCATAATGGGACTGTCCAGGAAAGGATACCTTAATAATCCCCAAATGGGATTTGCTGTGCAGGTACAGTACAGTACATAAAGACAGGGCACCAATGAATGATAAACAATGCTCATAAAAACAATATAAAACTAAAAGGCTAATAAAAGAGCATAAAACAGGCCCAGAAGGGCAGTAAGTGACTGTAATTATTCTATTTAAGAGCAATAGTAAATGTTAAGATTCATCCAATTTGTCCTTGTGAAATTTTGCTTGTCACACATAAATGTTTCTCCATTCGCAAGAAGTGCTAATTTTAAGTTTTTACAGTATGGAGATGATATGGGAGGCACTGCTCCAGATCTCCCAGAATCACCTTGGACAGAGCTTGGCATTATGCTCGAAGGCATTCTGATCCTCCTCTTTGTATTTTGGGGACATTCGTAGCTTGGGAGCAGTTAATGGGCAGAATTCCTGCAAGTCTCATTGAGGATCTTCTGATGGTGGATCCTGCTGTTTAGCCTCCGGATCAGACTTTGTACCATATGTTCCTCATTTTCAAGTCCTCTAATGTTAACCAGCCGAGGGTGGGATGCCGTCATTTGGAGGCTTTAGTATTATCACAAAAAATTCCAATCACAATACCACACATGGAGATCACCACAGAGAAATTCCGGTATGTAGAGAAGAAAAGCTGAGCATATTTATTAGACTTGGACTTCCTACCACTGAGATCAAACAGTGGATATAAATCAACAAGACCTTTTCTCTTCTTTGATGATGGTACTGTATTGTGACTTTTGAAAATAGGATAAAGTTATAATCCCTCCGATTTTTATGATATTCGACCCTGTTTTTGATACTATTTATGGTCGACATTTTCTCAGCCACAGCCAGTTAATGTATTTGCTTTATGTAATTCTGCATAGTAGTTCAGTATGTGGCGGAGACAGCCATTCACATTAAACAAAGAATCCAGCGGTAATGTTCATGTTTGATTTGATATATATATATATATATATATATATAGTAGCCTGACTGTTTATTGTTGACTCTCTTTACATCATGTCAGATCTGTATTAAGTTACTACTTGCAATGCAAAACAACTCCTACTGCTGCTTCTGACATGAAAAGCATGCAACTGGCAGAACATGAAGTGGCTTCTATTGTGAAGCATGCACCAGAAAAAGAATATTTGTCATGGAGGCCAGCAGTCTCAAGCATTACAGCTTTAATGTTGAAGTTGTATTGCTGTATAGTTGATTCATCCCTGGTATTGATTGGATGGAACTTCATTTTGTTCCAAAACCGATACTGTTTTAAAGTCACTTCTATATCAACAACCCGTTCTTGTTCCCAGGTAATCATATACCAATGCTTTGTAACACCCATCAGTGCTTCCTTTGTGTCCAGGGAAACCCTTTAGCATCTCTATGTGACACACAGCTGTAACAAATTGTAACATGTGATTAATATTGTCAAACAGATGTGGTTAGGTTTAAAAAAAAAAAATAGAAAAAAAGATCATGTTTTGGGTTAAAATAAGTGAGTTTGATATTTAAAGTAACATGACGTAAGGAAGTCATGTGAGTGATGTCAGTGCACAACGGCCGAACATAAATTCCGTGGAGTTACGTTAAAACAACATTGACTTTTGGTTTCACATGGCACAGGAACTGTGACCTCCAGGGATAAAGTCAAGTTTTATTCGACCCATCCACCCCTCCTCACTCCTATCCTTGGCAGACTTTCCCACTCTTTTTCTCCATCAGTTGCTTTCAGCATCAAGTATTGCCATGGATGGGTTTACACAAAGTTAGTTGAAGGCCAGGTGCATCTCATGAAGACGCTAAAGGGTACTTATGGCCTTCATATCACACGCCGAGGTAGGTTATGAAGGAGTGGAAATTGACAACCTGGGAATGGGAAAGGGCTGATGTCAATCCAATCAGCAAAAGAAATTTTCATCTCTGCAATCCACACATTTGTACATTTTCTATGAACTGGATTTGTTTAAACTTTATGTTTCCTTTTGTTGTCACAACGCTGTGGTTAACATGTAGTTAGGTTGAGGCACAAATCATCTTTTGGCTTAAATTACCTAGTTTGGCAGCTAAAACCATGGTTGGGCAACATGTTCTCATCCCAAGTCATCAAATGTTGTGCATTTGTCAGTGGACTTTCACGTCTAAACATGGCGCGCTAGGTAACCTCCTGCGTCTGTTGATGGCGTTCCAGGACAGTGTGTCAATTTTATGCTTGCTGCATGTAACGTGTCTTTTCAAAATACACTTCTGTTTTCACAGGAAATGTAGAGTTTCTGCTCATTAGATGCATACAGTGTCTGTCTTTCGAAGTACACTTATAATGTAGATAAAACACCTTCTTTTTGTGTTTATTTCCTTGTGCAGCAAAAGCACATGGTTACTTTTACAAAAATGCATCATGGTTTGGCTTAACATTCACAAAGGAAATGAACAGCGGGTTCCTGGCTGGAAGTCTGGGGTTTGGTGGACCCATCTTACTCCCCTCCTGACCCCTGGAAAGGGAAGAGACTTTTCTTGATCTCCTCATATTACGTTTTTGCGTTACAACCTGACGCTCCCCAGAGGCATATCATGCCAACGCAAATGTTGCCTTTTTGCGCTGGTGTCTCATGGAAAATGAGAAAGCAGTGGTATTTGACGAGATGGGAATAAGAACGCGCTGTCTTGAACAGTCACCAACAAACACCCACTTTTCTTAGAAAGTGGTCTGCTGCTGTATCACCCAGGTGTCCTACCATTCAACATCTCCTTCACCTTCTGATGAGAAGTTCAGTTCATATACATCTGATCTGAACTATATCATGCATTAGAAACCTACAAATGTAACATGTCTGTGGCTTGCAGAAGCATACAATGCCAACACTTTATTCTGGTGACTGGGTTGCCTGTGTTGGAAATTCTGGTCCAACAATCCACAGTATGTAGCTGGATTTGTCAGCTACACATGCCAGTCGTGACTCTGACAGTTATGTTTAGTGTCTTGCCACATCTATCTGAATCTATTTCCCAGAGCAACACACTGAACTTTCAGAAACAGCCAAAGAAATAAAAAATTTATTGGGATGACAGGTAAGCATCTAAATTCAGAGGGAGAAAGCCATGTGTTGGCCCAGCAGGTACGCGCCGCATTGCAGAGAGTGTGATATTCTGGATGTATTGAGTTTGTGTTGCCATCATGTTGCTGCAACTGTGTTGGCATCATCTTTTTAGATGTTGGTAAGCCTTTAATGCGATTTGGCATCGTTATTATGACCTTTTGTTTTAAATGATTGCTTTATGCTCCTGTGTAAACCTGAGGATAAAGAAAACACACATTCCCTCAAGTAAAAATTCTTTATCTCATAGCAAACATGGTATTAGTCATTGCTTAAGGAGTTTGCTCTTTTGTCAATTCGAATGCCATCTGGGTAAACACAGTTCCTGCTGCCCATCTGTTTGCTCAAATTTATTTTTTGTTAATTTCAAAGACAACCACGGTGCACACTGCTTATAACTTGACAGGTGGGAAAGGTGTGAAGTTGGCAGTGTGCCACAACATCACAGCCAGCAGGCCGGTTGCTCCTTTGTGTAATACCCTACAGTATGTTACTGTAGATGGAAGCCATTGGACACTAATGATTATAAATTTGATTGGTGTCAGAGGTAACTACATAAGAAGTTTTAAATTATGTCAAATTAGAGCCAAGTGCATGAAGTTTGACAAAATATTCCCAACTTGGTTTCCATTTACCAGTGTTTCCCACAGGTTTAAATCCCATCTCGGTGTCTTATGTGACATCGCACATGTGAGTGAAAACGTGGCAGTTTAATATTATGAAATATCTGAAAGGATAAGGCTGGTTATATTCTATATTGTTCTTAGGGTTAGCAATTCCCATGAAAACACAAAAACCAACAATGTGCTCGACCATCTGTGACACTTCCTAAATTCCCTTACCATATCTTTAGTAGGAACAAACTCATTGATTCATGTACTTAAGATATAAATCTATAAACATGTCTCACAATACTTTAGTTTTTGTGCTGCACACATAATGACTGAGTCCAAATGCATTATGCTTGTTCGCTCATGATGGGCAAAGTCTAGCGAATTTGGCTGAAAGTCACCATTTAACATGCTTACTTATTAAACCAAACACCAGCTGCATCTACTGTATGGCTGTTAGCTATAAAACATATTGACAACCATTGGACTAAGGACAGTGATCAAAAATTCTTGTGTTACAGTAAAACAGAAGCAGAATTCAGAATTAATTACAGCCATATTTAACGCACTATGTTTTTTGATCGCGTTAATCTCATTTTTAATCTCTAACTTCGCTGTTTCTGTATGCCACAGAGTTGCCTTTTATAAAAATCCGTCGGTAGGCGTACGATTGGGCCTCTTTGTGCCTGAGTTGTGGGAGAGCTGCAGCGCTACAGAGCAGAGCCCAGCATCAGCATTGTATGAAAAGTTGTCTGCCCTGGCACGCAAGTATCTGACCTCCCCGGCAAACTGATACAGCTGTAACCAATGTACCAGGTGTCTTTTATTTTGTTAGCTTTTGTTAGCACCCTGGACAGGTCGCCAGACTATCACAGAGCTGACACATAGAGACAGACAACCATTCACGCTCACGTTCACACCTACGGACAATTTAGAGTTTTTGTTAGCTTTTATTTTTTATTAAGTTTAAAGGACAAGCGCACTTACATTGATCACTTCCATGAAATAAAACGAGAAATTGGAAAATTGTTAGAATAAAATTAGGGAACTGATCACAGATGTATTGATTCTGTGTGTCTTCTTCTATTGTTGTGTTAATCTGCAGCTATGCTTTTAATGAAGCTGACATGTCATGACAGTCAAGTACCCCCTGGTGGTCGAGACTGAAGGTTGCAGCACTCTTTATTGGGACTAATCTCAAAAACAATAGAAAGTCATGGCTAGGTGTACTGCATCTGTGTTCAAGTGTGTTATTGTTAAACAATAAATATGACTTAATAAAACCACTTTTTGTAATATATTTCAATCTTTTGATCATCTGCCACAATAATGTAATGAATTTAAATGGAAGTACCTCAAGTTGAGGGCTTTTCTCTGCAATTTTGAGATGAGAGAAGAGATTAATTAGATCAATTAATTACAGATCATAATTAATTAATCTCTCCATTTTTTAAATCTCTTGACAGCACTAAGCATGCCAACAACACGAAATGCACTTACAATTCCCTGTTAGGACGTAGTTTTTTTGCTTGTTAATCATAACCCAAGCCTCATAGTCTTATGACTTTGTCTTTGGCTAGCTAGGTTGTCTGATTTCAAGATACAAAACTCTGACTTAATGTTATGGTTTTTGACGTCCTGAACGCTAACACAGATAGCATAGTCAGAAAAATCTGAGCTAGTGAATTGTATGCTTGAAATTTTTTGTTGGTGAAGATGCTAGGTTTCTCAACCAACTATGTGAAACTAGCCCTTCGGAGCGAGGGATTTCAGATTCTGACTTGCCAGCGAGGGGTAGATGTTGCCATGGCTACCACCAAGCAAGAGACGGGGAATAAAGTTCATACATAGCTAACGTTACCGTCATCAGGTTGCTTGTTAGCTAGCTAGCTCGCTAGCTCGCACTATCTGGCATCTGTCCTGTTCTGCAAAATTGTCGGATTTTTCACATTACGATAACACGCCAGCTAGTATAACTATGCTGCCTCATAATGTTAGCTGGTTAGCTAGCCAGCTAGCTAGCAGCAGTCTCCTATCGCCTGTCATTCATCAAACAAAGCATGATGAATACAGCAAACGCGATAGGTAGGATGAACCCAACCGGAGACTCCATTGCAGATGCTGGTTGGAAATGTAGATGGCTCGCAGCTTCCTGTTTAAAGTAGTTACGTATGCGTGAAGGTAACCGACGGGGTGAAGTAGTGAGGGGTGTCCTAATTCCTAGGGAAAGATTTCAACCCCTACCCCTCGTTGCCTCATTTCAAAGGCCAAGGGGTAGTGGGCAGTGGCTAGGGGTAGGGCCAAGGCCTAAGGGGTAGTGGAGAAGGGGGGGTATTGGGATTGGGCCTTACATTGTGTAAAAGACGTCTGCAAATCAGTGGATAAATTTTTTGATACAACCCCTGCAAAATGATTCGTTCGCCATCTGGATTCGAACCATTCGGTCCAATAACATTTGAAAGTCGAGAAAGCTGCACGACTTTAGCGAAGGGCTAAATTGGAAATCAGCCACCTAGCTGGCAGAAGTTAGCAAGTCAGCCACGCTTGGCGTGCTCAGCTGCTTTAAGTTTCTAATGCAATGGTTCTATAGGTCCCCACGATATGGAAGATTAGAGGTTTTTTGGCTTTATGCGCTACTGAGCAACTTCAATGGAAATCAACAGGACCCCGCCTCTTACACTGTATCCAGGTCTCTTTATACATCCATTGTCTTTTACCTGCTCACTGATAGCACACGGACCTGCAAGTCTGTCACCAGTTGTCAGAGTACATTTATTTAGGTAGTATTCTTTGAAGGTATGCCCTTGCATAGCTATTGCAATCATGCATACACATTCTTATGTCGTGTGTCTATAGCCATGTTTTTTGTTTTTTTTTGGAATAATTTTGAGTTTTCAAATGTTTATCACCCCAAATAGAGGCCCAAGCACATTGTGCCTATTTATGAGGATTATAAATCAACAATATGGAGGCTCTGTAGTTCAAACAAAGAAGGTAAAATTTATTACATCTTTCATGCTTGACAATTGACGGGCACACCAGATCCACTCCTTCCATTCGTTCACAATTAAAACCCACACTACATAACTATTTATGAAAGAGAACTCAAACTTACTTAAAGCCTTTTGCTTAAAAGAAACTCAATAGCTTACAGTAGCTTAGGCTATAAAGCAACATACTGTAGGCAGACTGCCATACACTGCTCTGGATCAATATGACCCTGGTAGTTATCACAAATTTGCATGGCTGCCAGCAAATCTATTTGCATCAAAGACTTTTATTGAATAAGTCTTGCAACTGTTGCAACTGTCATCGCTGCTGGTGTGAATAGTTTTCAAGCAAAATATTCGCAGGCCAGTATTTTGCATTTTTGGATCATTGTCATGCCCTCTGCATTTTAAGGCATTTAACGGAGACAAAATGAGCAAGACACCGGTCACACACTGTGTAGCCACAAGGTCACGCCTCCTACAGTTCAATTGGGATTAGGGCCAAAAAAAGAACCTTGATTTGGACATCCCAAATGTTTGCATAAGATGGTCTAATCACATACTGTCAGTGACTGCTACAGTCTGCACATAACATTAGCACTTTCGTTAAAGACGGAGAATGTGAGAAAAATAAGGAGGTGATGGGGGTATGGTATTCATTTTCTGCCACTGCTCAAACCATTAACTGACAGCCTTGTAAAAACTGTGCAGCGTACAGGCACACGCTCAGTAATGATGAGTACTGGTCAAGACGCCAGCAGAAGATGGAGGCCCCCCTTTGAAAACAGACTTAGATAAAAAGCATTTGTATTGGGACATAATGAAATACTCCCTTTTTTTCACATGGCAATAAACTGCTCTTTGCTGGCTCAGCAAACACGAGATGATGAAAGGGCGGCCGATGCACATTTGATTGTGAAATCTCCGCTATAAAAGAAAGGATAAAGTGATTCTAAATCAACCATAAAATTGCAGATGGTAATCCAGTGCACGCCAGTAAATATGTTAAATGACTATCATCATTATCGCCTCTCCCTGCCTGACCCATGGCATACATCATTGCCTTATCAATGAGATGGAACTTCATCTTTCTTGGAGGAAGTGTTTTATTTGATTTTCACAACAAAGCAGTCAGTGTGATATTATTTTGTCTTTTTTTTTTGTTACAAAAACAAGTCATATTTAATATCTCCAAAACTGTTGGACCAAGAAAGCATACAAGTAATATATTATTGCTATGATGAGGCTGAAATGTCATAATTCCTCTGCAGTCAGAGAAGTTTAGGCTATACATATATGGATTAACCTTTTACATTTGCAAGAACATTCTCAAGACACAAAAATAAACACAAAGCCTCAAATTGATTTATAGACCGAGATCAAGTTAAGATATGTGAGCTCTGCAGAAGCAAAACAGTAGCAGCAGGATTCCGGTCAGTTAGACAATGAAATCAGATAATCTGCTCCAACATCAGATAAGCGTCACCTGTTAGCTTCTTTCATCTCCTCTCATGTAGAGAGGATCAATGTCGACGAGGTCATCATTCCTGAAAATAATCTTTCCTGTGGCACTGCTGATGTATCATGCCTTCTTTTGAAATGTTATTAAACATTGGCTGTCCGCTGCAGTGCAAACTCAGACTCGCGTGGCAACAACACAGTATCACTATGACCTCCTGCATACTGTGTGATCTGAAGATGATACAAAAATGCTAAAATGCTCATGTGTGGTCAACATGTAATAAAAGGCTTGCAATTATTATTTTTATTTTTTTCAGGAATCCTGTGGTGGAGATGTATGTTCACACAAACTGCATGCGGGTTGCAGTAATTAAACAGTAGGCCACTCACAGCCCAGACGCCAGAAAAACATGTTGGTATTTTGGGGTTTCTGCACACCATAAATATGTTACATTTGCATGTTTCATATGCATTTAATAAGTGTTTCTGAAGTGATGTAGGTGATGTATGGAATGGTGGATGGTGAGACACCTGCCAAGCTGCAGACCCCTAGCCTGGAAATCCAGACTCAAATCTAGAAAGATTTTGAGTCTGGCCCTCACCAATACACCCTTCCTACCCAAGGGGCGGCACTAACTGAGGCATTTCAAATGCCACCGCACACAATTGGATAGCACGATCGCCAATCAGAGCAAAAAACAAGGTGACGTATTCACTATATAATATGCTTTTGCCGTATCCTAATAAACAGCAAAAACGTCCTTCCTGGGAGTGAAAGCTTCTAGGGCAGTCTTCTGTTCCTCTCTCAAGGAAAAATATAAGTGTAGTTGGCTTAGCATTTCTTCCAAAGCTAAATTGAATGGGCGCGGCCTTTTGGCAGCTGCCATCTTGGCTGTTTACTTTTCGACTCCTACGGCACAGCTAACCACATTTTAACAACAGCATTTTTTAACCATAAAGTTTTAACGTACACATGTATGCTACGTGACGTACAAACGTAACATGTCTGTGTGTTGCAGAAATTTACAATGCTTTCATTTTTTTTCTGACAATTGGGTGCCACTCAAATAGCAAAACAATACCTTAATTTGACGTAGGTTGACTCATAGCATTAAAAATGACATTGAGTCTCTGTCTACTATCACCCTGTAGAGCAAGGAGGTAGAGTGTAACATGACCTACTGTAGTATGTGATAGCATCCATCTAATGTTTCTATTACCGTCACAAGATTTTAGACATCGACATGGACACCGCTCTGACACTGCTAAATTTATTTTGATGTGCTGTTTTACAACATATTTCCAACAACAAGACCTGAAGCTGAAATTCTTATCTTTATTCTGTTGAAATTTTTTTTTTTTTAATCAAAGTTTTCCACAAAAGAAGCAGAACAGGAAGCTTTATATGGCAGTATTAGGGGCAGTGATTATGCTAATGATCAAATCTCATGAACATACACCTCCTCATGAACAGGTGGCGCTCATCAGGATGAACTTTTAGTTTCACGAACTGAAAATACACTGAAATAGTGATGGCTACTGCTACACCTATACTGAATCTGGGGTTACACCATGGTTACATTACCTAACCAACGTTGTCACAGTGGTGGCAACCATAGGCAACTTGTCCGCAGACAGCCTGTCACTCAAATCAGCCGCGCCCTTTATCCTGCACAACTTAAATTCTTGATCATTTCTATATATTCTAGATTTATCTTGAATGGGGAAATTAGACTAAAACTGCTTTGGACCATACTGTAAACATGTTTATTTTTGATGTAAAGGTGGACATTTTAACATGTGTGTCTATGAGGACTCAATCACTTTTGGAGTCTTAGGTGGCCATATCAGGCACAGTGGTCTTTGATATTGCATTAGCTTCATTTTCCAGCCCTGAAGTTGCTGCTTGGTCTTAATAAGAAAGAAGTAATAGCTGAAGAAGACAGGCAAAGGCTGCAATGTTTCAAAGGCTATGCCAGGTCAGCGCTCTAACCACAATTACGTAGTTGGGGGGATGTGTGAGCATGCATTGCAGTGATGGTATTAATAATGATTAGTTACCACTGCAGTGCCAAGTGCTAAAAATGTGCACAGCCCCATTCTTAATAATTATAATCTTACATATGAATTTTGCAGGAACAAACAGAATTTCAGCAGTGAATTTCTTCGAAACCAAGATAATTCAGTGACGTGAACATAATTGTAAGATGCATGAATCTAATGCATTAGAATCTGTACATTTGGACAGCAAAGTGAAAGAGACTCAACTTTATGTAGATGAACACATACATAGCATACTTTTTGTGATTTTGCAGCTGTCTTTATGTGTGTGAATCTGTGTGTGTGTGTGGTTGCTTGTGCACTTCTGTCAAATAAAGCCATGCAATTATGGCTCTTACACTCTATAATGTTTATGGACCAATCTTGGTGCTGGAATCTGGAATTAGAGGCTTGACGTTCAGGCGCCTTTGTGCAGAGAAAGCCTGATTAACCTTTACAGCTACTGTATATATTTCATTAAGAAGTGGCTCCGTGGCTTCCTCTTTGCCGTTAGATTTGTTTAGGTGTCAAGAGAGCAGGAGACAGCCTGAAAGTGGGTGTCTCACTCCACAAATGAATCCAGAGCATGCAATTTGTGCGCACAAATGACTAATACGAGAGCATAAATTATTGAATTGGACACACAAGTTGGTTGCTGCTGCTGCTGGAAACAAAGTTAAAGGAAAAAAGGAAAAGAATTAGCTACAAGAGGCTGAAAACCTTTGTGGAGGTGCAGAGTTGGGTGGTAATTCTCTGTGAGTTAATCAGGGACACTGCTCAGGGTGCACGCAGTAATTTATTCTATTTTAAATAAAATAATGTTGAGTAGTGCAGTTTTGAAATAACTATTTTTTTTTAGAAAAATACATTTCTGTACATGCTTGTTCTATATATTGAATATATATGTGCAACACTGAATTTTACATTTAAACTCATAATGCCTTAATTCACAATACGATTATGTCATAGATGGCATGTTGGACATTTCATGCGCATTTCCCCACAGTTCAGCAGGACATATTTGGCATCTGTAGAGAACCTTGGCATCTTATCTGGAATTTTAAATAAAGTTATGTGAGTTTGAACATTGCTTAGATGCTCAACATGCGTTTGTAATGATGGATGCGCCATCGGCTTTGGCAGAATGGAAATGATACCGGGGGAACAGATGATGTGCATGACAAATGTTTGGTGAGGGAGAGAGAAATTGGATTTTAATGTGTATGCCAGAGATGAACTATAAAGCCAGAGCCGCATGTTAATGTCAGGTGGAAGGGGTGCCACCGCCTGAGGACATTTTACTGTGAAACACAGAGAGTAAAGCACAGACAGTGAGTTTTGACAACCAAAAGCCTTCCTGAATTGAATTTGTTGGCTGAATCTCTCTGTTCTCTGCAGATTTATTACGGCCATTTTGCAGTGTGTGTTGGCAAAAAAAAAAAAATCTTGTTTATTTCTTTGCTTACTATCTTCACTCCACTCTTTCTTCCTCCTGAAGGTCAGAAGCACCAGAGCCTCAATTGCTATGACTGTGGTGCATCGAGGCTGATCCTCTCTAAGTAGGAGGGCATTTCAAAGTGCCATGTTAGGGGATCGGCTCAGAGCTTATCCTGCAGTAACTTGTATGAAAAATGTGGACCAAATCTTTGAAAGACCTGTTCCCACCTCTGCGGGCCACAGCCCCCAATGAGGTGGGCCGTGCAGGTGGCTGGCAGCGCAGTAGAATTCGCAGCAGATAACACGAGCCCTCACCTGATTGGATCAGAGCGGAGGAGCCTTCTCGTCAGCACTGCAGCAGCTGGGAGCCAGAGGGAAGGGCCACAGCGAGGCTCAGGCCACTCAAGCCAGAGAGTCATTAGTCTTACCCTGAGCTAAGACCGGGGCCCGGGGGAAACAGCTCGCCTCATACCAAAGCAGTGTCAGAAGGAGGCTTTGCCTGATTGATTACACTACAGCAGGTTTTGCAGGATAACATAAGTTACTAAAATTATAAGAGGACTATTCTAATACCTATATTCATCTGACTGTGACACAAAAGGCTGCTTGGTTGGTACACCAGTGTTACGCAATGTCACAATTAACAAGAGCTGGCCCAAAGTTCAGTTCCAGGGGTTAAAGCTATAGTTGGTAATGTTGGAGAGCTAGCAAGATTTGAAAGTGGCACCTCCTCTAAGCTCCACCCCCTCCTCCCCCTCCCGTCAGTGCTCCGTCCAAAGCCACGCCCCCACAAACTTGAACGCGCATCCTGTAGTACACCAACAGACGCTAATGCTAACATTGGGCTAATACGAGCTACAAAAGTAGCTAAGTGGGCAAACGTTACATATTTCATGAAAATAACAAATCCCCCCGAAGCAAACATATAAATACCTGTCCAACAGGAAGACAGCAACCTCTGCATCACTTTTCAGGCCCTTCAGCTCCCTCAGTTGTCTCCACTGTTCAAAAGCTGCACCGATATTGACTCTGATTTGTCCTCTCGCTTTATCCAAAGCCTTTTCCGTCGCAGCCTTTTCCGCCTCCGACTTTCTTTTCTCAGCCTGTTTAGTGGGGCGAGCCGTTACAAGTAACGCTGGAAGTGGTACTTTTGGCTGCATTTTCTCTGCCATTGTTCAGCAAACTCCTGCTTACTCAGTATTTCTGCTGAGGAGTGTGCTGAATAATCTCTGAACAGGATTACCAACTATAGCTTTAAAGCAAGAAAAAATTCAGTCCCTGAAATGTGGAGCACGGAAGATTTGTATGCCTGAAATCTGAAATCTTTTCCGGAGCGGAGGGCTTGGTGTTGCGGTCACAAAATGAAGAAATAGAAATGTATGTGTTGTGAAGGAACGTGTTTATTACCAAAACGAACAAAAAGATTATAGCTTTAGTAGTTACTTTTCAGATTAAACTTTTATAGCATAATGAGTTTAGAATTTAGTTTAATTTGTGAAATTAGAAGTAGGGGAACACTTTTGGCCTCTGAGAGAGCAGTGTTCCCCCACTATCAAAAGTTTAAAACTTCAGCATAGAGGATTTTTATTGCAACTTTGCAACTGGTTTCTGTAACCTTCAAAATTACCGATCTCACTGTGACATGATGTGAAAACATGCACAGGCGTCAGTGTTGATTGGTTATCACTTGTGCCGTGTAACCAATCAGAGGGGGCTGTAGGCAGGACATCCTTACAAAGCCCAGTGCAGTGGGGACTGCGGGCAGGGAGGGAGATGGCTGTATCAGAGCCAAAGGAGCGAGTTTTAAAATACATTTATTTGATCGGTTATCAATGAAAAAACGTCCCATGTCGATTATGGTAAACAATAGGTTGTGTTTACTCACACACTGTGTGCCTAAATCATTTTCCCGGTTCGCACATGTATTTTTAGGGGCAAATGCGAGTGAAATGCTCGCACAGCAGAGCACTGCTGCCCGTGCCGGACAGAAACTTTGCCAAGCCGGAAATCTGGCACTGTGCTGGAGAACTTTAACGCCTGTCAGTTCACATAAATAAAAATGAACAAGTTCACATTCATTTGAATTATTATTTTTTTGAACAAAAAATGAGTTAGTTAACGTTCTTTCTGCTTTTTTTTTTTTCATTTTTGTTCATGTTTGTTGCTAAGATGCTTTGAGGTTTTTGTTTTTTTTAAGTAGAACCTTTTCCCACATATCCATCCCCAGCCCATAAACACTGCCACTGCCCATTTCCCAAACTGAATTAATTGCTGTATCCTACTATAAAGTCAAAGAGACTACTTCTAAAAGCCTTAAGTGAGTATATTTTTGTCAGTTTAACAACAAATCATATGATGTAGAAAGAGGGGAAAAAAGAAAGAGGTGCAGTCAGGGCATGAAAGGATTCCTGAATAGACCTAGGGGGCACAGGGCCAAAGTTTAAGGGGGCCAATGGTCCTTCAATTTCACTCAAATAACACGTAATGTCCTGGAAGAGATTTAAAATGACCACAAAGAACCACAAAGAGACACAAAACAATTACAAAAAGGAACAACACAATCACAAAGAGACAAACAGTTACCACAAGACAAAAAATACTAAAGAAAGACCTCAAAATACAGAAGTACAAAACCACAAAAAGATGCATTACAGCTCCAAAGAGATGCGAAACAATGACACAAAACAAGGCTAAACAACTGTAAAGTGTGTGTGTCTTGCTTCTGCAGAAAAGGTGGGGGGTAGGGTGCTTTTGCATATCTGTGCCCAGGGGCCCTTTGTCTGATAATCTGCCCCTGAGTAAAGTTATACTGTTGATTCAATGGAAATTTTATTTAGTCTGCGAGAACCAAATTATGCAACAGTTCAAATGCATAAAAAAGAAAATTCACACGCTTCCAAGGGAGCTGGCACAGGCTCCAAAACAGGCTTCATTACAGGCGCTATAGCTGAAAGATGTGATTTCAGTTATGCCAGAAAGACTATTTAGAGAAAGCAGTAATGGGAAAATGAGGTGGGGTCTCATGTGCAAAACAATCTGTAGGATCCATACTTAAAATGTACATACAGACAAAAGCCAAAAATGGCGTGTGCCAAAAAATATTCGGCAATTTCTACAGTCGGGCTTCCACCTCACCATCTGCATCGCCAACTTCCTGTCTCCAAAATGTTGGTAAGCATGGGTCAAAGTTTCTCCCATCAAGTCTGTTTCTGTAGATCACAACTTTTGCGTGGGAAGTGGCGTACACCTCTTTCAGGCCTTGTTTTTTGAATTATATTCTTACCTTTTGCTCATCATTACTAGTGGTCATTACTCACTTGCAGATGTTTCCCCAAGACTGGTTGGATGCTTCAACTTGATGTGTCCTCTCCAATGTAGCTGAGGTTAAAACTTGTTTTTCAGATCCGGTGGCACAATTTGCATACAAAGACACTCAAGTTTACACTGTTGCCAACTGATGCGTTCATTCGCTGTTCACCCCAAACATGTGCATAAAACGAATAGTGCTCTTTTAGCGCATTCATGCCCAACACGTGGACACCACATGCACTGGACTGATTTCTTGTTTAAAAAGCCAAGAACTTTTAGCTCTCTAGATTAAAACATCAGTATCTCACATTACTCTGCCTGCACATTTGAAGCATCATTCTGAGTTTTAGCAAAGAATGATCTATTTCCTCCTCTTCTGTCTCAGCTTTGAAAATCAATTCTCACACAGGTGAAATATCATTAAGCCACACATTCCCAGTATCCCGTGCTGCACTGCAATAAAACTTTATTCGAAGGAGAGTTGCTAACGTATGCATCAAAACCCCACGTATTGTAATCTGGCTATCTGCAGTACACTTCCCCAGATGGCCTGTAAATTAAACTGCTAATGCCCAGGAAAGCTTATGACAACAGATACAATATATTAACATATGTATTGCCATACACTTGCATTGAGAAGTCTATTTGTCCTTTGCAGAGGACGTTGTATCCAGGGTAATAATTGTCAAACCAAAATACAGTGAACCAGGATTTGCAAGAAGCCATTTGGACATTAAAGAAAATTTGTTCAGTGCCCTCAACAGCACTTCAATAAATAATACAAGCAGCTCTGAAATTGCATTGTTATTGAATACAAGCCGCGGGCACTTCCTGGATTACCCTTTTTTCCTGTGTATCAGTTCACATTACACAGAGATGGGGAGTATTTACTGTGGAGGAACTTTATGGGATTTAATCATCATTTGAACTTTTGACTTTCTCTAATTATCCACTAAAGTAGCTATTACACGTATTAAGTGCTGTGACGATGTTTTTATGATTTCATGTGTATCTACCACGTTTTCAGGGGTATAGGTCTTTAAAGTACAGACTATGTTGATAATTAAACCTGCAATTAGTGATTTTATTGGCCACTTGGGGGCAGTGGAAACAAGTCGGGAACACAATGTTGACATATCATCACCTTTGCCACTATCTGTCTGTGCTGATCAGGTATTGTATATTAGGTTTTTACAGCTTTTTCTCAGACAGCAGCTGCCTGCTGCGGCTGAAAATAACACTGTAAGAGCAAACCTGCAAGAACATGGCGGCCAGACACCTGAAACTCACTGTAAAGCGCCATACAGCCATTGAGAGCTGCAGATGTAGGTGTTAATTCTCTGTGTTGCTTCATCACTACCAGAAACACAACAGCAGTGTTTACAAATTATCATTTAACACTTCAGTCTATAAAAACATCACTTATAGCAGTTGTAATGTGTAATGTTATTCTTTGTCAGCATGCTAACAGCTAATTACTTTGTAGCTGTGTTGCTTGCTAGACATGATTACCATTATAGATAACAGACAGTATCCAGATTATTAAATACAAAAAAAAAAAAAGTTAGTTAATAGAACAACTGAGTGAAATGTGAAAAGCATCACTTGCAATAACAAATCAACAGGGAGTCATTTTGCTCTGTTTCTGCTATTTGTGGCAGAGAGGCATTTATACGTGAGCTAAGCCCTCACTTTAAAACTGCAATCCCTGAAGAAATATTATCTCATTTTTGGAAATCCTAAAAAGTGATTTCAGAGAGAAGCAGACAAAGGAGTCTACAACAGGGATATTCAACTTTGACCAATCAAAAAAATAAATAAATAAAAATGGATTAATGGAATAAGTTCATTTTTATTGTGAATTAAAAAATGAACTGCCTGCTGAATCACTGGTCTACAATATTTGACAGAAAAAGGCTTCCCAGAATGTCAAACTGACTCAGTAGATAGATGATAAAATGATAAAGGCTACAGATTACAGTATAAAAAGCGAACCACCACATCACCTGGCGAGCACGACATAAGCCACGAAAGTTAAAGTGAAGCTCTAGCGATATTCAACCAGCTTTGTGTCATCGCAGTGTGTGCAGATGAATGGTGTTTGGCTTCCCCTCTGGGCCGCCAGTGCCAGGGCCTGCAAACACTGTTTATCTGCACTCACATCAAAGACACATAGCTACAATCATTAAAGGGCAAAAGCAGCATGTGTATAACATACATTCAGTATATCTTAAGTAGCTGGCTAGCTAACCCTAAACTTTGTCAGGGTCTGATTTTGGTTCTGGAATGGGAAGGAACATTTATCTCCTTCCATCCTCTACGAATAACAGGTATCATTACTACACATGCCTCAGGCACAACTTTGAAGCATGACTGCCTGAAAATCCACAATAGCAGCCTTGACATGAAGAAAGTCTGAAACAATTGCATAGAGTCTATGAAGTACAGCTCTGTAGTTGTTGGACTGTGGTTGGAGCCCACGGATGTGACACTATGACTGGCCAGTCTGCGTTCAAGGGGCAGGACTTAGCAAACAGTGAATTGTTTATCAAACAGTGAATTGTTTATCAGCTTTGTAAACTAATAATATGGTGATGTTGTGTTGTCAGCTTGTTTTGCTGCCCCCAAGTGGCAAAACTTCAATTAATGCAGCTTTAAATCAAGACTGTAGCTTTTTAAAGAAAAATATCTGAATCTTTCTCTCGCTAATGAAAAGTCAAATTCACAAACAATAGAACAGGCTCCTCTGAACTTGTATGGCTCAGATTTTGAAGGTCCCTATATAAAGGCTCTACTGTATGTGTGCTACTTCCTTACATTTTAGCATTTACCATTGTCCTGTGCCTTTAAGATGTTACCTGTAGTAGTTAGTTCAAGAATCCACCTGCAAATGAAAACATTATTTAAAAATCAAAATTCATCACTCGCTTTCCTGCAGGAAGCAAAAGCAGGTGTCTCTTCTTTGTGCTCGTCAGTGCAGTGCAGAACAAGGCGTGAACATGCGGCTGCAGATGAATGGAGAAGTGAGGTCAAACATGGAGCCACCTGGATCTGAAGAGGCCGATGCTTCACTCTCTGACCTGACAGTGTTGGGCTGCGTCCAGGGAGAAGCAGAGCTATCTGAGATGTCTAATATAGGCCCATCTGCCGCCCTCCCCTGGGTCCCCTGCTACCTTTGCCCCGCCATGTGTTCCCCCGTAGCCTACATTCCCAGATCGGTGGCAGCCGAGCCCACAATCAGCATCTGTCTGTGCTAGATAAGTCAGTCTGCGCTGGCCCGCTCACAGCCCCTCCACAGTTACTGAAAGGATATTCTCGCACTCCAGGCTTCCCACACCTCTCCAGTAAATTATCACCTCCCCAGAAAGAAAGCGCCGTGTTGCCTGAGAGTTTAGATTACACATCATCAAGTGCTGGGCCCAGACAGTTGACATTGCTGTGTAATCATCATTACCCTCCCAACTGCTTCTCAAGTAGGGTCACAAGGAAGTCAGCGCTCAAGTATCATACAATAAAAAGCTATGTAAATGCTACAATGTTCAAACTGCCCCTCATCTGAAGGAGTGTATATGTAAGTGCCGTTTAGCTGAGCCGTAAATATCTGGAGAAACTGTGGTCTGAGTGCAACTTGTTTTTTTCTATGGTTTGCGATGTGTTATGTAAGGGATAATGTATAGGGGCTGTGCGTCGGGGCTCTATTCCCCTGTCGGGAGTTATTTTCAATCAATCAATCAATCAATTTTATTTATAAAGCCCAATATCACAAATCACAATTTGCCTCACAGGGCTTTACAGCATACGACATCCCTCTGTCCTTTGGACCCTCACAGCGGATGAGGGAAAAAAAACCAAAAAAACCCCTTTATCAGTATTCACCAGCTCATTATACATTATCCCGCTTATTACACGGCTAATTATCAGTTAAATAAATAATGTTGTCTGCCTCCGCAAAGTGCATTAAAACCGACCAGATTTAACAACTTTTGGTGAAAGTTTTGTACTCACCCAGGCTTAGTGGACTGAACCGAGGCATAAAACTCGTGTAAAATGTCATTAAGCATGACTGCCGAGTGTGTATTCAAATCCATGTTCTTTTGTTTTTGGCAGAGAAAGTCCGTCAGTACAGTAGTAGTAGTACAGTACAGTACAGTATAGTTCAGTAGCCCATTTTGTTGTCTTTTTTGTATTTATCTCATCTTTCTCCTCCTCTATCACTTGAAGCCCTTCAGGTGTCAGTTCCTTGTGCCGTTTTTCGCTTGATATTTTTCTTTCCTTCTCCATTTCTTTTTCTTCAGCGGCATCCTATTCCTCAAAATCCTTGTAGCTACTCTCCAAATAAGTTAAAAGAAATGTTAAAATCAGCCATTTCTGTTTATTTTTTCCCTCGGAAGTTGTTTGACAGCTGCAGTGTTGCAGGGCAGCATCCCTAGCAATGCTGGGCTACATAGCAACTGTGTAATTACACAGTAATATCAGACCACTGAATGCCGCGACTGACCAATCAGAATACAGCATTTAATAGAGCCGTGTAATAAGAAAGCGTAATGTATACAATATGTTGTTTGACCCTGAAATGGTGTGTACAGTCTGCCACAGGAAAAACGACTCCTTCTTCCTGTGATGCCTTGTGTAAGCACAGACTTTGAAGCTGCAGTGCAAAAATATTCATCTTAGGCTACATCCTCACTGATACATTTTTGTTTTAAAACTCAGAATTATTGGTACGCTTACATCTAGCATCCACATTACTCCAGCGTTTGGAGCTTGTAAAATGCACGACCTCTGAAAATGCTGCTGACCCTTTAGTTTGAAAACTTGGGGGTTATACCTTGCATCTGCATTTCTGTTTTGGTACGGAGTACGCCCCCTGTTGTTCAACGTAAGGAAATGCATCTCTTTACAGATGGAAGAACCATTGCAGAAATATCAGATAATTTTATTTTGCATGTTTTTTTGCAACTCAATGCATGCGCAATAAATGTTACACAGCTAGCATGCTACCAGTGTTAGCTTGCTAAACATGTAGACATTTTCATTAAAAAAGAAAAGTATAAATCGAGCTGTGGTTGACTGAAATACGTACACAGAGTTATGTGGAAACAAACTTCTGAAAACTGACGCAAACACCCACATTCGCTTAATACTTGGGTCTTATTAGTTGTTATGTTTCAAGCCAAAACATTATAACGCTACATTATCTTGTGTGAGTACTCCTTTCCCATTGCCATGGCTTCCACTGGCAATGGATAGTGCTCTGGAGTACCTCTCTGATATGTCGCCATAATTGCTCTCTATAGTATTCTCTATCACCAAGCAACCAACCATAGACATATCTGCTTCCTGTTAATATCAGCCGCACATGCCCACTGTACATGAATGGTCATGTGATATGTGTTTTCAGGCATGTTAGTATGGGAAGAGATTCTTTCTGAAACTGTACTACTACTTTGTGTGTACGAAGATTATACAAAATCATGTTTGGTTGACTACTGTTGACACCTAATGGTCTTAATTTCTCAGAAAAGTTCAGTGTGGTGAAATAAATTCAACCTGCTTTCAAAATGTTCAATAAATTTCCATAATCATATGCTTTTTTTTTTCTTGTGGAGAGATGTGCCTTAATCTGTTGTCTTTCAAGTTTTTATGAGATCCTTGACACAAGTTGATTTATATTGGAAGTAATCTACTACACTGTTTGATTTTTTTTTTTTTTGTCCGAGTTAAAAAAAAAAAATCATTAAGACTTTAGACTTTGGCTCAGGTCATGGGCATTTTCCAGTGTAAGTTATGTTACAATTATAATTTCTGATTCTTGAGTGAGAAACTGAGGCTATTTCAGGTTAACTTGATGAAACCATGTCTATGGTAGGGGAGTAAATGAGTGGCCCCTCCCAAAATGGTTCAGTGCCAGCATGATCTGAGGTATGGGCAGAAAGAAGAAGATCAAAGCTTTGAATAAAATGAAAAATAAATTAATATTTACTTGGTTTAAAATGGTGCCTCTCCTTAATTGAACTTAACATATTATATATTGATATTGTTATTATCAAATGACACAGTTCTTTCCAGGAAACTAAAGTCACAAAAAAAAAGTTTTACCCAGTTTTCATGTCCAAATTTATCTTTCTATGTAAACTTGACAGACTTCTACAGTGAAAAATGATCAAAGTGGCAAAAAACATACACACACGTCTCTAGAGGTGAGAGCATATTACACCTCACCTGAGAAATATAGCAACCTGACAGGCGCCGCTTCATGATTTAGCTCCACAAATGTTCCACAATGCCACATGGATATTCAGCACGGCAAAAAAAAAGAAGAAAAAAAGTTTCGCTACAATTCTTTCCTACTTTTTTTTTTTTTTCAAAAGTTGCTGCTCACGGGGAAAAATGTGTTGATGAATGAAGCTCTCATACAAAGTGAGTTGCTGACAGCTCTGGAGACCTGGGGGACCAATTCATTTGCAGCGAAAGTGCGATATGTTGAGATCAGTCCCTCAGATGTCCCAGACGCCTGAGCACTTTGAAAGAGTCACAGGACTGTGCTTGCACTGGAAATTCAGCAGCGCTCCAAATGAATCAGTGCTCTAAAGCGCAGAGCCCCCTGCTGCCACTGTAATGCAGGATTTTTCATTACCTGACTGTATGAATCAGACATCTGCTGGTTTGATTTGCACTTTTAATTTCTGATGTAGACGACAATAGGCCAGTAAGTGGCTTTATGTGTCTGTCTGTTGAAGAAACAGATTTTAATATGTCTTGCCTTATCAAGGAATATGAAGTCATCTGGTATGAGGCAACAGCATGCAGGCGTTTTATCACTTCTACACTGTGAAATGATAATTGGATCCACTGTTTCCTTTGCTTTTGTGGTGTCGGCCTTACGGCATTTTTTAGGCAACATGGGAAGGAATTTATAAGGTCCATTTTTCCTCTTTACATAATGCAGTGATTTTTTTCTTTCCAGTATGAGACCTTCCAGGCAATTCTAACGTTCATTTGAGTCCTGTATTATTTATAACTCTGATTTCTATGATACGCCGCCGGAGCGCTTTGTCTGAGAAAAAAAAAAAAAAAAAAAGTCATTGGAGCTCTTAAAAGTCCACCTTGTGCTTTAAGTCATTGACCCGCCCTCTCCTCTATTCATCACTCAACAAATGGCGGTGCCCATAGAGACGCTCGCCTTCTATTACCCACTGTGAATTACATTAGAGGTATGGACTCACAATGGAGCTTTTTTTAAGCCTATGACATTGTCATTGTAATGGACTGGGGTCATGGAATCATATGTATGGTATAGTGCATAAAAGAGTGGTTAAATATATGACGCTGTTCTTTATGGCTTTCACATTATAGGCAAATCCTTTCACCTCTGTGCTGAGTGCGGCTCCCGGCGTGTCACACAGTTTACACAGTTTACCTGAATGCATCACCGTCAAATTAATCATGTGACCACCGTGACCCCAATGCACACAGCACAATGGAAATGTGTGTGTGTGTGTGTGTGTGTTTTGGTTTAATAGTGACATTCATGTAAGTCATCATACCAAAGGTTCACCTGGTGCTGCATGGCTTGTGAATACAGTGAGCAGAAAATAATTTTAGAAATGTAGGGAACAGGTCCTCCTTTAGTCCGCCATGTTGCACCACCAGAACAGGCAAACCAAACACTGGCTCTAGACAGGGCCATTCAGGTTTTCGCGTTGGTCATAGTACTAAGCAATGAGCACACAATGAGCAGTGTGAAAAAAAATTTTTTTTTAGGTTTTTTTTTTAGTGAAACAGCTTTGTTCAGCCAGTAGGCGATACGATGGTGCAGTAGTTAGCATTGTCACCCACAGCAAGAGCCCTTCTGTGTGGAGTTTGCATGTTCTACCTATATCAGTGAGGGCTTTCTCCGGGTACTCTGGCTTCTTCCTACAATCCAAAGAAATGCAGGTTAAAGGGGAACTAACGTTTTTTTCAACCTGGGCCCTATTTTCCGATCTACTTTTGTCTAAATGAGTGATAGGATGTTCAATATTTGACATTTCTCCAGTACGAAGCTAGGGCTGACCTGCCTGCAGCCCGTGAGCTCGCGCTATATTAAATAATAGGGCACTCAGACAGCGTCAAACAACGTCAAAATACATCCACTAAAAGTGCATTTTTCCCGCACAGATAGGCTTGGATTGTTAGTATAATTATCCGACAACATAACGGAAAGGAGAAATGAACGTCTGTGTTTACCTTTAGCTGGATTCGGACGTGCTCCTCTGCCTGTTGCAATTTTAGTATATGTGCTACCGAAGTAACACTGCTCCCTCTCTCCTCGTCCGCTCTTCAACTTCAATGAGCTCTGCGTCCGTGTACTCTGTGTTCAAATAAATACGGTCCATCCAGATCCAGTTGGTCAAAATCGGGGGAAAATTCGGACATGTTTGTTGTGGCCAGTCAAAACACTCACTCAGAGTGAAAATCTGGCTCTGAAATCTAACGTCTCGCAAGATTCTTCTTCTTCTTTGGTGTTTTGCTATACAGTCTATGGTGTTTTACAGCAGTTGGTCTTGCAAGACTTGACTTGTTGCAGGAAGTTACCGCTGGAGCGAGCTTACAAATGCAACTGTTTGGAGTAGTCATGGCTGAATTTTTACCTGAATTTGACCAACTGGATCTGGATGGACCGTATTTATTTGAACACGGAGTACACAGACGTACACAGACGCAGAGCTCATTGAAGCTGAAGAGCGGACGAGGAGAGAGGGAGCAGTGTTACTTCGGTAACACATATACTAAAATTGCAACAGACAGAAAAACACGTCCGAATCCAGCTAAAGGTAAACACAGACGTTCATTTCTCCTTTCCGTTATGTTGTCGGATAATTATACTAACAATCCGAGCCTATCTGTGCGGGAAAAATGCACTTTTAGTGGACGTATTTTGACATTGTTTGACGCTGTCTGAGTGCCCTATTATTTAATATAGCTCACGGGCTGCAGGCAGGTCAGCCCTAGCTTCGTACAGGAGAAATGTCACATATTGATCATCCTATCACTCATTTAGACAAAAGTAGATCGGAAAGTAGGGCCCAGGTTGAAAAAAACGTTAGTTCCCCTTTAACTGGTGACTCTAAATGGGCCGTAGGTGTGAATGTGAGTGTGAATGGTTGTTTGTCTCTATGTGTCAGCCCTGTGCTAGTCTGGCGACCTGTCCAGGGTGTACCCCACCTCTCGCCCAGTGTCAGCTGGGATAGGTTCCAGCCCCGATGCGACCCCGACCAGAATAAGCGGTTACGGAATATGAATGAATGATTGAGCTTTATTCAGGTTTTTTACGAGTTTACATCTTCAAATCTGTTTATTCTGGAGAGAAAGAGACCTCAGCGAATAGTTCAGCTCCCGATAAAAACCTCCTGAACAATGACCACTGACTGAATTCTAACCTGGAGAAGTGTCAGCTGGTCACAATCTGCAAATTTCTTAAGTGATTAGACAATACTTACAAGATGAAAACCGTCCTTGCTGCTAAAAGGACACACTGGCTTTAGGTGTGGTTTAGCTGTGTGAAGACACAGAAAGGCGACTGTTAATTCAAAACAACAGTGGCGGCTAATAAAGTTATATCAGAACTGGAAGGTACTACTTCCTTTTAAAAAGGAGCAAATAGCAGCACTGAAAAATTTCTCAGTGGAAAAGATGTTTTCTTTTCACTCTACTGACTTTGACAAGAGTTTGATTTACCAACTGGCTCTGCTGGTGAATTTGTTGATCTGACTGATTGAAGTTAAGCAGGGATAGATGATGAATAGTGAATTGCTCATCCAACCACATTTATAAGTGCCTGCCCTTTTTACAAACAGTTTCCACTGACGGCTTCTCAGAAGTTCTGTGTAACAAACCATCCTGTGCATCAGATCAGTACTGTAGTTGAACTCATCAGCCTCAAAAGTGAATTCTAAGCCAGAAAGCTTAAAAACTATTATTAGATATTTTAAGGAAGCATTCTAATACTGTGAAATGAACTGCAAAAATGAGTATTTGAAAGACAGACTAGCTGTTTTCCTCTGGTTCCAATCTTTGTGCTAAGCTAAGCTAGCCACGTTCTAACACAACTCTGTTCTTAATGCATAGCGATGAGAGCGATATTGATCTTTGCATCTAAAGCAACTTAACTGCTCCACTCCTAATGAACTTGGAGCCTGAAAGAGCTGAAACGTGACTGGTAGAATTCAAGTTTAATCCTAATTTCTCACAATAAAGAGTACAAAGTACAAGAAATGTCTTCTCCTTAAGTAATACTTAATACAAAAAGCTTTCTGCTATGAGTGCCATGTGTCTCATATGGACTGTTTTCTTCATAAAAATTCCTGTGTTTCATTATTCTTCATTAACGGTTTATTCTTACTAGGCAGAAAAACAGGTCGATGTATAAACAGTTATTATTTAGGATCAAGTGATGTGGAGCAAGAGGTGAGAAACTCCCTCTCTGGAGCCCTTTTTACTGAATTATTCCATTTCCTTGTATAGAGGGTGCATGTTTTATACAAGAAAGGCACCAATCTTTCTTCATTCAGGCATGTGTGTGTCGTCATAGAAGTCTAATCATTAGTGCATTAGACTCTAATGCAGAGTCACTAGCAGTGTGCTGTGTCAATTCTTAAGTCAAGGAATTAAAAGGAAAATTAGCTTTGCTTGAAAAAAAAACCTGATGTAACATGAAGTTGCCCAGTAGCCTATTTCAAACGTATAGAGGTTGCACACACACACACACACACACACACGCAAAGCTAAATGCGATGATAATAAGGGCAGTGGGAGGTTATGAGCATCAAAGACTCATTATTGCAGTGTGGCTCTTACTGTCTCATTTTACTTTTTTCTATACACGGACTATTAACTCGTCCTGATGCTGAAGCACAGTGAGAGTGGTAAAGCCCTGCTCGTCTCTGCGGAGCAGCTCAGAGCAACTTCACTTCATGGGTTCAGAGTTGCTTTTACCATGTTTGAATGGACCTACATCTCTCTGTTTCTTCTTTTCCTTTTTTGTGTTTATCTAAATAACACAGTTAGACAAAAAAAGGTCAAACTCAGAACTCACCAGGAGTTTCAGTTATTTCTCTCATTTCCCTCAAATCTCTCCGCTTTTTCAGCTCGTAGGAAAATCAGGGAAATTCACTTCTAAAGTTAATATTCATCAAAAATATTAATAGCAATAGAGTCAAGGGCATAATTGGTTTGCATTTTTTCATCTTACAACAGTACTGGTACAAGGCCAGTGCTGGAAGATACTGTAGCAGCTTCATGTAGACAACTCTGGCTGCTGAGGCTTTACGTTAGTTTCACTCATACAAAGTTGTATGTTTCTGCAAACCACAAATACATTACACGTGCATGTTCTTATGCACTTGATATACTGAAACAATGCTTTAGTCAGGTTTTCGCCCCAAAACTACATGGGTGTGGTTGGGAAAAGATTATGTTTGGGCTTAAAATAGCCTGTTTGGGAGGCACAATCTCAGCAGCAAAAGAAACGATGCCTTGTTAAAGTGTGACTGCTTCTTGTGACACTACCCCAGCAGAAAAGGCAGCACTGTCTCTGTAAAAATGACTGCTTTTCGCCCCACTATACCGACAGAAAAATCTGCGCTGTCTCTGTCTCATGCCTGAAAAACCACTAGAAAAGCTGTGATGGGTTACTACGAAAGCTGCAAGAAAAACACGAGTCACTGAACAACACCCACGTTTGGTGCCAATGAAAGCTGTTAGCAACTGCAATGACTCCAGACAATCACAACCAGTTTTGTTGTTTGTTGGTCTCTAATAGTGGTTCCTCAGTGGTTTGACTCTTGATAGGTGTTTAAGACACACCCTCTCCCTCCACAAATTACAAAGACAGCTGATACCTTGCGTCACTAAAGAAAAGTTACTATGAAACGTATGAATGTATAAATTTAAGGTAGTCATAGTTCACAGAAACGCACAAAGCCAACAATGCCAACATTTTCTTCTGGCGACAATCAGTGTAACTTAATACATTTTTACAAAGAGTGAGGACGCTGATTTTGACGACAAGTTGTAGGAAATAGGAACTTTAGGCCAGTATGGGTTGAAGGAAGTATCACAAAAACTCTGTCAATGTACATCTGGCCATGTGAGGGTTGTATTATAGACAAATCCTTGGATCATTCTGTCTTTTTCAAAGTATTTTCTCTAAGAGGCTTTGTCCGAACTGTATTTCTCTAGCTGAGATGTAATTCATTCTCTCCAGAGAGCAGTGATTGTTGTGATGCAGAATTAAGCTCTGTAAGTAGCTTCCCCCAGCGTGGATGGCATGTGTAGAGACGCTTCCAGCTGTTCGCATTGTTGCCAGAGAGCTGAGGACCTTCAAAATGGCTACCATAGGGTCCACTGTCAACACCTGGAGGTCGTGTATGTGAAGGCTGAAGCCTCTGACGGCTGCAGCTGAGGCAAACCTGGCTGAGTGATGACAGAGTACCTGAGGCAGATGTGACCCACGCAGTGAAAACCCTCACAGTGACACTCTCCACTCCCTACGATCAACCATCAGACATGATTACAGCTCTCGCTCCATGATCCAGTGCCTGTCTGAGCCCACTCCTTTGATTTCTCATGATTCTCTGCTGTAGCCAAAGTAATCAAACAAGAAGCTCTGCTCAGACAGAGACTTGACCCTGGCACGACATTTGTTAAAGTCGTACTGCAAATGGGAACCATTTGTCAAACATCTTCTATTTTATTCAGAGGGAATGAGGATGTTTCACCAGGTACCACTTTCTCTCATGTCATATTTTACTGCTGACTGGAGGTACAAGCAGAGATTTATTCAGTTGTGTATTTCTCTATAAGGATGTACAAACAGTCCCGTAGGTGTCACAGACATTAATTATCTTCATCTAGTGATGGCTGTGACCAAACAGGCAGGCAGACCAGTACCAGGATTTAAGAAAGTAAAGCAATTTAATGACATCAAAAACACCAATTAACATTCTTAACATGCAATGGCTGAATTTTTACAAAACATTGCAATTCTGATCATGGTGCTAAAGTTAACATAATGACTGTGGTCTGAATGACAGTATATTGAAAGTAACACAGTAAGGCTTGTTAAGATTGATGTAACAGTGACTACAGTGTCCGTATCTCAGCAGGGTGGGAAGATGTCACATATATATATAATCTATTACAGGTACTGTGCACGTTCTTCTTAAAGAGCCCAATGCAGTTCACACATGAAAATCAGTTCACTGATCACGGGGAGTAGTACTCAGTAGAGTTGGATAATGTTCTGTGGTTCTGGAGATGCTTTGCCAAGTCTGAAAAAATAACTGATGGCATCATAGTGATGTCACCAGGGTTATCTCAGCTTAGACTTTGAGATAGCAAATTACTGTGTTGCTGTTAGAGTACAATTTATTTATTCTTTTTTTTAATTTTTAAAATCAAAACTTTTTTGAAGAGACAAAGTAAAGGTCTTTGACAAAAGGGTGTTTATGCATTAGTGTCTTTCTAATGAGAGAAAGATATATGGGAAGTGTAGGATTTCTGTGTAGGACTACTTCCATTTTTCACTTTTTTTTTTTAAATTGTTTTAGCAAAATACACTAAATCCCAGGAAGGCTGCTCTTTAAAGGAGCAGTTTGATGTTATGGGAAATATATTATTACTATGCTTATGAGAACGATTTTGACGATTGTTTCCAGTCTTCATGCTAAGCTAAGCTAACTGGCTGCTAGCCGTAGCATTGGGACCACCATTTCCAGCATAGATTGTATAAAATAATGGACGTAACTACCATTTCAACACCCACTGATTTGTGGACTCCTGTTTTGAAGCCTTGCATTTTGGTCGTGGCCATCTTGGTTTTTTGGAGTCAGAAGAAACCATATTTAGGCGAGAGGGTGGAGCCACCGAGGAACGAGGGCTGGATCTGACTGAGAACCCGAGGACACTATCTGCAGATGCCTGTCACTCACAGTAACCACACTCTTAATTGTGCGCAACTTTAATAAAATGTAAATGGGTGAGTTATATGAAAATCCACATTACGTACAGTTGTCGTGAACAGGAAATCAGCTATAGAGTCCAAAACCGTTTTTTTTGTACTGGACTGTAAACATGTTGATTTTTGCTGTTAAACTGGGCTTTTTAATCATGGCTGTCTATGGGAATTAACTCACTTCTCATGCCAGCCTCAAGTGGCCATTCAAGGAACTGCAGTTTTTGGCACCTCCAGATGACTTCATTTTTTTTTTTTTTAAGCCCCAAAGGTTGAAGAAGGTTTTCATGTCTTTATGCTAAGCTAAGCTAACTGGCTGCCAGCTATAGCTTCATATTTACCATACAAACATGAGGCCGGTATAAATTGCCTCATCTGTCACCAAGAAAGCAAATATGCATATTTCCCAATATGTCAAACTATTCCTCTGAAGACTGTGTTTTCACAGCAACTACATTTACAATACCAGCTTGTGGCAAAGGCTTGCATTGTAATATATGTTGTCTATAAACTGGATTCAACTGTGTAGTTGTAGTTTTAATACAAGTTCTAAAAAAGGGTGAATAACTGGTTTACACAACAATTTCTAAAGAATGAGATATACAGCAAATTTTAATGGATAACTTTTTTGAAAATCTCCTTCAGATCTGGTACGGCAGTTTATGGAGCTGTTATAGTAAGCACAGACCAAGGCCTGTAATTTATAGTGTCCAATGGATGAAAATACTAAACAAGACATAATAGCTACATTTTATTTTCCTCTAAGATCAAAGGGAGCTTCGTGACTCAAGAATCACTATTTCTGATATGTAAACGTCCTTGTTACTTCGTCAGGTATAAAACCACTGGAAAAAAAATAAGTTAATAGGCAACCTTTATACACATCTTACATCATATTTAATGAATCAATTTCAAATATAAAAGGTCAGTAATATATGCTCCAATTGAAAAATATCAACTTGATATCCCCACTTACTGTATCTGTGGTTTACTACAAGATGACATCAGAGGCAAAGCTGCTTATAATGATGTGCAATGGAGAGTGAAATGTCCTAACATTTGTACAAACAGCACTGCAGCTGAAGTAATGGAGATAATAAAACGAAAATCCAAGCCCTCTACATTTTTTGTGTAATAATAATTATAAAAAAAGACACTCCGCACATACAATATACACTATATATACACAGTATTTAGTAATGGTCATCCTGTTGCAACTTGACAAAACAGAGCTTTATAAAATGTGGGTGGCAGTGTGCAGTTGGCAATGACGCATTACATTTGACACAAAACTTGTGCTCGGTATGGATAATGTCTGTTTCCTTTTTCATTTGTTCCTCACAGCAGGTTTAATGAAAACGTTGTCCGGGAGAGGATGGATGGCCGTTCCGCTCCTCATGCCGGGGTCTGAATGGTGGCTTTGATCTCAGCAGACGCCCTTTTCTCCTTTCGCCCCGCATACTCGCCGATAAAGGAGCCGTCCTCGTTGAACTGAGCGTCCTCGTCGCCGTAGTCCACCAGGCTGTCCCCGCTGTCCCCTGCTTTGATCTCTCTGCTCAGCGAGTGTTGGCTGCCCTTCAGCGGCTTCTCGTCGTTGTCACTGCAAGAGCGGCACAGTGGATTTAGAATCACCTCATTTCACCCATGGCTTCACTCTATGGCTTATTGGAGAGGCTCCAGCTATCACTGCTATCACCTCTACGATGAGCCTCTGTGACTGACATTAGCCTCTCTGCCAAACATTGGGGAACGATCAAACAAACACTCGTGCTAAGACAAAGTGATGACTGGAAGAGAAATGAGGTATTGAGGGGGGCATTAAACCGCTGCTGATTATTTAAGCTGCACATGCTGTGGTCCTGTAACACGTCTTACTTGCCAGATGACAAAACATTATATGCTTTTATATGATTGGGTTCATAAGTAATTCCCTGTTTTCACCAAAATGCGTTACTTTTTTTGGTCTTTTTTTCATGGTGTGTCACTCTTTGGCGCCTCTATGAGACACACCAGGCTTTCAACTAAATCCTATGTAAACCTATGGCAATAGTTGACACTCAAAGCAACTGACATAATATAAAGGGTGAGAAAGGAGGAAGGAGGAGAAGGAGCTGAATGGGTCAAACAAAACAAGGCTTTCACCCAGGACACCGCAGTTCATGTCCCCTGTGAAACCAAAACTTAACGTTGTTTTAACATAACATTTTGTAATTTACGTAGGTCACTCACATGATGTATTTACATCACATTACGTTACTCTTTTTTAACAATTTAATAATTTTAACTACTTATTTTAACCCAAAAATGAAGCCTAAGCCTGACCACGCAGTTTTGTTGCCTAAACCCAGCAGCAACAGTTTCACAACCTTAACCACGTTACAGTGTGTTTCAGCTGTGCGTCACAAACAGACGCTAAAGGGTGTCCTGTGCGTTGCTATGAAATGCTGAGGGGTGTGAAAAAGCTTCGTCATTGCATCGTAAGCAAAAGGGTTGATAATTGGTATGTCCCCACAGGTGGCCAATTTTTTTTCCCAAGGACTGCATAAGCAAGACCTGCCCTGCTAGGGTTAGGGTAAGTATGTCAAGGTAAGCTATTTAGAGACAGAAAAAGGAAGAGTAGAGCAGATCATGCCTTTGCCTTCCTTGAAAAAATGGTGTCATTTTTTTCATCACTGCCAATTGGAGCCAATCAGCTCTGAGCTGGAGCTGAGAAATACTGTTGACTACTGCAGTGTCATTTGTCCTAGGAGTGACTGCCGATTGTAACCTTGCCGACTTCAGACAAAAACCATATGTTGGTGGTTGCTGTTTGGATTAATTGCTCTGATTTGTTTTTTGTTGTTTTTTTTTTGTCTATTCACATTATTTTTTTAATGTTGCCAATATGACATCCATTTAGCGTTTCCACACCAGACAGTATACTTAAATGTGGGCAGGGTCAACTCATGTATGGAGTAAAATTCCAAGTAAATGTTCCTCCTTAAAAGTTTCTGACAGTCGGCCCAGTGAGTTAAATTATTTTTTCTCTGACTACAGCTGCTGTGAGAGGCAGCAAAACTACTTTTCATGTTATGATTATAGCTTGGTTTACTAATGTATGTACAACTTTCCATGGTATGAACAGTGGTTACACAAGCTTCAAAACCAGCCGCAACTCAGCCCTGAGCAGGGTGACCATCTGCTATTGACCAATCAACGGACTGCAGTGTTCACAGCTTCACCTTTAATTACCAGATCTGTGTTCTCAGTACCCCAGCAGAGGGGGGACCAAAAATGGGAACGGTACAGAACGGTTCCAGCAAAAAATGTGTACCGAAATGAACTGAACTGAACCGTACCGTAGCGTACCATCAGTGAATTCACAAGCTGATAATAATGAGGACGAGGCTGTGGATAAAGAGAGTCAAATTTGCTGCTACTTTGGGATTGTGATGTTACTGAAACAGATTATATCCAAAATTTCAGGCTGTCAAGGGCTACTTTTATGGACATCTGTCAGCGCCTCCCCACAAGACTCTCGAGGCAAGACACTGAGTTCAGGCGACCCATCTGTGAGTGACGTAAATGTTGCTTGAATTTAGAAATGACTGTTCAGACTGAGGTCGGGTTGCAAAAGATCAGACTTGTGTCTGATTCAGGCCCAAATCAGATTTGAAAAGCTCAGATTCCATGTGGTTTGTGTTGTTCACTCTGTTATGAAAAAAACAGATCTCAGTACACACATATATATATATATATGTGTGTATTTTTAAAAAAAATCAGATTTGGACCACTTTTGCCTACAGTCTGAACGCAGTCTTGGTGATAGATTTATGAGTATCTGGTGCAACCAGCTCCTGGAGTCAACATGACAAAGTATGAACCCTGTCACACTGAGCCACATCAGCGTTTGTTGTGCTGTGCAGATCCCACTGATTGGAGAATTACACTGAGACTCATGCTGGGGTAGACTTATGAAGCGGACCACTGAAGGATTAATGAAACGTGCCCAGATATCACTGCCCTGGAGATGAGCTGCTTTCAATTACACTGATTGGTTTTAGCTTCCCGCTGTGTGCCGGGCAGCTCGCATTTAGCTCCTTCCGGACAGAAAATGGCGACATCTGAGCGGCGCTGTGGCTCCCTTTATGATACGATGTCTATGACAAACAACAACACAACACAGTATCTAAGATCACAATGACCTATAAAGGGATGCTATCACTTGGGCAACACTGATGTGCAAACAGCTCAGGGATGCTACCACTGTTTATCACATACTTCCAGTTACTCAGGCCTTCAAATGTCTTGAACAGAAGAAGTGTAAGGCTCCACGTGAACCTGGTGCATGCTGGGGTGTCTTTTCAGCGAGAGGAAGAATGCAGAGAATCACAGAGAGAAGAGGACAGCAGAAGAGAATTTCATACGCTGTTGCACGTGTATTGCAGCGAAGTGGTGAAATAGTGCTCTGAGGGTTATGCTTACCTGTATTCACAAAATGTGTCGTCATTCATGCCCTGGGATTCCACGTCTGGGTGGAGGTCCTCTTTTTCTTTTACTGCTCACAAAATGAAAAGAAGATAACAGTGATTTCCTCAAGAGAAGGCTGCCAATGACGATCACTGTGTCCCCTGACTGCTTCATTGTTTGAATAAGTTAGACTCTCAGTCCCTGATTCCCCGCACTTATTCGCTTAATGAAAGATGAGTGCAAGCCTCAGAAAAGATTGCAAAATTTCAAGAAATACATTTTTATCTCACATTAGTTTTAAAAATATCAAGCTTTATCTTTCATAAAATATTTTTCATCTAACCTGACTTTTTATATGAATGTCAAATTCATGATACAGTGCACATTTAAAAGTATAGTTCTATAGTAACAGGAGAAAAAAAAGACGAGGCTCAGGCAAATGAAAGAAAAGGTTGCCGGAGCTACGGGTGATAATGAGAACTTAATGAGAAAACAAAGGACAGAGCTGCGTCTCGCTCTTTTTTCTGCTGACGAGCGAAGCGATCGCTGCCCAGGCGACAACCTGACGGCCATTAGCTGTGAATAATAAAGCCGATAAGGACTCTCATGCCCCCAATAGCAGGAATAACATTGAGATACCACAGAGCTTATGTCATCATTCCCTGTTCAGCTGCTCTGTGTGCAGCATTTGCATTCTGTCTCGCTGTGGGCTGCACTTTGTTTAGATTGTTGCTGGAAAAAGCTGCAAATAATGCCAAATTCAAATGCTGGACATGGAGTAGGAATGCTCATTTTCCTATCAATACACGAGCCTATTTATGTATACATTTGCATTAAAATAATTTAGTGGCTGGGAGAAAAAAAAACATATCAGCTTACATATTCCTGTAATGGCTTCTAGTGTGATTGATAATTTGTTTCATAGCAACAAACAGCCAAATGGAAATCTAATGATGCTCCGAGCAGCAATTACTATTCAAGCAAGGTGAGTGTGTGTGTGTCTATACGTGAGCACCTACCGGAGTACTTCCCTCCTTTATTTCTGTTGACAAAGCAGGCGATCAACACAGTGAGTGTGAGGAGAGCGATGGCACACATCAGGCCGATAAACCAGCCCTGGGTGGATATTCCTCCGTGGACGCTGGCCAGACCTGAGGAGAACAATAGCCGGTGACTTTGACACGCCTTGGCCTTTTCATCAGGACACTTGATTGAATGTTTACATCGACAAAGCCTATCTGATGCAAAGGCTGAAGGTGGCCAGGCGCGCCGCTGATGGAAACGGTCCAATATTAATATTAAACAGCTAATCCTGCTTGTCTAATTAATCAAGTAAGGAACGCTGTACAAATGTAATTCCTCTCAGCGAGTCTGCGTGGCCAAATTAAATCCTAGTGACACCGCTAAGGACCACACGCCGCGGCTTGAGTCACTGCTCAAGGACGCGCTTGGTGCAACTGCACTCCGCTCAATGAGAGGTCAATTAGTTCTGCCTGCTTTTCTTTCTTTTGTTGTTCTTTTTAGTTTCCCTCCTCACCTGTAAACCCGGTTGTGATAACATCTTCAAAAAAACTAGAATTATCAAGCCAGCTGTTTGGAATGAGGCGCACAGTGTACTCAGTCCCAGGGTCGAGCCCGTCAATGATGTGGAAAGTCTTAGAGGTGTTTAAGGCCTCTGATATCTTCCAGAGACCCTCACCTGTGCAGAGGGTGAATGATCAGGGTGCGTTAGTACTCATGATGACACACTACTATTGAATCTAGTGAGGATATGAATGAAAAGACACAAAGGACCATTTCAGACACAACACATCTAAAGGTATCAGATGTTTCACTGAAGCATCCCTCTAACAACGTCCATAAACTAACAGATGAAAAAGAGCAATATGAGCTTACGGTTGTTCATGTATGCAATGTAAAACTCTGTGTGCTCTCCTCCAGATATCCAGCTGATATTTGCGAAGCTGTCACTAACAGCTGAGCTAACATTCAAGATGGCAGGGACTGAAGGAGAAGTGAGACGAGATGACAAAGGAGAGAAATGGCAGAGAAGGGTTAGTAAAGGACAAAGCAGATCAAAGCCTTAATGTAGGGGTTAGGAGTGTTGTCAGTATGTGATGAAGGATGCTTATTGCTCTTCACCTTCCATGAAAGGAACAAGTGTGCTCTTCTGATTCTTAACACTATCGTGAGGAGGTATCAATTACGTCTGACAGATGGGGACTTTGGGTGAATAATAATATGGAAATGAAAGATGAAAAATGAAGAGCCACAGAGACCTTAAAGGGACAGCTCAGCCCCAAATTTAAAAATATGGATTTGTCCTCGTAACTGTAGTGCTGTTTACCAGTCTGGATTGTTTCGGTGTGAGTTGCTGAGTGTTGCACATATCAGCCATAGAGGTTTCTGCTTTCTCACCAATATAATTGAACTAGATGGTGCCAAAAAACAAACCAAAACAAACAAACAATGCACGCTTGAAAAACTCAACAACGATGCCCCCTTTCCAGAAATCATGGCTTGATTACTCCACAATAATCCACAGACCTTGCATCTCTACAGCTAATATCACTCACACCTAAACAATCTATGATGATGAATAGTACTACAGGTAAGGAAAAAATATGTATTTTAAGGACCATATTAGGCCATACTATTATATGTCATGGTCATATCACAAAAGATGACTCAGCCAGCACTAGTTCAAATTGTTCTCAGGGCCATAGCCAGAATTTTAGAAATACAGTCCTGAGGTTTAATCACCCCTAAAAATGATATATTATCCAGAACTGATTAGCTTTCGATTAAACATTTAGTCTTTGATATGACAGAATATAATAAAAAAATGCCAAGCACCTGTTCCCAGGCCTGACGTTATGCCTACAAATGTCTCATTTTGTACATCTCAGCCCAAAACCCAAAGATATTTTATTCCCTACGGAACAAAATTGATTAAAGCCAAAAAAAAAAATCTTCACATTGAAGACCAGAGCTCTGGTGTTTTTGAATGATTAATGACTAGTTACTAAACAATAACTAAACAATGAATCCATGATCAAAGTCGTTTCTGTTGATTGATTAATCAAATAATAGTTTCAGCTCTAATGTTTAGTAAATAAAAAAAATCTGCCTCAGTCTTTGAAGCCAATGATGTGTAATTTAATTCCCAGAGGCAACACTGGGGACATGAGCTCAGTGATCTCAGTGGTTGCTACAGCCTTGGTTATACTCTCTTTCTTTGAGGTGTCCAATTATTAGTGGGCTTTCATAATCATATTTTATGTTATTTGCTTTGAAAGCAAGAACAAATTCCATCCGTACAAAGCTTTATCTGCCTCAGACATATCATGTAATGTAGCCTTTTGATACCCAACAGGGAAGACAAACAGTCTAATAATGTGGTGAATGATGTGCATCATTAGTATGGGGAAAGTATGCTTTGACAGCAGCTGTCTAAGCCAGTCAACAAAGCACAATCCACTTCATTTCCCCACGGCAAACATGCAAATCTTCTGCTGTGTCTCCTGCTCAGGTGCATTATTTGCTCAGGTGCTAATTCGGCACACAAGGACACCTGCGTCTGCACTGCCCATACCAACCACTGCAAATGACACTCTCTGACTAATGCTGATGGATGAGTCTGCATCTATGGTAATTTCAATCATTGGAACTGTGCGATGACTTCACCTGACATAGGCCCTGGAACTAAAAATATCCCAAGGCTGGCTGCCGTGTTTTGTCACTGCGCTCCTCAGTTTGCCATTAAATGCTGCAGAAAGCAGCTGCTCACCCAGCAGGGAGCTGCTGCCCTGGAAGACGCCCCTTCAAAGTCAAGAGGCTTTTCTTTATAAGGAGGAGCCGGAAAATATTCTGATACAGGTGCCGTCAACAGCTTCCATTTATCCACTTATCTCAGTGTCCTGTAAATATCACCCTCCCAGTATGAGCTCACACCTCCCCGGCACGGCCCAGGAGGACGTTCATCCTCACTGTTTTCTCTCCGCTCAGATGCTGCCCCAGACAACTTCTTGTCCCTGAGCGGTGTTGCTGTTTACCCAGTTGAAGATTACATGGAAATGTCAGGTGACTGTTGGGTCAATACACTGACGTGTACAGCGGGGATCGAGGCCCAACAGATCAATCACTGACAATTAGACATATTTGTCCCCTTCAAGTGACTGCACTCCACAGCTTCACTGTCGGGTCGGGATATGGATCTAGTATCTTAGATTTCCCTGTGGTACAGCAGAGAAATTAAAACCCGCTTTTTCCATCAGTCTGCCCTCATCTTATAACAAACAATAAAACAGAGCTGTTACTTCACATTTCAATCCTTGTTTCAACTGGATGACAGCATTTGTTAAAAGTAATCTGAAATAGTAATCAGCCTACATACTATGGAGGTATTTTGTATCTTTGTTTATGTGTTATCAATTTACTTTGAGGCCATCACATCACTTAGTAACTGCAAAATGTTCTGACTGAACATAAACATGTATTTGTTTTCAGATATTTCCATATTTATGTCACTGTCTTTGCTCGTCTCCGTGGATTGATGCTGGTTGTGTCAGAATGTGCTGCAGCTCTACCTATGGTGGAACGAGTGGGTTTGGTCACTGGGGACTTTGGAGTGCTTGGAGGTGAGGGGGAAGCTGACTTGCCTGAAAAGAAAGACAGACCTTGTGGTTATCAAATGGGATAGAGCTCGGGGGTGCTACATACTACTGTTAGCACGCATGCTTTTTTCAGCTAAACTCTAAAATTAGTAACTAGTCGTGTCTACTGTGAAACATCTAGAAGAGATAAAATATATTTTGCATTTGTTTACACTCAAGGTGAGATGTAATTTGACTTGATCTTGTCTTTTAAAAGTAAATGGATGTTATTTTTGTACATCATTAATAGGAAGAAAAAGGGATGTCTGATGTTCTTCCTGGGTTGGGCTCTTATAGCATCATTTATCTCCTCAGCTTGAGTTAGACATGTTGCACTGAGTCTGCTGTTGCTCGGATAAAAGTCAATATTCGTTTACAGTCGCTAATGAGCCAAGATTAATATGAATTTATAATTAGGTTACTCATTACCATTGCTATTAGAGAGGAAGCCACAAACTTTATCTAAGGAGAAGTTGACAATTTTCTAATGAAAGGAGGCATCAGAGTGCTCTCTGCTGATGGCAAGGGCACACAGCAGACAAGGTCAATTATCTGCAGAGCAGCCCGGTGTTTGGAGCTTTTTAATTCTGTACAGAAAAATATAAAATGTGTCGACCTGTTTGAGAACCCAAACCTGATGATTTATTCAGGCCTGTAGCACCTGTCCTAATTTCTAAATCTAAAGCATGCACCCGCTAACTAAAATAATAATCACCACTGTGAAACATGTCATACCCACATACAGCAAATTTAGAAACACATAATTCAAAATGAAGTATTGGACCCAATCCCAATACAGCCCTTGCTCCTACCACTTAGTTCATACACCTCCAATCTGTGCTCACATCCAGGGGTAGGGTGTCCCAATTTGTGCTGGGATAGAGGGGCAGGGTGAAGTGTTTGGGCTACATGGCCCTTCAAATGGAGGTTTTTCAGGGGCACACTCCAAACCGAGTGTTATGAAAAATCATTGACAGGAAGGCTGCACAAGCAACAAAAAAAAACAAAACAAATGTATTTTCTTCATTAATAAAGCTACAACAATTATGATAACCTTTGTAATTTCTATTATGGTCCTTTGTTTTATAACATAAGCATAACAAAAAAGAAAATTGGAGTAGTATGCTGATGTCTTGGTTGCTAACTAGCTAGCTAATTAACATTGTTGTAATTGTTGTTGCTGATTTGTGCATGACAGTCCCACGTTTTGACATATTTCCATTTTACAAAACAAGCACTTAAACATATGTTAGTGTGATCACAACTGTCTAAAATGGTAGAAACTATCTTTGAGAAAAAATTATTTGACATGTGCTTTGATTTTTTACTTTGGCCCATGTCCGATCTGCTAACATGGATGGGGCAGGCTTTATCACCTATACTGCAGCCAGCCAGCAGGGGGTGGTCAAGATGTTTTGGGTTCACATTTGGGGAGCTGTCATGTGCTCCATCTTTAGCCCCTTTTACACTGCCAGATTTTCCGCGAATGTTGAGCCGTTTTGCCGGCAAGTTGCGAGCGTTTAGACACACAGAGCCGGATTGGTGAGTTGATCCGAGGTGCCCGATTTTCCGCCTCGGAATGATGATAGCAGTAATGAGCAGCTAGTGCTAGTAGCAAGACGGAAACGCAAACTGAAACACACTGTAAAGATGAGCAACTGGGGAGACAAAGAATTGCATGCCTTCCTTGTCCTCGCAAACGAAGAGGCCATTAACCATCAAATGACGGGAACGGTGAAGGACTGGCCGACTTACGAGAGAATCGCCGATGGACTGACCAGCCGTGGCTTCCCTTGGAGTATGTATGTCACTGTGTCTATGTCATTGTGATACTGCCATTCTTGCCATTGTCACCACTGATGACTACTTATCGGGGTCTTGAAGGTTTGCCCTGTGTTATAGGGGGATGTTTAAACACTAACCATTGTAAAGGATTGTGGCAAAGGGGCAGTCAAAAAACAAGGGATGTGGGTACCACAAATGGGATTGGGCCCTGATGTTATAGCAGTGTTTCAAAACAGTGTAGGTATGACATAGTGCCGCAGTACTGACATGAACGCAGATTTACATACTGAGGCCAACAGTGGGAGCCAAAGTGGAAGCTGCAGGAAAAAATAGAAAAGAAAGAAAAAAAAACAGACAGAGGGGACAAACAATGCTAAGCAGACATTTACACATTCGCTCACATTAACAATACACACTGAATGATCACAGGTAATGCTTTAAGCAGTGCACGTTTTAGTGGCAAAAGAGAAAGCAAGCAGAGGACAATTAACAGAAACGACACTGACATATACACACACACACTGATAGTGCAGCTGCCACAAATAACTTTCATGCTCCAATCTTAAGTCTCACACACACACACACACACGAAACAGCTCCACAAAAATTCAATACATAAAAAATGAGCCTTTCTCCCTGTAATCATTTCTGCTGGCTTTTCAGCATGCAAATAAACAACCCCTAAGAGCCAATTAAGTTTCTTTCTGTGATTGTAAGGATTCTTCCAGTAAACACTAAGTAATCGCTCGCATATTCAACACCTGCAGTGAGTTGCAACGTTAAGTTGAGTCGTTTTGTTTTTTCATAACGCAACTTGAATGACATATTAAATTTCTCTGGGGTGCATTTGTAGTAAAAGCGCCACCCAATTATTTATGCTGACAGTATCTGTTGCTGCAGTCCATTTCACTGACGCTCAGGTGGATCCAAACACAGTTTCCTGTTTCATTTCCCGTCCAGTCGTTCATACCAGCGCCTGTAATCTCACAGGAGCTTGACTTGAGTTTGTATAGCGTGCAGTCCTCAACAAATGATATGTAATTGAAAAGAAAAGATTACATGCTACAAGCCGTCTCATTATGATTACTTACCCAGCAACTCTTTCATGATTACACAATTCAGTATCAAAACCTTCAGTTTCCCTTCTGCTCAAAGCAATTTTCTTTCTTAGCTGATTGTTTCATAGCTCACACTCTCTGTCCAATCAATAAGCACTTGCTCTCTCATGACAGTGACAAATGAAAACCTCCACTACACCCATATGAAATTGTTTATCCACAAAAATTACTTACATGGAAATATGAAAAGCTTGGCTGCCCAGGCATATATCATATTCCACTAGTCCAGTGCCATTTTGAAATGGTGAAATGGCTTCGTCACCTACTTCACTTCAGTCTGAATGCTCCCCGGCCAATTCTGCACCTCAAAGCTCGTCTGTGATGTCATTGTCTACCCAAGGAGGCAGCCCACTCACCCAGCTGCTCACCCGCACTCACAGAGCTTATCCACACATCCAACACCTAGTCAATTGCTTTCTGGACCCTCCATCACTCACTTGTTTCTAGGGTAGTGGTGCACTCCTCGCTGACGATGGGCCCACAGCCCACCGTGGTGCAGGAGCGCAGGTAGAACTTGTATTTGCTCAAAGGCTCCAAGTCACGCAGGATCCATTTGGTGGTGTCTGGGTTGCTGATGTCTACTGTCTGCAGGGGCCCCGCTTCCTCGGTGTCGTTGACTAGATTTAAGAACAGCAGAAAAAATGGTTCATGCTTTTAATACAGCCCTCAAATAACACCGTTCATTTACCTCAGCAGAGGGTGTTGCTGTGGTTCAATCAATGTCAAACACTGCACTGTCTCTCTGTTTCATTACTTTCAAATACATTGGGTAAAATATAATGCGACATGTTACGTTGGCTTCATCACTGTCAGTTGTTTTAGTTTTTGTTAAGTGTTTGTATGTCATACTAAAAAGTCATTAAACATGTCAGTGTTTTATGTCACAAAGAGTCAAAGCGTGTGCACTTTTCCTGTGTGGTCCTTGATCCTACGCTTCCTCCCTAAAATGGCACACAGTCATTACATCTACGATTTTTGTTTCAAAATGCTCCAAAATGGTAAGTTTTGCTGTTATTTCCTTTGGGGTTTGGATTCCCTCCAGTTGGGTCACAGAAGGTGTTGACTGAAAGTGCCACCCTCTCATGTCAATAGGTGATTACAACCCTGAGAGAAAGTACAGGGACAAAGGGGGTAACAAATTTGTGTTTAAGAGAGACCTCTAACTTACTCTGCACATGCAAAGGAAAGGAAACAAGGCACGTTTACAGTCTGCACACCCTGTTCTTACATTGCTTAAAGGGAGCCTTTTGGATCATTTTCAGTTTTTTGTCAAATTCTTAGTATCTTAGTGTCACAGAAAGACAGATCTGATTGCCCCACCCCAGTACATACCCTGTAACTAGATTGTTCACACACTGCACGAGGGGAAAAGAGGAACTGTTTCATTTTATAAGTCACAAAGTCCATACTGACATCGTAATAAGGGAACACTCTCACACCACAATCCAAATGCCCTGTACTTACTCTGACATAAGGGAGCTTTTCCTCCACATGATTTAAGACTTTTTAAGGATTTAATGCCAGTAAGACTGAAACTTAAACCCAATTTTACAATCAGCAAAATTCAAGGGAAAAAATAAAATGAGCTGACATCAATTACTTCAGGTAAGGGACAGTTTTAAATGTTTATTGTAATGTAAAATATGACTTTTTTACTCGTGGCTGAGACGGTAGAACAGAACTGGAGAATACCAGGCATTCATTGGTGAGTTTTCTTGGCAATGTTGCGTTTCTCACTCTAGCCCCTTTTACACTGCCAGATTTTCGGCGAATGATGGGCCGTTTTGCCTTGCTGATTGGTGAGTTGATCCGAGGTGCCCAATTTTCTGCCTCGTAGGGTAGTCATATTGAACCTTTTTGGTTTAAAAAGACTGAGGCGGCCTTCCGCCATGGGAGGGGCCATTGATGACTTGTGGGAGGAGCTGTTGATGATGCCACACGTGCGACCCACTGGCGGTGGATAAACAGGAAACAGCTGATATCAGGAATTAGCGGGTAGCAAGAGGGAAAAGCAAACCTGACAGACACTGTAAAGTTGAGCAACTGGGGAGACAGGGAATTGCGCCACCTCCTTGCTCTCACAAACGAAGAGGCCATTAACCGTCAGATGACGGGAACAGTGAGGAACGGGCCGACTTACGAGCGAATCGCTGATGGACTGACCAGCTGCGGCTTCCCTCCCATGTCACTGTTTACGTCACACGTTGAGCTACACGTTTTGTTACTTGCTCACACCCTCCATTGCCCCATAAATTTGGAAAGATTGATTTAAGATATTTTCATACAACTTATTTTGAGACTTATGAATTCAATGTCTTTTAAGACTTTGTAAGGATCCACAGGAACCCTGATGTTTTTGTGATTCCTTACTTTAGCACACACTAAAATTAACTTTCAGCTTGCACTCTGATTTGAAGCACAAAGTCTGACGTTTTTAAAATACTTCCAACTGTCAATTGCAAGACATTTCAATGATGCCAAAGAAAGCAAATGTCACTTGTCATTTTTGGATTGCGCATCTGCTTTTTTTTTTGGCTTTAACAAAAGACAACTTGTCATTTACTTGTTTGGCTTCACTCCTCTTTAAAATGTTGATCGTGTCCTGCACAGTCACAACTAGAATTTATTAGTGTTGTCTTTGTCTACATTGTGATGGGATCTAATTTTTCACTACTTAAAGCAGCACAGTAGGCAGGGAGGTGGCATTTATGTTCTTTGTAACAAAAACAAACACAGCAGGTGTTCAGGTGACCTTTGCTGTGAAAGAGGTGCTACGTCTCTCTGGTAGGAGGCAGCAGAAACAATGACAAGAATGTATTGGTCTGCTTCTCTTTTTGCCTGGACACCACCCACTGTTATCAGACATCACGACTTTTATTTTGTTGTTGTTTTGTTTATCGGGACAAAAAACAGTCCACTTTTGGTAAATTATACAATCCAGGCTGTTGCAGAGAAGAGGCTATAAGCATCACTTTTCTAGCCTGTGGATGGATACTTTCTCACTTATCCGGAAGCACTCAGGCCTGACAGCTGGTGCGCATGATCCTATAGAGTGAACTGGCTGAAGGCTGTGTACTTTGGCTCCTCCGCTGACTTCAGACAACAACATTTCCAAATATTCTTCAGCCCTACTGGGCCAAATAGAGTTGGCATTGTGTAGTGTGAAACAGACCAAGACTTAGTAACGCTGAAATCTGAGAGTGACCCGGCAGTTAGTATGAGCTGAGCTCAAATGGGAAGAAAAACAGAATGAATTGAAGCCAAGGTCATTTTAACACCCACTTGTGGAGATCAGTGCAGTGCAAACTTCACTCTTGATAAGTTGCTCTGAGTAACTCTAATATAGACTGGTGTTCACAAATGTGCACAAAATACTAATCCAGTGACAAAATCCTCACGTTAACTCTTCGCTGCAGCTTCTCTGCCACACGGCCACAAATGATGCAGCAAACTGCTGTGAATGGATCAAGTGTGAGCCCTCGTCTTTACCTCTGTGACAAACTTATCTTTGCCTTGTCAAGTGGTGTGACTAGCTTCCTGAGAGAGAGGCTGACTAGTAGTTGTTCAGTCTGTATTGGCCTAATCTGCCCCAGGCTTAAAGTGGGTTAGCAGCTCTTTGAGGCACTGTGACCATGCCACCTACTTAATGTTGAGGGGTGCTTTGGGATACATACAGCCTTTACATTCAGGAATTTATTGAGTGATTTAGAAAAGAACGCTGACAAAAACTTTCTAAGTTCAGTGAACAGCTATTATTAACACTACAAAGTTTACTGGTGGAGGAAAAACCTCTATAATAATGTCCTCTATTGGATGTATCTCACCGTATCTATTAGCAGGCCAGTGTGCTGATAAACGCACTGATCTTTTCTGGTGACAACTTGATACGATGATCAAAAGGTTTCATGCCACTTCATAGCAGATTAGTTTAACCGCTTAAACGCCCTGGTACTCCTGCACACTCAGGGTGTTAAACGATGCTACAACAGGCCTTCCTGTGAAACCTGTGAGACGTGAAGCTATTACAGGCTGCGCTGAAAATGGGCGTGGCCCTACAACAGCTGTGCTGCAGCTTGAGATTCCCTTTGTGTCGCTGATGATACACTGACAGCTGGCTACATTATCCTCAACATTTCGCACATGACTTACCTCAAGGGGACTTAAACAAAAAAAAAAAAAAGTCACACTTCAAAGAGCCCATCAGCTTTATTGCTGGGGTACAATGAAAACGTCCTCTCCTGAAATACCGTATGACACTTGGCCCGCTTGTGCAGTCGCCAAATCAAACTCAATTAGCCGGGAAATGTGGCACTAAGACGATGTTGGAAGTTAGTCGTTGGCTTTCATTATGACTTTTGTTTAAGGACGGTGAAGTGTGTGCACACGTGGGTTCGGTGATGGTATCCCCCGGGACTATGAGCAATGGCGACGGTGTCCCCTGCGGACAGTATGGGGTCAGTAAAGCCAGACCTTAACCAGCTGTGACACAGTGGCCTTCGTCAGCACTGGCTGAGCCACGATTGTGACACGCAGGCCGGCGGACATCACCCTGACATGTCTCCTATATACACACTCTGATCTCAGCGTGACCCCGGCCCTGTTAGAGAAGCACAATGATTTTCCTTCTCGTGCTGAGGATCATGGGTTAGACAATCACTAAGATCCCCCACCTTTCTTTTACCATTACACTCCTGTGCTGTAAATACATGTCTGTATCAATACAAAACAATATGGAGGTAGAGGCTGTGCATTCAAAGCAGTGAGGCTATTAAGATCTGTGATGTACAGTCACTGTTTCCAAACTATAACATAAGGCCTGTGTTTTTTTGTATATACTCAGTTTCTTTTTTTCTTAAGAAGGTGCAAGCTGAAAAGGACCCATATTTGTAAACACTATTACACACAAGTGGAAAAGCAATACATCCTTGTGGCAACCAACGGGCATCAGCATTATATCTGAGTTAGTTAAGCATGAGGTGTGGGGATACATACTGAGCTGATACTCCAGGAGGTACCCGGTGAGAATCCCATTAGGCTCCAGTGGCGGGGCCCAGACCAGAGAGACAGTGTGCCTCTGTACATCTTTGACCCTGAAAACAGGATTTTTCTCAGGGACTGTGGGGGCAAAGAAGGTAATACACACAGTAAGCAGTCGAATTCTGCAACCCAGTTTCCTTAGCTATTATTAGATTTTCCCTTCAGTAGTTGTGAATCAATACGCTCCATGCTGTTTTTCCACAATCCTACCTCCCTCTGGGGTTTTGAAGTTGAGGGGATGGCTGCCAGGGCCGTTGCCCTGCCCATTGAAGGTCATGACGATGAGGCTGTACTCAGAGAAGGGCGTCAGTCCTGGTACTGTGGCGTGGTTGCGGTCCCCGGGGAATGTTAGCGTATGTTTGTCTCCGTGGCTTTTCTTTGCATCCACCAGACTGCGCAGACGCCACCAGCTTACCTGCATTGGGAAAGAAGACACATCCTCAGTAATGCCTGCAAGACATCAAACCTTTGTGCATCACACATATGTTTATGTGTGACAGAATGCTGGATGAGTTATTGTATGTTTCTCTCTGGTGGTCTGTGCAGGAAAACATTGAGCTGGCCAAGTAAGGCAGACAGAGTGGGGTGAAAGAAGCAAACGTTTAGAGCAAGGTCAGGGCCATTCCTTTTAAGCCGTGTCTAAAAGCAAAGGTCTGTTTTTGAGGTATTACCCTGTAGCCTCCCAGATGTCCATGTAACTTGTCCTTGTGTACACGCGTCCAGCTAACCTTGACCACTGAGCTGTTCATCACCTCCACAGCTACATCCTCAGGTGCAGCAGAGGGAACTGCAAAGGCAAACACACATTAGAACCTACAGTAAGCTAAAAGTAAGTCAAGGAAAAACAGAGCAGAGAGGAAAGACTTGCAAAAATAGCCATGTTTCCATTCAATCGTCAGGTGAATTAAGTGAACTGTTAAAATGTTGCAAAATAGAACTGCAGATTGGAAGTGTTTCCATCAACTGGTTTGGAGGGACTAAACCAGGCTACGCAAAGCATTTTTCCCAGATGTTGGCAGTATAGGCTACACTTTAAGAAAAGGTTTCAAACCAGAAAAAAAAAACAAATCGCCTTGGTCGTCTAACCAGTCTAAGAGAGGAAACAAAGAGGTCTCCAGCAATTTGTTTCAACTGGACACGCTTTAATTGTTCTTTCATGTCAGCTAGTATTGGTCATGCTTCATGCTGTCTAAGACAAAGTGAAGCAATTCCAATGCACAGGAAGACATCCACGGCAGAAAGCTGCTCAGTAATGTGAGTTAAATGTTCGCTATTCAGCAAAGACATTTCCATATCCCATTTAGTGCATCAACTCTTTTTCAACAACAGCAGAAACTATCTCAAGCATACAAGTTTTTTTGTGCAACTGAGACAGTTTTAATGAATTTTCATAAAACTTTTCTAATGTGATACTTGCGCATAAAAGTATGTTAATGGAAACACGGCTAATGACACACCAGTTTGAGTTATCCTGAAAACAACTCAATTGATTTCATTACTGTTACTGTACAACTAGCTACATTCACTGATCACCTATTACAGACTGATATCAGTGGCCTCTACCTACAGTCACACCAGCTAATGTAAATGATAAAACCATTGAGCTAAGGGATTTAATACTGTATTCAACAACAACACATTTAAGTGAGGACACAACAAGGAGAGGAGTCATGACCTGAAGTTACTTCCTGCGGGCAAGTCCAGAAGAAAGCTAAAGACAGGAAATACAGTAAACTTCTGTACAGGCTGCTTTTCTCTTGAGAAACTGTAACTTCTACAGTATACTGCTGTGAAACTGAAAGTCAAGGTCAAACTCTCAGGTCTAAAACATTTCAACAGCATGAAAAAGCTTATAAATAAATCATTTCACAAAGTCTCCCTGAAAGTATCAGTTAGGCGAAAAGGGGAAAACATATTTGAATTAAAGCAAATCTTTCTCTATAACATCATAGATCCTAAAGACACAACAGCTGCTTGGCACTGTGGCACATCCAAAAGGCAGCAGGAGGTGAGTGGAGAATTTGTGAACTTTAATACCCAGAAACAACACGAGTCAGAACTCCAGACACAATGTCATCTAATTTTATCCACCAGAAGAATCTGTATTCTCTCTTCACTGATAATAACAACAAGAAAGGAGATGCAAATATTCAAAGGTCTAGCTTTCTTTCAATGGTACATTTGCATTTGCTTTTCTGGAAACACTTTATATTCAATTTGACTTGTAAGTAGAAAAGTAATTTTACTGCTATTGTACAAGGAGAGGAGGAGTTTTGGGTTTATGGGCATCTTCTAGAGCATCTTTTGTCAAATTTCCTTTAATGCAATTTCCAAACTTTACAAACAACTAACTTTCATTTATTTAAAAATCACATTTGTTAAACTGTCAGTTTATACACAGCAGTAAATTTCCTGAGTTCTCTGCTTGACTGTCTCCAACATAGCTGCCGGACTTAACTTGCTCATTTCACAGCTAAACAGTACACTAAAATTTGTTTCTAACAACATTTAAGGTGAGAAATAGTCAATGCAGTGACAGAATCTTGATTTATGTTTTAACAGATATTCTGTTTCATGTACTTCTTCCACAAAATAGTGAAAGTTTCAGCAAATATGACAATTTTTTTTTCTCAAAAGTTACCTACTGTAGCTTTAACCAATATCATAGCTGTTTGGGGGCAGAAGAACTTTTCAACTTTTTATTGTTCATGTTACATCTAATTTTGAAGCGTGTTGTGGTTTTTTTTTTTGGATATGATCAATTAAAGTCCAATATTCACTCTTCTTTAAGATCTGTTTTAGTCTCCACCAACTCCTGAAGGAAATTAATGCTCCATCATGTTCACTAACTAGTCGCTAAATTTGTCTGCTGTTTAATGGTGGGCAGGAAGTCGGTTTATCAGAGCGTTTTTTGTTTGTTTGTTTTTTCTGAAAATATCTGCAGCTAGAAACAGTTAATGAGGGCAAAGTAGTTACTGTGAAAATGAACGAATGAGTTAAAAGACACTAAAATGCTCCCCAGTGTTACAGAACACCACAGAGTTGGGTAAAATTTCTGCTGGTTGGTCACCAGTGACCCCATTCACAGTCCTTTTAATCATTTGATCCATTGCTAATATAAAAAAGTACAATGTGTGTTAAACTTAAGACAAAATCACATGAGGTCGGATAAGTTTACTTCCACTCACAGTCCTCTCCTGAGTAGCCGCTCACTATCTTGGGCTCTGGGCCCCAGCCCTGATGGTTCCTGGCTTGGATCTTGATCTCGTAGGGCACAAATGTGGGAGTGTTCTTCAACACAAATGAGTGTCTCTTCACCATGTACTCCTTCCATTCCTCCTCCACATCCTGCCTCCTGTAACTCACCTTATACTCCAAACCAGGGCCGTTGTGCTCAATGGGTAACAAGGGCTGAATCATGGAAAGTAAAGAAAGCAAAAATAGAAAAGGAGGAACAATGGTGTGAAGAGTTTCATAGAGACTTTCACAGTTGCATAAGACGATTGTATTTCATTGTCAATGTCTCCCTGGGATTTAAATGAGAAGCTAGCCCAGTGAACTCTGCTTGAAACACTGGCAGTATTTTATCCCACTATCTAATAAACCAATAGAACAACTGACCTGGTCTGGCAGCATGACATTTCTTTGATATAGGGCTTTCTAAGACATCATAGATGAAAAGATTTATCTCTTCACAGAAGTCAGACCGTGAGAAATACAATGAGACACCATTATCCGCAAAAGCAAATCATTAACAGTGGGGGAGCTCATGAATCCTGGATTCGGGACTACGTTACCATGACAGGGCAACCAGATAATAAGTGAAGGAGAGATTTATCTTTTTACAATAAAGCGGAATATATTATTGTACGTGTTGAAAGAAAAAAAAAGTCTTTTCAGAGCTCTCCTTTCTCTTTCTAATCAAAGAAAAGGAGCAGCTTTCAATGGAAACACATTCAGAGTGATCCCAGAAAATGGCTTTTCTAAAGATCTGAACCACAGAATGAAATATCAAACGTGGGCCATTTCTATTAAATTAAATTCCTATTGGTAATTGCCTATGAAACATTGATAAAACTTCATCTCTGTTCTCTGACTTCCAAAAACTGCAGCAGATGTGAATAATCCACTGTATAAAGGTAGCTGACATTACAGAATTTGCAGTAAGAGGATAATAAAAGACCAAACTCTATTTCTTACCTCCCAGTTGATATTCATTTCATGTGGTAAATGACCTTCGATTTTGATATTTTCAGGGTTCTTGTCAGGAGCTGCAGAAAAGAAAGAATATAGATTTTGTCGCTATTGTTAGTGGAAGAAATCTCCGGTGAAAAAGGCACACAAGAGAACAGATTTTCAACAAGAGTGGAATCAATTATGTAGCGGGTGTGAGTGTTTTAAAGTTCACAGAGCAGCTGTGTTGGCAGCTCAAGTGGCCTGGAGGACCTTATCAAAAAGTATGACAAACAATGAAAGCAGGACGCCTCAGACCTGATGGCAGGGTTTTGTATCTCTCTGTGGGCTCGCTGGGAGGACCCCTTCCTACAGCGTTAACACCAGACACTCGGAAGCTGTAGTCAACGTGGCCGTGGAGTTTGAGTGCGGCAGAGTTGTGGTTCCCGGGTACTCGGAGCAGCTCCTTCCAGTTTCCTGGCTCCCACTGGCTTTCCTCATACTCAATAATAAACTCTGTTGACAGGCAGAAAGACAATCAGAGCGGCCCCTCACTGCTATGGTCCTTGCCAAAGGATTGCTTATCTAACCACCAGCTGTGCAGAAAACTCCTCAAACCCTGCTCTGGGCTTGTATATCCCTGAGGGAGACTAATCATAACTCATGCTTGGATGAATCAATAATAGACTCATATTGTACAAGATGGTATCAAACAAATCTATTTACATGCAGAATGATGCCCTAAAAATGTGTATGTCATATTAATACCACTCACTGCAAGAGGCACTGATTCAGTATGTACTCCAGTGACACCTGCACACACAGATGCTCCTGTTACCTGTGGTGGAGCTGTTGTGGTTGTCCCCGGGGATCCATTTCAGTTTCACACTTTTGCTCTTGTGTTCAGACAGTACCAAGTACTCAGGAGCATCAGGGACATCTGAAAACCATCACAACAACATGGCTTTGGAAAATCACAGACACAACAATCTCTACAGCAAAAAAAAAAGGCCATGGGAACAAATGATCAATCGAATCATCCCGAGAGCCAGAGGATGTGGAACGAGCTGCATCGCTGCAGAAGCTGCCACTATTTCTTTAAGACTGAAGATGTCAAATATATCTCAAAAGGCTGATTGTCAGGCACAGCAATGCACCAATAAAGCAATGGTCTGCATGTTCACACTCTGCTTTGGCTTCCTGACATATTGATCCCTTTATGATTGTGTCATACATAAATGTAGCACCAGGGGTCTCTGATCTTATGGCCCAGGGCAAAAATATTGTTTGCATGTTAGCTCACCTAACACCATGAGCAGAGCGGAAGCCGAGTCTTGGTCGACTGGAGTTCTTGCCACACACGTGTACACACCCTGGTCCCTGTGGCTTACATTGATAATCTGTAGGATACCGTCGTCCACAAAGTATCTGTTGACAGAAAGATGGAGACGCAGTATTGATTGACAAAACTGAAAAGTGAAATGACTTTCCAGCTGGGATTAAGTCTGCAGTGCTGTAAAAAATAAAATAAAATGCAGTATACTACCTTGAATTCTCAGTGTAGTTGAGGGATATCTCCATATCATCTTTTTCCCACAGGAGCTCAAAGTCGTTGCTGAAGGACTTGTCGTACTCTGCGAGGCATGAGAGCTGGGCCGTGGTACCTATTAAGATCTGCAGGTCCTCCTGGGCCACGACTATTCTAGTGGGATCTTCCACAGGCACAAGCGTATTAGTTACATTTCAAGGACTGTGAGCCACTGCAAACACTTTTACAGGTAAAACTGTTTACCTTTCACATAGAGCATGGCATCAATGGCGGACGTTCCCTCTGTGTTTTTAACTAAACACGTGTACTGTCCCGTGTCATCCTTCTCCAGGCTGTAGATCTCCAGCGATCCATTGTCGTGAACTGCAAACCTCGGTCCCTCCACGGATTCAGAGGAGTCATCTTTGCTCCTGAAAAACATTCAGCAAAAAAAACCCAACCATTAAAAACTCAAAGTACTCTAAGGCCAAATTAAATATGAACACAGCTGGAGTCTGACTGGATAAACACTGGACTGTGGCAGCAAAGACGAATTAAAAGTTACTGAATAGAACATAAATGTTGAGTGAAAGACTTACTGTTAAAGAAACAGCAGGTGACCAATAAAGAAACACTGAGGGGCTGTATGTACCCAAGAGTTGAGATCTACTGCTCTCTGCTGGTGTGTGGGAGACAGGAACAAACAGCACACTTACCAAGTGATTGTAGAAGGAGGAGAGCTGAAGACATTGCAGTGCATCATCACTCCCTTCCCCTCCACAGCAGAGTAATCCTCCCCATCCTTGGTCAGAATCATAGGGGGCAGATCTGTGAAGACCAAGCAGCAGAATATCATCATCAATCCAAGATTGTTAAAAAAGCACAAGATGCCCTGATGTCCATATTCCACTGTAGATGAGCCCAGGTGTGGCACTTAACTACTGTACTTTCAGGACTTTTAGGCAGTAAAACAACGAGCAAGATCAGGTTTCTAATTTAGTAGTCTTAAAACCAGACAAAACAGGGAGGAATTAGGCGGCTAATCATGGGTTAAATGAGGCGACAACACTGTTGCTTTCCCTCTGCGCTAATTGCAGGCTCCTTTGTGTCAAAAAAATGACTCAGCTGTCAGGTTGTCAGAAATGTGTAAATGCGAAAATGAAATCAAAGAAGAAAACAATGGAATAATGAGTTAGCCGAGCGCGTGCGGCTTATCAGTTGTAGCCAAAGCCTCCCATTAAAATGGTCTGTCTCTGCTAATTGTTTACAAAGGCAGCCGCTGGGACTTAGCATTCAGCGACTGTCCAGCTTTATTAACTCCTGTGTCACCGAGAACAAACTCCCCACGTTTGTGCAGGAGCGACAAAAAGCAACATTCTGTTTTTTATCTGCACTTGTAAAGCAGCACATGTTTATCTTATGGCCCTGAAATCAGTATGGAGTTGGAGAGAACTTGTTAGCATATAAATGGCAGGGAACTGGGCTTGTTGCTCCACAGGGAGAACTGCTAGCCTGAATGAAGGAGCACAGCTTGTAGACAGCCCTCCTTCCCAGGGCTCCTCACTGCTTTATGGGCGTACGCTAACATCAGCGCCAGCTCTCTTGCTTGACACATCAGTCAGCAGTCTCCCAGTGACTCACTGCAAAGTCTGACACCTACTCACAAACACTGTGAGACAAATACTTTTTTACAACAGATTCTTTGCTTTCATGTACTATGTAAAAGCCTGATGGGCGAACACAGACCTAGAAGTACTTACTCATAATCATGATGTTTGCATTTGACAGAAGGGTTCCATGTTTGTTGGAGGCCTCACACTGATAGACCGCACTGTCAGATTCTTTGGCGTTACGTAAAACGATTGTGTCATCGAACACCTTCCTGTTGGCTGCAGGAGCACCTGTGATAGATCAGAGATACATCCAGTTAATACAAGAGTTTCACATCATCACCATCCATGCTGCAACACTGTACATGCATTAAAGATAAACTGGACTTAAAATCTCTGCTGAAGTCATCATGCCCTCAAGTCTGATAGGCTAGGGCTATCTCTCGCCCTCTTTTAAACACTTTATAGCGTAGTAGATAGTGCTGGCGCCCCATATACACAGGTTCGATTCCGGCTTGCATCCCTTTCTGCATGTCACCCCCCCCACTCTCTCCCTCTCTCTCTCCCCATGCCCTGAAAAAAATAATCTTTAAAAAAACAACAACAACACTTTATCCTATTTTACATAATATTTCTTACTGCAAAGAAAAGCAAATAACCTCAACATCCAGCCTTTTTGTACATATTACATCACCAAGTCATCAGGACTAACCCTCCAGTAGAAAGTATGGCATGCAGATATGGCCTTAAAACAATATCACAATATTCTAAAACTGTATCACTTATCTCTGTGTTTTAAAATCTCTAAAAACTACTATAGACTCCTAAAATACTAAACTGCCAATTTAAGTACTGTTACTATTAAGTTAAATAAAGTAATGTTACAATAAAAGTTAAATAAAGAACTGTTAAAATAAATTTAAATAAAGTAGTGTTTTAATAAAGATTAAAAAAAAAGTACAGTTGTTACAATAAAGTTAATTAAAGTATTTGAAATAAAGATAAAGTATTGTTATAATGAAATAACTCAAAGCAGAAGCACTGGTGCTTTTATTCTGATGCATCCAGCTTGTCTTGTTGATGTTTTTGCTGTGAACTTGAAGCCTTTCAGTCAAAAGTTAGCTGTTAGCTGTTAGCATTTAACGGTAGGGCTGCCCCCTAATAGCTGACCAAACATTAGTTGACCAGAAAGGTCATTAGTCAGCAAGATTTCTTTGGTTGCTTAGTCACAGAAAAAAGTGAAACTCTATTAGAAGCTGCACCATGTCAAAATAAATCAAAACCTATATGACTGGAACATTTGGGAATTTAATTCAAAAGGACAGCAGTCAGACAGTTTCATTTCCAGGGCTGGTACCTGCGGTTATTACATAGGCTAGTTAGTAACATGTCAGGCAGGAAATCCAAAGTGTGGGATCATTTTGAGGTGAAGGACGAACCCAAGGTGATATGTTATCTCATTCGTCTACTACAAACATGTCGTATCATCTGAAACATGGACGTAGCTGCATGCCCATTAGCCACTTAGCACAATCATTACTGCTTTATTAACAGGCAGCTCGCTCAGTGTGTGACGTGCACTTGAAAATAACGTATAAACCATTGTGTTGCCCCGCCCAAAATATATCATTTAAAAATTTAATTAATATCAGAAACATGAGGGCAATGACACTTATTGGGCAACTACTAAAATTCTTAGTTGGGCGCAGCCCAGGTCAGCAGAAAGGAGAAATAAGGATTTACTCACTGAGAACAGGAAACAAACTAACAGCTCTCCAGTTTATATATTAATAATATCTGCAAGTCCCACTTGTGCTCAGTGCTTGCAAAATGCAACCAAATGGTTGTGGGCTGGGGTCCTGCAGATACATAAACACACGCTTTGCTTGCTCATACAGTATGGCCCAGGAGAGTGGTCTAGATGGGCAGTTTTGTGTCTGTCAAAGGGAAAAAGTGGGAGACACGAAACACCAAAGCAAGTCCAATGCCGGAGGTTTAAAAAAATTAATTACAATATATACTCAATACTTGTGTTAAAGTTATCTTATACACCCGTCATGGAACAAGCAGCGATACATAGAGTATAATCAATATATATCGCCAACCCCAGGTAGAAAGGCTTAAAACAGTGAAGTGAGTTGAAAGTGAGACTGACCCTGCAGAGGTTCGCCATTCACCCTCCACGTTATAGTCGGCCGAGGAGTCCCAGTGGCAGAGCACTTGATGAGCACGTCCGAGCCAATCATACTGAGCTGACTCTCAGGCTCGACCACCCACTCTGGAGGCTCTGGAAAGAATCAGCATATGATCAAACTGATGAGTGTCATTATGAGAAAGACACTAAGCATTTACAGAGAGTGGATGCAATCACAGGAACAGTTGTGCAATATACAGTATGTTACTCGGTACAAGAGTCTTGCTGTAATGAACGCTACATTTACAGGTCTGACCATGGCAGACAGACACTGAGGCACAAAAGGCACTTCAGCTGCCGACTGTCTCCCCGCAATCATTGTTAGAACATAATAGGAATTATGTAAAAATTCCAATCATATGCTGTTGTGAAATTATACCTTTAACGAGCATGTATAATCAGATACACCTCCGTACAGACACGGATGACACAATGCTGAGCATAGCAGAAAACACAGTAGAGAGCCATAGAAACTATTCAAAGCAGAGGACATTGTGGATACAGGTATTTAATTAAAAAGTAACACCTGCACAATGACTCCAGCTCTATTCAAAAGACAAGCCTTTACTCTGAGCTGCATCATCATCAGGTAGGTGTGTACTACGCACAATTTTTCACCAAAAGGAGGTCTATAGTGGCTTTGCATGTATAGTGATGTGCCTATAACGATGCTCCTTTCTTTTTATTTACAGAACATCCTCTTTAACAGCTACAGCACATATACAGTGTACTCTTAACTTCATCAGCGGTGGAAAGTTAAGTACATTTGAAATTTAAAGGAAATGTTATTAAGTAATGTATTTAAACACACTTTTAAAGTACTTTTACTTTATGAATGTTTGCATTTTCTGCTACTTTATACTTTTACTCCACTACATTTCCAAGGGAAACATTGTATTTTCTATGCCACTACATTATTTCAAAGAAGAATAAAGATTTTGCAAACAAATAAGTGGGTAAGTGTAAAAAACACAGTGTATAGTTGAAGAATGAACCAGTGGTTTCCGACCTTTTTGGCTTGTGAGCTCTTTCATAAAATCAGTGTCTAGTTGGAAATTCAGTTTTGTGTGAGGACGTGTGTCCACGGTGTTTTTCTTTGACAGAAAAGCAGTGACGGGGCGCTGGCGAGCGCTCCATCCCAGTGTGACATTAAAAAAGTGCTCTCAGCTATTTTTTTTAATGACACACTCAGACAACAATATCCAGCTCTGCAGCTTAAACAACGCTACATAACAAGGGGTTGACTACACAGCTACAAGACAAGCTTAGAACATGTCAATGATAAAAGCACAATCCTCACCAGCAGCATTCAGTGTCCAGCTGATCTGCTCCCATGCTTTTCTGTCTTTGTTGTGATAGTTTCTGACTAACATACTATACAGCTCAGGATATACAGTAGCTAAAGCAGTGGCAGCGATGACACCACTCCTCTTTGAAAGAGGTTTTATATGAGAAGCACTTAGAACAGCTGCTAAAGAAAGTCAGAGTGCTCTGACAAAAGAGGCGACCTAATATGCTCTTTCCTCTTTGGGAAGAATTAAGAAAAGATTCTGGTACTCAGAAAAACATGCTACGTGGACACGGGCCCTGAGCTGCTAGCTGTTCCATCAAAGAGATATTTCCCCTCTAAACTTCTCGCATGGCATGTGCCAGCCCTGTGATAGTCTGGTGACCTGTCCAGGGTGTGCCCTGTCGCTTGCCCAATGTCAGCTGGGATAGGCTCCAGACCCCCCGCGACCCCTAAGAGGATAAGCGGTTACAAAAATGGATGGATGGATATTTAACATAAGCTCCACTTTGAGCAGGTACAACTTTAAAATGCTGCTTACACATGATATATCAGTATTAATCATGTCACACGTAATTATCATATCAGTTGCAAGGGACATTTTTTTGTAAAAGCTGTACCTTTACTTTAGCTGATAATACTACTGTACTTTTACATACATTTCAACATGCAGGACTTTCACTTGTAATACAGTAATTTTACATTGTTAGGGGTGTGAAAACTCCTTCCACCAATGAACTTCATCAGTATCACTGATTGCTGTCATATTAGAGCCGCTAATTCTGCTCAGTTGGCAAAGGGTCTATTACCAGTCTGTTATTCAAATGGCAACTATTATAATGATTTCAAATAAGTCAGGCTTGCTAACACCACTATTACTTCACAGCATGCTGTAGTTACCTTCTACTGTCACGGTGAAGTAATGGACAACTTGCCCAAGTACATTCTTTGCCTTGCACATGTACTTCCCGCTGTCCTCCAGTTCAACTCTGGGAACAATCAGCAATTTCCCATGATTCTCCAGTTTTGCTTTAACTGGGAGTTGATGACCTATCTTCACCCATTCAACCTGTGGAGTTGGACTGATAGAAAGAGGACAAAGTCTGAGTCTAAAAAATATGACATACTGCCAATAAATGGCAGCAGATGAGATACAAGCGTGGTGAAAAACAAGAATCCTAAAATGTTGGCAAAAGTGCTAAAAAGTGTACACAAAACTCAAGTTATTAAAAAAAAAGTAATTACTTACAATCCCTCAGCAATACATTCCAATTTCAAGTCCTCCCCTTTGACCAGCTGTGTCGCTGATGCGCCACCAGAGGGCATCAGAAGAGAAGGTCTTCTCTCAAGGATTGCATTAGCTGAGGAAGCACAGCAGAGAATTAGTACAATGAAATCAGACTTCTTCACTTTCACATCTTATACATTTCTGTACACACTGATGTTTATAGGTGACGCATAGCACCAGTGTGTTTGATTCTAAAAACATAAAACTTACCAGTGTCAGGACTCGTGTCGCTTTTTTCTGAGGTGAAGGTGGATGAGACAAAAAAACAATGAACATGAGGACAGCATGGATACATCATGACAAACATCACCAAGATCAAAATCACAACATAAAACCAAGGAGATGCACATAAGCAAGACAGCATAACACTTGGATGGCTTTTGAAGTGCAACTGTGAATATGGACATCAATGAACATGTTGGAGATGATCAGGGCTCTGAAAACAAATCACAGTTTTCATCATGCTGGTTTGAGAGGAAAACAGCACTCGAGCAAAGACAACAGAGCACAAGTGACACCTACTTGTCTTCACAACGACAGACATGGCGGTCTTCTGAACGATGGTTCGTATTCGCGGGAAGGCGGCGAAACAGCAATAGTCTCTCCTGCTGTCTTTCTCCACAGCGTGAGAGAAGTACAGGTCTCCGTTCAGGCCCATAGACACCCTCTCGTCCTGTTCTATGTGCTGAAGATCTGAGGAGGATTTCATTTGTTTTTGGTTATTTGTATTACATCCAGAGCATTTATAAGCCTTGAGAGTCTGACATAAATTAACTTTTTTCTCCCAGTTAAACTTTCACTTTTGAGGTACTTGTAACTTTCTTGAGTATATTATCGTTTAATGCTGAGTTATCATCACATTTGTGAGGGAAAGATTTGACTTTTTATTGCACTACTTTCATCCAACAGTGTAGTTACTAATTACGTTTTAGATTAAAATTGTATATACGAAATTGTTCTATCAAAATCTAAGTCTATAAATATAATGCATTTTTATATCATAAACCACGGAGTTCTGGGAAACATTAAAGATCAGAAAAATGCTGGTTAGGCATTGATCCATCAGCATATATTTACCAATGCCACATATGATAACATATAACATATATATTATGTTCCTGCAGAAAGGGTTTTACTTTGATACTTTAAGTACATTTTGCTCATAATACATCTGTGCTGACTTTGAAAGAAGGACTTTTACTTGTAATGGAGTATTTTTACATTGTTGTAATATACTTTCACTTTGCTTGCCCAAATGACCATATGTATATCATTTACTCGCCCCTGAAAACTGTTTTACTGGCATGCCTACGCAGTGAACAAAGAATCCAAAAACTGAGAAAATTCTTGATGAATTAAAGTAAAGGATGTTTTCATATAGTTTTGCTGTTGTTAAATAGGTTGCCGTTTACTTCTATTCATCAAGAACGTGCCACCGTTTTTGGATTCTTCATTCACCAAAGTCGTGTGCAAAAACAACATTTTCTTCACAACTTAAAAATCACACAGGGTGAGTAAATGATACATATACTTTATATGTATATATGTATATAATCAAATATTCCTTTAGTACTTCATCCACCACAATTCTACATTAAAGCTGTATGATTTTTTTTAAGACAATATGCTGTGTGATAGGTGAAACACACACACACACACATGCACATTTTATGCATGTTTTCAACCTGACATATTTGGTACCTGTGGAAACTTTGGCATCTCTAATTAGATTTGAAATTAAATTCTGTGGGTTTGAAAAAAGAATTTCAATGTGGATTCAAAGTTACTCAGTTTTCAGAAATTTGAAACATTTTTCAGTCTAAATATTTCTAAACACAGCATGTCATGGGTGAGAAGGAAAGGTATAAAAATATGTTATAATAAATATGTTAAAATATTCAATTTATATCCCAACACTATTGTGGACCCCAGAAAAAGTAACTGATGTTGTATATCAGCTAATGGGCATCCCAATATTCTCTAAGTGCTAGATTTATGATAAATAAAAGATATCACTTACTGATAGTCATCCAGTAGATCTGCAGTGGAGGTATTCCTTTAGGTGGATTACATTCTAAAACAAAGGGTTGGCCTTCCTCCACCACAACAGGATCAAGTGTTTCTTTAGGAAACTTCGGAACATCTAGTAAAAAGAGACAGAAACTAAAGTGAGTCAATGATGTCAGACAGAAATGAATAATTATAAGCTGCAGTCATCTTATTCTCCAGGAGATGGCAGTAATATCATTCACGGATCTAGTGGGAGGCATGGCATGTGTTTTCTGGGCTCTGTATCATTCAGTAGATTCAATTGTGTGGGATTTTTTCACTTCTTGGCCTGCAGAAACAAAACAGACATCACTTCTACTATTGTGTGTTGCTTGTCACTGCTGCTGAGTGGTTGAAGCCCAGCCAAATTTAGTCAAAGTCCCCCTTGGAGTGGATTTTCTGTGAGAATTTATGTACTGTGTTTGGGAACAAAATGAAAAATGTAGCAAAGGAAATGATGGAGAGCCCGGATCACACTCAATGCTTTTTCCAATACGGTGCTATAGATGAGATGCTGCAAGGGGTGGAGAGCTCGGGAGCCTCAATGACTTTCTGCCACGTCCAATACGATGAAAAGCTCACAATGGAGAGGTGCAGTCATTATATGGGACTACTGGCCCTGAATCACTTTGAAAGCACTGTAACAGAGCACCACACACACACACACACGCACACACTCACAGATGTATGTTACTCACGGGGCACAATGAACTCAATCTCCTTCGATATGGCGGTCCCAAGTTTGTTTGAGGCGTAACAGCGATAGGTTCCCTGGTACTCTGTGAGGTTCCCATTATTAGGTATCACAAAAGTCCCAGAATTCTCCTCTTTCATCAGACGGGGGTCCAGAGAGGGGTCGAATTCCTGGCCATTCTTCGTCCATCTGAATCTACATAAAGAAACCAGTATTGAAATGTCAAGTCCTTCAACTGAGACTGCAGCATGCTCTTTTTCTAAAGTTCATAACCGAGGCACAAATGCAACATGTTGGTGTTGTTGTTTGTTATTGGTGTGTGTCGCTGCTAACAAGCTCTCCATCCTCTCCTCCCATCTGAAGTGATGCAAGGCCTGGTACTCACTCTGGCTCGGGATTCCCTTTGGCTTCACACGTCATGGGGAAGCTCTCATCAAAAGGGAAAGCGATGAGAGAGCTGGGTGACTGAGCTGTGATGTCGGGCAGCTGCTCAACTGGGCAACAAACAAACCAGCATGAAAATGTGAGAAACACAACACAGGCCTCAATACAGAGCTCTACTCAGAAGTATCTCATATTCGACATGATTCTACAGCAGCGGTTCTTAACCCTTTTGGCTAGTGATCAGGAGTGAACAGATATAAGTCCTTGCCGGCACGGGAAAAATGGCTTTCTATTGGAATAGCGAATGCTACTGCGGGCTGTTAGGTTGCACTTGTGTGACATCATCATGAGACCACCAGCAGACAGAGTTGTTTTTTCAATTGACCTGCAGATTGCAGTAGATTCGTACAGTCAAGTCAGTTAAACCATCAGCTCCATTCAGCGCAAGCTTACAGACACCATCTTTGGAGGCAGCTGTTGACTGACGGAGAACCTGACTCACTGACTGCTCGATTTATGTGTTGTGGTTCCTCATGCCATGAGTTATGATTTATTTTATGATGTGCTTGAGATTAACTTTTTTTTTTTTGTTTGTTTGTTTTATTTTAAATGCTGACAAAACATTAGCAGATGTGTTTTCTTGTTTAAAATGCCATCTTGTTGTATGTTGGTTTAGGCAAGCAGCTGCCACCCTGTCCTCCCCTCTGCCAGCACTGAATATTTTACCAGCCTACTTTCACCTGCCCATGACCCCTATAAACAAAGCAATTTCTACTTGTGACCCCTCATCACAGGTTATACAGCCTTTGTGAGGACATATTTGTGAGCAGTTCAACCGAAGAGTAATTTTTACCGCTTAGATTGTTTAATGTAAAGGATTTTAAGAATCTTGAAATAAAAAATTTTGCTTTTCTTTTGTGTGTGTCGCTTTGTGATGATTCTTTGCCCTTCTTTCCCTTTCTGAATTCAGAGGTTCTTGCACATCCAGCAGGTGGAACTCTTCATGAGACTTTTTTTCCTAAGCAGCAAGTTGTTGAGTTTGATTTGCAGGGTGGAGAACTGATTAGTCAATCTGTTTGTGGTCAGATTGATCAGAGCTGAACAGATCAAACTGAGGAGAAGCTGCAGAAATGAGTGAAAGTAAACTTTCTGTTGCTGCCATTTTTCAATGGAAATGCTGCCAATTTATTCTAAAGTAGGTCTGAAAAATGATTCTTAGAACAACAGCACTGACATGAGAGTGCTGTTGTTCTAAGAAATGGAGCGCTACATTTCTATATGAATTAATTCACTGAGCCTGGCGCTTTGCTGCCCCTTTGCCCAGAGTACACGAGGGATACTACTGTATATTGTGGTGGGCTGCCAATGAATATATGTGAGAGTATTTATTTTTATTTTATGAAAAAAAAAAAAAAAAAAAGGCAAAAATTATAAAAACGGCAGAAAAAAATAATATAATTTTCTTTCTTATCCCTTCAATCATCTTGTGACTTCTTCTGAACCCAAGGTTGGGAACCGCTGTTTTATGATGGTTATTATTTTAAGTCTCTATGTACAGAGTTCTATCCCAAAACATGATTTGTCATAAAATACTGACAAAAACTTTACTCAAATTTAATAAAACATGTTTAATTTTGTCATTTAAATGTTATTTTGTTACAATGGTTTTATTTTGGCATAAAACTCTTATTTGGTCTTGTATGATCTTAGGATGTCAGAGTTGTGACATGTGCTAAGCATGGAACAAACACAACACAATGAGTGTTAATAATGCTGCATGACCAAGTGTGAAGTGAAATGAGGACATGCCATGAGTCCTGTGGCACATGAGTCCTATCCTATAAGCTGAGATATCAGTATTATGGAGTCATGACTGATGACACATGAGATTCAGATCCAACACATATGGCTGTGAGTAAAGCTGCTGCTGCGCTCAACAGCGAGCCAAGGAGATTAACAGATGAGAGCCGAGGATGTCACTAATACCAGCTACGGTATGGCGGAGTGAACTTACTGTTTACATGACCTAAAACTACAAAATCCATGGCAGCAGGGGGAAAATAAACAAAACAAAAACAGTCAGCAGTTCAGGAATAATCTTTTCATGTCACGAGCACTCGCTATATAAACCCTTTTAAACACACACATGAGTAATGCAAAACAGAGGACTGAATTAAAAGATATTGTGACATCAGAGAGCCTAAAAACATGTTTGCCTTTACAGAAAACCTGTTTGAACTGTTCTTTGTCAAGCCCTTAAGAGATATTTTGAATAATTTAAAGGGAGAGGTTTGATATGCGTTTCCAAGGAAACTGGGATGCACGCACACCCAACACAAAAGAAACAAAAACCTGATTCAGACAAGATAATAGCTGTAAATGTATTCCATTCACAGAATACTTGATGATTGTAACAGTTCTCTTTGGTGTGATTTATTTGCCTCTAAATTATTCAACACTTTTTTTTCTGATAAAAGCACTTCAAGTAAAACCAAGGACAACTTCTGTGTGGATGAGCATTAACAATTTTAAGACTTCTTGTACATAACCTGTCCTTGTACTCTACTGCATCTTGCTTCATGAATGTCTTAAAGTAGCTTTTAATGTGTTTCATAAGAACAGTTAAGTGTCTGTTATGTCAAATTCAGCCAATTTAAACTGAATAGTTACACTGTAAAACATCAAGTTTTATTTTATTTTCAGTGTCATTTCATAACTTCATCTGACTTGAAGTCTTGTGACTTGAAATGATAATTGGAATGAATATTCTGGTGGGTGCTCACTAAACTCATCAAATTTAGTTGCCAAACAAACATGATGAGCATACATGTAATAGCAGGCTTCCCAGCATGCATAGCCTTGGGAGCAAAGCTATCCAGAAGCCTGTCTTTGATTTCTCTTGAACATGATGGAAACTTGCTGTGTGTAACACGTGTGTATAACATATTTTCAAGACATGTTGAGTTAATTTAATTCAGGGTTGTTGTTTTTTCAAGTTCAGTCTATTTGATTCAGTTGGTTTCACATTTCCACAACTCATGAGCCAACAAATTATTCTTATGTTTTTAGGTAGAACCAGTTAACTATGTTTTCCAGTGTACAAGCAATGGCCCCGTATACACCTGATACTAACATGCATCCTAGGTGACTGGATCACAATGAGAAAACTCTAAGCACTGGTGAGAGTGCACCCAATGTGTCCTCACTGCACATTGGGACCTGATCACTCACCACATTTGAGGGTGTCTGGGCCACATGTGGCCACATTCTTTCAGCATAGTGTATGCTTATGTGTCCTGAGCCACACTGAAAGACCACCTACCCAGCCAACTTCTTTGTTCTCTAACTTTCTGTCGCTGCTGAAGCACCACTGAAGGATCGTCCCTGGAGCAGCTCTCCTCCCAGTGACCAGTCAGTTCAACGTCTGGCAGTTAGCTAACACAGCATCAGCTGTTTAACGCTCCCAACAAACCTCAATGTATCCTCATACAACCGTTAATATTATATTTTATGAATTAGTACCCGAAGAAAGGCCTTCCGTGCTTCACATTAAGTTACGTAGGTCAGGTTACAACAAGTAAAGTTGAGTAGAAACATGGTGACGACATACCTTAGAATAACTTAAAGCTTCCTTGGTTTCACATGGCCTTGAACACCAATCTCCTGGGGGAAAGTCCTGTCACGTTTGACCCATCCACTACCCAAAGCAATGTCCTTAGCTGGACTTTTGCTCTTGATACTACTTCCTTCTCCGAGCAGCTGATTACAAAGTTTATAAATGAATTACTGGCTCATGATTACGTGTGCTACATACAAAGTGTGGTGCATTACTTTTTTGTAAGTGTACGTACAAACAGGGCATCAGTACAGCATGCAAACTCATACTTACACCTAAAATGCTGGACTCTCTTAACGCCAGGTGCTTAAAACCTCTTGCTGGTTAAAAACAACAACACATTTGGTCTTTGCAAACAGAAATGATAATGCGTTTGTTTGCATATAGAGTGGGGAAGTGAGATCCGATCACAAGGGGTCACTTGAGACGAATGTAGAAATGCATTTAAATGCCAGGTGTGAACAGACATACTTAAAGCTCTGCAGCTGCAATCAGATCACCCAAGATGCATGGTAATACCAGGTGTAAACAGCCTCAATCATTTAAAAGGTGTACCACAATTACAAAAAACAGTTTTTCTTGGATGCCTCCAGGGTATCTCTCCATCTATCCAGAAAGCTTTGGTTTTACAGTATTTACCCAGATTCTAAGATATCTTTCTCTTTTAGTTTAAAATCTCAACAGCAACATTTTCTTTACAGAAACAATGTCTATGTTTTCCTGGAAATACAACAAAATGATGACATTGTTTTGTTCAATAGAGAACTGCTCTTTGAAGTATGGCAGTCAATGAAACGTGTACACTCCTGCATAGTACAAGTCAGCACTCACTCTCCAGAGGGATGTTGATGGCTGCAGTCGCATGAAAGGCACAAAAACAGGCGATCAAGCCCAGCACAGTGACCAGTCCCGGGCTCCTCTGCAACCTCATGGTTTCTCCTTAAATGTTGGACGTCCTCAGGAAACGAGTGCTCTCTCCTACTCAGTCCTCAGTTCATTTCTCTGGTGCGCCAAAGATGCAGTACCTGTGAGAGTAGCACAGACGGAGAAGGCCCCATGAATCCACCCACACGCTGGCAGACAGAAAGGCAAACCCCAAACACAACAAATCCCCCGTGACTGAGAGCCCGACTGCTCTCTGCTCAGCCAGGCATAACCAGGCACACCGCACATTTTCATTTGCATCAACAGGGACTCTTTTCTGCGCTGGTTCAAATTTTGCTGTGACAAAGAAATATTCACATTAAAGCCTCCTATCATCTCCGTCCCCTTGGGACTCAGCATGTTCTGTAGTTTGATGTCTGTGGAAGTGTGTAGCAGAGTGTGTGTTTTCCGTGGGACAATGGAAATAAATAAATAAACAAATGTAGGAGCCTGTGGATTTATTAATGCATGGCAGATGTTCGGTATTACTGCGAGAACGGCATTTATTCCAAAACCAAGCTGAGATTGAAATCAAAATTACCATCAAAGTTAAGATACTTTTCAGCAGATTTAATCACAGTGCTGTTTTCATCTGTGCCTGCATGTTTCTGATAACAATGACTCAAAGAGATTAACAATGCAGCTACACATTTATCTATTATTGCAGCAAATATTGCTGCCTGAGGGGTGTGAGGCATAAATAGCATACATAGTTAACAGTCAGAGAGAGTAAGCTGTCTGCGCTCGCACACTGACAGGCTGTGGAGTACAGAGCACTGGATCATTTTCCAGCTAACAGACCAGAGTCTGGACCATAATGAGCACATGATCAGTCCAGAGTGCAGAACTAGAGGAGGGAGGAGGACGGAAGAGAGCGATGTATGGGAATTTAAGTGTCTGTAGCAGTGGGTCTGTTCACTCTCTGGGGTGTCAGTTCATTAGTCTTCCTCGTGTTGGCTGGGGCCCAGCCCGGTGGGTCATGCTGGAGTAATTAGCTGAGCAGCTAACAAACGCGGCCACAAACTAACAACAAAACATAAGAGTTTTAGAGGAATGTGAAATCATATGGCTGTTCTACATTTAGTTTTGCTGGTGTTCATGCGGAACAGAACCAGTTTTACATGCAAGGAGCATCACACTGATAAAGTCCAGTTATTGCAATTAATAATGTCAAAGAAGGGATGTGTGTTGTTCAGCAGTAGTAACCAAGACATGAACAGTAATCAGTGTGTGCTCAACAAGCTGTACAATATCCAAAAGAAGAGTTCACTGCTCAGGTTTCGGGAGTAATGGAGTACAAGGAACAGCATTACATAAATAAAACACAAAATATGAGTAACTATATCCGTTAGTTTAAATGGGTGGTTTTCTGAATATGCTTACGATCTTTAAAAAAAGATTACTCGAAAGGATTACTTTGCTTTGAAAGCTCCACAGTGGCAAACGAACAGCTGATTCAAAAGGATAAAATGAGGAGTTATCTGAACAATACCTTCTCATTCCACTAATCCACTACAAAACCCTACGTAAGGCGACATCTGGCTGGAGGGAGATCACCAGGGAGCTGAAAGTTTCTGGTAAATAACCATTGCTAGTAACAATCTACTGGCTGTTGGCTATATTATGTGTCAGTGGTTTCCAGCCTTTTTCATTAAGGGAGCCCTTTTTATAACTGATTATTATTATTATTATTACCATTATTACTGAGTGACATGTTTTATGGATTTTTCATATTTTATTCAATGCATAACAAGGCAGTACAGAATATCACAATATAAAACGTGTTTTCTAGTGCAAACATAGAAAGATAGCAAGAACTTGTTCATGTTTTAAGTGGTTATGTATGCAGTCGAGCGCACAGTTGATAGGTAGCCTGCGTGGTTGTTCACGTGACGTAACAGCAGTGCATACTTAACCAACTTACTGTGGACAGAAGAGTGATGCTTACTTGCTGGAAACGTTGTAAAATTCATATGAAGTGTATTTCCCATAAAGAGATTTTCAAAAAAAAAGTGTGTGCAGTGCACCTGCCATACACTAACAGCAGAGGAGATGCACAGCCAGAAGACTGTCATGTGTTTTTGGTACAGAAACATAAGACCTAGACAAGATGATTTTGAAGTATCCAAAAGTAATCCAAAGTATTTAGAATACATTACTTAGAATGAGTAATCTCATGGGATACGTCTCAAATTATGTATTCAGTAATCTCTAGTGGAATATGTTGTGAAAGTTACCCTCCTAACACTGGTTGTAAAGCAGTAGTCAACAGGAATTGTATAGTAACTAGTGTGTGCTCAACCAACCATATAATATCTAGAAATGAGCTTGCTGTTCACTGTGGTACTTGACTCCTACTCTGACTCTTTTCTAATCTTCTTGCTGCCTTAACAAATTCAATAGGAAACACTGAGGTCAAACTCCTGTTCACAACATGTAATTAAATAATTGACCACAGAACAAAAGAGTCGATTTCATTCATTTGGTGCAGATCTGTTTTCAGATGAACGTGCACTCTGAACTTTTCGACCATGCCTCATGTTAATGGAATTAACTCTGTCTGTGACTCAATACTGGCTTTCTGAACCATTGTGACCCCTGCCCCACCCATCCAAAGTATCACCAACAAGGCTCCAGACTCTCAGTGTGCTATACATTACATACATCCAGACCACTCAATCACAATTCAGGCCTATTGACTTTATTTCCAACTGAAGATTGGTGTCTCAGAGTCATAAGTCATTCAGAAAAATGCCTTAGGCTTTCCTTTGTTTCAGTCTTTCCCAGACATGGTGATTTATGTTGCTAAACACAGATTAAAATCAAAAGGTAAGGGCTTTGTGCTAATTGGCTTGTGCTTTGTTGGTAAGATTGGCCTGGTTAAGAGGAGATGGAGGGGAGGGGGGGGGTTACAATCCCCACAAGACATTGAGTTCTCATTGTCCTATTGTGCTGGCCAAAATCCTTCACCAACCTAAAACCACCTTAGATGGATTACATTGTTCAAACTGTGCTTGATCACTTGCCTTCTGATTTAATTTGTTCTCCCCTCGTTAAACATTTATTGAGAACCAGCTCGGCCATCTGGTTGAGGGAGGTCCGCTCCTAGGGTTTAAGTGCTGAGGGTGATAATGTCTACATCGAAGTCGTAGGGTATGGTGCCTATTGGACCTGTATGATGAACACGAGAGGGGCCCCTCAAGCTTGCCTGATTTACAGACGGCAGGCTGTTCTTAATCCCCGCCCCTTTCAGCAGTGATCACACCAGCCTGAGATTGATGAAGCTGGCAGGAGGTTAAAAGCTGCTCACTGTGGGAAGGCCAATATGAACCCTAACCTGACTTAGCCAAGGCTCAGAGGGGACAGAAGCTCTGTGGTGGAGGAGGCACAGAGAGGGAGCTGAAGACATGTGGGCCAAATGAGATGTGTCCCCGCACTTAAAAGCTCTCTCTGAGTGACAGATGTAGAGCACTTTCCAGTAAACTTTCTTCTTGTAAACAATGCCAAATTACTTTCAAACGTCGACCACACTGACACAAAGGAATGTAACCCAATTATTCCCGTCATCATTAATGCCTTTGTCACAATGAAAAGTTCCACGAACTGTTTTCAGACTTCCAGCTTACCCAAATCCTGTTAAGTTTCACCTTAAAGCTTAGCGGTGTGGCAAAAAAATACTGATGCTTTTCTTTATATGAGCTCAAAATTTCTCTTTAACTTGTCAGTCTAATGCTGCGTTCACTGGGATTCAGACAGATGGTTGATGCTAAACTGTGTATGTTTTTATTGGACAAGAGCAGCATAGAAAAGTAATAAGGCCAGCAGAGGATACCAAAAATGTTAACGATAAACGCTACCCAAAGTTAAAATAATGTCTTCCATGACATAATTAACACCCCGATGCTACATAGCTCCATCACACAGGGAGAAAAAACGGGCGATCTGGACGAGAGGCTAATCATTATTAATTAAATAAAATAATAAATACCAAATCATTTTACTTCCATCAATTTCCTAACTGCTTATCCTATTGGGGGTTGTGGGAGGGCTGGAGCCTATCTCAGCTGACATTGGGCGACAGGTCACCAGACTATCACAGGGCTGACACATAGAGACAGACAACCATTCACACTCACATTCACACCTACGGCCAATTTAGAGTCACCAATTAACCTATCCCCAATCTGCATGTCTTTCGACTGTGGGAGGAAGCCGGAGTACCTGGAGAAAACTCACGCTGACACGGGGAGGACATGCAAACTCGAACTGGGAACCCTCTTGTTGTGGGGCGACAGTGCTAACCACTACAACACCGTGCCACCCATAACTTTACTCAATATATTTTATTTCATTCTTTGTAAATAAGACAGCATCCCCATAGCAACATATTGTCATGCATGTATCATTTTGCCTTGCTGCCATTCCTGACTGTTTGTATTCTGTGCCAGAAGGTGTCGTCTGCCTGAATCCATGAGCAAAGCATTTATCCTTAAATCCTTCAGTGTGGAATCTTTACAGCCAAGTGGCCTGCATCTGATGTCAGTTTGTATCAGTTAAAATCCCTTATTTCAGCCAGTATCTATCAGTACCATGCTATTTTTCATTAAGATAGCAAAATCATTTGTGACTGGTCCAAATGTGGTGAGACAGCTGTTAGCTATTATGCTGCCCACCACTGGAATCAGCTCCCCTTGAAACTAAGACCGAAACCAACTGTAGCCATCTTTAAAATTAAGCTCAAGACTGTTCCCTTTCCTGCAGCTTTTTATTAATCCGTTTTTATGGTTCTTTTATTTATTTTATTCAACTTGCCTGTGCTTTAATTTAACTTGTTTTATTCTCCTATTTTCTTCTATCTTTTATGTTTCTTATCTTCTGCCTGTAAAGCACTGTGAATAACCTTTGTGCATGATAATGTGCTTTATAAATAAACTTGCCTTGCCTATAAATGGGGTAAAAGCACATAGTAATGTTCCAGTCTGCTGTGGGGGTGTTTCTCTTGTTCCAGGGGATGCGTCTAATTCCTGGTGTCTTAGTGTGTGGGCGCTTGGTCTCTGCATGCTTTATCAGAAGGTGATGCTTTAGGTAATAAATGTAGCTTCATGTCAGCCTTGTGCAGCCTAGGAACTGTCTCATCCACTGAATGTGCAAACTGAGCTACCGTAGTCAAAGTATTACCACACCTCAGATGTATTGTTGAGTTGTTTCTAACAGTTCTTTGCATTTCAGAGCTGTTGGTGTCTTCAAAGTTTCCTTTGAGGAAGTGCTCATGTCACTAACTTTTGACACCAAAACCATAGGTGTAGATTTCCGCAGGGACGCAGGGGACACGTCACGTATTTAGAACATGTGACATTTGTCCTGGCCCATAAAAACACGAAAATGGCAGAGAACTTCTATTTTAGCAAAATTTACTTCATAAATTGATACAGAAAAGACACATGTTGGTGCATAGAAATTCACCAGAATGCAGGAAATTAAGTGTTTGACACTCTGGAGGGGGACCCCCTGTTTTATACGTGTCCTCCCCGGCATTAAAACAAAACCAGTGCCTTCAAACAAAACAGTAGCAAGAGGTGTGTTCAGCTGACTGAACCAACTACGCTGCACCTATTTGGGGAAGTGGCTTTTCAGTTCCTAAAAAAAAGCCATACGATTGGTAGAGATAGTTTTGTCTCCATGTAATAGGATGTTAGTGCACTAAGAATATAACATTTCTAATTTGCTTATCAAGATAATGCTAATTGGCAACCAGCGCTCAGTTTGTTTATGTGGCCTTGTCCCACTTCACTTCATCTCTCCACTTAGAGCCTTTCAGCTTTCCTCAAACTATTGTATACTGTATCTCAGACGATCACTGCGCAGCTTCCACTGACTTTGGCACACTTATACAGCACAATTGGCAAGCTCTGTCTGTTCCTTGACTCTTATGGTTCAGCCATCTGGTGTTGCATTACACCTTAACTTTGATTGATAAACACATTTATAACAATACATAAAAGGATCGCACACTGAAAGGATCACAAGAATGGGATTTTAAGGGGGAAAAAAGTGCCACAACAACAAGTTGTTTCCTGGAGCATTCTCCACACTTGTGGCTGCGTTGTTTAGTAACCGGGTGGGGTCCAAGCGCAGCCATTCAAAGTTCACTACAGTAGGCTCTTCAGCTGGCACCATCTGCTTCTTTCTCACACAAAGACAACAGGCAGAGAAGTGTGGGCCTACTGTAGTTTAATGTGCAAGCCTGTAATAGGATTAAGCAGATCCTCGTCTTGTCAGGCTGGATTAAAATATTCTCTTCGTTAAAGACCTGAGACGGGAAGACGGCAGCTCCACACTCCCCTCTCACAGCCCTGATAATGCCTCCACACTGATTCCCATTTGATCACTCAAGAACAATTAAAACAAAGGCCCAGCTGATTAACACTAAGCGCCAATTGACTCGCGTTGCTTCTGATGTGTGTAATGAGTGCGTTTTTATTCAGTCGTCGTTTTGTTCTTTTTGTACAATCAATTGCTCATTTAGCTTGCAAATCTGACACCCTCTCTGGCTCTCGGTAAAAAAACAAAGCTTGTGTGAGTGGCAAAACTTTCTTATGTAGAAATTAATTTTCGTCTGTGTTCAGAGATTCAGTTCCCCTCTTTGCTCTTCAGAATTTGTAATAGACTGCATTCTGACCTTCGGCAATGATTCACACAATCAGTATTCTACTGGCTTGGAAATGCAATTCATCTATTATTAAAATATTAGTAGCAGGAGAAAAAACAGAAACAAGATGCTAAATGAGATTAGGAAGTGGGAGCAATATTAGATAATATGCTTGTCTAATTGAGATTTGGCACCATTTTACTGCACTTCAGAAAGCATGGCAGTTCAATTATCACACCATTAATATTTCAGGGGTCTGTGGCTTCTGCAGGATGAGGGGACGGGAGACTGGAGCTGGGTGGAGGGGGGACAAGAGGAGGCTGAGGGTGGAGGAATGAGTCGAGACTCTCAGGTGTGGGGGAATGAGGCTCAGTTGGAGCAAGATATAGAGCGGCTGCACTGATGAAATGTGGGGTTTTCTGACCCCTGTGTTCTATATGAACTAATAAAGAATGACCTTTATGACCCTACCTCGCTGGGGAGAGACTGGGATACACCACATATAACCAGCAGTGACCCCGCAGAGCCTTATGTAATGACTACAGGAGGATGATTGTGTGAAGTAAATGTATGATGCAGTTCACTTAAAAAAAACAGAACAAACAACTGAAGAGGTTTCCATCCACTAGAGGTTTTTTATCTTGTCAGTAATGGGCATTTCAAGAAAAGCTTTTAATTTTTTTTCATGAACAAAGAGCATGAAGGCTCCCTGGCGCCTAATTAGCTGCTCTTTTGTCTGTCTGAAAGCTGTTTGTCTCTGTGAAATATGAAGTTCTGCTCAGAATAATCAAGCAAAACAGGAGTGAAGAATGTATGAATAAAACTTACGGTGGTATTTCCATAGAGAAGCTCACCATTAATTTTGCTACGGATTATGACTTTTAATTCTAGTCTTTTGCATAATTTAAACGCTGAGTGAAAACACTTAAACTGATCACCAGAGCACATCACGTGACGTTATAATAAATCATGGACTGTATGTGCCACTGTATGTAGGCTAGAACTACACCCGATGCTGTCAGAGTCCTCACTTTGAACCTGTTAATATGTTTAAAGCAAAAGAAAAGGCTTCAGAAAGTGCACTGCACCTGTGTGCATCACAGCTTACAGCTTTTTCTCATTTTCCCTCTGATCTGCTCTCTTTGAAGTCCCACAGGAGTGCCCCTTGCCCAGGACAATAATCACATTAGTGTGTGATCCTCGCTGAGTAGCCGGCAGAGAGATGAATTCACAAGTTGGACTGCAGGGACTGGAATATTATTTTGTGTGAACTAACACAGCGTGCTCCACTCCGCATTCATTCACTTCGTCTGACTGATGCTGGCAATTTCCCCAGATGAAACTGTGCCACAGCAAGACATGATCGATGGCTCTTATATCCCAAATCCTTACCTCCATCAGACCCCGGAGGAATTTATTTCTGCCAACAACTGAGAATTTCTGATGTCCCCGCAGCGCACGCGGAGCAGCTGCAAAACCACGTTTTTACAGAAATACCTTTGCTGCTTCATCCATTTTTTAATCCCTCCAGGTGTCCAATATACATACAGTCAAAATCATAATTTCAGCTAGTGAAATGAGAGCTTCTCTGCTATCTGTAATTCAACACTTGAATTTCCTGTTCCGTGCTCGAGCCGAGCATCTGGACAGCGTTACTCTGGGTAAGCTGTTTGACACAGCTGTCGGATATGTGGCCCAGTTCCTGTGCCTCTCCATCACTTAATAGGGTCGAGCTGAGGTTGTGTTGAGACAAACTCAGTGGAATGAGCTGAAGCAAGACCAGATACTCATGATTTAAGATTTCAAGATATGACATGGCAGAAACTCACTATTGCTCATTGCCTGCAGACACAACAACAGTAAACCCATCATAATAAAGTCCCTGAATCCACTACTGAGTCCAATAACAGCAGCACAAACTACAATCCCCAAGATGACCACACCGTTGCACCAATAGTCTTAACAAAAGCAAATATTCTAACCTTCATTCTGGATGATATGGTCAAGTGTTACTAATAAACAAATAACAAATGGTAACGGCGGTAAGCAATGGTGTATTTCACTCACTGTTTTTAATGCACACAATGTTTATAGGCAATAATGGGCATCATTCTTCTGCTTCCTGCTTCTCTCTGTTTTCATCTCTAAAATAAAACTAATAAGACTTTTAAAGCTGTAGTTGGTAACTTTTATAAAAAAAATAACTTTTTGTCATATCTGCTGAAAGCGTCACTATATCCTGACAGTATTACATGAGACAGATAGTTTGTGAAAAATATCATGGTCCTCTGTCTCCTTGTTGTGCTTCTAATGGCATTTGTTTGGATAGAAAACTGTTAAGCTGTAAAATGAGAAACTTTGCCCTCAGGTTGAAAAAAGTACAGGCAAAACTAAGCACTGCCCACTGGCCAGAGCAAACTCTCCCTTTACAGCTAAACAGTACACTAAAATATGTTTCTGAAGACATTTAAGGTGAGAAATAGGTAATGCAATAACAGAATTTTTAATCATATTTGATCAACACTGCTTAGTTTGACAGTTTCACTGCAGTTCACGAGCTGTGAGAGGCATGATTGACAGCTGTGTTGGAGACTCCTCGGCTCTGACATGGTGGATTCTTGCAAATGCCATTAGGAGCACTACACGGAGGCAGACAGATTGTCTGCACTACTCATGCACTACTGTGTGGATGTAGTGACAGTTGCAGTACATATGACAAAAAGTTACTTTTATTAAAGTCCTATAAGAGCTAAGATGCTAGCTTGAGGCAGTGAACCAATGGAAAGATGTTCCAAAACCAACAATATTTCTAAATTTAGTTTGGTTATACTTATAGAGTAACGACAGTACAATGCAAATCCATGGCTCATACCACAGCTTAAAAACACAATCACCAACTTATTTAACAGAATGAATTAAAACACAACTATCACTTCAAGAAAATGAACATAAATCTGTTGCATTACAAATGAGAACTAAGTTTCATCTTATGTTATTTATTCTAACACTATGGATGTTCAGTCCATGGTAAATGTAAATAAAAATATTTGGAGGTCTGGAGTGACTCACCTATAGAAGATCACCACTACTGTTCAGTGCTCAGTACAAGTGGGATGCAAATATGCTTTGGCAAGAGACAGAAGGCAGAGTGTACTCACGTAAACATGAATCTGTATTTGTTTAGTGAGTGTTCCACAGATGATCCTGGCATACTATACTTTATTATATGTTTAACTGTTGAACAATACAATACACCTGGTCTAGATTTAAGCCAGTGAGGTCAGGCTTTTTGAAGTCCTTAACTACACGGTACATAAATTCAGTATATTTTAGACTGTGTATTTTAGACTATGATTCATCCAGTTGAACAAGGGATGAACTTTAATCTAGCTTGTTTATATTCCCCATCTATTCCGATGGGCATAACTTTTCTTTGATGTCTAGATCTACAATCCCTTTCTTCTGACTCCGCCCAAAAGCACAGACTGATGGGTAGTTTATAAACCAATCACAGTGTTCCGCATCATCTAAAGTGGACTGCAGTAGAGCCACAACCCCACTTTTTTTTTTTACCAAGCATGGCCGACCGTGAGGCAAGGAGGAAGCACAGGACACGTTTCAGTCTATTAATCATATTGTTGAAGAACATGATTTGTGTTTAAACTGTTTTTAAAGATAACAGGAGATGTTATATTACTCATACATGTAAAAAAAAATAAAATTAAAGATTTCTGGCCTTAACTTTTTTCAAAAATATCTGTCAATTGGAATGCAAGTTGGATCTGAATGTCACTGGAAAATGATTAGGGGAGATATTGTATTGTAATCATCAGGCATCCTATTGATTATGTGCACAAAATATTAATCTTAGATGGTTTTCAACATGCTGTTTCCTGGAGATGTTTCAGAAATTGAGGATTTTTTGACCCAGGACAGTGAATACATCAGCATCACTTTATTTATTTATTTATTTATTTATATGAGTTAACCATTCATGAAAAATAAATAAATTCATGTTTTGTTAGAAAGGGCCTGTTAAGACCATTTATCGTCATTTTTTTCTATTAAATGGTTTCTGTGTTCAGATTCTCCGTCCACTGGAACGGACAGAAAAAACAACATTGGAAAAAATGCCTAATTGATTTTTTTTCTGCCAATGATTTATGGGTGCATGTAGAGTAGAAATCCACCATTACAATATTTTTTGTCTTAGGAACATAATGGGGTTCTCAATGGGCTAAATCAATGAACTGGTGTAGACAGCTGTTGTAATTACGTAAGTAAATTGTATGTCTAATCTCACTAACCTCATTTGCTTGTTTAACAACAGCATAGTAAACAATCTAATTTATGATTATATCTTATATTGACCAAAGGAACTTTTATCTTACATGCTGACATACTCAAGCACTCAAGCAAGCAACTCAGCACAATTCCAAATCAGCAGCTGCATATATACAGATGGTACTTTTAACTTGTGACATATGTCATTTTTCACAATTATCCAATTATCAAGTATCCCCCAGTTCAGATGTGTGTTGGACTTCCTAGTGAATAACACAAGTATGTCTCATGAAGTAAACATTTTAAGTGTCATAGACTGTTGATTTTCCTGTGACAAATATTTGGAGTTGCAAAGTGTTTAACACCACTTTGTTTAGTCATTGATTTCTGGCTTGGTTGTTCAAAACTCTCTAAAAGTGACCTTATATTTGGGGTAAGAGGAACATTTTTGACATTATCATTTAAAGAAATACTGATTATTAATTAAAATAAAACTGTAATGGCAGGTTTTTCTACTATATACTAAGGAGCTCAGTTTTCACATTAGCAAGAAAACAACCTAATGTAACTATGGTTCAACTAACTCTCAGTTTGAATCACAAACTTGATTTCTGTCTTTGCTTTCCTAGAAAATAAACCTACTGACTGTCTGGCCCACATGGAAACACCAACACATGCTTAACCCAAATCTGCTGCAAAAGCTTTACAGACATCCCTCGATACTACGGGATACTTACAAGATTTTACTTCATTCTCAGCTCAGGTCCCCATGAGAGGAGTAACTGTTCCTTTCCAGGTAATATCATCCACAGGAAAAAGAAACCATGCATTACAGGTAACAATCAGATTTGAAGAAAAAAAAATAGAGAGTTGCTGAGCCGGTTGTGTGTTGTGTCATACAGGCTGCAGACGGAGAAGAACAGAGGCACTGTAGTCACATATGTTGCCAAAGCCTCTAGCTTGGCAAAGACGCTCATTAAGCCACTGACAATCATTCCCACAAAGCCCGATCTGAAGGCTATTCACCGGGCGTGTACAAAAGAGAGTGGAGGAATGCAAGTTCCATCTCGCCCCCCCTTCAGTGTCATGAAAGATGTTTGCTGCACCTGAAGTCGCAATGCAAAGTGTTTATTTGCAAGATGGACTGAAGGGAAGAGTATACATGGTGGGAGCACAGATCACCTGCTGTGTGAAAATCTGCAACCTTCTTTTGTCAGCCAGTAACAATCCCCTTAATTGCTAATACTGCTGGAGATTGTCACTCAGCATTTGCTTGGTATTAAAGCACTGAAGCACACTTCCTACTGTAAAGAGATATTGGATTGAAAAATCAATGTATAGGGTTGTTTTAGTATGCATCTGGATTCAAGTAGACCTAGATTGTTCCATGCTGGTAAACAGAGACTCGACTTCATGACCATACATATGGACCTAAATGGAGGCTGGGTGACATGTCAGGGGAAAGCTCAGTGCACAGAGAGTGCTGAGACTGTCGATAAGAGCCTTCCACCAGCCCGACAAAAAAAGCCGCAGTCTTTCTCCCACGACACATGAGGGGGAAGGGAGGAAGCACCCCCAGTCTGGATGATGTATGGTGTGGACCTAGTCTGAGACTTGGGTTTTACCAGGGAGAAAGGCAGAAAATGAAAGGGGGGAGGAGGGTCATGCTTGAATTATGCTGATGTGGGTCGTAACCGCGGTAGAAAACCAACCAAAGGCAGGGCTGATTCCAAGGAACTTGCAGCCACAAATAACGAGGTTATTATCACTCGGGCCTCACAAATGCTGACAGTTGGGAAATGCTGGAGGTGAGACTGTGTACCTTTATGGGACTGGACAGATATATGTAGTCATTTAGCAGCTTGTTACGGGCAATTTAAATTCTAAATTCATTTAAACTGAAAACGATAAATTACAGATAACATACGTTGCCTGCCCTCTCTCTCTTATATTGATTTTCAACATGGATGCACCTATCTATTCATATTGGCCAATATTCGCCTTGTTGTCTGCCATCAGCCTATCTGCAATAAGATGAGATTCACCAATGGCAATGACCAATGTTTTTCTGTTGTATTACATCAATTCTGTGCAGGCTAACCAGCAGGGTTTAAAAGAAACAGCGTCCTGTCGTGCCAGGGACAATGAAAATGTGTTTGGGATGACCAGAGAGCAAATACACCAGGCTCTACTTCACCACACCACAGACGGTATGTGGGTTATAGCTGCTGCAGTAGTGGGCCAATTACGTGTCACATTACACTTAAGAATGCTTGTGGTGATTGGCTAAGAGTAAAACCATAAAAATATTCTGTTTTTCTAGATCTAGATGCAAAAAGGACTGAATGCAGGTATCGTTTGACTGGAGAAGTTCCAATACTACTTGGTACTTGATTATTTTTGTCAATATCCTAAAGGTTGCTTTGAGTTACATTATGATGCGTTCAAACTCTATTCGCAAAAAAATGATTAATGGCCGAAGGGAAATTAAAACTTAAGGTGATGTGTTCAAATGAAATCTTGTATTTGACAAAACACTTCAATTAATACAGCTGTTTGAAGGTAAACTTTGTTGATGTTTTCACAGCAATATAAAATAGATTTAAGAGGGGGAATTATGATACATCATATATAGTAAAAAGGCTTTTCAAGCAGGTTTTTTTTCATGGTGATTTTCAAGTAAAAAGGTTATTTTAAAGGTTGCTTCATAAATCTGTACAATTGAATTTGTGCTCATTCAAAGGTAATATAATAAAGGGCCGAATGACTTTAAAACAGTGTAGTTATTTTTATAATGAAGATTTCTGTGGTACAAAAGGAGGAATAAAAATAATAAAACAAAATAAACAACAATAACAAAAATCATCTGGACTGGTTATCAGCCAAATTGTTTTTTTCAACATCATTTTCAGCACAGACTTTCAAAATCTGTGCATCCCTAAACATAAATCATCTCAATTTAACCCACAGATGCAGCTTTCTTTGCTCGCTCTTTTAGTAAATGAATGGACTGAAGAGAACGGACGGACTTTTCATTTTATTTAGCTTGAGGTTTCCATTTAGCAAATTGGGTTTAAAAGGCAGACAGAGAACATGATAAAGGAAATGCTGATACTGATGGCTGGGATTCGGAGCTGTTGGGGGGCTGGGGGGTGAGGGGGGGACACTGGTCTTTTCATAATGAGAGCAGTCAGCCAAAGTCAGTAACTGAGAACACTCACACGCCTCTGTAGCGCCAGCGCGAGGCCCTTAGAGCCCATAAGCACTCTTTGAGCTACAACAGGATGGAGCTGCCATTATGGCCACACAAACAGAGGGAAGCCTTATGAACTTTGCACAAATGCTTAGTGCTCCGGGGCTGGACAGCTCTGGAAGCCGGGGGAGATGGGTAGGTACCGGGGCGGGCTGCCAGTTCCGAAAAGCTTAGTGTTCATGCACTCGGGCCAGACAAACCTGACATTGTCCTGGGCACTGCCCCGGGGAAAGCCTCTTCCCCTTTCTCTCCACTACCCTGGCTCATTCACACTTCCAGCCCAGTTGATTCACTGATTTGGACATGACTTACAGAGGCGAGAAGGCAAACATTTATTCACACTTTGAACCGATTGTTAAAATGCCATAAAGGAAGTCAGGGAGAAAGTGTAAGCAGATCGTGCAACTCAATAAACTCTCATGAATTCAACTGGCTTATTTTCTGCTGTCACCATGCTTCACTGGCACCTGACGTGTCATTTGTCACATTTGCCAGTCTGATACAGTTTTAAGCATACACTCTGACTTCGCTTGGGTGGGACTCATTCAGAAATTCAATTTAAAATGAGATAATCCACCGCGCTCCCACGGAAAAAAATGTTTACAACATCTATAATTTATGACACATCTCTTATCTCCCTCAAGCAGCAATCACTTAATGTTATCTGACTGCTACAAGATGGAGGTCTGCAGCCGTATTGTATCAGTGGAATTAAAATAATGCTCTCTTGACCTGCTGCCCCCCTTGGGCAAGACCAAACCGAATGAGTGGAAAGCACAAATAACACCAGGCACATTCAGAGCCAGAGTCATGTTGCTCCCCCACGGTCTGCTTTGAGAGCAGAGAAAGAAAAATGCAGGTGGTTTTATCCACGGTTCATGACCCCACTAAAACCTCAAAATGTAGCTATGTGTTTCACGTGATACCTTAAAATCTCCTTTGACCTATCAGGTTAAGACAAATGTTGAAGCACCAAAGAGATGTTAAAAAAATGAGTTATGGGAGAGCCATCGATATCCCTGAAGGACAACTAAATTGCTGAGGCAGCACAGAGGCTGATTTACACTTTTTCCGCCTTTTGGCAAATATGCTTACTACACACAGTGTGACGCTTTTAATTGAACTTTGGGCACAGGGCCCATTTCACCAAAAAGTCGTCTGTTACTCAGTCTGTCAAAAACGGTCAATAAGCCTCTAACCTGGCACTCACCGATAGAAGTGGGGCAACCTGCTTTTGGCTGATACCATGCGCTTTATTCTCTGAGCTCTGAATCAATATGAAAACCAATGCATTTTTGTGTATGGTTTTATAAGTTGTCATGGTAACAGGTGCTCCTATCTTCTTGCTGATAGCTTAGGCATTGATGAGAAGTTGTCCTGGGTTGATGCATTGTGGACTTGTTTACTGCAGCATGCTACATGTGCGTGTGTTTACATTTATTTCAGGTCACAGTTTGGGAATTCCATTGCAAACAACTTGTGACTCTATTTGAACTCAGCAAGAGCCCGTGCGTTATGCCACAGATGTGACTGGTACTGTTTATGACCTGTGACTGCAAATGAAAAACAGACTAAATTCCTGCGATGAAATTGCCCACATTTATGTGCAATTCTCCATTATCCGTGGTACTTTAACAGGCTCCTCAATTATTTCCAGATCCGCGTTGACAGCTGATTTATTCAGTGCGGTGTACTACAGAGAACCTGATCAAACAACAGATATCTAAAAACAGATAAATCAAAAAACATCCGTAGGGTGCTGCACACATTTTGTGGTTTATCTGAACTCTACAAAATGTTTAATAATGTATTAGTGGAGTAGCTTAAGAAGAGTTAAGAGGTTCCAGTTTTTTGTCGAGATAGTAAAACAGCACACTCACAAGAGGGTGTGAAGACGAGCTGACTGCAGCCCTGTGAGGACACGGAGAGCACAGGAGAGGGACTGTTCCAGTCTGTTATCCAGCTCTCTCAGCCAGACTGCCGGCCATCAGAGCATCACAGATGGTGCGCTCGGTGATCATGGCAGTGATCAGGGGATCTCTACTCCTGATTAGCACACCTACTGAACACAATGTGCACAACAACGTCTGTTCCATCTCTGGCTGCACAACACCAAACAGTAAGCAAACAAACACCACTTTTACAAACTGTGAAATAAAGCAAACGCTTTGTCTCTTACAAATCTGGACCAATAATAATGCCAAATATTCTTCATTTAATTAAAATTATTTGGAAAAAAATGCACAGCAGTGAAAGCATGGCTTCAAAATTTAAAGGGGCAGTTCACCACAATTCAAAAACACATATTTTTCCTCTAACCTGTAGTGCTGTTTATCAGTCTAGATTGTTTAGGTGTGAGTTGCAGGGTGTTGGAGATATCAGCCGTAGAGATGTCTGCCTTTTCTCCAATATAATTGAACTCTATGGCACTCAGCTTGTGGTGCTCAAAGCACAAAAAATGCTTTTGAAACACTCAATAACAATGTCTCTTTCCAGAAATCAAGACCCAGTTAATGAAGATAATCCTCAGACCTTGTTGTGAGCTCATGCAGGAACTATTTTCTTTCTGCCAAATTACCCCAACCATAACACTGCACAGAAGAAAGCATCGGCTACTGCTAGCTCACCTAGCACCACTTAAATAGCTAACAATAAGCTCAGCCAAGAAGGACACCATTAATGTTCACATTTCGGACTTAGGGCTGCACCTATCGACTATTTTCTTCATCAATTAATCTAGCAATTTTTGTTTTATCTAACAATTATTTATTGATTAATCTAACAACTAATTAATCGATTAGACTGTAACAGCAGTCTGTAACATTAGTTTAAGCCGTCTTCTCATGAACAGTCTTAGATGACGCATTGTGTAACATTGCATTAGCAGCTGTGCAGAAACTACCGAGGTGAAATTAAGAAACATTTACAAAATCAATTAACTGACTACTACAAAAAACAGAAATATGTTCAATTACGTCGATGAATCAACCCATATTGCACAGTAACAAACACAAACCTCTCATCCATGAGCAGTAAGCTTCCTTCTGTGCAGTGATACGGTTGGCGGGTGTAGTTCAGTGAGGAGAAAATAGTTCCCACATGGAACTGCTCACAACAAGGTCCCTGGATTACCTTGAGTAACCGGGTCATGATTTCTGGAAAGAGACATTGCTGTTGAGTTGATCAAATGTATTTTTTTGCCACTTTGAGCACCACAAGCTGAGTGCCATTTAGTTCCACTATACTGGATAAACAGCAGACATCATTACGGCTGATATCTCAAACACTCAGCGATTCACACCAAAACAATCTAGACTAATAAAAAGCACTAAGAGGAAAAAATATTTACTTTTGGTCTTTAACATAATTCAGGTTCATAATGTTGCAAGTTGTAAAAGTGTGGTAAAATAATTGTAATCTTTGAGACTAATAATATATTAGGCTATATGTTTAACCAGAGTTTTGTAGCCTCATTTTTTAATTCAAACTTGAAGTTAAAATTTGGCAACCTATTTCCAAAAACTTAGAAGAAAGCAATTAATTTATCCATATCAAAGAGAAAACAGTAAAACTGAACATAGACAAAAGCAGTCTGGCTTTTATATTTTCTTATATTCTCTGCTGTAGACAAGTTCAGATAAAGTGTCCACTTAGACCTCCATTTAATCATGTTTCCGCCAAGAATCAATAAGCTATTTCACCCAAGTGACTTTTAGCGATGGAAAAGGCCTCTACTCTATAGCTGTTTAGAGTGTGTACACAGCTGACAGAGAAGACAGAGGCAAACATGAGCTTTAAAATGAACTCATTAAGATAAATGCAATGTCTCTTAGTAAAATGTGTAGGCATGGCAACCAGGCTTGGCTCTCCTTTGAGATACACCCTGGACACACAGCCTTGTGCGCAAATGTACGCACACATGCACAGATCTGCTCACACAAATGCACACTCTAGTCTGAATCAAATCCCCTTCTCAAGAGAGTGGCTCAGTTGTAATGGAATTGAAAGGTCCTGCAGGCAGAAAGCTACAAGAGAAGATGATCTCCATCAGCAGCTGCCCACCTGTCAGAGAAGACAGTTCATGAGGAAATACTCAAGGCACAGCCTGAGTGTTCTCCTCAATATTATTATGCCAACAAGTAGGATTAATTATTTCCGGAAAACAAGCTTTTTTTCCACCTATAGTCCGATGACAAGGGAAAGCAGGGCAGATAATTCAGTTGCACGCCCCCCATAATAAGCACTAAGGATCTAATAGCCTTTTAAGGAGCGGCCTGCTGGCCACCTCTTCACACACACATCTTGGGGTCAGCCCTTTAGGTGCAGTGAGGCAGAGCAGCCCGTCGCGCTACACAGTTAATCCTGCAGTGGAAAATGTCGGTGGGATCCGTCTCACATGGACGCACAGCAAGAGATGAGGCAGACCAATATTTGAGACGAATTAAAGATGTACGTGTGTGTGTGTGTGTGTGTGTGTGTGTGTGTGTGTGTGTGTGTGTGTGGGTGTGTGTGTGTGTGTGTGTGTGTGGCGGACTGGGGGTGTAGAGGGCGAGGCCTCGTCTCTGTGTGTGTGTTTTTACACAGACATGCTCATCAATAGGCTGGCTGCACACCTTTTCAGGCTTCATCCTCATGGCCATTCACTGAGCACAATAAAAGAACACTGGCAGGTCTACTTCAGTGTGTGTGTGTGTGTGTGTGTGTGTGCGTGTGTGTGGGCTGACAGTATTGTCTAGCAGTTACTTGCCTTAGCAACACTGTGAAAATCCTTGATTCTCCAATATTTACTTTAAAATGTGTCCAGTTAGGAGAACTTAGCATGCAACAGTACCACACATATCTTTACTTTTGAGCATGGGAAGTATGTGGTGGTGGGAAACATGTAGCTCTGTTGTTCTCAAAGCCTCTCTTGATAGCCAATTAGCCAGCGTCAAGTGTAGTAGCCCACAGGCACAATTCTACAAGGTAAACCAGGAACTGAATGCAAATATCCCTTCTGGCTTTACTTGGTGGCTTATGCTTATCGGTGTCTAGTTACATTTTTATGGTTCATATGTTCACAGCAGGTGGCACCCTCCAGGTCTGAAAGGTAAAGTGACAATTTGCTACCACAGTGACAGCATTAGTTAGGTATTGTAACCATGGCGTAACCCCAGATTCACAAATGCAGGTGCTATTTCACTGTGTTGTCATGTCATGAAAGTTGAATGTAATGTTTTGTCACATATAGTCTTGTTCAGCACTGGGTTGTAATACACGACCTTCTAAGGAGTCAGATGTTCAACCTTTTTCACCTTGCCTGTTTTGTTCTAATACTGTCAAGCCTGTTTTCCACTAGCAAATATCAGCATTTGCATTATCACAGTTAACCATAGCTGAAAAAAAGTGCAAATCAAGCCAGCAGCTAGTAAATATGGTCACTTCTGGCCATAAAATCCAAGATGGTGATGGCCAAAATGCAAAACTCCCAGTCTCAAAACTGAAGTCCACAAACCAGTGAGTTTTTTTATTATTACAGTCTATGGTTCACAGTGTGGGATACTTGGGGCTCAGGGTAGTAGTGAGTGGCTTATAAAACCTACATAAATTATTCACTGTGCCTAGGGGGACTGTTGAGGACCTGCAAGAACCTGACATTTGCCTACAATCTCATGAATGACAAGATCAGCTTAATAAATAACAGGAGTACCTGAGATATTTATGGATGAACATAAAGCAGCACCTGGTGACTTGGGGCAAAGCAGGTACAGTTCTCTCTTTGGGGGTAATACTGAATGGCCAGTCTTAAAAATGGCTGGATTCCATTATTATTTTACTGTTTAAGAGCACTAGTGGTAACGTGCAGTGATATAACTGTGGAACAAATCACAGAACAGGAAAAGTAACCACAGGACAACATGTAGAAATATCTACCCTACATCAAACCATTACGACAGATGTGGAGTGCCTCACCAAATCAAGAGCTTAAAGCTCTCAATGTTTCTGAGAGCCGGTGCCACTTGAAAGGATGCTCGAACAAATGAACAAATGCCCGCTTCAAACTGAAACACGAGGCACACCCAGAAAGTTATCTTTTCACAACTTGAAAGGACACATGGGGCATTAGAAAAATCCAGTGAAAGGGGCTTTTGGAGTTGGTGCCTTTGTCAGACTAACATCAAAAGCTCTGCCTGAAGACAGAATATAGCTTTGCGTTTTGTGTGTGTGTGTGGGTGGAGGTCTGCTGTTTGTTGTACTAGAAGTCACATAGAGGAGAACTAACTGTCCATTTTTATATTCAAAATTCACACACAAAAACTCCTAGAAACTAGATTGTTTTTTTTGGAAAATATTGACTACCATTCATTCAGTTGGACAGCAATTAGACAAGCTCAGATTATCGTCTGGGACATTGTGATTAGCAAACTTTAGAATGTTTAGCATACTGTTGGCTTTTCCAGACATATCTACACTGTGTAGCTCAATAACTAACACCACAGTGAGTTGAGCTCTGGAGGAAACGATTACAGCACCCCTCTGTAGACTAATCAATACAATTTGTGTCCAGATTATGAGTCATGAGCGGCGACCTTGGCTGCAGTTCTCGGGTTTCCATTTATCAAACCCGTATTTAGTTCAAGCCGGTTTTGAGAATTCAGAGCATACAAAAAATGTAAGCTACATAGCCCTGGGAAAGTCAAGCACAATGTCCATTTAATGTCCAATGTTACATGCTGCTTAAAGGGTTAAGCTGTGGGAGGTTGAGAGGTAATCGCAGTGCAAATTTCAAATGAGCAAAGAGGGTATTAATTCAGGTCTCAAGAGGTATGGAGTGGTTAGCGCGAAACGAGGATGGCGTCCTCAGTTTCTGAGTATATGGTCAAGTACTGTATCTGCTATGCTGCGGTTTGGAATCTGCATTGAGTGGGATAAAATCTAATTTGCTTAATCATAAAATCGAACGTACAACAGGACAGAGTGAGGGAGGGAAATGGAGATAAAAATCATTAGTGTTGGCATGCTTTCTGTATCTATAGGCGCATCCTTTGGAAAGAAAGGTGTATTGTAATCATAAATGCTACTTCAAACAGTGGTGCAATATAGATTTGTTTTGTGATGTGGTTTGGATCACATCCCGGTAACAGGTTGGCCGATGACAAGGCGGGTACACAGCTGACCTCTCAGTGGTTCCATGCAGTGGCTAAATAATCAGGTTAACTGATGATTGAACACACAACATTGTGAGCTCTACAACAGGCCGCCCAAAGGCAAACGACATAAAAGTGACTTCAAGCACCAGCAACCTCAATCTAATTATGTCTTTTGATGCACATGTCAACAGATTAAAAGCAATGTCAATGATGTGGTGAAGATGCAGAACACTCAGTGTTAGAGAAGAAAAGGAACTGGAACAATGGCAACAAAGGTGGATCATCAAAAAGGATGTAGCATCGACTGCACAATGGTAAGTGATTTTTGCAATGGTACAAAAGCAGCTTGTTTGTTAATGGCAGAATGCTTAAATATTTGACCAAACTGTTCCAAAAGATGGCCTTCAGTAATGGTGGGAAACATGCACACTACTGACTAACAGTACTTATATTAGAAATATTATCAGAAATGTTCCAATTTTTTTTTTTTCTTCCTGATACTAAGTCCGATACTTAAACTTTACCATTACATAACAAAATAAAATAAAAATTAAATGTATAACAAATAAATGTAAAATATTGCCAAATTGCTCACATTTTCTAAATGGTAATGTTACGTTATTTATCAGGAATCAAGTCTTCTTCACTGCTCTAAAACAGTGGCTGCACAAAGCAACTCTTTGTGTAGGCTACTGTTATCTGGGTGTAAAACTACTTTATATTTTATTAATAAAGTATATTGTATCGGATTTATGCAGAGACACGTACTTGCCGATACCCGATCCAGAATATTTTGCCGTATCAGAGGCATTTCTGATATTGGAAGAGGTATCGGAACATCTCTAGTACTTATAATTCATATTCTTTGGTTTTATAAAACAACATTTATTGAAATTGACATGTATTGCTATTAATTTTGAATATTGAAAATAAATATTGCAATATTGATACTGCATCAGTCCAACTTTGTCTCTCCCAAAATATGAATTCCTCAACATACATACTGAGTACCAATCCCAAATTATAAATCTGTATACCTCACTGTGACTGGAATCATTGTTATATAAGGTAACATGAGGCCAGGGATTACCGTGACACCAGAAACAAAGCGGGCAGCCGGCTGTGACAGAATGAATGTAACTGATAGTGGAAACACAGAAGTTGACACACTTGGGCACAAATGTTGACTGGTATGTGTAATTAAGGTTTTTGAACTGCTTAAATGATCCAACAGTGATACTGCTCAGGGAAAAACATGGGGAAAGCACTCCCACGCAGTAATACCATCCTGCTAAAAAAGTCACATTAATGGCAATTTGTCACTCACAGCCATTTACACTAGTGCAATGTTGATAGGTTTTCCTGGGAAGCACAGGTGGTCATGTGAGTGGGTCCCCAAAAAATTTTTTTTTGACAAACTGTTATGGTAAACTCAAGTTTGATGATATATGATTATAACTAAGTTAGTATTCATTGAAATTGTCAATATATCTGGCAATTAAACAAATACAATTGCAAATCTAAAAACACAAGTTTCAATGCCAATGGTTTCTGTGACAGTATAAACACTTTCAGCATGGACTTGTTGTTCACAGTGTTGCATTATCAGGGAAAATAATAAGATGCATCCTGTGGACACATCAATAGAGAGTTTACTGCATCATCTCAGACTTAAATGTGTCAGGGACGAATAAGGGAAAACCTAGCATCATCACTGCTAGTGTTAATCATGTACTTTGTGTCAATAGGACTATTGAGAGTATTGTCTTGAGGGATTCTATCTCATCCTCAATAATGTCAATCCAATGTTTGTCTTGTCAACACTTGTCTCAATTTAACAGCTGTATGCTTTTGGATCATGAAATGACATATTGAAAACAGAGTTAAAAGTTGAGAGCGAAGTCTGACGAACTCTGTTGTCTAATCGTTCAAACTGGTCAATGCAACATTGAACCTGTTCCACAGGTTGACCAAAATGCCACTGAAGAAATACCTTTTGAGCAGTTGACATAATATCAATCCAAAGGGGCCTGGAGGCTGCAGCCTGACTCTAGATACAGATAAGGAGTAATTACTTTCCCAAGCAATCACTAAAGCCTGCCTGCCCTTCATTTATTTGCTTGCAGAAAGTTTCTTCAATACACAACCTTTTGTTGCCATCACTTACATATGGGAGTACATAGTTACTGGAATTCAATATCACCCACTGGATGGGCCAACAGTTCCACTGACAGCACCGGTGCTATCGGTTACTTTATTGCCTCTTTTTTTCCTCCCTTTAACAATCCCACAAGGTCTGTGACTACACTGATGAGTGGGCTGTTACAGTAACAAAGCCACACAAGGCCAGTCACTTTTATAGATATTCTAAATGTCAGAGTTCATGTTAGGCCCCAAACAGAGGTTCCAAAGTCATTTTGACAGAAACAGAAACCTCAATATTCACTGTGACATAACATGCTTACGTGTTTCTTCCACGAGGAAAATAGCAGCTTCAGACACCCTGTTCCCCAGGAAACCAGCTGTCTTGTTGTCATATTTCTCATGTTCTGTTATGTGTCTGACTTTTTCATGCAGTCCCCAACCACAGCCCCCATTAGGGTGGACTATGCCATGTCGTGACATGGGAACCCTTATAAACGTGTTAAGAGCCGAAGGCATTAGCATTTTGGACGCTACTGAATGGAGGCATTTGTTCCTCTTCCTGTGCCTCCCTGAAAGACTCTATTAAAGGGAGGTTTAGGAATTGCTCTGTTTTGGACATGTTGAAGTTGGGGCAGCATGAAGAGAACATTTGACCGAAGATTTTCCTAGAAAACATCTTGGGGTTAGTGATTTATAATTATTAGTATGTGAACACAAAGAAATGCCACTGACAAATAAAAAAGAAAGGCTAGTAAAAGTAATTGGCTTTTTTCAGTGTTTAAACATCCTCGCAAAGTTTCAAGAAACACTGGCGTGTTTTTGCTGCCAGTGCTTGTCAAAGGTTGAAACATACAGATACAAAAATTGAACACTAAATATGTTAGTGTGAGACTGAAGGGGGTTTAGATAGAATAGAACAAGTCAATATGAGCAGACTGTGTTTCTTTAGGATCTTTCCCTACTGTGACAGTGTAAAACCTTGACCACATATACTGTATGTGCCTTTACCAGACCATAGCTACAATTTACATGTCAACTGGCACTTTCCACATGCCTACAGACGTAACATGTCATAGAGACAGGAATGTTTAATGGATTCCACCTTGTAGCTTTGTAGGGAGCTGGTGACAGACCAAGCAGAATTCCACTCCGCTGCTGGCTCCATTAATGAAGGCCTTGATTGATCTGTGATTCTATCTCATGCTGTGGCCGCAGCAGGATGTGTGGTCAGTCCGAGGCAGGCTCTTCACTGCCTGACATCCTAGCTTTCATCTCCAAGCCTTAAACAGTTTATGTGTTATATTTCCAATGACTACATCATCCATAATGCATATGCCTCAGCCCTGCCTGATGATGAACAATGGTTGCATCTTAGCAACATGCGTACACTTCTCAATAGGCAGCTTAGATTTTTTATCATCCGTTGTCTGCTGTGGTGGAGCGCTCAACTGCTAATCCAGAATGAGGTTATTGAGAAACACAATTGATTACAATACAAGTGAACTAGAAACAGTACGTCTAACAGGCAATTGTAAAACCATGTCAGTACATTTAATTTTTGGGTTGTTTTTTTTCTATATTTGGATGAAATTTGTGATATTTTCTACTTTATTACAACTAGATTCAAAACTGACATATGTGCTAAGAATTTATAATGATAGAAGTCTGGTTATTTGATAGCAGGTGCGTAAGAAAAGAATATAAATTATGTTCCTGTGGAACAATCCTCTACCTTCATTTTAATACCTTGATAACAATTTGGCGCATGTCTAAAAACACATCTAATTAGCAACCATGTTGAGACTGCATTTGCAAATAGCAACACTATCAAGGCACAAGTGTTAGTGGACATTTACTACAACTAAACTACCTTGGACAAGTGGCTGTAGCCTCCTGCCAGCAAGCCAATCATGTGTTTTTGTTTTTTTCCATTTGCATAAAACTAATGAGATCACCAATATTGGTCAGGAACCAAACGTAATAAGATTATAACTGAAGATTAGAGTCAGGCTGATACGGCAAGGGCTGATAATATTGGCGGATATTGGCTTAACGAAGACAGATTGGTATCACAATACATAGGCTCTGGAGTTGGCTGAGCAGCATATTACAGATCAGAACACGAGGAGTATGTTAATTCTTCAGCTGTAAAATATAGTGCCCTTTATCACCACTCTTTGATGATCAAAACTAAAGAAATGCCGGCTCATATTTCTTGTAGAATGTTTTTTTTATCTTAACTGGACCATGGAAGTCCAGTTTTGGTGTGGCTTCATCCAAAACGCAGCACTGGGGGGATCCCTGCCTCTGGGGGATTGATCTCCTACAATATGAGCATTGATCCGCATCAGGTAGAGTACAGCAATTGGGCCAGTCATCATCGATGACACCCTGTTTGCCAGAATCACATTAAAGCACGCACTACGTGGGGCTGATAAATGCAGCCAAACCATGTAGAAAAAACAAGTACTATCTTTCTGCATCCTTTTTGGAATAGAATAAAATAAACATAGGAGATGAACAGAAACACAGTTTCTGCCGTGACATCAATTAACCAGCCTGTTCAGTGGCGAGGACAAGAGGAAACCACACTCATTTTTTTACTATGATATACAGTGAATTTACTGCAGCCTCTCAGGGGCACACAGAGTTAAATTACTGTGAAAGCTTATTGATTTGTAAAGAGGAGGGAATGATTGTGCTTAAAACCAGGGAAAGGGCTACGCACAATGACTGCAGGCTCTTCAGTCAAGAGTTCATTTGGATGGCTGAAAATCTATACTGCCACTACAAAACCTACAGAAAGGGGGTTGGAATATGTCCGCCTTTGCATGTAATTGGAAAAAGATGGCCATGTAAAGGTTTTCACCATGACTGAAGGAATAAACAAACTTGATAAATGTGTCTTGTCATGACCCTGTATTGATTTTCAAGTATTGCATTTAACACTTTCTTGAGAAATAGAGATGATAAATCTTCATTCTGCTGAAATATGCATTTAGACATTTATTAGCCCACCTTTTGATGCTGGAATATTTTCCGTTTGAAGGTGCTCATACGGCTATTTGAAATCTTAAAACGCAATTAGGAGTCCAGGGATAGCACATCCACAGCACATCAATTTCACCAGCCCCATCCCCCAGTTTAACACTGCCACCACTGTTTGTCTCTCCTCCCCATTCCCCCCTTCTCAATATTGAAACAAGTAAACAACGCCATCTTTTCCAGCCTTTAAATGAAGATAAACGAGGACAAACTCCCCAATTAGCCTCCTTTCATCATGCGAGGCTGGTTGAAAGACGACGTCACCACTAATGCACTCGTGGTGGTGCTTCGCTACAATGAATTCTATGTCCTGCTTTAAAGTGAGAACAGGAACCGTGAATTCATCTCTCTCGAATTAATTCATGTGTTCACACCCTGAAGTCTCAGATGAGCCCTGTGAATGTGCAGAGGCAGCAGAACAGGGACAGCCATTAGTGTCCACAGCAGCGCGGCTCTAATGATGATGGCTGTGGACTTGCTGTGCTCTGCATTCTGGGCACCAGAGCTGTGGGATGGACTCTCCAACGTGCTCCTCCGTAGATAGTAGCCTTGCTGCATTTACTGGGTCAAGACAGGAACCAAATGGCTCAGAACAATGTTTCTTTTGATGCACTGAAGCACATGCAGCTTTGATCAAACCTGGTTTTTCTCTTACTCTCTCTTTTTCATGTAAATGTTTTACACTGTTTAAGTCCTCAGCCTTATCTTGTTATAAAAGTAAGCAGTGCAAAGAAAAAGCATCTACAAATTCAGAAAATCAAAGCAGCAGGCTGCGGTGGCCAACCCTAGCTGACTAACCGCGTACTGTTTACTGACAGTGACAGAGAAGCAAAGCTATGCCATCAGTTTAATGGCCCCACCTCCAGCTTTATAACACAGCAGCAGGAAACTGGAGACACACAGACTTATAAATCAGCCACTGTGTGGGGGGAAAACCATTTTGATACCATTTTCGCCACTTATTGAGCAAAACAAATCCCCCTCTGGTTCATGTTGGAGCCAGTGTGGGGTCTTTTCAGGCTGAGCATTATAATAGAATCCCCCACCTAGAGCTATGCTTATGGTTGGCTTCATCAGTATTGGCCCCCATTTCACAATTCACAGAAAAGAGACAGACGGACGTGACTCCACTGGCAATACACACACTCCCAGCAACAGCATGCTCCTCCAGCTATCTGAACCACCTCACTGACAGCCTCTGTACAAGAGAAGAATATCCATCACTCACACCACATATTCAGTATTTTTCCCATCTCTCTGGGGTAATAAGCATGCAGTCAAATTATGATGCAGCACAGTCCAGACCTAGTAGATTATTTTATCATTTTTTGACTAATTCTCTCAATCACAGATGCTCTACCATCTGTGTTACAAAACCATGAAGAGAATTTAGATTACAGCTCCAACAGCAGCCAGTGTCAGTGTGTATCCATGAAAGACTAATGTTGTGAAATAATAATTCACTCTGAAAATTAAAAGGGACAGTTCTCCCCAACATCAAAAATATGTATTTCTGATCTTACCTGTAGTGCTATTTACCTGTCTGGATTGCTCTGCTGTGAGTTGCCAAGTGTTGGAGATATCGGCCGTAGAGATGTGTACCTTCTCGTATATATAATGAAATACGATGGCACTCAGCTTGTGGTGCTCAAAGTGCCAAAAAGGTACATTTGAAAAACTCAACAGCAATGTCTCTTTCCAGAGATCATGATCTGGTTACTCAAGATAATTTACACACCTTGTCTTAAGCAGTTTCAGTTGGAGGAAGTTGTTTTTTTTTTTTACTACAACTACATTTGACAACCATATCCCCACGCAGAAGGTAGCGTGCACCTACTCATGGACAAGAGGTTTGTTCTCTTGTAAGCACAAGACTGAAACATTAGTGGCGTTCTTCTCAACTGAGCTATAACATTCACTAGCTCAGTGGTGCTAAGTGAGCTAGCAGTAGATGCACGCTTCCTTCTACGCCATGACACGGTTGGCAGATGTAGATTGGTGGAAAGAAAATAGTTCCTGTGGATCATCTTGAGTAAACAGGTCATGATTTATGGAAAGGGATATTGCTGGTAAGTTTTTCAAATGTGCTTGTATTTGGCAAAGTGAGCACCACAAGCTGCCATCTAGTCCCATTATATTCAGGAGAAGGCAGACATCTGTACAGCCAATATCTCCAACACTCACTCCAAAAGAATCTAGACTAATAAATAGCACTACAGGTAAGAGGAAAAATAAGTCTTTTTTATTTGGGACGAACTGTCCCTTTAACATATTTGACGGATGATAGAAATGTATTTGAATAACATATCTAAATCCTTCTCAAAAGTGTTGCTATCTCTAACACAGTTGGGAAGAAAAAGAAAGTGCAAACAGCGCTCCTGAAGTACTTTACATCTCCCCAGTGCAGTAGATGAAAATACCACTGCTGTGATAGCTGAAAGAAATCTTCCTCTCTTCACTGTGATGCTAACATGCCTCTGTCACTGTACAAAATGAGCATCAGCCTCTCTTTGTGAAGATAAAATACACTCCCACACACACAGGAGAAGACCCATTGTTTCTCACTCTACGTGAATAGTTCTTTACACTCCGGTTGTGTAGCGAATGAAGAGGAAGGATGGTGTTTACTTCAATACTGAGATAGCTGAAACCATTCCGGAGGAGGAGAAACTTTGGTCTAAACAGGGTTGAAAAATGAGGGTTGTGTAAATGGGAAGAAAAGAGCTTCCACTGTTGCAAAATCTGCATGGAGGCTCTTTGAGAGCCAGCAAAGTATGTCCGTGCTCACTGGAAGGAATGCAGTCTGTTCTATTATGAACAGGGGAAGTGTCTGCCAGAGGACTGCCCTTCATAGAAAGGCACAATGCACAGGGGTTAATAGCAGTGCTTCTGGCACACTTTCGACCCCAGCTAAAATCCCATCACACTGCAGGTGGTAAAGAAAAAGAGGAGCTCAAGTGTTAAACAGGCCTCAGTGTGTTAGTAATGACATTCGACATGGAACAACGGAGGAAGACCTGCCCGTAACCTTCAGACTTTCTATACCTCTTCCACTGAACCACAGGAAGAAGCGAAGCCATCTGTAACTTTGGTTTGGCTGCAAATGGGGAACCAGGGAGTGGTCACTGCTCAGGGATATGATCCAAATGTTTCAGCAGCAGGTGAGTTACACCACACAGCAGAGCCAAGGGGCCTATACTCCGCCAGTTCAACAAGAAGACAAGAATGCACACCCTGGGGGAATCAGACTTGTGGACAGACTTTCATGAGGGCATGTTGCCCGGTGCTTCACCCACTTCACACTCTGAAAAGGACAATCACAAATCCATGAAACAGGGTGCAAACTGTGGCTCAGCTGGGGCAAGTGGTTGTTAGAAAGGGATTACTGAGGTGTAAAATGGTTTAAAAACAGGAGGTATGAATTTGTTATCTATAGTGGGGGGACGGCGCACGTGAATCCATCAGCTGTCAGAAAACTGACAGACCTCAAGGCTAATGGTGTCAATTATTCGTGCTTTCTGAGGTGATCTCCGCAAACATCCTGTGTCAAACTGTCATCCCATGAGCATCATGGCCCTGTAAATTATCATGACCCCTGCAGAGCTGGCAGTCTCTGGTTCTGACTATTTTTGTAAGGTGGATAAATCACAGGAGTGACATCAACATGACTTCAAAGCACTTGAGATTAATACATGTATTTTTCAACTGGAAACATACGCTTTACAGGTGTTATTCACCTTGTAGTGAACTGGAATTACAGGGGATAGTAAAGCTGGGTATTGCGTAAAAAATACAATTCCAGTGACTTTAAAGTAACACCAATACCAATACGGTACTTTGTTTGATACCCATAATGTGAATGGAGTGGTGTTTTGGTCAGACTACATTTGCTCAGCACACTGAGCTGCCATTCCATCAATACACCGCGCTTGACTTCACCACACCACAGACTGTGTGGGTTGTAGCTGCGGCTGACCTGAATGCTTTGAGGCTTTGATTGTTGCCATTGTACAGCCATCAGTATGTGAATGCTCAACATTAATTATTAGTTCTTCTTAGACAAGGACATTTAAAACATGGTGACAGGCCTTGTTTTGTATTCTGAAAATTTGACGACCCATGACAGGCTTACAAATATGATAGCAAGATGTCAAAAAAGTCAGGCATCTGGAATAGTTGAGTGCCAGATATGCGCTATAATAAACTGGCATACCACAAATCTACAACACGCTTGGCAAATCACCTACAAACTGTAAGTAACAGCTTAGTCATTTTGCAAAGAATTGTTTTTTCTACGCCCACTCCCCCAACCCTGAAATCCTTCACCTCCTCAAAGCTTCGTTTAATCGCAAATACTTCTCTACAAAGCTTTGATGCCCCAAAACTGGTATTCAAGATAACCCTAGTTGAAGGTGCTGCTGCAGGAGTGTGAGCTCCACACTGAGGACAGTTGTGAGAGTCTGTGACAGGGCTAAATGTTAGCATCAAACAGATAAAGTAAACTATTGGTTATTAACAGATTTAACAACAAAGTCAAGCTGTTTCAGTGTCAATTTGAGTTTGTTGCTGGGAGGATTGCGACTGCAGCAACAACAGAAAGTTTGCTTATCCAGCAGGGAGTCAGGGTGGACAGAGACCAGACCTCCAGTGGGACAATTCAAAACTACTTGGTACTGGGTTATTTATTTTAATACCTTCAAAGTACTGAGTACCAATACCCAGCCCTTGGGGATTAGTGTAGGACCACATATAAGTATGTGAAAAACATGTGCACTGCAGTAAGATACATTCTGCAATATAATGCCAAGAGAGCCCCATACAGTAGTGACAGGGCTCTGTTGAAGTGTGGTCTTTACCTTGGTTTGAGAATTGTGAGTAAAAAGTTAGAAGTTCATAGGAACACTGTTCTGTATTTTCTCTCCAATGTGAAGAAATATTTTCTCTCAAGTACAATTAATTCATGAGAAAAGCCATCATGCATGACTGACTAGAATTTAATCTGCAGTTTTGAAAGAATTTGTGAGACACAAGTGGTCTGTGGCTGGTGTGTGGCTATAGCACACTATGAAACAAAGTTAGACTACCATTCCACTGAATAAATAATCCTGCTTCTGTTATCATACTTGTGGCAGATGCAAGAGAATTAGAGGCAAAGCCGCCAACAAAACTCTGCCACTCTCTCAAGAAAATAAATCACGGCCGCATGAAGTCAATTTAAATGCAAATGTCAATGTTTAAGACAACAAGCTGCCTACAGTACCGTATCTCAAGGAGTTGTGGTGCTGAAGTTGAATCATACAACAGGAGACCACCCTGACGTCCTTACTGGGAAGATGACACACAGCCTCTGGCTTGTGAAACATGCCACAGGAAACCGGAAGGGTCAGCAGAAAGCCACAGAGAAGTGAGAATCCATCTAGACAAAAAAGCCTGTGTTATATGTCACACGAAGACTGATGGGCGCATTTCCAGGCTGAAGCCAAGGATATCAAAGTCGGATTTCTCTAGGATCACCTCTATTGATCTGTTTTTGTTTCTAAAAGCCATTGCCTCGAGCCTTTAAGCCATTTCAAATTGGCAAAGCTCTCACACTGAAATGGTGTAGTGTTTGTTCATACACAAAAATTTTGACAGAGCTCAAAAATTCTGGCTCACACCAATGTGGATTCTGTTTTAACCTGACCAGAGCTTGAACTACTGCAGAATGTAGTGAACCCAAACCAGATCTAACTCAGATTCTTACAACAGCCTGCAGATGTCTGCTGTTTTACTGGAACCAGATGCCATTTAAATTCTCTGCTGGGGAAAACTCAAGTCTGTCCTCTTCTTATTTGTTGTTTTGATGTTCTTTAGGCATAAAATAATGTGTTAAGTCGGCCTGAAACTATTTGTGAATAAGAGCAATACAATCGCAACCCTAGATAAGAGGATTCTACACTGATGAATGTATACATACAAGCCAAAAGAACTTATTAGTAAGCTGCAGGGCACTATTTTTATCTTGAAAGTATTTGTTCCCCTTAATATCAACGGAATTAATCTGAAATAAACATCTGTTTCTTTCCCCCAATATATCTGCAACATAGTAAATTAGCATTTGGCTGTTAATCACGCATTGCCTCTGCGACAGAACAATGTCATCATTATTTTCCTACGCCCTCCCTTTAAGAGATTTTCTTCTTAGGTTGTGCATTATGATAAGTTTATTGTAGTAGTTTTGTCTTTCTGCTCTGGAGAAACACAGTTCATACAACACACAAACCACAAAATACATTGTTTTCTTGCACTTGGGATCACGGCAGAGAGAAAGACCCTGCAGCTGTATTTCTGTAAAGGCACAAGACATGGATGCTATTTCAAGGAAAACCTTAAAAGATTTGTAGGGTGAACTTCGGGTCAGTCTAACAGAAAAACTATTTTGCTATTGTAATCTATTTTCTACTATACTACAAAAAAAGAAATGAGCTTTTAAGGCATAATATTCATAAAAACTATCAAAGTAAAAATATCTTTTAATCTACCTAGTACACTTTTCCCTGAGAAAGCAATTCAAAGCTGCTACGTTACACTGGTTCCATGCTATTTTCAAAAAGGAAAATAATTCCAATTATAGTGGATGGTATTTCATAATGAGCACTACACTCAGAATTAGCTTTACTCTAGTAGATGTGTTCAGGAAAGCCTGCATTACACTGATTAGCTAATGCAATTAAACAGTATTTACCCCTACCACTGTCCTCTTGTGTGCTCGAATGAGTCAATTTGTGACTAAAATGCTTAGTAATTTGGCACCAAGCTATTTCCTTTAAGCCGCACCATCATAATACCTCTACCTAACCAGAATAAGACCCCGTGAATGGGGTAAAACCATCCCCCGATGCTCATTACAAATCCACTGTAAACCGCAGAAAATGTTACAAGGTGAGATCGTTTGCAATCCGATATGAGGCTATAAAAACGTGCTCTGCAAGTAGTCTTGGTTTGGACCCAAAAAGTCTGGAGCTGTAAAAATAATGAGGTCAAGAAGGTCTGCAGTTCATAGCTGGTGGTCTGCGGGTCACACTTGTAAAAATGGAGAGCGGAGCTCCCCCAAGCTGATGAATTAATTTGGACTCGTACCAGCTTGGCAAGATTCTTCCACTCAACATTTGCTCTATCAGGGGGTGAGTACATTAAGAAATAGACATGCTGAGTTCTGGAAGACCCTTAAGGACAACTGCAAAGACTTTCACAAACTATCACAGTGAAAACTGCTGAAAATGTTAGTTGGGAAGAAATTAATTAAGTTCTGACACATTATAAGGACCACTATGTCCTTGGAGCATAGCAAAACAATGCACTGGGATGCCTTGGGATCTCTTGTCAAAGTTTTATATTTATATTAGGAAATTTAAGATCTTTTGTTGTCTACACAAGTTCGAACCTAAATGACAATTTAGGACAAATGAATCAATGCAACTGCTGCAACAAAAAAAACCTAAAAGGATTATACTTCTTACTCATGTGTTAGCCCACTTAGCAAATTGACCACTCAGCAGCACATCCTCTTTGTTTTGTGATTCTAATCATGCTTGATCTGCTCTCTAATCTTCCAATTGGAGGATAGTGCTGTGCTTGACTCCAGGCCTCACTGGGCCAGTAAACAGGCTCTTACTATGCAGAGCAGACACCAGGCTCGCATGTTCACACCAAATCAACACACGTGGAACTGCACCGGCTTGGGGCTCCCAGCAGTCCACTTACAGAACCCAACGGAGCCCAACACTATGTAATGAGGTCCCAGGGGAAGCCTCTGGACACAGAGCACTGCTGCCCTCACAGCACTGTCACATACTACTGTACCTCTAGACAGACTGCCACAGCACTTAAGGGATATATTATCTCATACAAATGATCAAGTAAAGATGTATATGGTACCACATCACTTTGATAGTGATTATTATGTAGAATGTCCTGGCATTGTGCATGCTGGCTCACGATCATCGCTTACTGGGACACTTGATGAAACTGAGGCAACTTTAACAAAATTTGTTTCATCTGTGCTTTTCCTGCTATGACAAGTCAAATTGTCTGCTGTGAAAAATGTTTGCCTTTCAAGTTTCAACACTAACACTAGAACAATACCTTTTTGACTACTTGCAGCATAGATCAACAGATGGCAATGTCAGTCAGTCAGTCCACCACTTTACTACACGCTGAAATTGGATGCATTGGCCTGAAATCTTGTACAGACATTCATAGTCCCCAGATGATAAAGACAACTGACATTCCTGATCCCCTGACTTTTTTACTGGCACCACCATGAGGTTGATATATGTGGTTTTGAGTGAAAGGTCTTGACAATTGTTGGATGTACTGAAATTTGGTACAGGCATTCATGCCCCCCTCAGGATGAACAATACAAACTTTGAGGATCCCTTTTCATCTAGGTCAACAGCTTGACTTGTTCTTTTATGACTTGCTCAACAGATGTTTAGTGCTAATTATTGTACATTAGCATGCTACTATACCTGCCTAAACATAAGCAAGTCAGCATGTCAATGTTTAGCTGAAAGCACCAGTATGCCACCCTCACAGATCTGAGCTGTAGCTTGTCTCCTACAGAATCCTGTTTTCTATTCAACAAATACAAGTCAAATTTCTCAAAATATATTCACAAGACAAAGCAGCCATTAAAGAAGTCTGGATGGATAAAATACAGTCTAAAATTAGCAAATTATTGAGTTATATCAAGAAATATCTTATCAAAGATCAAGTACGTGACAGTTTCTGTCAGTTTCTTGGTCAGTTCAATGCTGAGCATGGCACCACAGTAACGTAAAAAGGCAGTTACATGACTATATACCATAGACTGTGTAAAATAATGGATGTAGCCACCATGATGTCACCCACTGGTTTGTGGATTCCCGTTTTAAAGACTTGAGTTCAGCATTTTAGCCATTGCCATCTTGGACTTTTAAAGCCGGAACTGACTTTATTTGGACGAGAGGGTGGAGCTATGGAAAAGCAAGGGATGGATCTGAATCAGAGACTGTGGTGACGCCTCAGAGTGGCACACCCCTAATTTTGTGTAACTTTAAGCCTTGATTAATTTAAATGGCTGAGTTATATAGAAATACACCCCACATACAGCTGGATGGGCAAACGTTTTTTGTACCATGCTGCACACATGTTAATTTCTGCCGCCAAGTTGGGCATTTTGAATCGGGAGATCAAATTGTTTTTGGAGCCAGCTTCAAGTGGCTGTTAGAGGAACTGCAGTTTTTGGCAATTAGCTGCTTGCTACATGCACATGCAATTCCATGGTTATGCATGTGAATCATGTTTCAGGTACAGAAAATGTATCTTGCATAGAAATTAGTCAAATTAAATCACTTGAGAATAATTACCATCCAAGTCATTCATCTAAGTAAAATGCAAAACACAAGTCTCACCTTAGCGAATAGGAGAATCTGCTGCACTCTTTTTTACGGTTTGAATTAAATGAGGTTTTGGGCTGCTATTTGCTAACAAGCAATTTGGGGTGTGGGAAACCATGAGGGACAATTACATCAAATTAACTGGCAAATGGTACCGGTATCACGGCAACATAGTATGAGGCCTGTTTCACTTCTGCCCCGGTACCTCCTCTATGTCCTCTGCCTGTCGCATGTGTCCTTCTTCATCCTTGCTGCCCTTCACTTCCATGTCCCAGGGGTCCCCTTGTAACCTTATCCAAGCAGCCACACACAATACCCTTCATGGGACACAAAGCCAATGATACCGCTGTTCTCTGTTCCATTCTCTACATTTGTCACTTTTATTCCTAGGTTCTTTGTTCGTCTTACCTCTGTATGCATGAGTTATCCCAAATTGAGCCCGCAATTGAAATGGAAATCATCCCTGTATCCCAGTGACTTAAGGGCAATAACTTCTTACTCTTTGAGACATAGCTGCCATGTTTGTTGTTCCTTGGAGAATCGTATGGTTGTGTTGCCCTTTTCACCGAGGTTTTTAACACAAACACTGAATCTAGAGGATATGTACCCTGTGATTCAACAGCAGCTTTATAAATCTGAGTAGACGTGCAAGAATGGGGACAACACGATTGGAAAATGAGTTTGAAGCTGACAGCAATGCACAGTGGGATTAGAAGTCTTCTCATAAAACACCATCATATTGGTTCTCTTTATTGGTTACGGTTTTCAAGTGAGCATAATCTAATTTGATTAATTAAACATAAAAATTACAATTGTAAAGCCATAAGAGGCAGGAAAAACAGAAGATATTGCTGCCTTTGCACTGAATCCAATAGAGGATGGAAAATTCCCATAAAGAAACACATTCACAAACAGCCTGGAGGAAAGGATAATAACACAGCAAGTCGAGGATATGTGTAAATGTTGTCACTTGGACGTAACAATACTGAGACATTCTTATTTTTTCTGAGTGATGACACGTAAACACAAGACGTTATGAAAGACATGAAAAGCTTGCAAGTCCCAACGCTGCCAGCAAATAATATGTCTGGGTAAAATGTTCCGGCTGTGAGAAAACAGCCTCAGTACCACAGAAAAAGGACAATGACAGGCCAATCTATACCTTCAGGCAGGGACGCATGCGTAACACATCACCACTGTTTGGCTGCTGACCTCTCATTCCCTCCTGCTGGGAAAAGAAGTGCTGAACATATGAGATAACACTGACCTCACTGCAGGTTTGTCCTTCAGTATTAACTTTACTGATTAATTGTCCGTGCAGCGCGAGAAGCCATTGATCATGTTCACCCAGTGGCCCCAGTGATGCAGTGGCCTGTTAAATAAGAAATAAACCTTGATTCTGATGATCAGCACCTCTTATCTTTGCATTTTCCTCCATCCCCCATCAGAGGCTCTGCATGGAGGGAATCATCTCCAACACTCCTCCATCTCTACTCAGTCCCAGTCACAGGTATCATAAAAAATCTGGTAAATAAATATGCACACTGCCGGAAAGCAGGCAAGGAAATGAATATTTCATGTAACCAAACACATTTCCAGAACATACTGGCTAGAATTTGCCTTTTCCGCCTGTCATCGGTGACAAACATGAAAGAGGAGGGCTCAGGTACGCCGGCGCTGCAGCACTCTCAACTCTGCCTGCAGCACAGGGAGCATGAGTCGTCACTGTAATTGCTTGTAGTGCTAGAGCCTGAGCAGAACCTCAATTAGGGGCCTGGGTACTTGCTAGGCTTCACACCTTCCCGCCATGTCTGCCAGCCACTCTAGGAAACACACTCTTAACATCTCAACACTGCCTTGTATCTGTACAGTGTTTGACATTATCACAGTTTAAGTTTACACTTTGTATCCGTGGATCAGTGTACCTGTATACAAGACTCTAACTCTTTCTAAAAATCGCTTCTTTGCATCACCACCAGCAACACGTTCTAGATAGGTTGATAACGAGGGAGCTTAAATGGACAATTAGTCTGATGCAGCAGTTCACTCCTGCTCAATGTTGTTACACTGCTTTGTCTAATCTCTAACAGCCATCTGATACTCCAGATTCAATCTGACAGACTGAATCATAGCCTGAAATTACATTGCTACTGCTGATAAGAGATGCTTCAGACTGTGCAAAGATAAGACACAGACGAACATTTAGAGTGGTTTAGATGCACAAATTCACAAAAACCCTCTAAATCAAGCACATAAAATCAGGTTCCAACTTGGCTCAACTTGCACCCACGTATCACTGATGCTGGGAGCCTTGGCTTCACTGTATCTTGATACATTCAGCCCTCAGTCTGCACTGTTAAAGGCCAGGTATACACAGCCCCGGCACAAAGAAAGGCCTCTCTGTGTCTCTCCCTTTCTCCTTTTCGCTTTCATGCCTACCTAACTCGTATACACAGCACAAGAAAACAGAGCGCACATACATACTCTAAGTGGTGGTCACACGCCAAACATGCACCTGTATGAACAGGTAAAACATCTTTTCCATCTTCACTGCACTTGTTACCACTGAAAATTTGCCAGTTTGTGATGTCTGTGGGTGTGAGCGTAGGTGTTTTTATCACTCGTCTGTCTGACTGATTTTCAATTTGTGTGTTCGTACTAAAAGTCTTGATGGTTCAGAATGCTGCAGCTTGCCTTCACTGACTTCATATCCATGTTAGATCAGACTTCAAGGTGCTTTGGTTGGCTTACAAAATTGTAAATAGACATGCCCCTCCATGTCTGTCTGATCTCCTACGGCCTTGAAATCAAAACTTAAAACTCACCCTAAATTCACCTTAATTTTTAATTATTTGCTAATTCTTTAATTAGGTCAGGCAAGTAACCATTATCCATCCAGCAAGCCAGTCTTAATTCTTCATTCTTAATTATGCTATTGAATGGATACTTTGCTCATTTTTGACCAGTTGTGTACCATAACAATGTGTGTTTAAATGAGCTATGGTAAACTTGCCAGCACCCAGATCTCCTTGCTCATCTCCCTGCTCAACACTAAACATGTCATCCAGCAGATTTTCGCTGGCTATACAGCTATTGCTCAAACCACAGATTGTGCTTCCTCAGTTTTGCTGCCACCATGGACACAAAGAGTATAGAAGCAAAACAACAAACTTAGTTCAAACTATAAAACTAAGTAGTGCTTATCAAATATAAACCAAGAGTTTGTTACAGCTTACTTTCCCCTAAAATACCTTAAGAAATATATATTTAGTGCATTGTTTGGCTGTGATGTGAGAATTTGTGAATCTTTTATGTTTCTTATACTGTAAATATGGAGGCCGAAAAAATCCAGATCATAGCCTACTGTAAAACTAAGCAGTGCTGATCAAATATAAACCACGATTCTGTGAATGTGTTTCCAGAAAAATATTTTAGTGCACTGTTTGGCTGTAATACAAGACTTTGAGATCAAGTGCTTAAACTCAACGCAATTCTTAACAAGTATGAATCAAGATTATGTTACTGTGCTGCCTATTTTTCGCCTTAAATGTTTCCAGAAACATTTTAGTGTACTGTTTGGCTGTAGTACAAGAACAAAATGAACAGGAAGTGGACACCATACTGTTTCCTGTAATGTATATGTTGTCGGAACATTTTCTGGCTTACTGTTTAACCGTAATATGAGATTGTTTTTGCCAGCCAGCCGCCATATTGGTTTTTGTGTCAAAACGGATGAGCTTTCATTATGTCACCCACCAACAGAAGCATTTGTTGGTCCGGTGCATTGCAGTGCATTCTGGTAGTTGTAAGTTTTCTACCTCTTGAGCTAAAGCAAATGCCACAGTTCTTTTTCTCAGTTTTCTCTGGTCACGTAGCACCATGCATGTTTGTCTTTTTCCTGCACAGACAAGTTTGATTTTAAAAAAAAAAACAACAAAAACATCTTTGCAGCAATGAAATATCTCTCTAAACCTCATCTTTTCATCTTCAGATTGTGGTGCCAATCAGAATCCTGTGAACTCTCTACAAACCTCTGCATCTCTCTGACCCTCTGTTTGTTTGTGTCCCAAAAGCACACAAGCATCCGAGCTGTGCACCTATCTCTCTCTCTCCCTCTCTCGGTTCTTTCTCCTCCTAGTTTCTTCTTCTTCTTGTGCTCTCTTTTCACTCAGGCTTCTCTGTGCTAGATCATCGGCCGTCCTCTCTCTCTGTTTCTCCTGGCAGTCGATGCCTCATTCCACATGTTTGGATCTGAGTCCTCGTCCTCCAGGAGACTCAGCCTCTCCTCTCGCCTCTCTCTCCATTTGTGTGCTTATTTTCTTTCTCCTACCTGTGTGAATGGTGTGCTTGAGCTTTGCCTCTTGTGAGTTTGTATAGCCTGTCCTCTTTCCAGTTCTTCATGGCAGAGAGGAGGTCTGTTTGGCAAAATCTGAAGATGCTCAGTATCCTCCTGGATATGTGTATTCTTCATATCGTCACAGTCTTTCTATACTTTTGACATCCTGACTGCCCACACATTTTTTTTTACTATGTTGGACAATTCTGTACAAACAGCATCTATTGCTTGTCTGTCCATCCTGAAAGAGGGATCCCTCCTCAGTTGCTTTATCTGAAGTTTTTTCTTCTTCTTAGGATAGAGGATGTCGTATGCTTTTCAGATTGTAAAGCCCCTTGAGGCTGATTTGTGATTTGTGATATTGAGCTATATGAATAAAACTAATTTCACTAAACAGTTACAGACGCAGTAACTGGGTGTTCCTCAATATATGCGCTGACGTTTGCAAGCAACCAACTATGGCAGCCACAAACATATGAAGAATGAGTCGTTCTGCAGCTACAAAGGATGTCCTGTTTCCTGCATTTTGTAATCTAAACTATTAAAAGGATGAAAAAGGTCCATGAAATGCGTCGGGTCGGAGCTGCATATTAAGTGGTGAGAGGGCTGGCTGACATGGACCGGCTGGGAGATGGTCGACACTTTGCTTGTCCAATTACTGGCTCTCGCTCAAATTGTTTGGTGAGAAGCATTCGACCTACTTCTGGACACAAAGCACCACTGCCCTGAATACAGAGAGGCTGGGGACCACGTGTGATGACAAGTGCCATTAGAGGCTCTTGTCTTTGGCCTAGAAATGAAAATCAGCCAACTTACCTGACGTGGGATAATTCTGGCTATGACCACAGGAGAACGTATGTGCCTATGGATTGGCCTGATGGGATGAACGGGGGGGACAACACAAACAGGATCTCCTCTTGTTGAAGAGCAGCTTGACATGATTACATTCGCTAATGGCTGTCTGACCTTCAGAAGGTCTTTGTGTTTAACATGAAGCAGCAGCAGGATCAGTATTAGGAGTAGCAGCGCTGCTAGTTCTACTCATATTAAGAGTAGGGAGTGTTTACCGCTATCTTCACTTTTTGAAGCAAACACAAACAATATAGGCCAAGCTGATTTTGTTGCGAACAACAGAAGAAAAGCATCAAAAGGAATACGAATATTAAATTATGGGTAAACTATGAAACATTTCTCTGTTTCCTGGGATTCCCTCAAAGGCATAATCTATAATGAGACACTACACAACAACAGTGAGGAAGCCAGCGTGTGAATTTGCAGCACTTCCATGCAGTGTGTGAAGAATTTGCATACCTTGTAAATATTCATACTGAGGGAATCACTATGTTAACCACGTGAGATATATCTGGGCTTTAAATGCAACACGTCAAGCTCCCAAGCCTGATGCACAACTGTTCCATCCACATCCCCATCAATTACCAAAGCTATAGGTAACCAACCACAACACCAAGCCTCTGATTTAAATGTCATTATAATGCGGTTTTAATCGCACCCATTGACGCCTCATCGGTCATTCTAATCTTGTCATCCATGCTCAACACTTGTGCAACAGAAGTGCACGTAATAAAGAGCAATTTCCTTAAGTGTGGAGCAGGATTACAGAAAGAGGAAGTAGATTGCGAGAACAACTTTCACTTAAATGCATTGTTTGTGCTCTGTCAGAGGTGTCAGCTGAGCTGGAACAAATTATAAGAAATTCTTTTTCCTATTCTCTAGAGTAACACAGACTTTCAATGCCGTTTCTACTACCACATGACACCACTTACCTTCTCACAGTACAAGAATAAACCTGCTGAAACGGCACATGTAGTTTCTCTACATTAAAAACCTGCCCTCCAAATATGACTGTAGATCAGCCATGAGCAGCGCTTCTACACAGATGTCTGCTCATGCATTTCTCCTGCTAAACAGAACTATCCCAGAGCCTGTCTCATCACATGCAGAAAAGGGGGGAAATTTATGCACTTATTGCCAATACAGACTGAGATAATGCTATTCACCACACTGGATGACAAGGTATGATTCACTCCTGCGGTTCAGTATTCAGCATGAGAGCCAGTGATAAGCAGGCTGAGATCATTACTGTGTAATGGGCAGTGCAGTGGTAAATAAGAGGGATGGCAGAGAGTGATCTCCAGTCACTGATTCTTATCAGGCATCACAGGCAGTCACATAAAAAAGGGGGAAAAATGAACAATGTTCTCAGAATGACATCATTTGATACTTATCAACACAGATAGCACTGCGTCAGATGGATATTTAAAAAGGTGTGAAAGCTTCATGATAATATTTGTGTTATAAAGTGGGATAATTCTGCCTCTGCAAGGTGGGTAAACCTGGTAAAGCTAGGTTAGCACTCCACTGTTCATCTCCAGCATCACTGCTTATGAATAAACTTGTTAATATTCGGCTCATGAAAACTGAAGATATTACAAAAGCAGTCGTGACTACAGTTCCCTCTCCTCTCTCTTGTCACCCCCCTTTTTAATTCCAAATTTCACCCACCTGCCATCACACAGTCTGCACAGGTGCCGGGCTCAAATCATGGCACCAACTGAGAGCTCCGTGTTCAAAGCTAGCTGAAATTTTAAACAAGTGCCACAACTAACAACACTCAACAGGAAGGAAATGTGGGGGAAAGACTCCTTTTTCTCAGATAGGAAAACGCAGAAATTGCGAAAACTCACCTTCAGGTGCAACTCATGTCGTGACAGCCGCTGAGAAAGTTGAATTTGTCCCCACCGCTGGAAGAGGAGAGCAGAGGCAGGTTTAACTGTTCACGTAACGCCGCGGTGCCTCGCAGTTGGTCTGAGCCGGAGCACCTCCCTCCTCCCCTGGATGCTACTATCGCTCCCCCCGACCCGCCTCTGGAAGGAAAAAGTAATAGCGGTTTCTTCCTTCTCCCTCACAAAGACAGACTCAAAGAAAAGAAGGGACCCTATCGCAGTCAATAGGTTTTACAAAACCCCATGGCAACGCGGAAAAACCGTGAGCAACTTCCCTACGTTGTGACCGGGTTAAAGCGCTCCCCAGCCCCCCAAACAGTGACAGCGACATTATTCCCAAGCTTAAGAATGAGCAGGTTTTAGTGGGAGGAGGAGAGAGGAGCACTAAACTGCTCTGTGCTTAAATATACATGAGACCAAATAACACTTAAATTCAGTGTTGGTCCAGCTTAGACTCTGGTGTAGTGCCCAATATCTCTAATGGGAAGTGTAGCCTATTTATTTATTCATTCATTCATTCACCAGTTTTGTTTTAAGTATCAATTTAAAGTTTACCAAATCACTATCCTGGCTTATTGCATTTTCCACTAAAAAAGGAAAAAGAGAAGTGTTTTTAAAATTTATCTTAATAGAATATTACTTCATTGTGGATTTGGCCACCTAATTTGGGTGTGACTCTCAGTGAAAAAAGACCTAATCCTACGGATGATTTGCAAGTGAGAAGAAATGTACTCTTAGTATTGAGGAATGTCCTCCGTGATCACCTTTGGTCTATGTGCCATGCATAGAGGTGTAGATTTTGGGGGAGACGCAGGGGACATGACCCCCTTAACATTTAGAATGTGCATTTGTCACCCCCGGTAGACACATGAAAGTGACAAAGGACTTTTATTTTGACATAATTTAAGACATTTCCACCATTAATTGTTGCATAAAAATACCAAAGTGCAGGTCATTAAATGTCTGATGTGTGAAGTGCTTCATACATCACCGTCCCCCCCAACAAAGTTGCAAACCTACACCCAGCTACAACCAGGCACATCTGGAAAAGCGGGCCTTAAAAAAATATAGCCTGTCTTGCTTACTGTTACCTAAGGTGAGCTAAATGTTTGACCTTAGATCTGAGTTCAGGTGGCTGAGTGGATTTTGTCACACCACAAATCATCTGAAGGCTGAAAGCAGACAAACTTGTCACGGTATAGAGGAAAAGTGTTACTAATATCATTAATGACAGCTCTGTTCTTTTAAGTTATTAATTACACCTGCGACATGTCAAAATGTCTGCCATTAAAAAGACATATTGCGGTTAACTATGCAGCTCACACATGCGTTGCTGAAACCTCCTGTGCACATACACCAAGAATGGGCTCTTTAAAGGAGACATCTTGTGACCAGAAGTTTAACTTTTTCAATAAAAAAAGTTCTCAGATTCATATGTTATTAATTTTTCAACGAGGGTGGAGGAGCAGATGTTCTTTTATGAATTTTAAACTCTGCAACTGAGTCACAATCGAAGCTGGTCAAATAAGATATGAATATACTTTACTGCTGAAAGTCAACTTGGCAAAAAACACACCAACACTAACAATGTTTAATTTAAGCAAAGTCAAATCTAAAGAATAGATTTCACTGGGAATAATGTTTGGATTAAAACAACACAAGTACAACAACAACAAAAAAAGGTTGAAATTAGAATAATGTGGCTTTAAATTATTGTAATGCAGCCTACTAACCCTTTAAAAGAAATCATTCATATAACAAATTATAGAGAGCTAATGAACATAAAGCAAAGTGATATGTCATTGTCTTTCCATATTGCAGTTTCTTGTTACTTATTGGTCACCATATCTTTATACAGTATTTGTAAAAGGCTGAAATTAGCTAATATTATCATGCTGATGTATCAGCAGTAGGAAAGTAGATACATAAGTATAAAAAAAATCTTATGAAATGACCACAATGTTTAATCAACATACTGAGGTTTCTACTAAACTTCACAGAGGTAGTATTTACCTCCTGGCTGCTGTATTGGATTGCATTACAATAACAGGTGTTCACATTGTTGTTTGGAGCTGCTGTATATCAACATTCTTCACTCCTGTCATCACAGTGCCAACCCTTGTATTGTAGACTAATAGTCTCTGTAGGGATATGTGATTTCTGCAGCTCTGACAGCACAAGATCATTAAGAACTCTTTGCATCAGAGGAGCGGGCAGTAAAGGTCAGCTAGAAATCAATTTATCCAATAACCTCAGACCCCGAGACAGAAAAAGGCGAGGCCATGCAACCTGGAAATGACGAGGTGGGAAGGGCCTCTCACCACTGCCAGTCAGGCTCAGAGGCTCACTTACTGTCATATATGACTCATCGGGTCCTTTCTTGAAATGTATATATTGTATTTAATGATAAAATGCAGGAATTGTGATTTTTTTTTTCTTCTTCTTTAGATATAATGGTTAGCTTCAACCTCTCTCAGCTCACCTCTGCCTTCACCCCTCATATCAGTGACTGAATGTCAGTGTCAGGAGACAGCTGTCGTCTGTGCAGTGGTCTGTGATGACTTTCAGTGTGGACCTGAACCTGCTAATTTTAGCACAGTAAGGGTTTCTGTACCACTGCTTATTATAATCTTATTATTTTTGTTATAATCCACATGGAGCCATAGCCAGGGTTTTAGAAATACCGAGGTCACGAGTCCCTCCCAGTGTCCTCTCAGGGCTCGCACTGGCACCAAAATTAAAGTCTCTAATCTTTTTTTTTTTTTTTTTTTAATTTTGTGGATATTTTTATTGGTTCAGTTAATTGTTTCATCATATTTTCTGTGAATTGTATTTCCCAGGATTCTCCACAGTGTATAACCACTGAATATTTAGGAAATAAATGACCTCATTGTCCTCAGTAAAGCTACGACTCTGAATCCATGCATCAACATTGCTTCCTTTTGAACAGATTGGAGTGAAACACAGGTAAACATACAGTATTATTCCTTGCAAATATCTTCCAAAACAAGAGACTCTTCCAGCATGGCTAGCTGGTTCACATGTGGAGGACACCTAAACAAGGAGGGGGTCAAAACGGGACTAAAGGTAACCGAGTCATGAATGCAGAGTTCTGAGCCAGGTCGTGTTTCTATTCTGTCCACAGTGGATTCATCTTCATCCAGCTGGCACCACAGAGCAAAGACTAAGACCTCTCTGTTACACAAAGAAGGGAAGTAAACAGATTGACTTGAATCCAAATAACCTGATTTAGGGTATCATAATCACACTGAATGGATTACACAATGGCTTGACTGAGCAATAAATGTAACAAGATATCTTTGTGAGGTGCTCCATGTTACACTGAGTGCTCTTATCAAAACAAATTTAATTTGGAGGAACATCTGCTTCCTTTTTTTCAGCAGGAACTGCCTCATCTATAAGTGGTAAATGCAATACAGTAGCTTAAGGCTTAGTTCTCAGCTGACCCTGTAGAGGGTTGGGTAAAAAAATATAATTATATGTAAGTTGATTCACTATGTTTCTATTTTACAGATGGTGCCATGAAGAATTCCTTAAGGGCCTTGAAAACCCATTTTGGGGTTATTATAACGGGGTTACACATAAACACACAATTTAGTCATTTTTGGTATTTCACTCCATTTCTGTATTTTCTTTATTCTTTTATCTTTGCGCTCACAGGTTTTCAGTGGGTGGGCACAGCTGGAATAAAGTGATGTCACATACTTCCTTGCACCAATTACAATTTAGCTATTTTGAATCAGAATCTGAGGGCAGATGTTTGTGTGTTTCTTGGCCCCTCTCAATCAGATCTTATCAAACAACACCTACACACATCTTTTTTTTCTCCGCAAAGTTACAATCCTTAAGATATTTATTGAATCATACTATATTATTTATGGTTGCTTTCTCAGCAATAACCTTCAGCAATGATTTCTCTACAGTACATAGCTGCTTTGATTGATAGTGGCGGAGTCCGCCATTACCTTCAAACATGAGGTCTTCACAGGAAATAAGCCATGAAACAATCCAGTGTAATTTGATCTCATTATTGTCAGTGTCACAGTTTACTGTTTACTCTCTACTGCTGTGTCAGAGCTGCATTTACTTACTGCCAACACAAACTGCTGCTGCTTCCCATTAGGAGCATTCAAATGGGGAAACACAGGATGACATTTATTGTGAACCAAGTACAGTAAACAGAATGCATATGTCACTGAGGTAAGCGCTCATCAAAAATGCATCTGCAAATCAAGGTGATGAGGAGTGACAGGCGACAGGCTGCATAACTCCATCTTCTCAGCAAAGTAGCCAACATTGGTCCTGCTGTTGTGTGGAAAACTACTCTCACTGTGTACGGCGTGACATTAGATTACAGTTACAAGTATTGTTAACTTACTTAACGAGTTTGGCGGCACTGTAAACAGACTGATTTCGACACTCTGGTGTTCTTTCTGCTGAGTGGGTGTTGGGAAAGAGTTCAGAGATTGTTGTTTTTCCGGTACTGACGTTTTGCTGCCTTCTGATTGGCTACAATGGCCTTACAGTTAGGAGTTATATCGCCACCTACTGCTTTGGCATGTGTATTACATTGCTTGATAGAGGAATTTGCGGCGTCATGTGGACGGAGGTGTTTTTATTACACCACGCGTATGGACGCAGATTTTTTAAAAACTGGAGGCCAAAAAAGTTCGGTTTTAAAAATACTGCTCGTGTGGACTAGGCCTCAGAGTCATCAGCCACCACCACCAACAGCAGTGTCATGACTCCATGGGGGGATTTATCTTGCTGCTGCTCAGATGTCCCTCGATCACAAAATATCTGAAAATGATCATTTAAATATCCATTACTCATCAAATGCTACGTTGATTTTGTGAAGGAAACTGTATTTTCTTGCATGCCATTATGGCAAACGAATAATCCATAAACAGCAAACATTCTTGATGAATTAAAGCGAGGGGGGTCAGTGTTAAGATACAGTAAAACTATATGAAAAAAACATCTGTTTAAAAGTCCAACACAACTCGAGCAGTATAATCCAAGTTTCATTCATGTAGTTGCACTCTCACTACTTCCCAAACACATGCATTTTTGGTAAAACATCACAATTAAAAATACTACTGCATATGAGTAGGGGTAGGCGCACATGTTTGAACTTAGTGCGTATCATTCAGTTGCCAAGTTTGTGCTTCTCGTCATAATACATCTGTTGTAGTTTTTAAACAGAAAGGTTTTAGCAAAAAAATGTATGTGTTTGGGAAGTACTGAGCATACAGCTGGATAAATGAGATTTGGATTTCACTGCACAAGTAGTATGAGAGTTTGTAAAAGATGTTTTATACATTTGTTGTTGTGGAATGCCATCAAGAATGTTTTGGGATTTTTGGTTTTTGGAATGTTTTGGATTTTTCGTTCACCATTGAGTCATGCATACAAATGGTCATTTTGTGATTATTTTAATCTAACCACAGGTGTTGCCAAATAAGCCAGGACTGACATTGTGAGGATAGCAACTGTTAACAGGAAAATACTTTAATTATCAGACCAAGTTTTTAGGTGCTTCAATGCAAACCTCAATTAAACAAATTTCTCATTTCTGTTAAGTGAGCAAATGCCAGCATACTTGCAGAAAAATAATTATCCTTAAACAAAACTACTCAATTAAAATACCGCTTATGTTTTCCACTAGTATCAGCCATAAAAGGTCTGGGAGATTTAAGCTTTTCACCTATCTATTAATTTGCTGGATGGCAGCCCACACCTTTGTATTGCTTGTTCTAAAATACTCTCAGTAATACAGATTTTCTCTCTGATATTTTCCTTCCTTTAGAAATAACAGTTGTTCAGACTTCATTATTTCTCAGGTGACATGTTGTTGACCATATAAACCATAATTACTGGAGGGAGGTAAACCCGAGATATGAAATCATGGCACCTCCCCAGCTAGACAGGGCAGGGCCTCATTACGGGACAGCGAATGTGAAATTTCCAACGGAGACTGAGCGAGGGGAAAAGAATGAGCTGGTGCCGTCAACGTAGGGGCTGAAAACAGTCCCTACGTTGTCAAAGGTGTCAGAGTTCATGGGCAGAGCATGAATGAATCCACCCCCCATCGCCCTGCTTCCGTCTTGTTTTTCCTGAAGAGTTCCCCCATCCCTCTCCTTCTCCCTCCTTCTATATCATGGAATATCACTGTGGGGCAGAAATCCCCTCATTGACGTCTGCAGGGCTGCATAATGAGAATAAATGAGCTGGAAGTAAATATGCAGGCTGTGTGCTGTTTGCCGCTCTATACCAGTCAGCCCATAGGCTTTCACCAAAAATTAAGATAGATTGTGTTGCCAAAAGCCCACAACAATGCCACACAGTGTTTTATTTATCTAATGTGAAATTCAAAGGCCATTTCAAAGGATTTAACATACACATTCATCCCCATGTGGAACACTGTGTTTATATGCTTTTATCTTTGTTGCTGATATTTATTTGAGGTGAGTAAGATGGTGATGATCCAATATGTGACACTGCATTTGCAGCGTTGTTTCCCACTTACTCAAACAAACAGTTAACATGTGTTTATTTTATCACATTGAAGGGAAGAGTATTCAACCCTGTGTAGCTGTGGTGGTCTACGGATGTGAATCACCACTATCTCATTCAGCTGCTCCTCCCCCCAGCCTCTTGTAACACAGTTGGTGGCTTAATTATTTTTATATGTTATACAGGCCAGGCAGGCACTTTTTCAGTCATGGCTTCTAGCAGTTTCTCCTGCAAAGGGGAAATTATGAGGAGCTCATCCGCAAAAGTCCTTTTTGAAATGACTAAACCAACACCAGTTTGATTGATATTCCCTTTGCATGCACAATAAAATAAACATGATTCAGATAAATAAATAAAACTCGAGAGATCTGTTTTTTGGCAAAACAGCCCTTCATATACAGTAGATGCAATACAGGACCCCACGCTTGAAATATTCATGAATATCATCGAGGCAAAAGAGTTATGACACGAGATGAGTTGCTCTGTTAGTGTGACTGCAAACAAGAACACAGCGCAGGCCAACACTCACACACCACATGATGTAAACAAACAATAAGTTGTCAGGGTGGATTAAAGTCCCGCTCGTCAGCTCTAAAGCCACCAGAGAGAAAACGCAAACCTCCTTTTAAAGAGTGTGTTATCGAAAATTGTGTGCGCTCCGAGCTGCAAGTTGTTCACTCACAGCTGCTGGTGGACAAATATTAATATATATATATATACTGCACTGATAAGAACATGCAGGAAATGTAGTTGTGGAATCGCATACGGACACAGACTTTGCAGAGAAATAGGAGTTTTCAGATGGTTAATGTGTTTAAGTATAAGGCAGTTTATGATCATTTATGTCCTGATTTATTTTGTAGGCAGACTTTGGGTATAGCTGTAGAATATATTTCAAAAAGACAACATGTCCTCAATCCATCATGACACAGTATGCTTACCACCACCAGTCATTTTTCACAGAGGAATACTTAACATGTCACTGCAGGAAGAGCGCAGGTGTAAATAATACAATTAATGAATGCTGAATTCCATTTAGATGCTTCAGTTTCAAGGTCCTGGTATTGTGCATGCTCTCCACAGCAGCACTAAAGCTCCTGAGGTAATATTATGTATCCTGTTTGTTTGGTGTCAGTTTGTGTTTTTAAAGACCAAGTGAAATGAAAAATATATTTTCCCAGTTTTAATCCTGATCCATGTGTTAATGAAAAATCATTATCACTGTATTTTTACATCAAAATCTCTGTCTTTTTTTCCTATAATACCAACAGTGTGATGACTCATCCTGACTTTGGCAACTAGCTAGCCACACCGCTCATATAAAGTAGCACTTAACCGTTTGTAGGTTGTAGCAGCTAACAGAGCACAATATATCCTCACACAAGGATTCATATATAGGGAATTCGTGCCCCACGATTGACGTTACGTACTCAACATAAAGTTACGTACTTCATGTAAAGTTACGTAGGTTAGGTCTAGGCAAGTAAAGTTGCTTTGGTTGGGCTTAGGAAAAGAAACATGGTGATGACGTACCTTCAAATAACTCAAGTTCCCTTGGTTTCACACGGGACATGAACACTGGTCTCCTGGGGGAAAGTCCTGTATTGTTGGACCCATCCACCACCCCGAGATGCCTCCTCAAGTGGAATTTATACTTCTATGTCAAATCGATGCCATACCTACACCATAGCCTGACATGCATCTCCCCAAAAATACACATTGTGGCAAGGCATACCTCCCGTTTATTTCTGTAAAGTAAAAGTTATTTCCCTCAGTGGAAACAAAGCCTCAATTTACTTGTATTTCACACATAAGAAACAATAAATTGTGAAGAAAGTAAAGTCCTCACAAAAAGGCATTTTAGGTCTTGTGGGTGATTTATCCTGGCTTCATATGAGTAGAGGAAATGTCTGCTAGTTGCTAGGCTAATTTCTACAATGCCACAGGCTTGTGCTAATATCGTTAGCATGGTGTATTTGTTTAGAAAACGTGTTAATTATAAGACAGTTGTTTTGTCGGTGAACCTTAATGGAGCTGAATTTTGTAACGTTACAGGTGTCAATGTTGCTGTTGTCCCTAGCTTCATATGAGTAAAGGACATCTCTGCTAGCCACTAGGCTAGTGCTAATACCCTTAGCATGTTGTTTGTGGGGAAAATGTGTCCAGCAAAAAACAAATTCTTTGTCTGTCAATCCTGTGAATTGAAATGAAGCCGATATATCTACTTGTGCCATGTGTAGGCAAAGTTTACCTAGTGGGCTTTCTAGCATAAATGGGATTTCTTGGTTAAAAAGGTTGGGAAAACGTCATGGTTTAGGTTTAAATGAATAGATTAAAATTAAAATTAAAGGCTCCAGTCCAATCAAATGTGAATGATTTTATTTGAATCCCTCTTGTAACCGCTCACTGCTTTCAATGGGAAAAGGAGATACATGTAGTCACAATGAGGCTACAGGTGTAGCTCCACTGTGCCTTTATGTAGACATATAAAATCTATGCTCCCTGATCATATCTATCGATAACACTGTAGCTAGAGAAGGTGCACTGAAGTACTGGGCAAATGGATAAACTGTTGTTAATTGAGGAGTAGCTCTAGCACACGACTTCACCTGTTGTTGTTTTCACATTTCTTTCTATGGAGGTGGTTTTAGGTTATATCTTTTTAACTTTAGTTACTTTGGTAAAAGCTAGCAGTTTTCCCCTGCTTCCAGTCTTTATGCTAATCTCGGTAAATACATACTGGCTACAGCTTAGGACCCCAGGAAATGCACGAGGCTTTGAAGCCAAATTTTTCAGTGGCCAAACAATGGAATTACGTCCATCATGTGATGCCCTTTGGCCCAGAAAGACTTTCTCATTGATGTTCTTGGTGAAAGAGGCGTCTGAAATTAGTAGATAATTTGTTTCACTATCAGAACTCATTTCATTCAGTCCATGTGGAAAGTCTCGAAGAGCCACATGATTGAATCATTTTAGTCCCATTCAAGTTAGCAGAGTGCTAAACCAGAAGTAGCCAGCTCTGCCAACAGAAGTCTGTGGCAGGCTTGCTCTATGGGCCACACAGAGCAGAAGCAGTGCCGATCATCTGGGTAATTTTATACACAGCTGCTGACATTTCTTGGCTTCATGCGTCACTGAGCAATTTTCATAGGAAAGAACGGGGTCCCGCCTCCAATACTGTATCCTGTTCTCTTCATACATCCGTGGCTAAAGCTCCATAACTAATGCACAGACATGAGAGTGCAATCAAATGTCATACCTCACTTTTAGAAGAAAGCACGTAAGTGTATTTCTCAGTCTTTTTAAATTCAGTTTTTTGTAGTCCAAAACATTACCGTAGTAATGAGGAAGTACTCAACCACAAAATCCCATAATAACACTGAGTCCCTGCATGGCAGAAGCCTCAGAATACAGACTGCATTGGTTTGGCACGTGCTTTTGCAAATATAATTTATTAATGTATCATTTTTTCCCTTGTAGGCATTATCCTGCTGAATGAAACACTGCTATTGCATACATAAAGATCCTACTACAGGAACCAGACATACAACCGATGAAGGTCCTGAGCATCTATTTTTTTTTTTTTTTTTTACAGAACACTGTAGGCTATATTGCAGGAATACATCATGGGAGTCGACGCATAAGAGTCTTTGGCTGAGCACACCCTGTATGATGATGGAGGGCAGCTGTGATTTATTGCATGAAGGCTTTCTGTTCAGACTTCCAGTGGCTCCAATCCACCTGCAGCAAAGAGATCAGAGTAAAGCCAGAGCCTCTCCCACTTTCTACCATAAGAATGTGCAGACAGCATCTGTGGCTTCCCCGTGGCTCCTGTCGAACCAGCCTCGAAGCACCTCCCAGCTTCACACAGGAAGCGCTGGAGGCACAGCCATAGCTTTCGATTCGTAATTAATATCAGCAGCAGGTTGGGTGAGGGCGTTTTCCTGTGGCAGATTGCTCTGTGCGTGGGCGCTTCCCCCAGAGACAACGCATCGCTCTGCTCCTAGAGCTTCATCACATGCCTTCGTGGAATCATTTACTCTTTATGAGAGCGACAAGGAGCATCCTCTCATCCAATAACGGCTGGGAGATACCGTGGTGTCTGGATGAAGGCAGGAGAGGGTGGGGGCTCACAGTATGAAAGCTGTTTCCATAGCAATCCAAATATTGCAGCTATGAAATTTGAGCTGAGATGGGAGACTGGTGCCAAGCGGCCGTCAATCATTTAACAAAGGAGGAAATAGGGAATAAGCTTTCCCCTCTCTTTCTACAGTAATATAACTGCTGGACCACTTGATAAAGATGAAGTGTTATCATTAGATGTGTGATTCTTATAAGCATGCAGGGCTTGGTTTTCTGTTGCAGCTTAGTATCCTGTGACCACTGACATCAAACAATTGATTCGACTGTAGGGCAGGATCCATACTCCAGAGCTTTTACAAACCCCTTTATTGCTGAAAATCAGAGGCAAATCAGCACAGGTGAAGCTGTGCACTTCCAACTCTGCACAAAACACTGGCACAATTTAACCACCAAGCTTCAAGAGCCTGAGTTTCTGGCCTGAATTTCACATTTGGAGCATCTTATCTTCATACCCAAGACTTGAAAACGCAGCTGACCATGCTGTGCGGCGAAAGAAATGAAGCAACATGGCAAGAAAAGATGGGGCCCAAGTCACCGCACTCCTCTTGTGAAAGAATTTACCATTAGATAATTAAATTTCTCTTTGGTTGGATGCAACACAATGACTGTGTGATCATGCAAATAATTGCCTTTCCGCTTGTACTCGGGCAGATAGGTCGGCAGGCATGGCCATATCAGATCTCCGGCAACACAAGCGGGGCTCAAATTTACACACAGCGATGTTTGTATATTAATTCATTATTGTGTGAATGGATCCCCGGGATAAACAACCTCATCAGGTTTCTGATAAGGAAGATGTCATACAGCAGCTGTACAATAGGAAAACATGTCTCCTGCTCTGACGGGCCCTGCAGGCTGTATGAGCATTCTGAGATGAGATCTGTAGGTGTGGATGATGCACTGGTGTTAGTCTTGGTTTGCGGCTGCACAGCGCTCTCAGGGGAGGTGCATAAGAAGGTAATAGAATTGGGCCCACGGGATAACAGGGGTGTTATTTTGTCTGTTTCAATTAAATGTCTTCGGGAGTCATCCGAGGGGGCGACTACATGTTTGGAAGAGGGGCAAACGCTGCCCACAGAGGAGCAGGGGGGGGATTGGTAATAACCAGCAGAGTGGCTGTTAAGGAGTCTACCAACAAATCAATAACTTTAGATCCAGAACCCCATCTAATCAAGACCTAAGCCCTGGGGCTAATTAAAAAGAAACAATGGAAATCAATAGAAATAATCCTGCACATTTGCTTCACACTTTTACTTTAATATCTGGAGCATTAGTCAGAGTGAAAATTCACACACTTTCTTATTATCTGTGAAGATAATGAAAAAAATCTGTAACCACAAAGAGCTGCCCGTATGGCATATGAAGACATTTGCATTTCATAGCACACGTGACACTACGTTACAATTGCTGTGTTGTCATGACATTATTAAGTGTGACAAGTGACATTTTCAGCCATTGGGTGAAAAAAAAACTCCATTAGAAGATACTGCATTAGTGTTTCTCTGCCTTTCCTGGTCCTTGATCCTGTATTTAGGTCTCAAAATTCCCTAAACCCCAGCAGTTTAAGGGTTATGCGTGGATTTCACAATGATATGTTGTACTGCAGTGATAAGAGCATGGATGGAGCTCCATTTTGATGTCCTGTATATTAATGTGGTGCTATATGGGACTTTATGGAGAGTAGTACTCAGTGGGAGCGTATCTGTGTTGCCAAGTCCCTACGATACTCTCTTCACATCAACCCACATACTGTGTTCATGCCACTTTCTTGTTACTCTCTGTCCCTAAAGTAGCTTTGATCTACTTCTCATATCAGCACAGAAGACAAAGAGTCATAAAAAGATTCAAATGTAAGATTAACATTGGCGAGCAAGTTAGCGTGTGAAGGTTTCAGACCCTTTTTCTGGGTCTTTTTTTCTAACCATAACCTGTTTGGGGAAGGGAAAAGTTAGTTATTATGGATCTCTCATCTTAACCTGACCTTTGACCTCTTCCCTACTTTTAACCTTTTTGGAAAAGGGAAAAGTCAATGGTTATGGATATTTTACAATAGCCTGACCTTTCTAAATTTAACCTGTTTAGAACCAGGAAACTGAAACCAGCCCCTAGACCTCTTATGCATTCCTTAGTTGGTAAGTTGTTATTTTCTAAATGGATTAATTTGTTTCTTTATTGTTTTTCTTTGGCTGCAATCAATTTCGGAACTGTTCTCATGACAGCAATAGCAACTAAATTTAGACAAAGACCTGTGCAAGTGCAATTTCATCACTCTCAGGAGCCATGATTATAGTCCCCTAACCTAATCCATGTCATAATAAGCAAACACAGAGCTGCAAAACATCTTTGTCAGGTTCCCATTATGTGATAAAGCTGGCAAACATAGGACCTTAATAACATAGGGTGCTGGCAGAGCACATATGTAGAACTGGGGAATACAAGACCCTGTGAACTTAGGACCCTTTATCATGTTCCCATTATGTGCCATATAAATCTGGGGAACCCCCAGAGACATGGGAATGATGCACTACTGGACTCATTTCATTTTATTTTTGTCAACAAAAACTGACGACATTTAGCTTATATTTCATTCGTAAAATTTAGTTTAATTGTAATTGAGATTTTTTTTTAATTATTATTATTCTGTCTTCACATTCTGAGACTACAGCAGTCATCATCTTTGATGTGTAGGCCTACAATTAACATGATTTCAAGTGTTGTTCTGTGTACCAGTTGTCACTGACATACTGTTAACAGCTAATTTTGATGCAGTAATGTACCTCTAGCTAACATCAGGTGGAAAATTTAGACGGTTAACAACTGCTGCATTTATCCTGCACTCCCTCCCACCATTAGCATCTGACACATTAAAGATAGCCAACCGAAAATAAAGTTAACAGCACATCCACATACAGAGCCCTTGATTCATTTATGATAACGTTAGCTTACCTTTATATGAATTTGTCCAAGCCCTTTTGCCAACACTTGTTTATTTTAGGGACTGTGGATGGATTTAGTCCTTTCATTGTTTCTTTAAAGAACTGGTAATGTTAGCTAACATTTGCAGCAGACAAGCTGCTATGTAGTGTAACAGGCCATGCAGCTAATTCAGTATCTGAACAACAGGTATTATGGAAGATCTGCGTGGAAACGTGAACTTTTTTATTATCATTATTATTATTATTATTATTATTATTATTCTGTGTAGGAGACATTACATCAAACGTGTATACGTTTTGGCAAATGCCTGCTAATTTTATCTTCGCCTTGCCTCTCAGGGTGGCGGAGAATATCTTTAGTCGAACAGGAGTATACAGTGTGTGGATGAATAAGACTTTTATCAGTTATTCGTTATTTTTCTGTTGCTGTGTAGCAAATTATTGTTATTATTTGTTGATGGAAACTTTGTCTATCAAGGTTTTGGTCCCATTTTCATCCTAAAAAACTGACAACAAATTCTTTCTCTTGAAATCTTGTTGAAGAAAGGAAATGGTTGTGTGATGTTTTCTGTGGCTCTGAATGTCAGAATTGTCAATGCTGAAAATAATAACCCTGAGAGTGCCATTGTGATGGTACCAAGGTTAGCTTCAACAGAAAACCTGTCTTACAAACTAAAGGAGTGGATTTGAAAGCTAGAGATGTTTGATTACAAGATGCTGTCAAGTTGCAGCATGGGAAATGTACGATAAAAGGTTTCTGAAGCCTGACCAGGATCTAAAAGTCAGGATATCTTGACCTTTCCTGCTTGCTAGAAGTGCAATATTAAGTTAGTTAAGTTCCTCTTTAAATAAAACATTTAAATAAATGAGTCTTTGAAGTCATTACATATGGCCCTGATGCCAGGGTTGAAAAAGTGCTTGAAATATAATATGTATTTTTAAAATACAGGTTTATGCTTATGTATACATGAGCAGAGGAAGCCAAGTGTAGCAAACCAAAAACAAATCAGTACTTTGTTTAGAGGACCTGCTGTCTGCTGCATGTTCTCATGCAATTTACAGCATGTTCCTGTGGAGCTTGTTTCCTGTGTTGCACGAGCTGGATGAGACCTTCTGGATCTTGTTACTCATCTGATGTGGACACATGATCTGATCTATGCGGGGGTCAGTGTGTCAGCGAGGGAGAGGGATTCACAGAGGCGCCGTCAGGAGGCCGGGAGTAGTGATTCAGGACTGGTTGATGTCACTTTGACAGAGAACAGAGAGGGCCATGTTGGTGTCAGCGGGGAGCCAGACACTCAGACAAACCCTGCTCCTCCTCCCTCTCCCTCCGCTTCTTTTAATGGCCTTACCTCACCGTCTCGTCCTCTCACAATCTTGCCTTGTACATCTGAGTCATTAACACTCATGCTCCTCACAGACAGAATCAGTGTAATCATGTGTTGCATTGATTAAACTCATTATTCCTCTAATAACATTAGCAGATAATAGTTTGGAATGAGTTGAAGTGTAATCACCAATGTATTATCCCGAGAAGAAAAGAGAACAGAGTGAATGGAGGCTTTCAGAAACTTTTCTCCTTTTCCTACGTGTATGAAAGGAGATGGCTGGTTTAGTTGCCATGGAGATATAGGCTACGTGGAATTCAGGAAGTCAATTAGCAATCTGGCTGCATCTCATTAAGTGTTGTCTGGCAGCGGTGAGCGGTTGAGTTTGGGATTTATTTTTTATCAGGGAGAATTACCCTCATAAGCTTTCATGGATGTCTTATCCTGCGGTTTGCTTCAACGAGCAGCGGTCAGTTAACAATTCGTGCATCTGTGACCTGTCACTGGTGTGAAGGTTGACGACTCAGGGCTCCATTTAGATGCTCTAATGTGGCCATTGTACAGCTCAAATGAGGTATAATCTGGATAGACCACATGTTTGTCTCCACTCCCTGTGCTGGAGGCTGGGGTCGGTCACAAAAGGCCCTGCTGATAAATCTGTCCGTGCAACAAAGTCTTCAAAAGACACACACACACACACACACACACACACACACACACACACACACACACACACACACACGATTAGCCTGCCGTGATTTGCATGAGCCTCCAAGAACACTCTAAAGAAGTTGCTTGCTTTTGTCTCTTGCAGCTCTATTGTGTCTCTGAGGATCAAGGGTGGAGCATAAGCAGTAAGCAACAGCATCACCCAACCAACCCCCAGATGCACCTTCGAGCAGCGTCTGATATTGCAATGTGAATTCCAAACGGCACCACACCGGCGCTAATGAAAAGCAATACGGATTCACCAAAGGCAATGCAGAGCTTATCATCAGCACCGGATATATCATAACACATATCAGGTCACAAGTATCCAGGAAAATGCTAATGCATTCTCTGTCCATTATCGCCACCTTGGCCAGTTTCATTGTAGGACCTGATGAATCCACCAGTCCATTCATTCATTTACACGCCGCTCCTGGCAGCAGCGAAGCTTCCTGTCATTGTGTCTGACAGGCAGATGACATCAGTGTGCCCTGGGGCAGCACTTGGGATGTGGCATCTCTCCCTCTTCAAGCAAAATAAAGGAGGACTTTGATGGTATCATCTCGGAGTCGTAGCCCCCCCACACTGTCACTGTCACACGACAGGAGACTTCCATTTCCCAGTAATTGAGTTTCTGTCTCGCCTCTTTGTGTTCAGATGAAGATCTGATGAAGTCCCCCCCCTCTCCGTATAGAATACCAGCCCCCTTAACGTGTTTGTGTCTACTTATTTCCCACTTCAGCACACATAATGAATATTTATTGTAAAACTTATCACTTAAAATGCTTATGGTATTCTGCAACGCTGATTGGAGTGTTTTCTAATGAAAGCATGGCAGTTGTGAATAATTAATTCACAGCCTGTTTATTTCATTTAACCTACTAATGGATTTGGGTAACCTACATGTTCCTATCAGTCAAATGTACAATATTAATTTTCAGTATTTTCATTCAATCCGCCCTCTCACCTAGTTAACTAACTTGCTAGCTGCAGTTGAGTTTGGATTATTACTTAGCATCAAAGAAGAGACAAATGCAAAGGTTTAGGTACTGTAGTTCTGTGTTTACTGACAGTGATAGTGGACAGGTGATTGATTCCATGGACTGTATAAAATAGGGAACATAACCACCGTGATGTCACCCACTGGTTTGTAGACTACCATTATGAAGCCTCAAATTTGGCCTTTTGTCCATCGCTAGAGCTAAAACCAACTGCTAGCTTGGTTACAACGATGCATTTACAGCAATGGTTAACCGTGATGTGCTAATTCTAATTTTGCATCAAACAGGTTTAAAACTATTAAACAAAATGCACTCAGAAGAAAAACTGAACATCCGACTCCTTGTGTTGTATTCACACCAAACACTATGACGCTAGAATAGTTTGTGTTGACCTGCTTCATATAATAAGTGTAAATTCATTCGCATTGTGTCCATCGCGCCGCTTGGAAGAAAGACCGCGTGTAATTGCATCCTTGTTGTAAGGACTCACAAGATTAGAGGGTCTTGTGGTACAAACACTGAACAAGAGTTTTTAAAGCGACCAAAATATTACAATTAACTTTCATGAACTAAAAACACACTGAAATAGTGACAGCTATGGCTATGCCTATACTCTTTGAATCTGGAGTTATGCCATGGTTACATTAAGCTACTGACCTATATTGTCACTGCGATAGTGACTTGTCAGCAGTTGGCATCCACCCGTCACTCACAGAGGTCATGCCTGAAATTATTAAAGTTAAAGTTTAAGTTAAATTTCAGGCTGTTCTCATGCACTGTTTGTACTAAAAAAAAAGTAATACACCAAAATGTGTACATATCCTACACACTTATGAGCCAGACATTTGTGTATAACCTACATATTTGGGAAGACTGCGATCTCATGACCAATGCCCTGACAGGAGTACAGAGGAAGTTGTCCCTATAAGGAAGCAGGTTAGGGTGGTGGATTTGTCACAAAACACAGGACTTAACCCAGGAGACTGGTGTTCAGAACTGTGTGAACTCATGTGAATCATTTTAAGGAGTATCATCACCATATTTCCTTTCCTAACCCTAACCATTGTAAATTCACTTGCCTAAACCTAACCTACTTAACTGTACGTTATATATGTAACGTCATTCATGTGGCTCTAATTTGTAGGATATCATACTAACAATTATGTGTGTATTTTTACACAATATTATACAACTGTTGTATGAGAGTAAATTCTTCGCCCTTACAGTGGTCATGAACTGAGAAATTGGTTTTAGTGACCACAACCATTTTTCTACCAGGCTGTAAACATATTTATGTTTGCTGAAAGGTTGACCTGAATAGTTTTTGAAGCCAGCCTCGAGTGGCCATTTGAGGAACTGCAGCTTTCCGCACTTCTGCATCGGCTCCACTTTTCAGCCCCAGATGTTGCCACTTGGTTGAGTCAGACTTACTTTGGTATCATTGTTGTTCTACGTAAGAGGAGCAAGCCTGCTAAATTTGATGTGATTGGCTGACAGGTGAGGGGGATGGTGACAACATTACTGTCATCAAATGTGACATGTACCAAAACATAACAGGCCACTCTATTAAAATGAGTCTTGAGTTCTCATACTCCTGCTGGGTACATTTGATATACACAAATCTAAATTTGCCAAGTCATCCTCCTGTTTAAAACTTTTGGATTTTATTGCCGTAATACAGTCTCTGGAACACATTAATATTTAGAAAAGTTTGTCTAACATTTCTCATTATAACCACTTGGTGATCTGTTTAACACATAATTTCAAAACGCTGTTTTTTTTCAGCTCCCTGATGATTATTTTCAGTCTGTCATTTGTCTTTTTGACAATAGTCTAGGGTGTGTGACCTCATACCATTTACTTTGTAATAAAAATAATGAGAATTACAAAATGATTACAAAAATAATAACAGACATTAAAAAAACACTTTAAAGTGAATTGTCTATGATCAAGTCATAATCTTAATAACGAGGCAAATTATTTCCCAAATTGTTCATTTATTTATATATTTTACATTTATTCATTTAATGATGTCTTTTTAATTTATTTTATTTTATTTTTTTGATATTGATGATTTTGGGACTCTAGCTGTGTGCTTCAGGTTTTTTTTTAACAACAGAAGAGACTGTAAGACTTCTCTCTGCTCTTGTTGAACCTTTTTGGCACTTCTTTACTTTGACATGAGCTCTGGCACGCTGAATAGTTGATTGGCTGCTCTAACAAGCAGCAGGCTTTGATAAGCAGATTTGTATTCGCCCTGTGCTAATAATTTGTGTCACAGTGTGACCTTGCATCAGTGGCAAGATCAGTGATGTGCTTAGGGATTAATGTTTAGCAGTCTACCTTGTCAAACATCATCTTGATCGCTGGAAGATAATGGGAATTTAAAGGTGAACTGCTGAGAAAAGATAACCTCAGATGTCTCCGCAGTGGGCAGTGACTGACACAAATTGATTCATGGACTGAGATCCACTGAAAGTATCAAAGCTCCCAAAATGCAGGCCGTTCTTTTAAACATGAGCCTGCTGGTATAAGTTGTGCTCTGCTTCCCTCTGTTGGTAGAATTAAGAATTACAACTTTCAAGCGAAACCTATTCTCATGTCATTTTTGTTGTCTCTGTCGCCCTCTTATGGTTGTATTTGTTCCTACACAGTCCTCTTGAAAATCCTCGAAACCCACGGGACTAATGTCACATGCACTCACAGTGTTGAAATGGCTGGTTTTTATCATTCTTTTTAACATCCAGACATCACGATGCAAGATTTTTTTTATCACACAGTGTCACTCTGGTCAAAAGCCTGAAAATGATCAAGCATCATAATTTATTAACACCTGCCCTGCACAGAGGGGTACAGAGCACTCTCACTATAGAAAAAAATTTGATGTTTTTTAATTCAATATTCTTTTCAAGCTCCTCTTGACTTTGAGCTTTCCTTGCCACTGGGGTATCCCATTATTTCCCCCCCACCATTTTCTCTTGAATATATAATTAAAGTCCCTTTTCTACTGTGTCAGCAGCGGGAGATTTCACAGGGTCAATCGCCAAGTGATTTAACACCGGGGAGATGAATCCAAAGAGCCACTCCTATTCATGCCCTTGAGCAAGGTTCTTGTCCTTAATTGCCCCAGTAAAAATACAGTTGTTCCAATGTGCTCCTGTATGTATAAAATGCATCATATTTCTCAAAGAGTTATGGGCCGGGATTGTTATTAATGAACTCCTGCAGCACTATCATCCTGCTTTATGATAGCAATAACATAAAGAAGTCTATTTTTCCCAGCGCAGCCGTATGCAAAGTAGGGCTGGTCAGTGATTACTTCGTAATTCATCCTGTTATATATAAACTTCTGGCACGCAGTTCAGTCCAGAGGGAGAAATGGAGCATAAAAAGCACACAGTACTCACTGCTGACTGTTTGGATTCTTTTAAAAGCAAGAAAAGAAAAAAAAAAAGTTGCGTTTAACATTGTTCCCCCGAGGTGCCGGAGTCACGCTGTCTGAAGTTGTACGGCTGATACAGACATGTATGTAAATCCACTCCCCCTCAACTCTTGTGCTAATTCCCACGGAGAAGATCTCTGAACTCCACTCTCACCCACAGCAACTTCACACCAGCACAGCCTCCTGCCATGTGCCAATGCCAGTCTAATCTCACACCCCACACCATCTGCCACCAGCCCCCCAAATGTGGCGCCCATCGCTCTGCGGGGGGAGACCAAACAATTCACGCCTCTGCACATATTGACCAATTTTACTGACGCTGACTGGAGCACGCAGGTTATCAACCAAGACACAGGCAGTCCTTCTTACAATAAAACCCACCAAAACTACAACATTTAAAGCTCCAACGGCTATCATGTGCAACGTAAATGTTTTGACCACAGAAGTTCCATGTTATTTCAGCAGAGCCCCTGTGACCTGATATGCACCCGCTCTGACTCTATATGATAAGCTGTACTGTTTGTAATGCATGCCTTCTTTTCAGCAGCACTGTTGCTCTCTTTTTTCTGTTTTTGTTGGCTCTTCAACAATTAAACACACTGCCTGCCCCCCACTATCAGCCCCAGAGACTGTGCTGTTCTTTACACCCCATGTTGCCAAAGTGGTTTGAACGGGCCGGCAGTTCTGTCCTCACTCTCACACTGTGTTTGTGAAGCATCACCATCATGCTTGAGAAGTTTTGATGCTGTACTTTTAGTGTAAGAGCTCATACTTTATCTTGCTTTCATTTTGTATAAATGCACTCTAACCTAACTGGCAGTAGCAGGAGACTGTTAGTGGATATTTGCATCTTATTATTTGTGTACATGTCATCACTATATGGTTTTACTGATATATTAAAAAGGCATCATAAAATATTAAAGGTTTTGTATGAGCTACAAAGTACATGGTAAAGTTATAAATCTGTTTGAAATGTAGCATAAATTGAAAATAACCATTTATATCTACCTTAAATTTGTATGGTACATTTAGAATGCTCACATAAAAACAAATCAAACAAAGAGATCCAGTGAAATAAAATATGCATATCACAGCTTGGGGGCTGGACCATGGGCAGAGTGCTGCAGGGGATGATGTTTATTTGAAAGCCAACATGGAAGTTAACATCGACCTGGTTCCCTTGTCAAAAAAACAAACAGGATTTTCCATTGGCTCTGGGATCATTGTAGAAAATAAACTACGGGGGAAAAAACCTTTTTGATACTTGCAAGTTTTGTTCACCAAGATGATATTCACTTTTTATTTTTGACACATAAAATCGTGACAAGTAAAAAGCTGTAACTTCAGGCCATAAACAGCCTACACCATCGTCACCACCACAACAAGGCTGTAAAGCTGTGTTTGATGAGATGATGCTCAGTGGTCTCATTTAGCCACTTGTTAGCCTTTATGACAAAAAAGTTTAAATATCTAAAGCTTTTCATTTTGGCATTTGAAATGAGCCAGGCCTGTTGTTGCTGACTTAACAATATGACTTTTTTTTTTTTTTTTTACAGGATACACAGCTCATTCACACTCCCAGCAGTGCTCATTTCATTGACAAAAACTATGACAATATTTTTCATCAACAACCTTTTTATGATGAAAACAAGACGATGACGAGCTACAAATGGATCTTGATAATAAAAACTGAGAAGAAATCTATGTTTCATTTTCTTTGATGAGACAAGACATGACAAAAAAATGTTTGTGGTGGACTATAGGACATTGCAAGCTTAGAAGGGCCGTGCTTGTTGAATATCCTTGATTGCATCATGAGCAACAGGCTGGTAAACTCCAGTAAAAAGACTGCGCCGGGATTTTTAGCTAGCCAGCAAAAACACTCACACCCGAGCAGCGTCAGCCACTGGTGGGAATTATGAGCTGAAAATCAGCAGTTAATAAGCAGCCGTGTAAGCATCTGACTGTGGATGGTGGAGCTGCTTAATGGATTTGTGGAGTTTGATAATTACAACAGCGGCTGTAAGCAGTTAGCTCTTCCTGTCAGCCGCTAAACGGCAGCAGAGCTAGCGGCCACCGGTCGCCGGGCTTCACAGCTGATCTCCGCAGGACACTCAGAGCCGGACTGTCTCGAGAGGGTTTATTGTGTGATTGCTGTTTGACAGGCAGGTAGGAGGCTCAGCTACCTGTGAGTGTAGCTGTGCTGTAAGTAAACAGTCTGAACTCTGCAGAATTTTCCCCGACAGAGCTGACTCTGTCTCTGTGAGACATAAGTTTAAACCTCCAGACTAACATGCTGCAGAAGTTATGTTTCTGCTTCTATACAGTGAGATGAATCAGTCAGAGTTTCCAATGAACCTGGGGACAAATCCTAGACAAGTCCGACAAGTTATCTGTGGTGTCTAGGTTTTTGAGAGCATAAATAGCATAAATTTGAGCTTTTCAAATGATCATCAGTAAGTGTGTGCTTGTAAATCAACCCTTTAAACCTGTCAGAAACTGCTGGAGAAAATTGCTGGAGAAAATCTGCTGACAGAATTTCAGCTAAAACTAGACTAAAACTATGAAGAATAAAAACAATTAAAATGTGACTAAAACAAATAAGCATTTTTGTCTCAAGACTAAACTAAATCTAAAATAGTTTTCAAAATTAACAATGACTCCCAGTGCATCATATACCGACGATATATAACGCTGCTGATCAGGACCAGTCGTGCTGGTATAACATGCTGCTGGACGGTTCAGTTTGAAACACTGCTGGTAACAATGTAATTTAAGGAGCTTGAAAGCCCCTATAGGGCAAGCGAGAAGGGTGCTGGATAGGTCTAAGAAATACTGGGCTCTTGACTGGGAGCCTGCTGGGAGCCAAATCATGATGTTTTTTCCTAAACCTAACCATGTGCTTTTGTTGATGTCCTGCCGTTGGTAGCAGCATCCTATAATGTTAACAGCAGACACAGGAGGATACCTTATATGTAGACCTGAAAGGCCACTGACAAAGCAACAATATAACGACCTGGGATTAGAACGTGTTGGTGCATTAGATAGATGCAATAAAGGGTCCCCTGTGCGTTGGAATTAGACACAGAGGGGAGTGACAAAGCGCCTGTATTTAGTGACCTGTAAATGAGAGTTAGAATACACTGTGTGGCTGATGGTGATATTTAATAGCAATGTAATATAAGGAGCTGGAAAGTCCCCACAGGGTGAGCAGGAGGGGAGGTGGATGTGTTCAACAAACCCTGGACTCTCACCCGGGAGCCGGGTGTTTGTTCCCTGTGCGAATGTTGAGCCAAACCATTATTATTTGTTTCTTAAACCTAACCATGTGCTTTTGTTGTACTGGTAGTCTATTGTACATTATCATTGCACTGTTTTATTGAAGTTTTTAGCAACACAAAGACTTCTGGTAAGTGGGATGTCCATCCATCCATCCATCCATTATCTGTAGCCGTATCCTACTCAGGCTCACAGGGGGACTGAGGCTGATCCCAGCTGACATTAGGCAAGAGGCTGATTACACCCTCGACCGGTTGCCAGACCAACAAGGGGCTGACACAGAGAGACAGACAATCATTCATGCTCCCATTGTAAGTGGGATGTGAGGATTTTTAAGATAACATTTGCACAGATGTGAAGCCCTGACTATATCGGACTGATCTTTAATAAAAGCTATTGTCTTCTTTCCTCTGTGTTCGACTGTTAATGTTTTTAATTTCTGTAATTACTTTGAAGGGAACAGGTCTGCTCAGCTGATTTATACACAGTGACAAACGGAGATGAAGGGCTATTCTGACATAACTTATATATAACTTACACAAGGTCACAGGGGGGCCTATATATAAAAGAACAACTGGAGACTTTGAACAGTAATCAGAATCAGATCAGGGTGTGAGGGGATGTGGGTGAATTGTCCTTTTTAAAGATGTGTTTTTCCTTCACTGCATTTAGCTTGCATACAGACCTCTGACCTCTAATAAGGAATCGATGAATGTTGGTGTGTGTGCTTGTAATATTCACTCTAAGAGCAACTCTACAAGATCCCCATTTATTATGTGACTGTATCATTATAATTTAGTGAGCTGCTGTTCTGCTGTTGTGTTTTGCATTACACTTACACATCAATTGTCAGCACCTTGATGTCTTTTTCTTTGCATTCGCTGTTGGTGCAGTTTTAGATGGTGCTTATTACAAGTAAACCACTGTTCCTGCTGCAGGAAACATAAAAAATATTATGTTATGGTCCCCGTGGACTCCCTGGAAAGACACCAGGTGTGGAAAAAAGAAGCAAATATAAAACTTTTCATGAACTGGGTTGAGTCCTGGCTGTGGTAAATCAGTTTTTAACTAGAACGAGACGTGTAGTGTGTACAGGCTTTATGAGACTGACTTAACTTGCTTCTGCGCCGAGGCCATGTGAGAATGAGAGCATCTGTTCATTTGGACTAATGGAAAAACAGCTTGTTTGGCTGGAAGGTTATTTGTGAAATCTGTACAGTCAGTGGTGACTGGCAGCTAAAATAGTTGTTGTGCTGTAACCTCATACTTCAAATTAATTGTAAAATTGAATTAGCTGATACTCAGTTAGTGCTGCAGGGCTGAGACGAAGGACGTTGTTTTATGGTGGATATCCTTACAAAGAAGGGGCTAAATGTAAATAATGAAAGCTTTCCATTGGTAGGGCTGGATATCTGTAGTTGATACCTTGAAGGTATCGAGAGAAATAATCCGATACCAAGCAGTATCAAAACCTCTCCAGTCAAACAATACCTATATTCAATCAAATCCTAGTTTTGCTCAGCGTTCTTTGATTTGGTGTGACGTGTCACTGGCCCACTACCACAGCAACCACTCATACCTGTACTGTGGTGAAGTTAAACACAGTGTATTCGAGGGAGATGGCTGTTAAGCATGCCAAGATGCTACCAAAATGTTTAAAAGTATGGCTGAGCATCAAATGAAGTAGGAAAACCAGAGACCAATTTGGGATTGGATCACTCTACTGTACTTGCAAAATGGTCCTCTGCAGCTAAAAGTGAATGTTGGCCCTCCCTCCAGTGCCTTTGCTCAGACTGTGCCCATATTTTAATCCGGCCTTCATTTTGATCTCAACTAACCAAGTTTTGCAACATATCCTCATACAACAGTTCGCATGATATCCTGTGAATTAGTGCACCATAAATGATGCTACGTAAAGTTACAGAAGTTAGGTTTAAGGCAAGTAAAGTTATTGGGGTTAGGTTTAGGGGAAAAAAACAACATTGTGATGGTGTACCTTAAAATGACTTAAAGTTCAGTCAAAGTTCACACTGTCCCCAACACTGGTCTCCTGGAGAAAGTCCCAGGGAAAGTCCCGTGTTTTGTAATGTGCTTTGTGACCCATCCACCACCTCAACCAGCCTCCTTATGGCCCATGGCATCGGTCTTCCTGATAACACGGGTTGTACATGATTTACTGGCTCATAATTACAGAGGAAATGTCCAAACTTTTTTATGGGAGTATCTGCAAACAGTGCAAGTTTTGTAAGCCAGGGGCGTAAATTGGGGCGTAGGGTGGGGCAATGGCCTTCCTTCCTCTCCCTGTACTCTGTTGCTTGGACCACACCCATCTTTTAACTCGGCCTTCATTTGACCTCATTTACACACCTGTTAAGACAGACAGAGAGACATATATATACACTTGGCAAATTACTTACAGCCAAGGATGCACGATAATGCCTGCACGTCATCAGTATCAGCTGATATTGGCTTCAAAATGAAATATTGGAATTAGCCAACATGCTTTTTCTTATTTTAAACGATTTAAAAATATTACTGTAGTGCCCTACTGATTTTAGTTCATACTGTAGTACTTGGATATTTGTAATGTAGTTCTATCCTCATGCTGATTTTGTGAAGTACCACCTCATTTATTACTTATCTCTTTTGATTTCTGCATTAATATGGAAAATGTGTATTTTTGTTAAGGTTTGTTTGTTTTGTTTATTTGGAGGTGTTCAAATATCCCACATTTAGAGCAGACCTTGAACTTCTCATGTCCGTTTTGTGTATTGGACAGACAGGTGTCAATCAATCAAGTTAGTGTGAGGATCGTGACCTGTGAAGGGCGGGACTTAGTTCAGACAAGACGAGCCGCAGCGAGAGAAACACCAGGACGGAAAAAGAGGATGATACGCTGTTTTAAGTTCGTTAAAGTCATCATAAGTGCAGTACTTTGTAAGAAGTAAGACCCAGCGGGATTGTGGCTGTGTGTAACGTAAACCGGCGGGAGTGTGAGCCATATGGGGAGATGTTCAAGTGAGTATTGTTGCTAAATTAGCTGATACTGTTAGCACGTGAAACTGAGTTAGCTGACTAGCTGTGTCTTCAGGCTGCATGTGGGAAGCCTGGGTTTAATGTATATGAGTGAGTATAGATATTGTGAACTGTAACATTATGCACATTTATGGTTTTCCAACAGTATATTCATTTGAGGTTTTGACTTTAATGTTAGTGTGCTTCGGACATTGCCACTCAGCTGCTGCAGTAGAGGTGCTGGGACTTCCTGCACGTGGACAGAGCTGTTCTTCCTCCAGCTCGCTGCATATGGAGGGTTGAATGGACTGTTACTACCAGGGACCATGAGTACCAACATTTCTCCATCTGAGGGTTACATGAGCTCCAACAGCGCGCCAACTAACATGGTACCATAGACTGAGTTAGAAAATCCCCGGTATTATCTTTTATTGTTTTTTTTTTTTGGGGGGGGGGGGGGAATACATATTGTGATATTTTTGCAATCAATCTGTGTGTTTGAGGGTGATTCATGTTTATTAGTTATGTAAGCCAATTCAGGATACGGTAATTTGATTTATGTTGAACATTAAAGGGCTATGGTTGAGTAAATATTAAGCATAGGAGTTAAAGCTCATTCATACAGTATAGCTATATTATAAGCTACCTGGGCCTCTTTGCACCTTGGTTTTGAATCATATTTTTGAACACAACTCCCTGTTTTGTATTTATAGCCATCACCTATTCCTCTCCCATGCAAAGAGGTGTTTAAAGTGTAGAGTGTGTAATCACAAGGTTTGTGTTAAAATTAGGAATTGAGTGAGGGGGCTACATTATCTACATTATAAAGCATTGTATTTTCTGTCTTCATCTGCTGGTGGGCCATCACAGTCAGAGTATGCATGCACAATATGATGTTAATTTCCCTACGGAAGAGACTTGAAAATCACTAATATAAGGTAAAGAAAACATGAATATATTGCCATAGGTATCAGTTATTGGTCAAATGAGTTGTTACACATCAGCATATCGGACATTGGCATAGAAATCCAATATCGTGTGTCCCTACTAGTGTCATCAAGGTAATATTTCGCCATGACACACAGTACACTAGCCTGGGGAAACTATCCTGATCTTGCGAGCTCATATTCTGTTTTGCTCCACAGATCAGTTTGGCCATGCAATCATAAACGCACATTCTGGCATCTGTTAAAACTGGGCCAATCACAGCCGTTTATATTACTTTGGGGGGGATTATTTGAAATCACGTCATCAGAATAGGAGGGACAAGGAGCAAAGTGAATGCCTTTCGTAAACAACAAACATGGCTACTGACTTTGAAACTGCTATGGTAAATGTGTTGAACAAACTGCAGAACAAACGGCTGCACTGAAAGCTTTTATTGAAAAAAAGGATGTGTTTGCCGTCCTTCCTGCGGGGTTTGGTGAAAGTTTAATTTACCAACTGGCTCCGTTGATCGGGTAAAAGATGGGACTCAGTGAAAACCCAGTGGCTATTGTTGTCTCTCCGCTAGTTGCTCTCATGGAGGAGCAGGGGCCTGTATCACGAAGCAGGATTAATGTCTCAGCGAGGTAGCTTCAGGGTTAAGTTCAGTTCTTATCGGAGTAGATCACCATGGTAACTTACTCTGAACGGCTATCCTGCTCCGGAGCAGGTTAAGTTCAGGGTTGAATATGATCCTATAAAAAGCACCACCCACTGGCCAATCAGCTGTTCGGAAAAAAATGACAGCCCAGTCATGAAGGGAAGTTTAGTTCATTTGATTGATTTTGATTTGAAAGTTTATTTGGAACATTAAAAAAGAAAAGAAAGCAACAACAGACAATGAAAAGATTGTTCAAAAAGGAGTGGAAAGAAGTTGAAATTTCATCCCACCCCTTCATAAGAAAGGATATGAATCATTTGCGGACACTTAATAGCATCATTAATTAGTGCTAACATTTTTTTTAGGGATGCACCGAAATGAAAATTTGGGGCGAAGTCGAATAATATTAAATGCTTGGCCGAATACAGAGTACCGAATACCGAATATCTTTGTTTAGTTTTTTATTCGTTTTTGCAGATGAACCCCCTCCAGATTGTTGTTGTCACGGTACCAAAATTGGGACCCACTGTACGATACCAATGAAAATATCACGGTTCTGAGTAGTATCAGGATACCACAGTAAAAATGAGGCAGATGTGCCTTTTGTCATTTATAAAAAGATAAATCACTTTTCTAATATACATCAATGATATTTCAATGGAATAAATTACTTACTGACTTATTCATACTTCAAAAACAGCATCAATAAGTGATTAACATAGGGGGATTGAAATAAAATAAATAAAATAAGAATCAACCAGCCACCCTCCTCCCCTGACAAGTAAAGAATAGTCCCTAAAGTGCGGTGAGGTTTGTGGGCTGTTACTGACACAATGATAGAAATGTGAACAGCTCGTTTCTCCTCTGACACGTCACATACCTGTGTTCGGCTGGCTCGGCTGTTCAGGTACTACTGGGCAGTCATGACGCCAAGAAGAGGATATTATTGGAGCCGACTTTTCCCGTCGCCCGGTAAGCTGATGGCCGCCGTATTTGACAGGAATACATCACAGACGTCTGTGTCTATGACCCCTGTTCAACCCACAACCGGTGGGATTCGCCTATCGTTTCTGCTGGAGGTTGAAATCTGTAATCACACAGCGCGCTGAATGATTTAAGCCTATTTTGCTCGCTCAAAACTATTTTTAGTCGCAAATGCGAGTGACGGATCGCCACACTGCCGACATTTTACTCCGCCCGTCACGGCACGCTGTTTGATTGCGTTATCAAAACACGCCGCTATTATTCAGCCTTGCTTTTAACTTATTCCACTGAATACCGCATGTGTCTTTTTTTGCAATATTCGGCCGAATATATTCGGTTACTGAATATTCGGTGCATCCCTAATTTTTTTTGTTGGAGGAAATGATCACTGTTAAAGATAATGGGCCTAACTGACAGCTTTCCTGCTGGAAATGTGGAAAGTAGCCTATCATGTCTACACTTCATGGTGTTTGAGGGATTTTCCTTTTTGTTTTTTAAAGAGACTAGGTATATTTTTGCGCAGCGGTTAATTTCTAACACAGCTCAATATCAGGATGATTTTATTCAGACTATCAATTTCGTGTTGATATGATTTAATTGTGGCGTCAGCTTTAAGCTTTATTGTAGCATATATAACGTTATGACAAAGAAGACCAATTTATCAGACGCAATGATGTTAGACGATAATTGTAATACACGCAATTCATCTGCGCAGCATTGATTTCATGGGATTCAAGGGTGTGATCAGTGCAGTGTCAGATGTACAGGTACAGGTACTGTAGCTACTTGAACCAGTAATGAGTAATTTAACCTACACATAATTTTATTAGCTGCCTTGTTTTGTCTTGATTTTTCCCTCCTCTATTTCTTCTTTCCTTATCCGTTTTTTTTTTCTTCTCTATTATGTGATTTCATTGATGTTTTGACAGGGGAATTTCTTTGATAAGCTTTTAGTGGCTTCTAACCTCTCTGGCACTTTTCTTTTTTTAATCTAGTAAATTTTATACTGTCTGTTTTTAACATTATGTGCAAATAAACTAATCTAAACTAAAACTAAACGTTATTCATCCCGTTATGCGTTGCCACGCATGTTTCCTCCTCCTGCAGCTGCCACGGTGTTGGCCTTTTCTGTAATGTTGCTTTTCTCCTCCTCATATTTTAGTAGAATTAATCTCTGATCCTCACGAGGAAAAACTTTTTTTTCCTCACATACGGCGCTCTGTGAGGACGCTCTGTGAGGACGCTCTGTGAGGACGCTCTGTGATGCTGCGAATCTCTCATGATTGGGATTGGTCCGCTGCGTGCGCGTTCACGGCTCTTGATAAAGCAACCCTGGGTTGAGTTACCGAGTTGATATCCAGCGTCGTGATACCGATTATCCTGATTGCCATTGTTAGGGTTAGTCAACCCAGGATAGGTCTGGGTAACCCAGGAAAGGTTGATCTCACTTCGTGATACAGGCCCCAGGTCAGGGAAGCAACCGAGTCCACAGTGAGGAGGAAATCCGCAAAGGCGGCAACACTCTTTCCCAGACATCATCACAGCTCATCGCCGCTGCAGCTTGCTGGTCTGTTTACAGTGGCGTTGTGCTAGCCTACGTCACACGTTTAGGTTACTCTGATTGGTTTTCCGTTTTTCCAATTGCGTGAAGGGGCACTTTGAGTGACAGCCGTCGATACCGCCCCTCGGGAATAGAGGAAATGTACACTCCGTGTCCAAAGCCATTCGCGTTTTGCAAATTGGGTCTGGCAACACCAGGCTACACATACACAGACTCACAAGGTGAAATCAGTAGCAGATGTTGTAAAAAGGTATCAAATAAAGCTCTCTGTTGGTATTGGCATCATTCTAACTGTGCGTTCACACCAAACGCGAATGAAGCGAATTACTCGCGCGTAACGCAGGTAACGCGCTGCCCGTAACGCCCGAGTTTCGACGCCTGACCATTTAGTTAATTCGCGTCATTCGTGCGAGTAGCGGGGAAGCCGGCGACTGTGCTAACTGGAGCTAAGCTAGTGCTAACGTTCATAGTACAACCATTCTGCAAACTAATTAAAGACACATATTTACAGAACTTACCAAGTAGACCAGTCTCCTCGGCATCTTTCACCCAAGCCTGCTCCTTTTTGTTGCGGTCTGTAGAGTAGACACGTAGTATCATATAGCTCCGGGTAGCGAATTTCGCGTCCATCGCGCCGCCCGGCGTGAATTCGCGTCTAATCGCGTCTTTGCATTGACTTTGTATGTAATCTTGACGCACGAATTGGCAAATTCGCGTTTGGTGTGAACGCACCTTAAGAGTACTATTGTTACTGTCTTTGTAAATTTACCCGCTCCTATTCATCAGTTTTAATGTATCATTCTCAGTCAAAATACAGTTACAGTGCATGAAAATACTAGTCATAAGTCCTTTCTTTATCCTGGAAGAAATATACTGGAATTTAATAAAAAATGCTCATACAGTACTCTGCCTCTGAGCGTTAAGCATTCACAAAACTGTGAGCCTGTGGTCTGTAATGAAAGACAGCTCAGTTGGCCTTGTGAAAAGATGTGTCTTGATGCACTAACAACATGTGTCCATAATCTGCACGCTTATAAACACTGCTGCTGCTGCTGCAGATATTCAATTATAGCATCGGAGCACATTCGCTACCCTACTTTAGCCTTGCTAACAAGGCCAGCACAGTTCCCAATTATTACAACCGTCAAGACCACTTCTCAAGGGCTGCAGTCTTTAAAAAAATGCAAAAGTGAGCAGCAGAAGGCCTTATTTGATTAATCGGTGCAGCCAGTGTAAAGTGTGTGGCAGGCCCAGAGGGAGCAGGGCAGTGGGTAGGGAGCAGGCACCCCGGCTGGCTGGAGAAGCACCGGGGAAGGCTGTTGACAGTCCCCAACCTCATTAGAGGGCTAGTCAGAGGCGGCTTGTTGCAGTGCAGTCTGCTGGAATGTGTCTCAACCGAAACACTGGAAGGGCTGTGAAGCCTGCTGGTGCGTTGTAGCCATGTCAGGCCGAGAGCAGAGCCAAAGTCTGTTTGTACCACTACACTGTTTTGACATTAATTATCCTCCCACAGCCTGCAGGCTGGAGCTCATAGCCAGCTATTGAGAACTTGCTCTGTAGCGGTGTCTTTAATTTCTGATGTTAGTTTTAAAATGTTCCTTGGAACTATTTTTGCAAAGGAGCTACGTTAGCAATTTTGTTTATCTCAGGGAGTTTTTGTTTTCCTACTTCCCTGCCAAGCCTGTCTTAAGGTTGCAGAATTTTGTTTGTCAAAATGGGTCTACAGCATGTAATGTGACAGTATCTTCACCAGCCAAGTGCAGATCCTGCTCGTATTCATGCAATGAGGCAATGCAGATTGAGTCAACCCTTTAAGAAAAATGGTGTGTGTCTGAACAAAGCAGACGTGAGCAGCTGTATTGTAGAACACTGGCCTGGCTTCAGTGTCCCAGAACTGGGTTGAGACTCTGCACCGTTCGACATCCCGCAGCTCAGGTAATGTGAGATAAAACTGACAGAGCAATAACATTTCCTCCCTCCCTAAACGGCTGTGATGGGAGCGAGGTACATCCAGAAGAGCAGACAGGGCGGTGAAAGCGCCACTTGGGTATTTATTTATCGCAAACTTCAATAAAATGGGGTTGGAATCAGCCGAGCCTTCCTCATATCCTCTGTTTAACCGCAGCAAAACAAATTAATGCAGCTTTACCTGAGAGAAGACACATCACCGGCGAATAACCTGTTGCAGGATTAAAGTATTGTAAAACGAAAAGAGCCAGGCGTGCATCCTTTTTTTTTTTTCCTAATGAAAAATAGTGTTGTGATGCTCCCAGATTGCAAGAGTGAATACAACAATGCTTCATCGCTCCCCGGAGAGAGAAACATTACACTATTTACAGCCCTGCTCTGTCCCAAGAAGCAGCTTGAAAAACAACCTGTGTCACTCGCCGATGGGATCTTGGGCCAAAGTGATTGCAATGCAAGGCGCAATTATCAGAGCAGGGCGACATGCAGAGGCAGCATGGCTGTTACAGCATACTGCTCTCCACAGCCTCCTCGCTGCTGCATGAAGAGCACAGCACCATAGCAGTGATGGAAAGGTGTATAAAAATAAATGAACTCCAGTTGGTGTTATAACATGGACACGCATATAATATGAACAAGTATATAATATCCAAAAATACAACCACTATGATAAACTATGCACACTTCAACTCGCTCAAAATGACTTTTGTATTTTTCATGGGGGAATACAAACAACACTGATAAAATAAGCAAGATATCAGAGATACTGTATAAACAGGAAACATATTTAAGAGAATATCAGAAATATAAATCAACTCCCTTATACAGACATAGGGGCAGCTGTGACTCAGGAGGTAACTCCGTGTGTGATTGTGTGTGTAAAATGGGTGAAAGCAAATTGTAAAGCTCAAGGCAGAAAATTGTTATATAAGTGCGGCCAGTTTACACAGTACGGGGCAGTATGTCCATTTTATTTCAAATGTGATTTAAAATGTAATTAACTGCGACGATGTTCTTCATTCTTTGCACTACTGCGCTAAGCGTTTTTTTTTATTTTTTTATTAACCCTCTGGGGTCTAGGGGATGGCCGTTTTTGACTAGTTTTCATTTTACCTTTAAATTTCACCTTAAGCACAACCTCACCTGTGTGACTTTACAGTTATTTTTTCATTTTGACATACTGTATTAACACACTGGACCTAATATCACACAAAAAACATAAAATCCGAGTAGGAAAATGTAAGATTTTTTACTGTGAAAACCATAAACATGTCTAACGAACCATTTTTGTAACTTAGAATAGAAATATAAATTGTAAACTTCAAAAACATATATCCTAATTTAGCAAACAACAATGTTATATATAACTATTCACATTTAAATGCAAGCAATGCCTCAGGCATTTTTTAAACGTATTACAAAACAATCAGATGCCACACAAATTATTTGTGCCAGTCTGAAAAACAGTTCCTGTCCACCACAACACACTACAGGAGGAGGACACAACAGGTGGACAACAGGAGGAGTGTCACTCCCCAAGTGCACAGAATACCACTGGCACCACTTTTCTAGTTCCTCTGTCAGCCCTTGGTATTTTACGAGCTTCTCGTGCTCCGTCTTCCTGATGTTGCTGTCGCTTGGGATTGCTACATCTGTCACCACTGCCTTTTTCTGTTGTTTGTTCATCAATACAAGGTCTGGTTGATTAGCCATCACCAGTTTGCCATTCTGGATCTGGGAGTCCCATAGGGTCTTAGCTCGGCCATTCTCAACCACCATGGTACTCCCAGCCCATACTCAGTGCAGATATATTCAGCACTTTGTCCTCAATTTTCTGTTGAATGCCTGATGTTTACAGTCTAGCACCTGGTTTCTACCTTTTTATGATGTCCCAGCCTCACTTGCATGCCTTGAAGGTTATACTCATGGACGTCCTAAACATAGAAAAATAAGAAGAAAGTGAGAAAAGCTAGGCAGAGAGCAGAGTCTTTGTAGATAAATACACAGTAACACACTTCTTGTAGGTCGTAAGTAATGACTAAAAGGGATTCCTTTTTTTTTGCATGATATAGTTTTAAATTCTACGAAGCATTTTACTGAGTTTTGTAGTTAAGTTTTTGTTTTTCTGGTTTTTCCATTCTCTGCTCTCTAGCCAAGCACACGTTAGTTTTTGCCCTCCTTATTTTATATTTAACTTAAATGACAGTTTATGACACATTATTTGTTTTATTCTCCTTGTGTTTTCAATGGATTTAGTTTTATTTTGTTTTTTGTTTGTTTAGTTTTGAAAGGTGCTATATAAATAAAGTTTGTTCTTATCATATAATACGCCCCATTTCATTAGATATTTTACATCAGTGACTTAAAAATCATTTTTTATTCATATTTGTGACCCAGAATCTTAAAAGTGGGACTTCATGGCTCACATACAATAATTTTCCTCAAAATATGATAATTTGAAGCCTCTGGTACAATTGTTAAACATTGCCCATCTAACAGTGCGGCGGAGTGTGTGGTTACTGAAGAGCCTCCAATATATCAGAGCAATATTCCAGTATTAAATAAAAGGACAATATTGGCCCAATATATTGGCAAACTGACCTCAGTGTGGATTTTGCCCTACAAGCTGTAGCACCCTTAATATATCCATGTTAGTCACATACTCTGTTCTAGCACACGTCTCACATTTCCTCAGAAGCAATCAACACCTAAACTCCTTCTGTACTGGTGGACTTCACCTTCACAGTTACAGTGAAAGGACATGGTGTGCAGCTCATAGTCACATTATCAATGTTAAGAATCGCCTTAAAAATAATGGGAGAAGTCCAACTTGACTTTTAGTGTATGTGTGTGTGCTGAAAATTCTGATGGGTGATATGAGATTCAGTGCAACACAGTTGGACAGGATTTCTCTTCTGTTTCGTGTGGATATGTTGGTTTCAAGTCTCTCCTTGTCCAGCAGCCTCTTACACCTTGCTGTGGTTCGCCAGTCCAGGAAACACAAAGAGAATAGACAAAGATTGGGGGAGACTTCATGCTGCACATTGATGTTTGAGCCAGGTTTCCCAGCTTAGTCTGGAGTGTGAAAGTGCACCTACACCATCGTGCTGCACTACAGTGAACAAAGAGATTAAGGTATGAGACCATACTGCACATGCTCAACTGAACTAAGGATGTTGCTATGGAGCAATACCAGTATTCCATGATCCCTTTGGCCCAGGTCTCATGATTTGCTATTGATGCAAACAGCATTATTAGCATCATTACTATCTATTATTACTAAACTGTGGGCCAGAAGAAGCCCCATAATGTACATGAATGTACGTACTGTACAGCAGATGCCACACTGAAAATGCAAAAACATGCACCTCGGGATCATTAAAAGTATCACTAGACAGACATTCCCTTTCACATCAGCGTTCACCAGACGCTGCTTGCACAGTAACTGATCATGGTTGTGTGCACATATCAATGTGTCAAGCCCTTTGTCCTTGAGTTGCACCCTGGAACTAATTTGCAGCTGGTGAGGAGCATGCAACGGCAGCCGCAAACACACCAATTAAACTGACATTCGGCTTTCTGCTCACTTGTCTTTCAAAACACGCAAGGGCCAGTACTCCAAAGCCCAATGAGAGGAAGTTCACAAGTGAAATCCCTCGATCCCTGAGAGAGAGCAGAGGCAATAATTACTGGCCAACACATTTGATTTATTGTAGCACTAGATTCCCCTGGCATGGTTATAAAATACTCTCAAGACCTGCCTGAGTGTGATGCAAAGAAGCATCCCACATATACAAACCATTGTGGTACAATGTATTTCTGGCTTTATATTACAACATGAATATTTAATCTTAGCCTGGTAGATTTAAAATAATGTTTCTGTATATTCAAATTGAGCTCCAGTTGGGACCAGAGCATCAAGTGAGCACCGGAGAGAAGGGGACATCTCGAGACAGACAGATTGACGACATTATTGGTGCACAAGGAAGGAAAAAGATTGAAGACAAACCTGATATCCCTCTGAAATCTGTGATTGAGTCCTTTCTTGGCATATGCCGATAGCTGAGCCACTCTCAAGCTTTAAATATCAGCCAGTCAATGTATTGTTGAAATAATGAAATAAAACGGCAACAGAATATGTATAAACGTGGAGAAGCACAGCAATGTCATTTGAAAATATGATACAGACTGTGCCATGGCCTGACACAGTCAAATTTGAGATCACTATAAAAATCCTTTTACCGCAGATCAATCCTGAGCCATAAGGTCAGATCGCATCTCTTTAAGAGCTGAACACAAACCTCATGGAGGCTCAGTGCTTCCCTAACTGAGCTTCAATACTACAACGTGCAGTGTTTCCATGTAGACAAAGCACAGCGTACACAACATCACTAAAACGGCATTTATGGAAGGGACATCTGCAGAAAAACGTAGTTCATGAAGGTTAACAGGCTCTAACGGGTAATGCATACTGTAATCATATAAAGGTTACAACAGAGAGTCGTTATACTGCATATCATGCATTCTCACTCTTCTAACACTGCAGCAGCCACAGCTGCTTACCTTCTAGTTCATGTTTTGGAGTAATAACTTGAATTTTTAATGTAAATTACACAATAAATTAGGCTTGCAAGTTTAATACCCGTAGATGAAGGTCTCTTCTGTCCCCTGTCACCCAGCAGTATGTAGGCTATTACACTGGATTGTGGATAAGTAGTGCGCTTTGTGGTAAAGGAATGTGAGTACTAACATGCACACTTTAAAAGTGAAAGTACTTAAAATGAAGTGTGTCACATAATATATTAGGTAGCATGTTTAATAAAAGCAGAGTCTCTCCTATCCGAATTAGCCTTTATGTCTTTCAATTAACAGAGTGGTGAAGGATTTGTAGGCCAGCATGGAAGTTAACATCGCCCTGGTTCCCTCAACAAAAAGCAGATGGGATTTTTTTAGATTTTGGATTACTGCAGAAAATAAGCTCTGTGGTAAACAAATGTTAATGATAGTTACACGTGATGATGTTCTGTAGACTGATTTAGCCACTTGTTAGCATTTGGCTTTACTAGGACACAAAGGCTTCAAAACTGACGAACACTGTGAACGTAATATGGCAAACAACTTTGCTAAGCCCCACCCTTTTGAACACAGACTAGCCAATCATAGCATTGCATTGCAGTGTTTCCCCTAGGTTGAGAATTTACTTGTGGTGGTGGGCCGGGCGGTGGAGGGGGACGTCGCGGTGTTTGATAAGTGCATTCAAAATAATCTAGTCAAAGTGGTTTATGAACCATGTGTTATTTATTGCACATAGATACAACTTAAGCCTGCTGCAGACTTGCTTTAACACAAACAGAACCCAAAAGAAAAACAAAAAAAAGCTATTTAAAGCTATTTGCAAAGCTGACAGTTTTTGTCAGAGCAGTGTATTTTTCTCTGTTTTGAAAAAAAGATCTCCAATGCCTTTCTGCATGGAAAGGATTGGGAGTCAGGTCCATTTATGCTGATGCGCGAACCGGAGCGATAACAAATAGGAGCGCTGTTGTTGTGAACTGGGAAGCTAATGCTAGCGGCGGATGCTAGCCGCCACGGCTTCTTCCCTGCTCGTTAACGCTCGAGGCTCCCGCTGTCAGTGACTGCCAGCTATCGGTTCCCAGCTCCTTGGACTGTTTCTTGATTTTGCTTTTCTGACAACTGCTGCTGTACATTAGCGGCTGTGGCTGCTGCTGCTGTCAGGGGCAGGAGGCTGCACAGTAGGCTTAGCCCGAGAGGAGGGACCCAGGTTGAATATTTTGTTTAACGTTACAAACCGCAACGAACAACACTTTGGACCCTACCTTTAAGATATCGTTGCTGTTAAACACAGCAGTGCGTCATTTCAGACATTTAATGTTTTCAATTTAGGGGATGAAAATGTATTAAAGTTACTTAACTTACCTCAGACACTTGAAGCAAGCAGAGTGTGCAACGCTGCAGGTGGTGTTGAGCTAATGAGCGCTTAACAAGTTGGGTCGGGCTGGCGGAATACACGAGCGCGCGCGTGTTGGTGTGTGCGTGTGTGTGCCAGACAGACAGGTGGACTGAGTTTTCCCTACGCTGTGCCAGTAATTATGACCGCGCATTTTTTCTTTTTTTTTTTTTTAAATTCATCTTCTTGGGCGGGTGTCAATCTACTTGGTAAATAACAAGTAAAGTCTATGTAGGGGAAACACTGCATTGGTAGGCTCTGTCAAGGGTCTGACAACATCATGGCTGTGCTTCATAGACTCTCATATAGTCCTTTCAAGCTTTCCTTCATTTTCAGGCTGGTTTTGCGGATTTCAAGCTAAACATTGTGCCTGGGGTACATGTAATAATGATACGTGTTACCTGGAGAGGTTTCTACTCTGTTCCAAAACCAAATCAAATCCTGAATAGTGTAGGGTTAGCTAGCTGCTGAAGGTTTCGTATAATAAATGTATATACATGCTACGACTGCTTTCTAATGATTATAATAGTGACGACCGGCCCTACAGGACCCAGTGAAGGGAAACAGGGAAACGTTGTCGATATTTAACCAGCTGTGTGTCATCACAGTGTGTGCAGATGAACAATGTTTGGCTTCCCCCAGATCTCCCTGCCAGTTCGCTGGTGGAGGTCCAGGTGCTGGGGGCAGCATGGGGAGAAGACAAACACCATTAATTTGCACACACTGCCATGACACACAGCTGGTTGAATATTGGCAAAGTTTCCCTTTATGGTCAATGTCTTCTGTCTCAGTCACCAGTGATGTTGTGGTTCACTTTTACATTGTCATCTGTAGCCTAGTTAGGCTTCAGCTTCATCTGTTTAACCAGTTGTAAGTGAATTTAGTATCCTGGATACATCCTTCAAACAGATATTGTAAACCTTCTGTCTGAATCTCTCTGAAATCGCTTCTTTGATTTTCCAAAAATATGACAATATTTCTTTAGGGAGTGCAGTTAGTTACAATGTTTCTCCATGCTTGCTCGGACAGCTTGATAGACCATCACTAATGGGCGGGGCTTAGCGAAGGGTCACTTGCCATCAGTTTCGACTTATTTTGTTTTTATTAGCATGTCAGTAATATCAGGAAGTGGTTTGAGTTGTGTTAACTAATGTCCCGTTTGATTGATATTTGCGTAAAGTAGCTGTACTAAGCACTTCTACATGTATCTGCTGTGACCTGAGAATGTTGTGGCTTCTATTTGTATTATTATCACACATCAGCCCCAACATAAAAAAAAGCTATTGAGTCCCATTTAATTTGCTAGAGAGACAACTTATTCCAAACCCTTCAGACTCCAGTTCATGAACGTACAGAGATAAAATGAAAATGAAAGGGTTCTGGGGTAGACAACAGAAAGAAGTGAAACTCCTGTCACATAAACAAACAAATGGTTGGTGCAGTTGCTAGGTCGCAAGCTAGCTACAGTTACTGCCCAGTGATGCGGCTTTGTTGCTAAATTTTGTAACTTCGCAGACCCTCCTTAACAACTTGATTTCTAAAATCAGCTTGCAACAAATTTAGTAACTTATTGAGACCATCAGGGAAAAAGCAAGAAATATGTTATGTCGTATTTATGCTGCTCAGAGTAATCACAGTCAAGAGGTCATCTGAATTGCTCCCATCTCTCTCATCTCTTCTTTTGCACAGCAGCACTGGGGGCCGCCCAAGCAGCAGGTAGGACACAGCTGAGCGTGCCTTGTGACTTAACTAAATTGCATGTTATGCTCCCAATTCGGAAAAGGAGAAAATTCAACCAGCGCTGTTAGTCAGTTCCAAAAGTCATACAATTACACAATATGACTAACTGATCGAGGGACCAGCCAATCATTGTGTTCTATGAGGTAAAATGACTGTTTCTATCAATGGACTCTTGAGGCTTTGAGGAGAGCAGAATGTAACGACGTCAATTTCCCATTGTAAAGGGCTGTCTGACAGCAAGGTAAAGCAGTGAAAATATTCATACACTCAAACTGATGTTGATTATTTTCAGTTAGTCCTATTTTTTTGTGTGGCTAAAATATGTTTTGCTGCCACCACAAACACCAGACGTTTTTGACAGAGTCTTTTAACACATAGCTCTCATACCTTTCAGTTGCTTTGCTGAAGATTTTTCTGTTGAATCTAATTTAGCGTAGTCTAAGTTGTAAAATCAATGCATTACTGTCAGAGTATGATTAAGAACATTTTGTCCACCACTATTCTTTCCTTCCTTCCACATGTAGCACCCACATACTGCTGTCTTATAATATATTGAGTTTCTGTTGTGAGTTAGATTTCTCGGACTTCCTGTCTATGTGGCTTGATCTCTGCCTTGCTGCAGCCAATGTGCGAATAGGGCTGCACTTTTAATCGTAATAAAATCGTGATCTCGATTCATATGCATATGCGATCTAATTTTTCAATGACGGCGATTCTGCCGGCCCCGTCCATGCTGGGAGTCGGGACATCATCTGCATGAAAACGAGCGCTACCAACGACGCAGCGTTATACCGCGTGATGCAGAGCGACAGCCGGCCGAGACGGGGGAAACACACTGCTAAACTGAAGCCTCAGTTTGTGCCTCATACAGATCTGCTGGTAAAGTTAACTTAGCGTTAGCAAGCGTGATAAAAGATGGCAGAGGCGACGTTGTGCAAATAAACCAAAGATTTATTAATTTTCTGTAGCAGTAAACACATGGGCCGATAACAAATGTGTTAACTAACTAATCTAAAGCTTTCCAAGCTATTCAGGGCTGCTGACGATAACATTAACATGACTAACAGGCTAACAAGTTAACGCACTGACACTCCTCAAACAGACAGACACACACACACACATACTGGACAGCCTCTCATTCCTTAGCCGCTAACGTTAGCTCATGTACAACACAGGTACCACACAGAAACTTTTACAGAGGGTCATAATATGCTCCTAGTGACTGTCAAATCACCAGCGAAAGTTGTTTTAAGTGCGGACACGGAGAGCATACGGCCGGCTCTCATGGGACAAAGATCCTCTGAGAAGGAAGACGGTTCACTCTGCTCTGTCGCCAGAAACAAACTGGGGGGCAAAGATCCTCTCTGATTAAGAGGGCTCACTTTGCTGCAGGGTTCACCAAAATGTTTTTTTGTTTTTTTCTTTTAATAAATTGAACACACATTAAAGAACATACAAGATTCTGTGGAGAATTAACATATATAATACAATACAATAAACATTGTCTAATTAAATGAAGGAAGAGGATTTTTTTAAAGTCAAATAAAATATTGGGGGTTTATGTAAAAATATACATAGAGACATATAAATAGTTATATAATTAAAGATATGTAGGCTATGTTAGATGAATATTCCTGTCAAATGCATGGTGTTGAAACGTTTAATTTTGATCTTCCTTAGTCCATTTAGACTTTATTTTATCATAACAATAAATATTATGAATTGTTCACATTTTAATTTAATTTTAATAACATTTATCACACAGCATTTTGTGGAAAAGTCAAATGTTCAGTTTACAGTTGATAAACTCAGTACTGTTTTTCAACACATATTGTTTTGTCTTCATTCAATGTAATTAGCACATATTGTTATTGCGCCATTGGTTTTGGCCTTGGTGCCCCACATTTTGGACATGATGCCCCAATAAATTTGTATTTATCAAAAATGACTTAATTCCAGGCCTGGAATACCTACCTCAGAAAAATGTTGTTTAACATTGATATTATTGTTAAAATTGTTCAAAAGCTGTAAGAGAAGAAAGAGACTAAAGTTTATTGTTTTTACGGTCAGTGTCAGGCTGTCAGCTGTTACATTTAAGCTAAAAACAGGAGTGTTCCCTCTCTGCTGACCAGAGTTTATGTGCCTTGTGTCTCTTGTACCAGGCACATTCATAGGTTTTGTTATTTAATGATATTTTTTTTTTGTTATTTATTTATAATTTTTGTTACTTTTCCTTTTGTATCAGGAAATAAGCACAATAAATATTTATGTTGAAAAAAATTGTGAGAGAATCGTGATCTCAATTATAAGCCAAAAAATCGTGATTCTCATTTTTTCCAGAATCGTGCTGTCCTATGTGCAATGATGCCATCATTGTGCAAATGAGCGTATGATGTCATCTGTCGGCTTTTAGGGACTTTTTAGGAGCTAGTGCTAGCTACTATCATTGGAAAAGAGTTGCACAGTCTACGGGAAAACTCTAGTGGTTAAACTTGTGCAAAAGACACAAGATTTGCTTTGTGTTTGATCTAAACACACCTTTGCAGTAACATTTGTTTACCACATATTACAATTTCACAAAAAAAAGATACATTCTGTGTCCAGATGTGAAAAGAAACACAGTAGGCTATGTAAAATTATCCATATTGAAACTATGAAGTATTTACATTTACAAAGCCTTCAATTTATGGTTGTATATATTTGAAGGGCTCAGTACCACATTCAGAATGCTGTCTGGACACGGTTCTCAACTGGAGGTGGCTAGCAGCTAATGGTGCTAACCCCATAAACAGTGCTAAACTAATGGTATTTACAATTTTTTTCCTGCAAAAAGTAATGCACCCAAATTCGTACATATCCCATGTATTTTGAAAGGCTGTGATCACGTGACCAATGTGCTGATGGCAGTAAGCAAGGAAGCAGATCTGAGTGCTTGTAAGGAGGCAGGTTGGTGTGGTGGATAGATTAAAAAAAAACAACAAAAAAAAAAAACGGACTTTCGCCTGAGACTTGACCCTGGAAAAGATTTGTGCAAACTTAAAGTTAACAGTAATTTTAAGGTACGTCCTCACCATGTTTCTTTTCCTGTACCTAACCTCCGTAACTTTACGTTAATTACATAACTGTACGTTAAAGTTGTACTGTAACGTCATTCGTGGGTTGCAAACTCGTAGGATATTGTACAAACTGTTCTATGAGACTACTTTGCGGTGTCAACCAGGGAAAGCTCAGGATGCCATTACTCCACCATATCTTTACACAGGAAATGGTTTGCTGCTATGTTATTACTTTAAATTACAATAAATTCAAAATCATAAAAAAATATAATTTTCCTGTTAATTTCTCTGATCTCTCTGATCTCAAGTCACATATTAAACTTCCTATGACAACACGCCAACTTGTTATCATGAGAGAACACTATCAAAAGTTTACCTGTCATTTTAACAAGAAAAGTTTCTTTTTATGATGAAATACTATGGTTTGTCTCAATAATGAGAAAAATATGTCATTATAACATGAAGGTACTGTATCTTGCTATGATGGGGAAAAAAAGATCTTGAAATAACAAGATTTCTTTGTTGGGGTTAAGTCTTCTGTGACAATATGTTCTTGAAGAAACGTCAAGGATTAAAAGGGAGTGTGATCGCTGTGCCTTTTCCTTCCTTATACAACCCACTCGAACAACCCACATTTAAAAAAGATAAGCCATATTGTGTGAATGCTTCCTGGGTTTTTAACTTTTCATTGCAGTGTGTCATTTTAGACAAAAGCTCTTATGGATTTGTGGTCGCCTCGAGGGCTTGAGCCTTCCCTCGCTAACAAGGAAGCGATAGCCACAGCACAGTAATAAGCACTTGTTGTCGGGCAAAAAGCTTGAAGTTCAGCACTGATTTAAATTCATTCAGCTTTAAAATATAATTCAGCTTTCTTGGAGATGTAAGGTACTGAAGCGTGTACATTTCAGATGGAGCTCGTGTGAGGTTATTATAACAATAAGGTTTTTTTTTTTTTGTTTTGGAGTTTCAGAGCAGACTGTTCTCTCTATCTCCTCTTTTTTAATCTTGGCTTCATGTTACAGATGACAAATTCCCTGGCACCTGTTTCTTTTTGTACCATCTCAGGTTTACAGAGAATAATAACAGCTGTCATCCTTTTCAGCAGAAGCATTTCAGCGGAGCTACTTCACACATCGAGACAGTGAAGGTCCTTGATTGATTGAGACAAGAGAGATACGGTGATGTAATGGTTGAGTATGTTCAGCTGTAGAAAATGAATGGCCGATACAAACTTTTGTATTTGGCTGCATCAAGCCTTCATTATCGAATCATTTTTATCACAAATACCAAAGGCAGAGTGCCCTCACTGCAGCCTTGATCATCACCATCCTTTTCACAGGATGAGTCTATTGTGCAATTTTTCACCCGGCTCGCCTACTGGTGGCCCCTCCACCATCCAACTCAATCTTTTCACTGTGCCTGCCTTTAGTGCTCTCCATCCTGATAAAGTCTAGATGACATCTTAATAAAGGCTAGATGACCTTTCCCTCGCAGCCTGGAATGTATCACCTACACACCTGACTGTCTGGCAGAGGACCGTACAGTGCTCTGGTCTATATTATAGTGGGGGTGCTTTATTTGCCACTGATTAGGTGGGAAAACAAAGGATCCATGCATCAGCCTCTTTCAACAAAAGGTGTGTTGTGCCTAATGCAAGAAAATTTAATAGCATACAGCCTGTGTACAGACTTAAGTGCAAGCTACAAAAAAACCCCCACTACTGTGTACATTATATAAGCACTCATAGTATTGAATGTGCATCTGCTGGTGATGTAGTATAAACAGTCTGCTCTCCTGAGTATTAGATTTAATACATAATGTCCACATGTGAGGGACCACAGGAAGGAGCTCGACTAATAAACCGAAACAGTACTTTTAAATTTATAATTAGGAATCCTAATTTTAGCCCAAAGGTGTTTTTAAGACTGTATAAAAACATTATACTGTATCAGAGGCAGAAGATAAGATGCAATATGAAAAGTGCACAGTGCCAGTAATCCTGATAAATAAGCCTTTTTGTGTGTGTGCACATGCAAATTACGGAATACCATATACAGTTAATGGGCTGTCAAATATTATATATAAAATCATATAGAAAAATGCTGACAACATAAAGCTACAGTAGGTTTTATACTGAGCACTGAATTATTACATCTGCTCCACGCAGGACACACTTGTATTTTAATACTGAAAACATGTAGATTAAAGCTGCAGTTGGTAACTTTTATAAAAAATAACTTCTTGTCATATTTATTAAAACTTTCACTATATCCACACAGAAGTACATGAGACAGATAATCGAGGAAAAAAAATCATGTCCACCCTCCTCCTTGTGTGTCTTATGGCATTTGCAAGAATCCACCGCACATGAAAATGAACTCTGGCTCATGGGCGGTGCTACGTTTTGGCTTGCCTGTTTCTCACACATTGGCTGGTGGCATGGGTCACAAACTTTCTCATGTTACAGCTTAACAGTACACTAAAATAAAATGTTTCTGAAAACATCTAAGGTGAAAAATAGGCAATAAAGTATTTTTTGAAACACATTTTATTGAAATGGTACAGATTGGCATCATGAAGATTGTTTATGTTGAGCCCATTAGTCCCAAACAGTCCTCACTAAACACCATTCCACCCTGATATTAGCCAACTAGTCAGAGGAGAAACATGATAAGTTCTACCTTAAGAACTTATGAAGAACTTTGCAGTTGAACCCCACGGTGTTAACGTTATTTTCTCCAGGTCTAGGAAAGACTGTATCGCCTCACCAAGAGACGCTAAATGGTGGTGTTCATTTCATTCCATTGGAGGAGGACTCTCTTGTGTGATATCATGGATGTGAATGAAGCTCCATTTGCTTGTTTCACTGAAATGTGATTGCCTTCTTGAGGAATACCAAAGATGGCAACTATTGGTGATGGCCCAGGTGTTATCTCTAATCCCCCTGATATAACCTTAGTTACAGAATCCTGACTCATATTTGATCAGTGCTGCCTAGTTTGAAAATTTTGCCTGCAGTTAACCAGCCGTGATTGACATGATTGACAGCTGCGTCCTCAGCTCTGATTGGCTGTTTTCGTTCATGTGCCGTGGATTCTAGCAAATACCATCAGAAGCACTATGCGAAGGAGGAACATGATTTGTTTCACAGACTGTTTGTCTCATGTACTTCAGCAAATACAGTATGATAAAAGTTATTTTCATAAAAGTTACCAACTGCAGCTTTAATGGCATGCCGATAAAACATCATGTATATAAGCAGGCATTGTGGTTTTACAAAGAGTTGAATATCAGTGCCCAATATCAAATGCATTACAATATTTGAAAATGGCAGCTTTTTAAGCTGTAAAGCTGTCTGTTTTATTATGTTTCCCATATTTTATTCAGACTACTTACAATACTATAGCTATAAAACATATTTTAATAATAACAACATATCAAATGACAGTGCAAAAGGCTTCCCTTGCATCAGCTGAATCTGCAGCTTCTCTCAGCTTTATGGAGCTTTATAGTGAGTTTCAGCTCATTGTTTATCTGTATAACCCACAACTTTACTGTTCTGTTTCACTTTTAATGCTGCTCAGCACCAAACAGCAGACGGACACAGTTAGAGACAAGCTGGTGAGCATTGTGGGATGGTGGCTAGATGGTAACCTTAGATTTGTAAAACTTGGGAGCCATTTTAAAATATTCTTAACTCTGTGTTTTATGGTGTAACAATGTCAAGATTATTAAGGTCTGGTTAGGCTTAAGCACAAAAAGGGCTGGTTAAGAGGAGCATTTAGGAGCTACAGAGAGCCAGATATTTCCCTCAGGAGTTGGTTAAGTAGTAGTAGTAATAGTAATTAGGGCTGACCCAAAAAATTCAAAGCTTCGTTCGATGGCACCGGATTTGATTGTGGGGAAAAAAAAATTGAAGCTTCGGTGCTTTTTTTCCTGTGTTTTTGGGGGGGGGGGAGGCCTTAAACACAACACTTACCCCCACCAATCCGATGCTGACAATGAGCGCACTCAGAGCTGGCAGACCATGTCCAAGAGGTCATCAGATGTGGTTGCACTTTAAAATATGCCCCGACAACCCCCAGAAAGCAGAGTGCCAGATTTGCCAAAAGCAACTGGCATATCACAACAACAAATTTGGGAAATCACTTGAAAAACGTAAGTAGTAACTAGTAGGCCTAATATTTGAAATGGATAAAGGTATTTTTGTGAGTTAAGGGAGAATAGCCTATAGATCATGTAATTAAAAAAGAAAAAATCTCTGACAAGGAAATGGAAAGCCCAACGCACAATGGAGACCTGCTATTATCCTGCTTGAACACAGATGACTAAATTCTTTCAACAATGTGACTCAAAGTAATGATAAAATAGATTTTATTGATGTAAAATATGCATTTTCCAGTTCCACCGGTCCGCTCTGAGTCTGGTGTCAGAGACACTTGTGATGCTCTGAGTTGCGCATCTGTTTGATTGTGCTGCAGTGTGCGCCGAGGGTTTTAATTTAGTGTTCAATCACTACTTATCACCAACCATTAGTGTTTATTCGTTTGTGAATGTTTTTATTTTAATTCTAGTGTTGGCAGAAACGTTTTTGCCTCATTTATTTATTTTTATTTTTTTTTTAAATTCAGCTTTAATGAAGAAGTCTCCACTTAATAAATTCATTATAGTCCATGGGGTTATTGTTTACACATTACCCACTGTAGTTTGGAGGATAAAATGATTCCCTGCTTTTATGATATTAATTATTTTTTTTTTTTTCTCTTGGCAGAAAAATTGCCTGCACTCAAACCATTTTGAAAGCTGTGGCAACATATGGCACAATCTATAAACATTTCTACTAAAATGCTATTAGGACTGTGTATGCAGCTCAGTCACCAGAAGCAAGGTTGGCACTGTGTTTATGTAAACCACAAATATATTACATTTTCATGTTTCACACATACCATATCAACGTTTTAAAAATGACATAGTATGAGCTGACTTTGTCATCGGGAGGTGGAGAGGATGGTGGATGGTGTGTCGCAGACCAATGTTTGAAACCAACAACCAACAAAACAGGTTGTGTTTTGCGAACCCATAGCTGTTCTTCCAGCAGTTTTTCAGCCACCAAACATTGGTGGTTTTTCCGGTGTCTTTTTAGCTACAATAAGCCTTTGTTTTTACTGAGACATCACTGGATTTTAAGCTGGGATTGCGTCCCAAAACATGATCTTCTCCTAACAATAACAATGTGCTTTTTGTGCCTAAACCTAACCACACAGCCCACTCTTACCAAAAAACAATCTTACAGGTCAACTGTGCAAGCAGCTTATTATGACCCTTACTTATGTTCATTGTAAGTCGTCACCCTCTAGTGGCCGTAAAAATTATTGTAGGAGAAAAGGAGGAAATGACGTGATAAGAAAAAAACCCCCAAAAACCTAAATAGCAAAAAGTCCGAGTAATGTTCTACAAGTATCGAAGAGTCGCCCATAGGGTGGACAGGAGGGGTTGGGATTACTCAAGCAAACACAGGACTTTCACCGATGAGATTAGTGTTTGCTTCCCCAAGTCAATGTTGATGTTTTTTTTAGAATAACAATGTAGCCTAGTATGCTAGTATGTATAGCATGATATGCTAGCGATAATAATATCTGATGCACATCACTAAACCTAACCAGTAGTTTTAGAGCAGAATTGCAACCGTTTCATGATGTTAAGGTTGGGTTTAAAACTACAACCATTATCAACCTGGTCTCATTCTAGAATCGTCAAAAACCAGCCCTTGGTCAGTGACTTCTAGTGTCAGATACTGACAAAAAAAAAAAAAAAGCCATCCTTTCACGTTGCCATGATACATGACCAGTTGTCTTGAAATCATTGACTTTGATCTTGGAGGCCGATGTTTGCTTCCTGTAAGATTATAAAGCCAAACCCTGTTCTTTTTTCCTTAATCCTACCACGTGTCTGCGTTGGCAAAACATAACCATGTGCATTTGTTGTTGAGGGAAAAAAACTTCCATTTGCGGTGTTGTACCAACGTAGTGAGGTTTTTTGAAAAAGACTATGCAATCTTTACATTTCCTGTGGAAACAGAAGTGCATTTTGAAAACAGGCAGAACTTGACACATCATCCCAGAATGTCAACAACCAATGCATGCAGAGTACCTTGCACGTCATATCTCGACATGGGAAGTCCATGACTAAACATTGATGTGTGACAAGGTCGGAGTGAGAATGTGTTAACCTGGAAATCCAGACCCAAATCTAGAAAGATGTAGGGTCTGGCTATGAATAATGCAAATGGCCCAACTCGAGGGGCAGCACCACTCATACATTTGTAAATATCACTGCACGCAATTGGATAATACTACGACCAATCAGAACAACACACGGGGTGACACATATGCTTAGCTACCAGCTGAGCTAACTGGTAGATTAGACTCTTGCCGTATACGGTCGGCAAAACAGCAAAAACATCCTTCTTGCAAAGGAAAGATTCAAGTGCTGTTTTCTGTTCCTCTTTTAGAGAAAAAGCAAAGTCTAACTCGTTCATTGTAGCGTCCGAAGCCGTTTCAAACAACTGGTGTTCATCCGTAGCCATCTTGCAGTGTTTACTGACTGATTCCGGACTTCGTCGGTTTCATGGGCATAGGTAATGAGCATCAGTACTGATTGCCAGAGTGACTCGCTGAGCAAATTCAAATTATGCTCTCTCGAGAACTCTGGATTTCAAGGGTGAAAATGTGTAGGTAATATATGTTGTATGGGGCCAGTCATACAAGTCATTCTGGAACTATGTGGAAATCGACGTATTCTGTCATTTAGGTATGAGAGAGCGTTGAACCACAGCGATGTTGAAATGTAAGGTTCAAACATATCCACTACATAATAATGTACAAATGCGGTTTGCAGGAACGTACAATGCGTACAGTGTTGATTGGGTTGGTGTATGTATTATGATACATCAAATGATTATCATCTTTTAAATGATTTATTAAAAATATCTTTACTTTCCCGTTTCTAAATTTCAACTAAACAAGAGTATCATATCCTGTTTTTTTTTTTGTTTTTTTTTTCAGACAAATCAAAGAGTTTAAAATTGTCAATGGTTGATGGTTGTTAAACTGTTATCATTATTGCTATTATTACATCCATGGTTGAAAATGGTACCTGTCATCTTAATACTGTCTAAAAACATGGAGTGCTACTGTTGCATTTGGGTGGCAAATCCATAATCTGATGTCCACATCCTTACTTTTCATCATGCTACGTACTGTAAATGGAACATTGCTTCCTTGGCTCTGAATACTGGTATTAAGTATAAATCCTATCCTTAAATGTCTAAATATGTACTAGAGGGACTGGGCTGACTACTTCTGAATCACGTCCAACTTCTTTTTTCAATATCAAAATTTTCCATCTTAAAACTTTTCCACCATTGTTTTCTTTTGCTGCTTTCCAAGTTTGTTGTTTGATCCCTTTTCGTCTTCCATCTGCTGGTACCAACGCTTTATAACAATACAGTAGTCCTCTGTTATTGAACTGTTTGTTCTTTATTTATTTTTATTTTTTTGCCAGCCTAATAAATGACTTGGAGGTTGTTTAAAGGTTTATTTTTGCTTTCAAATATTTTTTCTCATAAATACAATTCTTTCGATTGTTCAGTTTTTCTAAATCTTGTGTTGCCTGCAAAGTGCTGCAGACAAGACTGGTGCTATGTTGGTGTTACCATGGCTGCTTCCTTTCACCAGGGTTGCCCCATTGACAAAATCCTGCCTATTCAGTGCTGAAAATCAGCCCAGTTGCTTACAAATCAGCCCAAACGCAAAACCTCTAGGCCACCATATAGACTCCATGCATCATTTAGACACTCAGGCCCAGATTTAGTAAGGACTGTGCATAAGCTCTAGATCTGAAGCATTCTCTTCAGACTATAGACTGTATGAAATGATGGATGTAGCCACCGTGAAGTCATCCATTTGTTTTTGTGTTCCTTTTTTGAAGCCTCGAGTTTGGCATTTTTGTTGTCGCCATCTTGTTTTTTTAGAGCCAGAGATGACCATATTTGGATGACAGGGTGGAACTGTGTAGAAGCAGCTGAGATCTGACTTGACTGTGTTGACGCCTCGCACACAGCCTGTCAGTCTTAGCAGCCATGCCCTTAACTGTGCATAACTTTAAGCCTAAACAATATAAAAACAGGTGAGTTATAAAAATTCATCCCCTTCATAGTTGTCATGAATGTTTGGATTAGCTATAGAGACCAAAATCTTTTTTGTACCAGGCTGTAAACATGCTGTGAAGTTGGGCATTTTATCATGGGGGTGTATGACAATTGACTCGCTTTGGAGCCAGCCTCAAGTGGCCATTTGAGGAACTACAGTTTTGGCACTTGGCATTTGCTTTATCATTCAGCCCTGGAGGCTGCAACTTGCTTCGCACGTCTAGGTGGTGTTTTTATCACACAGACACACCAGGCTGAAGATGTATTTGTGAGAGGATTTGCAGTATGTGTATATCTCCTCAGCATATACCAGGATGCAATAAATTTATGACTTTGTTTTGAAGATATAAAATATAGACTATAACTAAATCTCATAAAGGTAGACCACACAATTACTTATTGGTAAATCTATGTCTTGTTAGCAGAGAAGGGGGACAGTGAGCCCAGAAACCATTGATCTTTGTCATAAATGATTAATCTAATGCTCTGATCTCTTCACTCCCACATCATATCATGTTTATTTTAAGATACGTATAAATGAGGGACTATTTGCCTCCAATAAGGGCTTCAAATTCGATCTGATCTAATTTGGGGATCTATTTTGAAATGATAACATTAAAGCTCAGATTCTTTAACATTAAAGTAAAATAAATGCAGTGAGGACACATCGGTCTTCAGTGTTGTTTTCAGTGATTTTCTGTATATCCTCTGCTGTGGCTGTAGTCAAACATTGATGAGGCTGTGGCTTTTAAGGCCTCAACACAAGGACAAGAGCAAGCAACAGAAGAGCTGTTCTGTATCTGCTTTCTCTCCATCTGCTTGTCAGTCGCAGGTTACCTCAGTGGGCCGGCTGCTGTTTCAAAGCAGACAGCTCATCAAGATGAGTGAAGTGAAGGGGCAGGAACTTGTCCACTCAGGGGTGGAGGGGGAGCTAACAGCACACTTCCTGTCTGAAAAAAGGGTCCATGAGAATGGCATCAGATAATGTAATGTATACAGAACATGTACAGACTGACAGTGCTCTTCACACATACAGGCTGATTCTTTTCACAGTATTGGTTCCTTTGAGCTGATACCTGTAAGTGTATCAAAGCTTTCCAATTTTGATGCTTTTGTGCTTTGTGTCAGTTTCTTCATGACAGGCCACGACAGAATATGCACATTACACTGCTAGGGCTGCCAAAAATAATTCAATGCATTAACAGTCATCATGTACAAGTTTACATAAATAAAGATAAAATATTCATTTTTATTTACTAATTTAGCATCCCACTTGTGTGTAGGTAGGCTATGTAAGCTGAATATGATGTTTCAGGACTGACCGCCGAACAGTTGGTCCTTGAGGGGAAAGGAGCAGGTGTCCCTGTTACCTCTGCAGCCTTGTGTTGCATTCATGTGGTGTCAGAATAATCTGAAAAATGTGTCGTATTGCATATCTCACCTGATAAGTTTTCTTTCTTTTTTTGTTCAAATTCTCTGAGCAAAAAAATTCAGCACTCTTCTTTGTAGCCTCCACATTTTTTCCCAAATTAAAACTTAAAACTCAAAAACACACTGATGTAGGAAGAACAACAATTCGAGAAGTACAGAAATGCATCATTGAACTTGGCTGGCGGAGGTCTCAATGATAACAGTGAGTGAGTGCAGGGATTCGCGAGCACCTGGACGTTTGACAGGCTGACCCTATACATTCCAAACCTTAACACAGTCATTCTAAAAGATTTGTTTGTTCATTTTTTGCTCATCACTACAATGAATGGTTAAGTTTTGTGGCCTTTTGTTCAAGTTAGTCAAGTCTTTAATGGTTACAACTTTCTAAATACAGCCACCTAGATAAACATAATAATTTAATGTAATAATGACAGTTGCACAGTTTGTGCTGTACTCAGCTGCACCATCAGGAAACTTTTTAAAAAACTTTTTTAAAACTTGTGCTTTTTTTTAAACTTTGATTTTTTTCCTGTCTGGTACCTTCCTTGTGAGCTGCTTGATTACCTCTAGCACTGAAAGTGGGGGAATGTGAAGTCTGGGCAGGGCTTTAATCAGGGAACCAAAAAAATCCTGATGAGTTCCTGATGATGCAGGAGAGGCCTGGCAGTCTGCCTCTCTGGCTAAGTGGAGCAGGAGGAGCAACAGCTGCAGCCCACAGACTGGGGTCAAGCTGATGGAGACTGAGATGTCTGAAAAGTCTGGCTGTTGCAGTTCTGGACAAACAGTCCTTCAGCCTTGACCTTGAGCCAAAGATCTGACCCTGCTCAGGTGTCACCCATCACACAAGCCTCATGCTAATGGCTCTATAGTGATATATCTGTTAGTTAAGACCACCAGTATCCACTGATGCGGAGGCTTTTAAGTGTTCTAATGGAGGTCTACAGCTATGGCATCGAATAATGGTATTACTGAAGTTGTCAGCGGTCTCTCTGGGTCACTCTGAAACAGATCCCAAAATTAAGAGAAGTGCATATGCAGCACAAATGCTGCTGGAAAGATACCGTGATGAATTGGTGGGCTATTTTCAGCTGCGATCCCAGCAGTGCAGCTGGCGCCGTGCCACGGAGGGGTCGGCCTGACAACTTCAGATGAGGCCCCGGGGCGGGAGGGACGGGTCGGGCAGGGCGCTGGGCTTGCACTGGGCCTGGGCCAGCTCTCTGAAGTGGTTCCTCCAGGACGGCAGATGGAGGACTATGTGAGCTGGAGCTGTGTTCCCACAGCTCAGTCAGCCGCTCCAGAGGAATCAACCAGCTGGGCTTTGAATCATCCCGAATCATCTGGCTTCTGTCGCTGCAGGTCCCACCAGTGAAATCAAAACTTGCTCTTCCAGATGGAAAGACAGACAATGCACAATATGTCGTGGTGCACTCCGTGTGACAGACTCGTGCCTGCCACAAATGAAGCAGCAGGAGCAGACTGCAGATACAGGATGCCAGTGAGCGTGGTACTCCTTTTACTTTCTTGGCTTCTAATGCGCCGCAATTACTTTACTGTAACGTGTCAGTGCATACAGCATGATTTATGTGACAGTGTTTCCTCAAATATCTCACTACAGTCACACCGGGATCAAACCGGCCTGCTGCAGTTAGCCAACAGCAATAATTAATGTCCATAAATGAACCCTCCGCTTCACATTTTAATAGTGAAAGTGCAATGACAGTCCTGATGTTATGAATTCCACAGAGTCCTCTTTCAGAACCTTTCACCAGCTAGTCAAGGGCAACACGCACTTCACACCATACCTGACATGCTGTGTATTTGTGTGTGTGTGTGTGTGTTTTGGCGACAGAGGGCCCAGATTTAATGAGGCACACCTGGCCCTCATTCATAATGGAAGGCAGATTTCATATTAATTAGGTGGCGGTCTCAGTGTCCAGGGTGATGTCGAACAGCTGTAGAGATCCAGTTTACGCTGCATAATGTATGATATCTCACTTTTATTTAAAACCAAGGGAGTGAAGTCTTCATTGTTCAAGCAGTAAACAGCAGAGAGGAAAATGATTCACTCAACTGAAAATTAAAGTCTTAATGAAACAAAACTTGAAACAAAAGAAAAAGACAGCCTGTAAAGAAATGTCTCTGAAACCTTCAACTTCCCACAAGGTTTTTTTTTTTTTTCCTCTCCCACTGAAGCATCTGGTGGGTGGCTGGGTGAGTGTCAGTGTAAGTGTAAGTGCAGACTGCAGGTATCACGTGTCCGTTGTGTGAGCATGTGCGTAGAGCGTGTTTGTTACTCAGAGCAAGAAGTTACCACTCCAGGGCCAAGAAATAGTCTGGCACATAACTCTTTGTGAACCACAACTTGATGCTTTCACACTTTGGATTTTGTGCAATTAAACACAAGGTGCTGTGGACTGATTTAATTACCACTAGAAAAGACAACCTAGCTCTTTCTCTGATTCCAGTCTTTGTGCTAAGCTAGGTTAAGCTGAGTGGCTTCTAGAAGTAATAATAATAAAAAACTTTATTTATATAGCACTTTAGCACAAGCTTACAAAGTGCTTCAGAAACATAAAAACAAATACACAATTCATCCCAGTATTACACAATCAAAAATAAACAGATAAGACAATGAATAATAAAAGAAACAGTGAAAGCTTAGGTCAGATAAAACTTATTAGTTAAAAGCCAACCTATAAAAGTGAGTTTTCAACAGAGTTTTAAAAGATGACACTGAGGTAGCTTGTTTGATACCCAAAGGAAGTGAATTCCACAACTGTGGAGCACTTACAGCGAATGCCCTGCTAACTTCAGTCACAAGTCTGGATTTGGGGATCAAAAGTAACAGCTGGTCAGCAGACCTGAGAGTGCGAGGAAGGGTGTAAGGGGTAAGGAGATCATAAATGTAAGATGGGGTGAGGCTGATCAGTGACTTAAAAACAAACAATAACATTTTAAAATCAATTCTGAACACCACTGGTAACCAGTGCAACAAGGCCAGAATAGGGGAGATATGCTCATACCGTCGGGTTTTTGTGAGAACTCTAGCTGCAGTGTTTTGAATAAGTTGAAGGCGAATGATGGATTTCAGTGGCAGTCCAGTAAATAAAGAGTTGCAATAATCTAAGTGGCTAGAAACAAAAGCATGTATTAGGGTTTGAGCATTACTGAATGAAAGAAAGGATCTCATTTTGGCGAAGTTCCTGATTTGACTGATGGCTGACAAAAGCATCCGCTTCCTGTGCGTACCACACTCCTTCCAGGCAAGACACAATGAATGGTGTTTGTCGTAGGCCCACAGTACCTGAGGTTTCACATGGACTTGTCCGACTGTGAAGTGCAAAACTGAGTGTTTCTTCATGCTTGAAAATCTGCTAAAAACTACTTGTAAACAGGATATGACGAAATATCTACATACATATTTACTGCTGGTCTATTCGCACGGGATTAGTATTACCTGAGGCAATTTTCAGGGACCCTTTTAAAGAAGGTAAAAGTCGTGGTAATCTTTACTGACATCGTGCGGTAATGATTGCTGACATGGCACATTCGGACGGGACTAAAAACCCTGGTAGTTTTTACTTTACCCCACGTACCTATGTAAAACTAATCCCGTCTGAATAGGGCTTTAGTGATATTGCTAAGAAAAACTCAGATCTGAGTCAAAGATTACCCCGAAATTTCTAGCCTCGTGAGTGCATCGTAATCCTAATGAAAGTAACATCTGGGTTACAGAATCTCTGTGCGGTTTAGGTCCAAACATCATCACTTCAGTCTTGTCATTGTTCAATATAAAGAAGTTGCTGGACATCCAGGCTTTAATGTCTGTGAGACAGGCTGTGAGTATGTTAACTGAGGTGAGGTCTGATGGATTTATAGATAGGTATATTTGAGAATCATCAGCATAAAAATGGAAAGAGAAGTTGAAATTGCGAATAACCTGACCCAGTGGTAGCATATAGAGTGAGAAAGGTAAAGGGCCAAGAATCGATCTTTGATGAACACCACAGGTAATGTTGGCATTGCTAGAAAAAAACATTTGCCATAGACACTGAGAAGGTTCTGTCAGTAGCTTTTTTTATTTTTGAAAGTGGGTTTATGGGGGATTATTTGATTAAATGAGAAACATGGCAGATTTATTTTATCTTGTATGTTGTATTGCGGTTGGCACCTTGGTGTGGTGGTTAGCACCGTCGCCTCACAGCAAGAGGGTTCCTGGTTTGATCCCAGGAGGGCGTCCTTCTGTGCAGACTTTACATGTTTTCTCTGGGTACTCCTGCTTCCTCCCACAATCCAAAGACATGCAGGTTAACTGGTGACTCTAAATTGGCTGTCGGTGTGAACGTGAGTGCGAATGGTTGTCTGTATCTGTGTCAGCCCTGCGATAGTCCTGCGACCTGTCCAGGGTTTACCCTGCCTCTCACCCAATGTCGGCTGGGATAGGCGACCGTCAAGAGGATAAGTGGTTACGAAAATGGATGGATGGATGTTACATTGCTAGCTAAACACATACATATAGGTAGATGGGGTGGGACTGGCAGTAGAAACAGTTTTATGCAGAAAATGCTTCTTGGTCATGCCCACTTTTGGCATAAATCCAAGAACAGATTTTTTTTTGTGTGTTTGACATAAATAGCTACAAATCATAGACTATATGACAAAGATAAAGAACATGACTGCTTCCAAAAAGTGAAGCTAAAACCTCGATGATCACTCCCTGATGGCTGGCTGTAGTGTAGCTCATATATCCCACCCCTTCCATGTTAAACTTAAAACTAAAAACTCAAACCATGTGTAAAAATGATTTTTTTCCCTCAAAGACAGTTTCTGTTATTTTAGGTAGTTCTTATCATGTTGCTATAGGTTCAAGTGAAGTTTGGATTCATTAGTTATTTCATACTTTAAAAAGGGGTTTGATATCTTGATCGACAGAGATGTATACCAAGTAGTGTGCTCACGATCAATGGGTGTATGGGCAGACCAAGTAAATTGCTACTGTGCAGACTCTGGCTCCGAACCTGACCAGCACAAGATGGCAGTGGCCGTATCCAAGATATTTTGGCTTCCTTTTTGTACAGTGGGAGGAAGTGGAGATGTGTTGTCTGTTTCATATACTGTCTAAGGTAATAGACAGGTAATACAGATACAGAGAATAGCATTGCATTACACTCCTTTGACATGTCCCTTCAATGTTGAGTCAGTTTCCACATGCCCAATCTCAAAACCAAGCAGCAACCTCCAGGGCCGAAAAATGAAGCCAATGCAAATGTAGCAAAAACTGCTGGCCACTGGAGGCTGGCTCCAGAGGCCTGTCAATCCTCAACCCTAAGTTAAAATGGCCAATTTTACAGCATAAATAAACATGTTTACAGCCTGTTTAAAAAAAAAAAAAAAAAAAACACAACCCACATTCTCTCTCGATAGTTAATTTTCCTGTTCATGACAACTGCATGGAAATGGATTTTTATAAATATCACCTGTTGATGTTTTATCAAGGCTTAAAGTTCCACATAATTAATGGCATGGCCGCTTTGACTGACAGACTAGTGTCCTCAGCTTCTCAGTCAGATCCATCCCTTTGCTCCCCTACAGCTCCAGCCTCTCATCCAAATATGGCCAGTTCTGGCTCCAAAAATTCAGGATGGCAACAGTTGAAATAACAGACTCTGGGCTTTAAAATGGGAGTCCGTAAACCAACAGGTGAAATCACAATAGCTTCATCCATTATTTCATACAGTCTATGCTCCTAACCCATTGTCCATTGTTCTGTCAATATTCCGGCCAAGACAACATCCTCTGTGCGCCAGTAGTTTAGGCTAATTTCTATAAAAAGATATCCAAACACGAATGCCAATAAAAAGCTAATAAAAAGCTTTTGTTTTGCCTCTTTTGCTCTCCAAATGGACTGTTTTACCTGCCACTCAAACATGATAGACCAATGCTACTTGGACTACGAATGGAAACCAGAATGCTTCCAGTACCGCAATCTTGTTCAACCTTGTTGCCTACAGATTCTTTATACACATGCAGATATCTGTTTACAGATATTACTACATACCCTTCTTGCTGTTGTAAATACTTATTATAGCATCAAATGTGCTTTAATCTGTTTTTTTGTTTTGTTACTGTTAGAGTAACACTTGTTTAAAACTACAGTGATGATTAAAAGTGAGCATTTTCTAAAGATGAAATCCAAACAGAACGACAGACAGGGTGGGGAAATTTGAGAAGTATTGTGAGGTGGACTAACACACTGTCTGCTGTATAAATGTTGTATTAATTTGATTATATAATTATTATCCTGTGTCTGTTTCTGTCATTTATGTAAGTTCATGTACTGTATAGAGAGAAGCCTTGAGAGCAATTTCAAAAAAATATAACACATTAGAGGATGACATTGAGCACAAACCCTGTTTGAACACCTATTCATCCAAAGGTTTGACTGATTAAATGTAAGTTGCAGAAAATCCGTGAATTCATACATGAATTTATCCAGCCTTTGAGGGCTTCTGTAATGAGCTGTAGTTATTAAAGTGAATAGCATCTGAGAGTCTGACCTTGATCGTTGAGGGAGGGAATTTCATAAACTTGCAGTGACATATACACAATGACGGTTGTATTATTAAAGCATTTTAGCAGGAGTTTAAATATAATATGCTCATAAAGCCACATTCCATACGCTTTTTGTCTAAGAACAAAACAAAACGATAATTAAAGGTGTTTTTGTAACAAACCACCCCTGACCCCAGTGGAATTTGAATCTGCAGCAAACCATCTGGGCATCTTGGTGTGAATATGCTTTGTCCCACGTTCACTGAAGTGCTTGTGGGTAAAAAAAGAAAAGGGTGCGAACTTCACAAGTTTTATAAGAGTTGAGAGGCTGCAGTGAGATTTGCAAAGGTGTGATTGTTGAGATTTGTGTGACAGAAAATCTACATGCTTACAGATCCTCAAACAATGTTCTCAGTGGCCTTATTGATAGGCTGTATGTGGGAATAATTTTCCTTTGAGCAAAAATATTCTCTTACACTGATGATTCATCAAGAGCAAATACCCTGATCATGGTCGCAGCATTTATTCTTTTGCCATACATGTAATTGTGCTGTGTAGTTATGTGGGGCTGCGCCTGTGGTTTACTCTTTGCCAGCTTAATTGGTATAATGTGAATGGAACCAGCAGGTCATCAGGATACACAGATCGTAGCACACAAATTTCACCTCAGTTAAAGACCACCTACAACTGGAGATTGTAATATGTGTAAAAAAGAGGAAAAAAAACATATTTACATATAAAGATAGGAATAAAACTAAAAATGCATTACCTCAGGGCAACACATGGGTCCTTGATATGAAGGTTAACATCAATTCAATCAGGAGAGAATTCACTTAAGAGTGAAATAAATGTACTAACATGGTGCAAAATAAAGCTTAAGAACATGAAGAGTTTTTGGTGATTAGACCTTTTGCGATATCATTTTCTGAAGAGGTTCACATGCCATGAGTAGTTCAGGTATATCCCCCTGATGGAGTGTAGACACTGGTGGTGCTGAAGCGATGAAGGGAGACACCTGAGAATGTGGATGGATGTGATGTGGAGCAGGATTTCTGATGATGGAAGGACCCCGAGATGCTGGATGTAGTAAAAACTGGAGGTGAACTGGGTGAAGGAAGGATGCATTCAGTGCATTTACATGGGCATGAATAATACATTTACGATTGGGCTTTTTGGAGTACCCTATTTCAGTGTTTGAGTATGTAAACATCACATCGCATTCTCAGGAACCTGAAAACAACCTCATCTTGTTTATAAGAAGCCCAAATATGATACCAGCAGTATTCCAAAAGAAACCAGGATACTGTTGCACGTATACACCTTATCCCAGTTATTGAGAGCCACTGACTACCTGGGCAATGTATCCTCACGCAACCATTTTATGATATTCTACAAAAATGCACACATGATATCCTATAAATTAGCGCAGCACAAATGGTGTTATGTACTTAACATTAAGTTACAGAGGTAAAGTTAAAGCAAGCAAAGGTGCTGTAGTTAGGTTTTGGAAAAGAAACATGATGCCAAGGTACCTTCAAATGAAGCAGAAAGAGAAAGAAGATATATTAATCCCAGAGGGGATGTTGTCATATACAGTATACACAGGCCTAAGATACACACACATGCACAAACAGGACCGATACATGCATTAAATGGAGGGATGTCAGGGCGAGGGTGCCTTGGACGGGCGCTCCAAGCAGTTGGGGGTCCAGTGCCTTGCTCAGGGGCACCTCAGCAGTGCCTAGGAGGTGAATTGGCACTTTGCCAGCTACCAGTCCACACTCTATGCTTGGTCTGAATGGGGACTTGAACCTGGTTCTTAAGCCAAGTCGCTATGGACTGAGCTACTGCCACCCCCAAAGAAGTGTGATGGCCAGGAACCAAACCCCAGTAAACTGCTTGGAAGGCAGCCATGCTTACCATTATACCACCATTGCTGGTGGTATAGTCGACCCAGGCGAATGCCGGTGTTTTGTGACCCATCCACCACCCCAACCTGCCACCTTACAAGACCACTTCCTTCTTTTCCCCCATCAGCGCATTGGTCGAGTGATTGCAGTCTTCCCAAATAATGGGTAATGCACAAATTACTGGCTCAAGATTGCGAAAGATACGTGTGGCTTATTGTGGCCAGCCTAAGGCACACCTGTGCAATAATCATGTTGTCTAATCAGCATCTTGATATGCCACACCTGTGAGGTGGGATGGATTATCTCGGCAAAGGAGAAGTGCTCATTAACACAGATTTAGACAGATTTGTGAACAATATTTGTGAGGAAATGGTCTTTTGTGTATATGGAAAATGTTTTAGATCTTTGAGTTCAGCTCATGAAAAATGGGAGCAAAAACAAAAGTGTTGCGTTTATATTTTTGTTCAGTGTAAATGCACCTATTGTTTTGGTCAACTGGTCAATGGTATGGTATGATCACGGCTCACGGAAGTCATGGTAAAATCTGGTTGGTTTAACTGAAAGAGTGAACCCCAAAGTCAGCTGATTAAGTTGTAAGAGACACAGAGAGTAAAAATGCACGAGTAGCCAAATGTCTTCTGACTGAACTTCTGCTTAGCTTCATTCCTAGCCTACACTCGTCATGCTGCTTTAGAAAGATTTGAGATTAAAGGCATTGGACACCCACATGGGTGCTTTTAGTTATTCAGGCTAATTAGACTTCTGCCCAGGTTTAAATTTGGTGGAGCTTTGATGGGACTTACAAGAGGTCTCTAAAATCCATGTCCTAATCAAGATGACAAACGTGGAAATGGTTTCACGCTCCTGGTTCTGTTCCAGGTGGGGATGGAACAAGATAAAAGGCCAAAAAAGTGCGGTGGCTTTTATAGCTCTATGCACTTCAACTTACATAACATAATGAAACATAATTAACAGAAAACATCTTCCCAAATTTGACCACACATACAGCAATACAGAATGTGCTCCAAACATAGAATACACAATCAAATACAGAAATATGGTCAAGTCAGATATCACAGCCAAATACAGAAAACAGGAAACAGAGAGATTTAAGTCAAGTCAGGGCTGTCCATACCCTCACAGAGGTCTTTCCAGGGCAGCAAGAGAAACTGACTGTGTGGGTGGACCCTTAAAGGCCCAGTGTGTAGGATTTAGGGAGATTTATTGGCTGAATTTCATATTAATATCAATGTTTTCATTAGTGTATAACCACCTGAAACTAAGAATCGTTGTGTGTTTGTGACTTTAGAATGACCTGTTTACACCGATCAGCAAAAACATTTAAACCAGTGGTGGGTGAAGTGAGTAACATTGATCATTTTGTTACAATGCAGTTTTCTGCTGTGAGAGACCTTTGGTCATGGCATTCATGTGGATGCCACTTGAAGCCCTCCACCCTCCCAAACATCGCAGTGAGCTAATTAGAGAGGCACTTACAAACACTGATTGGCTGTTGCAGAAAAATATGCAGACCATTAATTGGTATCAAAAATGAGGTATGACATCATGAAAATCCTTTTCCTAAATAAAATTTTTTAACATCAAGTAACGTTAACATTAAGACCACAAGAGGAAATATTGACATTAATAACAACTGCACTCTGTGGAGGTAATACAATTAACTGTTTGATAACTTGGCTGGCCTGTTAAGCTTTGGATTTCTTTGCATGATAAAGCAATGTGCATTGTACTACAGCTGTAAATACTCTGTATTTAACAGTTTGAATGGTAGTGTCTTTTATTAGCCTTTCTAAAACCAAATATTGGCTACAAAAGAAAAAGGAATGACTTCTCTCTAGCTCTCTCTGTGTCTTGTCCCTTATTCGCTCCCTGCTCCAATAACAGTTGAGCAAGTTTGGAGTCTGGCAGAACCTCAGTCAACTTTTCCCTTTACCTGTTATACTTACATATGCCATGTGCCAGGCTCGTCTATGTTAAAAAAGAAAACCAAATTCAAAGATTGATTGAAGATGGGGCTGGGGGTATGCCAAAATCTTCATGGACAAAGTACGTTATATATAGTCACTTCTTAAGTTAGCTAATGTTAGCAAAATGCTAGTAAACCAGACAGCTAACATGTAGTTACATCAAGAGGAGTTAGCCTAATGTCAGATCAAGACATCAGCCAAGTTTCTTCCTCCTCCTTTTGTTTTTGTGGTAATGTTAAATAGATTTTGAAAATAACAGATGTGTTTTTAAGATCCATCCATCCATCCATCCATGGGGTCTGCCCATTGGTGCGACATCCCATTGTTCCGACCATATTAAACCCATTGTTCCGAAGTCCCGTTGTTCCGAAATCATCATGATGCCCTGTGGTTAAGGTCTGGTTAGGTTAAGGCACAAAAACCACTTGGTTAGGGTTAGGAAAAGATCACGATGTGGGTCAAAATGAAGAAGTGGCAAACACATAAGCCGTGAGCCTGCTTCGCCTCAAGCCTTTCCCAGCTGACCCAGAGCCGGTCGCGGCGCACCATCAAGGCAGAAATACGCCCGCTGGGAGCCGTTCAGCACCGCATGTGATATTGCTTAAATAATATTTCTGAAAGGCTACTTGCCACCCCATAATAACTAACGTAACTTGCTACAGTAAAGAGAGACAAACATACTTTACAGGGGACACATACCCAACCGTGCAGGAGCCTTATTGACTGATAGTCTTGTCATTTTTAGTTTGTACTTGTCCCTTGTATGTTGACACTAGAACCGACATCACTATGTTTCTATCTGTCAAGCTTATCCAACATAGCAACAGTTACTAAGGGGGGCAGGACGTAGGATTGATCCATCTAACTGTGTCTGCTGTACAGTAAGCTGTAATCCTTAACATGTCTGGCTAAAGGCCTGGACACAATAGAGAGGAAATAATTCTCCACACCAGTAGATGGTGGTCATCTGTAAGGGAAAGTGGATGACCCTCTTGATGCTAGTTAGCCAATTGAAAACATTAACAACACAATCCAGTGTTGTAAGAACAGAGCATATTTATCATGCACCACTGAGGAATAACACAAACCATCAGTAAATGTTTCTGCTGAAGAGTTAAATAGCCTTCTGTAACAAGTTTGTTTTGCTCTCACTCCCTCTCGACTTTAGCTCTTCTTTTACTTCCCTTACAGTCGTTTCTCTTCTCACGTGCCGAGCTGAACTGCCAATCAGAGTGATTTTATTCACCGTCAGGCTCAGCAATCACTGATTCAACATGCTGAAACAGCGGGGGAAAAACTGACTGGGGCCAGTGGTGCAGGACACTGCAGTGTGGAGGGCCAAGGATGCTCACCAATGGCGACGGCCAACCATCGGCTTGGTGTGTCAGGTCCTTAATGAGCTAACTACCCACATTGGTAGACGAGTGTTACTTCCAAGGCCATGACACATTGTGATCTAGCTACATAAGCTTGTGGGGTTTTTAGATAGCATAGAAAATAAAGTTCAGGACTGTCCTCAGTGCTATCAGGGTGTAGGGTAACATTAGTAGTGGGAGAACTTTACATGCTAGCAGCCCCAGCAAAACTCGCTGTCCCCAAACACTTGATTAACTTAGTCCTCGTCTTGAAAGCTTTTCGTCTCATTAAAGTGATAACATGAAAATACAAACTAGTAAGCTAAGCAGTTAAACAGGGCTATGTTGAAACAATCTTATCTCACATTTTCCCATCAAATAGCAGCAGTTGTAATTTCAATTTGTAATCAAGAGCTAGAAATGAGAACCCTGCTTTTGTCTGCCTCTGTCTGGCACCAAGGACTCATTGTTCCCAAATTTACTAAGAATTCCAACTGGTATATCTGCACCCAATTGTCATTGCACGATGCACAGGTGCTGTGCCAGAATGCAAAGCTTCAAAGGCAAAGCAACCGTAACTAAGGTGGTTGAGGCTTAGTGAACGGTCAACTCCAAGGTCCTCACCAGGACACTTGATTGAACTGAGCAATCGTCCGCTGTGAGAAAGGTCTATTATCTTCATCAATTAGGCTTGCACACACAGAGAGGTTATGTTCCAGGCAAGCCCATGTTGTTGTGCTTGGATATTTGGCTGTTGCCCCAGCTCATGTGGCCACTGACTGAAATGCCAGATGAGAAATACCATTACCCAACAGTCCCAGGCACCTTCCACTTCCCCCACTTTGTGGCCCCTCACTAATAATTCTCTCCTGACTTATTATCCTTTGGGCACGTAGGAGAATTTGATTTATTGCATACTGTCACATAACAGGTAAAGTATTTATTTGGTTGGTTTTGCTCTCGGTTTCTGCTGCCAGGGAAGGTTGATGTATTATATAAAGGGCTCCACAGAAGCAATGCATGGCAGTGTACAACAAAACGCTTTATGTCTCAAAGTGAAATATGATATTGATTGATACTGTGGTGTGTTCGCCTGACAGTGCGCCACAGGGCTGAGTATGAGGGGGCTTCTTCTGTCAAACGAATGGTAACCCAGAGAGACTTATAGTCAACAAACAAACACCAGCAAAGAAACATATCCATCTGAACTCTAAAATAGACTTTGCAAAATAAAACCCAAATATTCATTAAAATCTCTGAAAAGTAAGTGTGATTCAGTACCTATATAAATGCAATAGATGCAGTTATTGACGTGTTATTTGATGCTTCCAGTATGAATCATTGGGACACTCTACCTGTCACAATGAGTTGTGTTACTGTATCATATTTTCTTCCCAAAGCCTCCTCAGCAGGTCGATTCACATGTTTGAGATGAGCTGAGAGATGGTTAGTTTTGATCTATAAATCAGACTTGCTATTAGCTATGTATAGCACCAATATGCAGTATATTGCAGACAGCTATTACCAGCCATTTTCATATTTCTCTCCAGAGTTTTATGACTCTGAAGTCACTCCCAGCATGCTTTGGGTGAAATCAGGAGAATCCAGAGGAAACTTAAATAACACACACAGAAAGAACCACGGGGTGGGTAGTTGAGCCCAGACATTTTATGCTGGGAGGCGGCAGTGCAAACCACTGAGCCACACTGTGGTACCCCTGGACATTTCTGATTTTGTTAATTAGCTTTTCTTCAACCATGTCTTGGCACAATGTGGCCTACTTCCGTATTTCTGAAGATACACGGTACCGCACAGTTCACAACATACCATCCTCCCAAAAAACAGCTGTTTTGGTTCCCTGTAAATGCTCCAGTATCAAATCAAACTCATTTTGGAGGTGACAGTCAAAGCTTTCATTTAACACAATTAATTAAACTTCTGCTGTTCCACTGCACAAACCGAGTATTTGCTTCAAGGTTGACTCTGCAGGACTGCTGATCAATCCCAGTGACTAAATGATTACTTTGTCAAGTGCTGAGACTTTTGGTTTTAAAATTGCACTTCCAGCTTTAGATCAAACTTACTCTCCCAATGGAGTTTCAAAATCTCAATCTGCCACCGCCCACTATTCTGGCATTTGCTCAGTGACTGAGGCACTACACTGCCGCACTGCAAACAAGGCTAAAATGTATTGTTCTCAAGCCAACAAAGCTGATTATGAGCAACATTATGATTAGATAAGTTAACATTATCACAATTTACTGCTGCTTTATGAATTTCTGCTGCTCAGTCAGAGAATTTACATTCATATTGGATGACTCCATAGGGTATAATTTACAAACAATGCCACTTTCAGTTCCAAATGCAGGAAGTAGTGTGTCCTTTAAGTTTGATCAGGAGAGATAGAAGAATGAAGTAAAGATAAGGTTTAATACAGAGTGTACAGATTAACAGATGATTTGTGCTGATTAAGATTTCACAGAAGTCTTTGGCACTTGGACACCAGAGGGAGATATTTTGTGATCGAGGGACATCTGAGCGGCAGCAAGATCCCCTCATCAGTCCAGACACTGGTAGAGGTGGTGGTGCCTGATGACTCTGAAGCTGGTTGTTGAAGATTAGGTGGTGATGGGGAGGTGGAGGGTGCACAAGGCTGCAGCATGAAAGGACTATAGGCAGAAAAATAACCATATTTAAAATGAGAAGCAGTAAAGTGCAACACACGCCACCGCCATATGCCGCGCATCAAAACGCCTGCCTCCATTATATTCTATGAACAAACCCACACTGGCGTGGCCAACATGCCGCTCTGCTTCAGCCCACTGCTCTATTTCCAGTGCAGCCGGCGCTGCGAGAAAAGCCTTTTATGTACGTCTTGGCTGCCATAGTATCAACTCTGGTTGCTAGGAGAGACAATATTTGGCGCCACCTACTGTAGATGATTTTGATAAGAAACTCACCCGTGAAATCCAAGTTGCTGTTGCCGCAAAGTTTTTCCTCTTCTTCTTCCGTTACTAGCAGTTGGCACCCGTTGGCAACTAGTGTAGGTACAGCCACCTAGCGGGCTGGGGTGGGAAATACACTTTAGTGTCAACGGTGCCGCTGCGCCGCTGCCTATGTGTGTTGGGGGGCGGCACTTGATGGCCACAGCTCCGCGCTGGCGGCAGTGTGTGTTGCACTTAAGATGATTGGCTAATGGAAAGGTTGTGTCTCTGTGCTATTGGCTGATTGTGAATCAGCTGTAGAACAGCTGATGTCTCCATTGACAACCCTGAACAATGATATCTAGAGATAGAGTGAGCATGCATGCAAGGATTGAATGACAGGCCTCCCATGCGGAGTTACGGTTGCTAGCGTAGGTCTGGAGAATGGCTGTTCTGGTGTAGCAAAAGTTCAATAGATTAGAGGACCCTGAAACTCTATCAGGTGATAATTATCTGTGGGTTTATCCCTATGTGCGATCCCATTCACATAAAACTAATGGTTCAATCCATTAACACTATACATTTTTAATCATAACATAGATACTGTAGATGTGATGTGCAGATATTGTAAAACATTTTTAAATGTAGGTACTGGACACTAAAGTCATCATTATTTAAAGAAGTATTTTAATATGTATAAATGCTTTGTCTGGTGCTAAGGTTGATGTGTGTTGTAGCAAGTTTTGCTGTCTTGACTGTAAATATGTGACATTTTTTGTGACAAACACTTGTTATTTTCTTTCTTCTCTTTACTTTCTTTCCTCTTGTTTTTTACCCCCAGGTTTTGAGCACTTAAGCACCATACAAAAACAGAGCAGCATGAATCCCAGTGTAAAGTGAACAATCAGGCTGTCATTTAAGCAAAAAACACCCACTGGCTCCACTGCGACAAGATATCATGGCAGTAATATACCTCTACCAAATCCCACTCTAACATCTAGGAGTCTGAATCCTAGTAGGACTGTAAGTCTAGGAGTCTGAATCCTAGTAGGACTGTAAGTCTGTGCTGAGCAGCTCAGAGCTGGACCCAGGACATCCTGGTGCCATCTGACAGAGTCGACGGTGCTTATTCAGCGCCCAGAGACCAGTAAATCAATGATCCTTTAACTGTTAATCAATCACAACTCACTGCTATTCTCAGAAGACCACTGTGGCTTCATTACTGCTCAACAATTAACACTGCCAGGAGAGTGATTGGTACACTGACTGCCATGATTAATGTGACTATAAAATGGGAAGGGGGGGAAGATGAATTAAAATTTAGATGTTAATTAATTACAGGATAGTCATTAATTAATTATAGGATAAGGTAATAGTGTTTGGTTGCTTCCTCATAACACATATCAACATGACTTAGAGTGACAGCAGCAGGCAAAAATAGTAAATAGTAAAATAGTTCATTTGGGATTATGCAAAATTCACTTTCTAGTGTATTACTTTAACTATGTATTGACACACAGGGGAATGCTGCTTGTCTTTTTTATGTTGCCTGGCCCCTGCAAAGACTCAAATCACAATAGTGCTGGATCTGTCCTTTTCTGTCCTAAATCTTGTTAAAGTCTGTCACAAATCAGTGAGCCTGGTAATTGGTATTTGTACTCTCTCGTGCCGGGTATCAAACTGTTTTCAAGCCATATACTTTCGGAGGCCCTGGACTGTTGCAGTTGATTTTTTTCAGCAATCAGTTGTTTATAACCAAACAATGTATGGCTCCAAATGAGATCCTAATTGAAAATAATTATTGAAATGATTGAAGAATAGCAGGTAGCTAGCAGGCAAATGCTGAATTAATTGTGTCCCAAAGATGAGATGACTCAAGACAAGATCACAGCACCTCCTACACTACACGCTGTTGTCCCAGATGGCACATTTACACACATAATCCCTGCACTGTCCCTTGTGCTAAATTTTAGCATTTGCTGTGTGCTGTGTATTTTCCTTAGTTGTTTATTTATGTATTTATTTGCAGCATGTGGCCTGCTATTTGCTAAGGATAGCATAACAGTACCTTGAGACTTGAGAGTGATCTGATAACAACACAGCCAATGAAATAAATAAAGTATCTTATCAGCTGTCATGTCTTACCGTAATGACTGAGAACTTATCTGTTTTTTGGACAGAAGGCTGTGGAGGACAACACTGTGAAGTCAATAAGTCTGGCTCTGTGTTCATATCTTTTTGCATCCAGCCTCAGTTCATTGGCACATTGAGAACTCACTTTTGCACATTTGCATCAGTTCTCTGCCAAAGTGCTAATCACATGGGAACCTTTAGCCACACTTCCCAGCAAAACATTGAACGTTGATTAAATTTTAATATAACAACCTGCAACAACACATGTAAAGACAAGTGCCAAAATAAAACAACAGCCATTGTTCATTAAAGTTTAGGTAATGTAAAATCTAAGATTTGATCTAAAAATGTTATACATGAAAGAAAATACTTGCTGAATACATGCCAAAAGACTGTGAATTATACTGCAGCACAGCATTGTGGAGTTAGACTGTTTAATTGTTTTGTACTGTTTTTGTGTGCATAACATCGGTGCTTTTTCCCCCATGTTAAATCAGGAGTTACAACACTTAACGTTACTTAGAACAGCCTACCCGCACCCACCAGAACGATTATGAGAGCAAAGCTGTGTGCATTTAACAGCCAGCCAAACCTGATGTGCAAACCAATAGCTTAATGCATTATGGTAGCATTACAATTGTCAGGACTGGCGACTGAGCAGTGTGTTTTAGAGCGAGGGGGGGAAAGGGAAAGGGAAACGTTCAACCTTTCAACCAGCGTGTGTCATTGCAACATGAGCAGTACATGCAAATGAACAACACTGAACCTGTCTCCATGCTGCCAGCCCGGAGTTCCCCACTTACCTGCCTGCCGGGAGGGGTTTTGTGTCAATTAGCAGGCCCCCACCAGTGGATGAGCGGTTAGCTCCAAGCGCAGCAGTATAGAGGGGGGTTGAGACAAACATTGTTCATCTGCACACACTACACTGACATAGAGCTGGTTAAGAATTTGAAAAATTTCCCTGTAATAATTTACTCGAAATGCTGCTTTGTCACTTTGTCCCACCACACTGACTGCCTATACTTACTGCTGCCAACATTGCTGCCACATTGGACCTTCAGCGGAAACAGCCCTAGAGTTTCAGAGCAGAGAATACTGGCTATTTTTCATACAGTTTTCATTCAAATTTGGCTGGGTGGTTAGCAACACATTTATGTGGTGTCACAAGCTCAGCATACATACTTATTTTTGCTTTACCCCAGCTTTGAATGAGAGCCCAGATACGCTTTTGATAAGATTCCTTAGATGCACTTTTACAATGCCATAATACTGTAACATACATAATGAATATGTTATTGCTTGAATTCCTGTTAAACGTCAAGAACATGCTAAACTAAAGGATTAGATAATAGGCAGTGAAGTTGGGTTTCAACCTGCTGCCATCATGTCAGTTGCTGAAACCAAAAATACAACACAGAAGCAGAGAGCAAGTGAGACTTCCACATGAATTTGATATCCCACTGACCTGTTGGTTTAGACAGAGGCACCTCCAAATATACACCTTTTTAAACCTTGCAGAGGAAAATCTGCTCTGTGTTTCTCTAAATATTCATGACTTAATAAACAGCAATCACTTACAGTTTAATAAAACCCCCAACATCAGTATTAGATGGTTCAGTACAAACACTCAAAACCTCAGTAAACTGCTTCATCAGGACTGTGTGGGTGTGGTTCAATCAGGTTTGATTGACACCAGCAAACAACCGCACAACTAGCTAAATCTTGATTGGTGCATGGACATACATTATAAATAGTATCGCTTTTGTTCAATGCAGCCCTGCCAACTTTACACCATTAATAACAGCACAAAAACACAAATACAGAAAATTCCTCACATGAAATAAACTAAACTGTCTGAACTTCTGTCGAGATATGTTATTTGCACTGCCTTTAAACTTTCATAAGGTTGGGCTTCTTGGGAAATGCATAAAAAATGGTCAAGATCAATACAGAGGAAGCCGAGTTTCAGTTGCTTTTATCTGCCAAGCTCCAAAACCACTGGACTACATTTCCCATAATGCAACTTGATACTTTCTTTTAATTGATCCCCCCGACTGGTAAACGCCAACTTTTTAAAATTTCCATATCCCCATTTTGTAAGACATTTTGTTCTAAATTTGTAGTGTTCCAACCCAACGCTGAGATACTCTGATCCCTGGCGATCATGATGAGATTTTTAGACTTAAGGTGTGAGTCATGTTAGAAAAGAACCTCTGTCTGGGTGAGCTGCATTAACAGCCTGGCAGCCTTGGTCCCTGTGCCTGCAAGGTTGACAGACAGGTGCTGTGCACATGAGCCAACTCAGAAGAATGCTACTGAATTAGACAAAAGAAATGAGTTCTTCGGTGGGAGGTGAAACAATTCTTCATTTCCCATACACTAAAAAGACCTACAGTTTCACAGATTCTAAATACACATCTGCAGATTCCTGTACACATTCACTAATCTCACTGCACATTCAAATACTCTTTCACGTTTACGAATCTGATTGTATACACACAGTTTGAGATACAATGACAAAACTCTCCACACGTGTCCCTGGTTGCATCCCAAGTCTCTTAATTGTATACTGCTAACTCCTAACTCCTGACTTGATGCGGAAGTCGTTCGGGGCTCATTTGAATGAGATGGCAGAGAAACAGCACAAGTGTACCCGTTACATGCATTCTTTGCAATGAAACACTGTAATTCACATGCCTACGTGACTACAAAGAGTAACGTTAATGATATTTGATATATATATTTCATGTTGTAACTAAGTTTATTTCATTCGCAACCCGTTGCGTTGTTCAGCGGACTGTCGGTGATGTGTGGTGTGGGGGTGTACGCCAAACGCTGGCTCCGTTATGCAGCAGATCCAGCTGTCGCAGCGTCACCAGAATAGTCCAGAATAATCCTTGCTCCAAACTCCTGACTCCTTGCATGTTTTCTTAAGTGGGAGGGACTAAACAGTTAGAGTTTTAAGGGACTTGGGATGCAGCCCCTATATGCACCTTATCAAGTCTGTGTTTTGATATAATGCAATGATATTAGTTAGTGGCCTTTTAAGGAGGATTCAGTCAACCCACCAATATATTAAAACAATCCAATAACAAGAGATAATGGTTTGCACAACTCTATGCTAATTAGACAACATAAAACTACAGTTGTCAACGCTGATGATCTCAGCCTCAGCCGTCCATCAGAATTATTCATTAGACCAAAAGTGCGCTCTTCAGATCCCAATTTTTTTGAGAGCTCATGTAGTGCACATTCAATTATCACCAACTGTAACAGCCAGGATTATCCAGTAAAACACTGCTATATGTAGAATTATCACATCAAAGTCTGATGATAGGTTTTGTCCACTGGAAAAGGTATTAAGTGCTGATGGTATTTTATTCCAGACACAGTCTATTTAATGGTCAGTAGCTGACTTTATGTGCTGTATGACATTTGTGATGCAGTTTATAGAATATTGAAATTACTTTTATTCTAATGTTTACATCCTACCCACCCAAACACCTGTCCATCCATCCATTCATATTGGTCACCCACTAACCACTTTAGCCATAGCATTAGTCCATGAAATATGATCTCGCCCATAGCAATGGAGTCAATCCCACCTCTTCTGTTAACTAGGGAGTTCTTTACATTCTCTACTAAAGTTGCTCTCAGCAGCTTTGTGAATAACTTAAGCACCTTCAGTGCCATTTAGGAGGACCCTTAGAGAGAAGAGAGGATCTGTTATGAATACAGCCCTTGATCTTCATTAGAGGGCCACTTTAAAGGGACAGTTCACCCGAAAATAAAAACTACATATTGTTCCTCTTATCTGGTGTCCATTTCACAAAGCAGGTTTAGTGAAAACTCTGAGTCTATTAACCCTGAAATGAGGGAAACTCTGGGTTTTTCCGTTTCAGGAAGGGAGGTAACTAAAGCTCGGTGTCAGTTACTATGGCAACTGACTCTGAGAACCTAACCTGGTCGGGAGCAGGTTTTCTTCAATGAACCTCGAGTTTCTAGCTGTCTCCTCCCTCTTACGCCACACACACAGTGTGATTCATTCATTCATTCGTTTAGTGTCGCGCAGGTTTCAGTGAGTTTGATCATCTGTCCTCAAGGTAAAGTTGGATCTTAAAGTGTTTTCTAGTGTGTTCTAGTTCATGTCTGTACTTGGAGAACCCTGTGGACGAAGAGGCAGTGTTACTGAGGAGGGAGTTAGTTATCATTTCCAGAACATTTTCTTTTTGAACGGTACCGTTTCACATGACTGTCCATCACTTATATCCATAACCTCATCCGCTGTGACATAATCAACGTCACCAACCGTGGACGTGCACTTTCATCTACCCAGATTCTTTGTGTTGCTCTTTGTTTTTTTGCAAACGGGAGTTTTCTGTATAATATCGGAAATGCAGAAAATATCCGTAAGGCCACTGTCTGCAGAGCCGTGAGAAAAGTGTCCCTAGCTCTGAAATGTCTATTAAACTCTTTTGTTGTGTTCCCTGGACATGAACCTGTGAGAGTCATCAAGGAGGAGTTCCACAGGATTGCAGGTGAATGAATATTGAATATTTACTGGTAAACATAATTAAAAAGAGGCACCCCGACTATTATGCCGAAGTCTTACCTGTTTGAATGATGTTTTTATATTTTATCTTGAGCTGCTTCCACATTCTTTTTTCACCGGTGGGATTGCATCTAAGTGAACTAAATTTTAGCTTTAACACCATTCCACCTGTTTGCATCTGTAGCCTAACATTATTGTGATTGCATAAATGTATAAAATAAATTTAAACTTAGGCTACGCATTGACTTGAGCAGTAATTTTCTCCCACGCTGACTCCCGTTCCTTCGCTGGTGCAGCCGTGTTACTCTTCTTCCTGAAACCAGCTTCAAATTCGCTGTATGAGCGCATTAAAATATCCAACTCCAGAGGAGTAAAAAATGCAGACCTTTTCTTGTCGCTTGTTGCCATGGTGAATTGTGGTATTGGGGCTCTATTGATGTCGGCTTTTTAAAGTCGTGGTGCACACGCTTAACTCAGAGTGAACAAACTCTGTGTTGATTGAACCAATTGAAATCATCTGTTCTGAAACCCGTAACCCAGAGTTTCCCATCTCAGAGTTACTCAACTCAGAGTTCAACGTTAGGCCCAGAGTTTGTTGAACCTCCTCTCTGAAACGGACCCCCGTAGTGCTGTCTATCAATGAATATTGTTTTGGTGTGAGGTGCTGGAGTTTTCAGCCATAAAGATGTCTACCTCTTCTCCAAAGAAATGGAACTAGGTGGCACTTGACCTGTAGTGATCAAAGTGCCAAAAACAATAAAAAAAAAAAAAATTGAAAAACTCATTAGCAATGTCTCTTACCACAAATCGTTACCTGGCTCCTCAAGATGATCCACAGACCTTATTGTGAGCAGCTTCATGATGGAACCATTTTCTTTTTACCAAAATACACCTGCCAACAGTATTACTGCATAGGAAGAAGTGCATCTACTGCTAGTGCACCCAGCCCCACTGAGGTTGCTAACGTTACTGCCCAGTTGAGGAGGGCATCATTAAAGTCTGCATCTCACGCTGTCACTAGCACGAGCCTCTCTTTCATTAGTAAATGCATGCTCCCTTCTGTGTGATGATACAGTTGGCAGGTGTATTTTGGTACAAAGAAAATAGTTCCGACATGAAACTTCTCATAACAAGGTCTGTGGATTATCTTGAGTAACTCTGTCCTTATTTTTGTACAGAGACATTGCTAATGAGTTTTTCAAAAAGTTATTTATTTATTTTTTTTTTTTATCATCCCAGGTCAAGAATTCAGTTGAATTCAAACTAGAATTCTGTTGACTTTTTCAAATGTAATTTTTAGGAGCTTTTAGCACCACAAGCTGAGTGCCATCTAGTTCCATTATATTCAAGAGAAGGCAGACACCTCTATGGTTGATATCTCCAACACTCTGCAACTCACACCAAAAGAATTTAGATCGATAAGTAGCACTATAGGTAAAAGGGAAAAAAAACCCTTCCTCTGCTTGTAGAGGAAAAGTCATCGGCTGTGTGCTTTTAAAAAGGATTTGGAATTTTTTCATATCGACCTCTCTATAGCCAAAGTCTTTTTTGGAGTCAGCATCCAGCAACCATTAGCTGTTTATAACAAATAACTGGTCATTCTCACAGTATCAGTTAAAATCTGCAACAATATGACTGGTTTTCATTGTGCATCGGAGGGAAGTTTGCTTCTGGTATTGCTTTACAACAGGCCTCTGTGGAGATTGAACACCCTTTTATCCCTTAGCCTCAAGTAGCAATCAGATAATTGTTTCTCAGAGCAACCATTTGAGACTGCAAAACCATGTAATCCCCAGAGCTGTTCTGATGGCGCTACAATAGCAGGAGAGAAACTCTAAGGGTCTCATTGTGAGCTTGTTTCTGAGAAGGAACGCTTTTCAGAATTGCTTAGGTTAAGGTAGACCACAAATAATTCATAGTGAACTTTCACAAAGACAAGATGCGTTTTTCCAAAGGTTGTACTTTCTTTCGAATTCGATGTTTCTGTGGAAGGAAGGAATTGTATCTGTCAGCTTTTGTTGTTGCTATAGTAGCTTGAAATTGACAAAAAGCCTAATTTTTTTTATTCAGTTAAGGGCCAAAATTAGCTTTTGCAAGATTCTGAAATCCTGTTTTTGAATCGTACACATTTGCAATCTTACACTGAGAGTCCCCGTGGCATTCATCATTACTATATTACCTGTCAGCTCCCTGCCTCTGTCATGTCCCCTCTATGCCATATGGGAATTTTTGTATGCATGTTCTACTCAACCAAGACAGAGTTGTCCTGTGTGGGCTGCCTTAAAGATACAACACTGCTGCAGATATAGTGCCAGGATCCCCCAGCAATATGGTGGCCTTTCTCAGGGTATGTGTTACTTGAAATTGTAAAAATCTGGGAGCAGGAAGAAAGGAAGAGGAGTGAGGAGGAGAGAAAAGAAGTGAAGAACCTTTAGATTGACCTTTGGAGACAAACACTGTGAAATCAAAGCCATGGCATTTCAACTAAGCCAAATTATATTTAGAATTGAAATGACTAATTGCAATAGAGAGCTCCAATTCCCACCTCTCATTATTTATTTCAGCTAAATCATTACTGAGGGTAAAGAATTGATTGAAATGTTTCAAGGATATTTTTTTCCTTCTCTAGGAAGCAGCCTCCACAATACATTCTCTTTAGGAGCAGGTTATCACTCTCTGAATGGCTCTATTGTATGACGTTGGAGAAAAGGGAACAGTGAGAGTTTGCATTCAGGTGTAATTTTCCACTGGTCTTCTGTTGTGGTGAAAAGGCTATTTATAAACCGAGCAAACAAACTGGCTACTTTTCAGCTTTTTTTTCCCTGTTTAAAGTGTTGTTATTCCCCAAGGGCAATTGTTCAGGAGAGCTTTTGGTTGCAGCCCTTAATGGTTTTCAAAGCACAGAGGGACAAAAAGCTTTCCCGCGGATTGCTTTTGTTCTTCTTATTTAAAATTTAATTTTAAAGAGGAAAATTTGCTGACTGCTTGCAAAACAGATTTTTAAAATGGTGTGAGGTATTAGCGGTGAATGGAGACACCACTGCCATACAAACTGTTTTGGAGCACCTCTTTTTAAACAAGAATCTATTTTAGTTTAATTCACAACATGTTTCATTGTCTCCTCATTATAAATGTACTTTTGTAATTTGTGTCCATCTCTTGAAGACTGTGATGCTGGTATGTTATATTCCTAACTCATTTTTCTGCTACAAACAAAATACATCCTTCAAACTGAAGCTGAGTGATTTCAAAGCCACCACCTTCTATAGATACCAGCCAAGACCACCTGCAGGTGTTGGTCTGTCTAACAGCGATGATGAGACACACAGTGCTGTGCGTGTCTCCAAAGTGTCAGTCATGTTCGAAAAGAACCACTGTAGGTGAGTCCCACTCACAGCCTGGCAGCCTTGGGCCCTGTGCCTGCAAGGTTGACAGACAGGTGTTCTGCACATGAGCCAACTCCAAAGAATTCTACTGAATTAGACAAAGAAAAGAGCTCTTCTAAGGGAGATGATATGGCCTCTAAATTTTATACACTATAAAAGCCCTCTTTATTATTTGGATCTCATCAAAATGTAATATTTATCAATATGAATGAAGGCAAAACATTTCAAAATTAAGACCCAAGATGAAATGTACTAGAATTACTCTTTATATATGGTTGGGAGAATGTGCAGTGACATCAGTCTTATATGTTATAAATAAAAACTGGTTTCTCATAAGTTAATACATCCCAACACTCCCAACTCATCAAAGACAACAGCTTGGTCAGTGGTCCTGTGCTTCAAACCATAGACTGTATGATAAAGATGGATGACATGACAGCTAAAACATCTCTATCGGCCCCCGGTGGCTGGCTGCACTATAGGTCATAAACCTCATGCCCTCAATGTTAGCAGGTGGGCCAAATTAAAAACTCAATAGTTAACATCAAATAATTTTTCTCTGTCATTTTTAGGTAGTTCTTATCACTGATGGTTGTTAAAGTATCTGTTTTTCTGATAAATTTGGTTATTACTTGGAATTTGATGCTAGAAAAGTGGGATTGAGGCCATGACTGACAGCTGTGTGTGCCAATCAGAATGCTCACTATCAATTGCGCTGCTCATGATTGGTCAGATGGGTGTGTGGGCGGGAACATGAAATATATATATATATATATATTTTGGCTTCATGTTTGTAAAGTGGAGGTAAATGGAGATGCGTCATCCATCTTTGCATACACTCTATGCCTCAAACTATGATGCTCTAGGTCCCCTCTAGCGTCAGTTTGGGATGTTTAGGAACAGCATGTCACTTCTGCTTGTTACATGAAAAGGGTCTTTTCAAAGTAAACTTGCGTGTTAACAGTTAATGTAGGGCTTGTCACCAAAAGTAGGTTTAGGCAACAAAGCTACTTAATTAGGCTTAGAGAGAAGATCATTGTTTGGGTTAAAGCAGCTGTGCGGAACTTTTTACCATTAATAAAACCGTCCCTAGTTCGTATCACCCCCCCCTTGAAGATCCGCATATTTATTTGAACCCAACAGCGACAAAAAAGCCTTTCTCTATATGGTTATTTAGCAAAGCCTAGCTCGGGTCGGACACACAGGGTAAGTCAGCAAACCAGAATACGGCACCCGAGGCGGAAGTGATTCTGCTCGCCCGCAGTGGCCCGCAGCGATTAAACCAGTAAGCAGTACGCAACGGGCATTGCTGAACACATAACACCAAACAATTTTACCAGAGATGTATCTTTGAGGACTTGGTTGTACTTTTGATGTCATGGCGGATAACGAAGGAGCATCATGTAAAATGATCTGTGACTGTGACCATGAACACAAATATACAGCAGGCAGTTGTCCTCAGCTTATAAGAAATTCAGAGCTACACCAGAACATTTATGAACAGGTCTTACTTTACTATTAATTTGTGTGTTAGCACTAATTACTTGGACTGACCTAACGTTAGTAGCGTTAGCTTTGCAAGTGAAGGCTGCAGGTAACAGCTTTGCTGTGTTAGGATTATGTTATGTCTTCACTGTGTATCTTCACATAAAAGAATACTCCGACGATTTGGGAGTTATGCCCTTTCTCTATCATTTTCATATTGAGACAACATGATCAATATCTTTTTTGTGTCTGTATGTCCAGTGGCTGGGTCTCAGCCTTTAGCATTGTGCTTATAGGGGGTCAGTACGTCCTGCGCTGTGATCTGCGGAGGGATACACCGGTGAGCAGGCACAGACGTAGCTTGTAAACAAAACTCAGCTGTTTATTTAGCCTAGCAATATCTCCGGATTTTAGTAGCTGCAATGGACGACTTTGAACACGATTTTGAAGAGTTTCTTGTAGCGGACACAGATCCAGAGCCATACCTGTTTGAACCGGAGCATACAGATGAGGAACTCCATGTGTTGGATGCTGAGCAGGCGATGAGAGAGGCTGAATCATCCGCTCCCATTTTGCTGCACAGAATGGGATTCGGTGCTACCATAGGTGGGGAGATATAATAATAATAATAATAATAATAATAATAATATATTTTATTTATATAGCGCTTTTAAAAACTCAAAGACACTTTACAATGAGATAAAAAACAAGATATAAGAACATTAAAAAGCACAAGAATACTGAAATACATTATAAAAACAATAGAAAATTAGGATGAGGTAAAATTAAAAATTGGGGCAATTAGGTGTTAAAGGCAAGTCTGAAGAGGTGGGTCTTGAGGACGGACTTGAAGCTGTTGAGGTCAGGCAAGCACGGATGGATATGGGGAGGGAGTTCCAGAGGGTGGGGGCTGAGCTACTGAAGGCCCGGTCCCCCAGGGTTTGGTGCTTGGTCATGGGGGGGGAGCAAGGAGATCAGAGAGGTAGGACGGGGCCAGGTTGTGGAGGGACTTGAAGGTGAGGAGGAGGATCTTGTATTGGATGCGGTAAGGAACAGGAAGCCAGTGGAGTGCGGGTGCGGGTGAGGATCCGGGCAGCGGAGTTCTGGATGTGTTGAAGTTTGTTGAGGGTGGTGGATGGGAGGCAGTAGAAGAGGCTGTTACAGTAGTCCAGTCTGGTGGTGATGAAGGCGTGAATCAGGGTTTCAGCAGCGGAGGGGGTGAGAAAGGGGCGGAGCCGTGCAATGTTTCTGAGTTGGAGGAAGGCGGATCGGACAAGTTGTGAGATGTGGTGGTCGTAAGTAAGGTTTGGGTCGAGATGGACACCAAGGTTACGGATAAGGGATGAAGGGGTGTTGTGGGAGTGGTCGATGGGGATGGAGATGTTGGTGGCGGAGCCGGTGAGGGATTTGGGGCCTATGATGATGAGATCAGATTTTTCACTGTTGAGTTTTAAAAAGTTGTGGTCCATCCAGGATTTTATTGCATGGAGGCAGGAGGTGACATTGGCCAGAGTGGTGGGGGAGATGGAGCGGGTGGAGATGTATATCTGGATGTCGTCGGCGTATCAGTGATATTGAAGTCCATGTTGTCTGATGATGCTGCCAAGGGGGAGTAGGGAGAGGGTGAAAAGGAGGGGGCCAAGCACCAAGCCCTGAGGGACACCTTGGGGGAGTGGGGCAGTGGATGAGGAGCATTGATTGATGTGGATGAATTGTAGACGTTCTGAAAGGTAGGATCTGATCCAGGAGAGTGCGGTTCCGGTAATGTTGAGGTCAGACGACAGGCGGCTGAGGAGGATGGAGTGATTGATGGTGTCGAAAGCTGCAGACAGGTCGAGGAGGATGAGCAGAGTTGTTGGCCGGAGTCCGAGGAGAGCAGGAGGTCGTTGGTGATTTTCAATAGGGCGGTCTCTGTGTTTGTTACGGAAGCCAGACTGGAATGGTTCGAACAGGTTGTTGGTTTGGAGATGGGCTGTGAGTTGGGTGGCGACGGCACCTTCAAGAATTTTGGAGAGGAATGGCAAGTTTGAAATAGGGCGGAAGTTGTCAGGGGTGTTGGGATCCAGACCAGGTTTTTTCAGGATGGGTGTGATAGCGGCGGTTTTGAGGGAGGGTGGAACGGAGCCAGAGTCAAAGGAGGAGTTGATGATCGCTGAGATGAGGGGGGAGAGTGAGGGGAGACAGTGTTTGATAAGGCTGGATGGAATGGGGTCCAGAACGCTAGATGGGGTCTTCATGGATTTCAGGAGGTTTGGGATGTCACTGGGGGGGACAGGAGAGAAACAGGAGAGGGCCTGGGTGGGTGGGTTGAGGGTGATGGGGGGAGGTGAAGTGAGGGCGGAGGATGGTGGGAGAGAACGGTAGATAGAAGTGATCTTATTTTGGAAGTGGTTGAGGAAGGAGTTGCATTTGCTTATGGTGAATGAGGAGGAGGTGAGATCATGGGGTTTGAGCAGGCGGTTGACGGTTGTGAAGAGTGTTCTTGGACTTCCGGAGCCGTTGCAGATGATGCTGGAGTAGTGTGAAGTCCGGGCAGCATTCAGGGTGTCTTTGTAATGGTGGGTGTGGTTGGTGAGGGCGTGGAGGTGGACAGTGAGGCCGTTTTTTTTGTGGAGACGTTCAAGCTGGCGTTTTTTCCTTTTCATGACATGGAGTTCAGGGGTGTACCAGGGGGAGGGGCGTTGAAAGGATACGGTTCTTTTGTGGAGTGGTGCGATGGTGTCAAGGCAGGTGGAGAGGGTGGAGTAAGAGTAGTTGACCAGGTCGGCAGTGCTGGCGGAGACAGGAGGGGGGAAGGTGGAAATGAATTCGGACAGGTGGGATGCGAACTGTGCAGGGGAGAGAGTGCTGAGTTTACAGAATGAAATTGTTCTAGTCCTTTGTGGGGTGGGTTGGGGGGTGTGGATGTCCATCAAGATAGCGAGGTGGTCAGAGATGTGCAGGTTGTGGCTGGAAATGTTTGTGATGTTTATGTTCATGGAGCATACGGGGTCCAGGGTGTGGCCGCGCTTATGTGTAGGGAAGTTGATGTGCTGAGTGAAATTGAATTGGTGCAGAGTGTCCAGAAATTCTTTGGCTGGTCTGGAGGTGGGGTCGTCGAGGTGGAAGTTGAGGTCGCCAAGCAGGAGGAAGAAGCCGAGTTAGTGACATCCAGAATGGCCGAGTAAAAAAAGATACAGTAATAGGATACGAGAGAGAGAGGGAGAGAGAGAGAGAGAGAGAAGGTGCCCGGTGTATTATAGGTGGTCCTCCGGCAGACTAGGCCTAAGTCAGCCTAACTAGGGGCTGGTACAAGGCAAGCCCGAGCCAGCCCTAACTATAAGCTTTATCAAAGAGGAAGGCTTTAAGTCTAGTCTTAAATGTGGAGACGGTGTCTGCCTCCCGGACCGTAGCAGGAAGATGATTCCACAGGAGAGGAGCCTGATAGCTGAAAGCTCTGGCTCCTGATCTACTTTTGGAGACTTTAGGGACCACGAGTAATCCTGCGTTCTCAGAGCGCAGAGTTCTGGTGGGATAATATGGCACTATGAGCTCTCTATGATATGACGGAGCTTGACCATTTAGAGCTTTATAAGTTAACAGTAGGATTTTAAATTCAATTCTGGATTTTACAGGGAGCCAGTGCAAAGAAGCTAAAACAGGAGAAATATGATCTCGTTTCTTAGTTCCTGTTAGTACACGTGCTGCTGCATTCTGAATTAGCTGAAGAGTTTTTAATGATTTACTAGAGCTACCTGATAGTAGAGAGTTACAGTAATCCAGCCTCGAGGTAACAAAAGCGTGGACCAATTTTTCTGCATCTCTTTGGGTCAAGCTAGGCCTAATTTTCGCAATATTACGCAGATGAAAAAATGCAGTCCGTGAGGTTTGTTTTAAATGAGAATTGAAAGACAGATCTTGATCAAATGTTACTCCGAGGTTTCTTACGGTAGTGGTAGAGGCCAGAGCAATGCCATCGAGAGAAACTATGTCATCAGATAAAGAGTCTCTGAGTTGTTTGGGGCCAAGAACAATTACTTCAGTTTTGTTTGAATTTAACATCAGGAAATTGGTGCTCATCCAGGTTTTTATGTCTTTAAGACAATTATGAAGTTTAGTTAATTGATCCCTTTCTTCTGGCTTCATCGATAAATACAGCTGTGTATCATCCGCATAACAATGGAAATTTATAGAGTGATTTCTAATGATGTTACCTAAAGGAAGCATATATAGAATAAATAGGATTGGTCCAAGCACAGAACCTTGCGGAACTCCAAAACAAACTTTAGTACGTAAGGATGATTCATTATGAACGTGAACAAATTGAAAACGATCAGATAAATAAGATTTAAACCAGCTTAGTGCAGAACCTTTTAGGCCAATTAAGTGTTCCAGTCTCTGTAACAGAATTTCATGGTCAACAGTGTCAAACGCTGCACTAAGATCTAATAAAACAAGTACAGAGACAAGTCCTTTGTCTGAAGCAATCAGAAGGTCATTTGTAATTTTAACTAGAGCTGTCTCAGTGCTATGATGCGCTCTAAATCCTGACTGTAATTCCTCAAATAAATTATTATCCTGGAGAAAATCACACAGCTGGTCTGCGACTACTTTCTCAAGGATCTTTGACATAAAGGGAAGATTAGATATTGGTCTATAGTTGGCTAACACCTCTGGATCCAGGGTGGGCTTTTTTAGTAGAGGTTTAATTACAGCTACCTTAAAAGACTGTGGTACATAGCCTGTTAATAAGGATATATTGATCATATCTAATATATGGGTGTTAACTAAAGGTAAGACCTCCTTGAGTAGCCTTTGAGTGGGCGGTAGATGACTGAGATGATGAGTGGCGATGGTCCGGGGATTTTCATGGCAATGTGTTCAAAGGAGGGGGCGGGGGGGAGAGAGATGGTGGTGGTCAGAATGTTGTCTTTGAAGATCAGGGCGATGCCACCCCCCCCCCCGCCCTTCTGTACGGGGTTGGTCCAAGTACTTGTATCCTGGCGGGGTGGCTTGGTTGAGGGAGAAGTGGTCGGAGGGTCGATGCCAGGTTTCAGTCAGGCAGATGAGGTCCAGTTTATTGTCGGTGATGAATTCGGAGAGCAGGAGGCTTTTGTTGTTTAGGGAACGGGTGTTGAAGGAGGCGACTTTGAGGGGGGGGTGTTTGGATGCTGGTTGAGATGCACGGGAAACAGTGCTGAAGTTGGTAGGGTTGCAGATTCTGAAGGTGGGGGGGCGGGGGGGTCTGTGGCAGATGATGGTGGGGATGGGAAAGCTGGAGATGCTTACATGGGAGCAAGATAGGGAATGGTGTGTAGCACAACTTAGGGTGAATGTGGGGTGTAGTACCGGGGGTGGACAGGCAGGGGCGTTGTTGCTAGCTGGTGGTGGGGGAGTGCGTGCAGAAAAAGAGGCAGATGTAAACAATAGACAGCTGGAGGTGTGGACACAATACCGAAAGTGGGATGTGAGTAGAGAATTGCCAGACCTGTTCAGATGGACACCATCACTGTTAAAATACTCAGTTTTTTTCCAGAACATGTTAAAACTGTCGATGAAGTGGATGTTATTAGTGCTGCAGAAAGACTGAGTCCAGGTGTTCAAGCTCAGGATGCGGCAAAATCGCTCGTCGTGGGGGAGGGCAGTCGGCAGGGGTCCGCTGATAAAAACAGACCTTTTTCGTCTGCTCCGACTGACAACGCGCTGTATCGTTGGTGCCTACGTGGATGATGATGCGGTGGATGGAAGACGGGAGTGAGGAGAGAAGGGACAGTATTTTGTCGGCAATGTCCGCGACTGTGGCACCAGGAAAACACAGAGTTGTGGCGTTAAAGAAGCGAACGTGTTTGATGATGGAATCTCCTATAATGGCTGTGGTGGGGGGGAAGAGTGGAGGGGGCGATAGACGGGACGGAGCGCTGTGAGGATGGTGCGAGGGGCTTGGAGCTGGTGCTGTACCTTTGGCGGGAGTGAGATGAGCTGTTGTGTGTTGTCCTGGTCCAGTTCCGACGTGTGGAGGAGTGTTGGTGGCTAGACGCGGTGATGCGGCGGTCCCCAGCTCCTGCCGTCCACTGCCAGCACTGGTGGACCCCGCAGATCGGCGGCGGATAGCCTCTCTCAGGAGCCCGAGCCGCGGTCGGGGAGCGGTGGATGCTAGCCGGTTCGAGGGTCGTTGCTCACTGGTGGGCCTCCGGGCGCAATGGAGCGGCAGCAGGCGCAGGGTGGCCCCGCCACCGCACGACCGCGCCCGGGGGCTGCTGCACGCTGGCAGGGAGGTTGGCTTCACGTCTGCGTCCAGCGATGACCAGGAGCCGACAAGCCCCGCCGTGGAGGCTGGCGGCCGCGAAGCGGCTGCAGCTGTTGGAGGCTCGCCTGCTGACAGGACCGGTGCCTCGGGCAAACTCGCGTCGGGGGTCCGGACGGCTGGCAGGGTGGCGGAGGAGGAGGCCGCCCCGTCGCCGGTCAGCGTCGGGGTCAGGGGTTCCTCTGCGTCGGTGTCGGCAGCCTTGGCTGGGCCGGAGTCCAGGTGTTCATTGGGCTGCTGCAGGGCCGCGAAGTGGTTGGAGAGCATGGTGCGGGCCAGGGTGACAGTGCAGCCAGGACTTTTTTGCCTGCCACGGACCATAACCTCGGACCAGGACTGATTCGGAGTGGAAGACGACGAAGGGCGAGGGCCGGCAGGGTCCCAGAGTAGAGATCGACCGATATGGATTTTTCAGGGCCGATACCAATTATTAATAACCAAGTGAAACCGATAGCCGATATGTATAACCGATATTTATTTGCAATTATTAAAAATAGCTCCCTGAATTTTTGAAAAAAATCAACAAAATAAACTGAACTGTTCTCATAATTAACATAACATGAACAAATAATCTTAATTGAAATGCCTTTTAATTATATTAAAACAAAGTGCAGGGGCCTTCTGGCAGCATTTCTTAAAACTCACTCAAATGAATAAATAAAATAGCTCCCTGAATTTTTTAATAAATCAACAAAATAAACTGAACTGAACTGTTCTCATAATCAACATAACATGAACAAATAATCTTAATTGAAATGCCTTTTAATTATATTAAAACAAAGTGCAGGGGCCTTCTGGCAGCATTTCTTAAAACTCACTCAAATGAATGAATAAATAAATAAATAAAATAGCTCCCTGAATTTTTGAAAAAATCAACAAAATAAACTGAAATGAACTGTTATCAAATTTGGGATTGAGTTAGTACTTCCAATCCAGTCGCACCAGATTGTGGTGCAGAAAGCAGAGCTGCTCAGCATGCTCTCCTGTTAGGCGGCTTCTCTTCTTCTCAGAAAGTGCAGAGACTTCACTGAAGACTCGTTCACTTGGCACAGAAGAAGGTGGTGCACAGAGAAATCTTCTTGCTTGAAAGGCAAGAAGCTGAAAATGCCCTTGGTTGTGTTTCCAACACTGGAGAGGATCTCCACGCCTGTCTGTGACTGGCTCCTTGAGGTACAGATTCAGCTCATCTTCAATGGAGGCCTTGGCCAATGGCTCTTCGGTGTGGGGTCCCAGAAGAGAGCTGAACATGTCTTCAATACGAGAGGATGTCTTCTCCGTCCGTTGCCTTTTGGGGTTTCTCTCATCTTCGGGCTCATCCATGTCTACGGCACCCTGTTCTTCCTTGCTAGCAGCTTGCTGTTCTTGTGTCTCCTCAACATCCTCCTTCAGCCATTCTTTGGCCTTTGTCAGTACTGTGTGAGAGGAGAATGCATGGTTCTTGTAGCGAGGATCCAGGAGACATGCCAGCAGCACAGTTGTCATATCTTCGAGCTTGGAAAAGCATTTCATCAAGCTCTCCATCATGGCCTGTCTGAGTGTTCCAATGCCACGTGTTGAGGGTCCTTGATTGTCTTGGAGAAACATCTTCAGCACAGCAATACAGGGAATGATGCAGGACGCTGATGCATCGTTGTGGCTAATCTCCAGTGTCACTTGCTCAATTGGGAGTAGAGTATCAACCAAGTTGGACACAATGTCCCACTGGATGGCAGTGAGACATGCAAATCCTCCATGTTGGAATTTCAGCGAGCCTCATGCCTTTGACCATATTTGCTCCACTGTCTCGAAGCACAAGTGCTACACGGTCTTTGCTGATTTTCCAGTCATCAAGCATGCCCAGGAATGTCTCTCTTATATACTCTCCAGTGTGGGATCCATGCATTGCTTTTGTGTTTAAGACAACCTACTTTCTGTTCCATTCACTGTCGATGAAGTGGCATGTTAAACTCATCAATGATTCTGTGGATCCAGACCAGCAGTCTGTAGTGAAAGAAAGCGCATGGCCAGCATTCTCTGGTTGGATCAGGGCTTTTACCTTTTCAACAACCTTGTTGTAAACCTCTGGGAGCATTTCGGTGCGGTAATATTTCTCAGATTTCAGAGAGTATTGCGGTGCTGCTGCACCCATGAGGCGTTTAAAGCCAACATCAGACACAACTGTGAACGACTGGTTGTCTGTGATGATCATTTCTGTAATCAGTTTGTCCAGCATTTTAGATCGTTGATGAATTTGGCCACTGTTTTTGTTTCTGAAACAGGTCTTGTATAGTAGGCTGAGATAAAGTTGCTGTCCCTGCTTGAGATGGAGCTGCTGTCGTCCCCAGCTGTGATTGTGCAGTTGCATACAACTCACTGTGATGGATCCTAAGATGGGACCACAGGTTTGAAGTGTTAAATGTTTTTGCACTTGTTCCTCCTATGCTGACATTGTCTTTGCAGGTATTGCAGACTGCCTTTCCTGAGGTTGGCTGTGTGAAATACTGCCATACTGTACTTTTCACCCGCTTCTTTGATCCATCCATCTGTAATGAGGATTTAGAGAAAGAAAGACAAAAAAAGAGTGAGAATTAAAAAAGAGAAAATATATATTCATTTATTAGAGCAAAACTGTCTGTTAAACTTTCACTACACTACATAATATTCTTAATGATAGCCTACATTAATAACATTTAATTAATGATGTCTTATGTTCTCTCTCTCTCAGGTAGGATACATCTGATCCAGCCTGATTAAGACCGAACAATAAAGAGGGTGGCCAGAACCTTGGATCACTACATTCATTTTATAGATATAATAGTTACTTTTCAGATTAAATTTTACATAAAACAGCATGAGTAAATAAAGACACAACTTTTAGTGCTCACCAGAGTTTTTCACTTATAGTTCCTTATTTATTATTATATTTGTTTAGAGAAATGAATTCATATTCGGAATCTCAGAACATTAAATGTACACTATTGTGCTTAGAACTGTCATATTACATAAGAATAAGGCACTTGGCAATTGTAAATACAAACAATAAAGGCTACTTTACACACGTGGGTTCTAGACGCGACGGTAAATTTATTGATTGAAAAAACTCAACGTGTGCTCTCTGCTTGACTCATTGAAATGGCCCATCATTTCCCTGGACTTTACAAGTGACCGGCAAAAAGACGAATATTTAACATCTATTCTGTGTGATCATTGTGTAGTGACAGCATGAGCGCTGAGGGAGAGGCGACTATAAACAAACAAGGACACGTTAGCGTGTGGTGTTAAACTTATAGGCTATAATCGCCTCGGGTGTTGTTCATTGACAAACCAGGAGCCGCCCCACGGGCTGAGACACGGTAGGAGATTAATTATTCCCACAAAGTAATGATAACCGTAAGGGTCTCCTATTATTGTGCGTCTGGCCCCAGCTCTAAAGTGGCCGGTCGTGTCAATTTTTAATGTAGCGGTGAGCCATCATTAAATAGCCTGCCCCGTGTTGAAGTTGTGAAAAGTTTACTCTCAACAGCCAGACTGCAGGTTTTCCTCCCTTATACTTGCTACAGTCTACCTATGTCATATTTATATTTAATTAAGCAAGGGACTTCAGGTCATCTTCACTCACATCTTTTTTTTTTTGTCGTGAGTGATGCTAGTCCTATCTTGCAAAGTCGTATGCTTGATGTGACTAGACAAGTAGGTTGGTGAAATGTCGACTGGGCCTGCATGTTATCACTAATATTGATCAAGGTTGTGGTATTTTTAAAACTTCATCCTAAAGAGCTTTGAAACTTCGACTGACACTGCCTTACCTTTTCTGCTGGAGCAGCCACCGGAGCAATCCTCTGTTTCTCCTCTGTGTCTGAGGCACTGCATGTAGAGGCTTCAGTGTTGATTGGCTGTCACTGGCTCACTTGTGCCAAGTAGCCAATCAGTGAGGGATGTGGGCGGGACATTGTTACACAACCAAGAGAGTGGCGACTTCAGGCAGAGACGGCTGCATCAGAGCCGAAGGAGCGCATTTTAAAATACATTAATTCATTTTATCGGTGAAAAAAACGGCCGATGCCGATGATCGCAAAAATGCCGAATATCGGCCGATATTATCGGCCAAGCCGATAATTGGTCGATCCCTATCCCAGAGTAGCGTCTCTTGGAGGGAGTTCTGGAGGGAGATGATCTGACGGCTCTGATTGAAGGTGACGTTCATACAGGAGGTGAGTAGTGTTGATTTGGCTTTGAGTTCGGCGGATAATTTTCGGATGTCTTCTTTGAGGCGAGCAATAGTTTTGTTGGCCTGAGCCAGTTCTGAGTTCTCTATCTCGGGTGCAGATACAGCGATCAGTGTAGCGGCTGGCGCAGCGGCAACGGCCATCTTTCACCAAGCTATGGTGAAAGATGGCCGCTATATCATCAGGAGGAAAACCGCCGCAGAGAGTGCATCACAAGGAATGAAAATTTTGCAGCAATCACTAATCCTGGCGTGATTTAAACTTTTTTCATGTTGCTAAGATGAAGTGGAAAAAACGCTCCAGGCCTGCAGGAGCTGATGGACAGCTTTCAGTCGGGTGAGTAATATCGTCCGTGTCGTCTCTTTGTTTGCTTTTACCGAGTGACCTAGCGTACCTGTCCCAGAGCCAGCTGCAGCTGTTGCTCACCGATGTATCCCTCCGCTTAAGATGTACTGACAGTGCCATGCTAACCGCTGTCTCAATATGAAAATGATAGAGAAAGGGCATAACTCCCAAATCGTCGAAGTATTCTTTTCACATAATAATGCGGACTCAGCAGATGACTTGTTAACTGTTTATTCTTCCCTACACCGAACGTACACGGCTGCTTCTCATTGTTTCCAGTAGCACAACAGCAGTTACCACATTACCCAGAATAACTTGAGGCTCACACTACTACGGTAGCCTTAGTAGCTCAAAATACACAACAGATTAGATTAGATTAGATCAGAATGGAAACACGACAGAGGAATTTACTGAGTAATTTTGCTGTTTCCACTAATTACTTGGACTGACCTGATGTTAGTTAATCCTCTCGCTCTCCAAAACAAATGCATGCGGTAACTGCCGGCTTTACGACACCAGGCTGTGGGTGTCATACCGCTTCGACCAAAGGGGCGCTATAATCAACGAAAAGTTTCACACAGCTACTTTAACTAAGTCCCTCACAAACTTCTTTATACTACGTCATTGCCACGGATGGGTAATTACTGAAGTTGGTTGAAAGCTACGTCTCTTACAGATACTACAGGGTGCTGACAGCCACTGACCCTAATGCTGTATTTGACCCCTGAGAATGAGAACAAGCTGAATATCCATATAAACATTACAGTGACATCAACTCATTTTCATAAGGGAGAAACCAGTGCTAGTTTTGACACAATGAACCATAGTCTTGAATTTTAAATTAGGTCCAAGGGCCCAGGAACAACAATAAAGGTACAAACAGTGGAGAGCTTAACAGGTGCTTGGTTGGGGCCACCTTCAGATAAAAATACGGTGCGGACAATGTTGTAAAGATTGCACTCAGACAGCTGAGTCAGGGGTTTGCATCCCGCACCCTGTGTGTGGTTAAGTTTACATAGAAGAAGGACTTTCCATAAAGTATGGTACACAGAATTATTCGTAGGGCTGGGCACTTGATACCTTTAAAGTAACGACTGAAATAACTCTTTACCAAGTAGTATCGAAACATCTTACGTCAAACAATACCTGCATTAGCAACACATTCTCACTCCCAACTCATCACTTACTGACATTTTGTCGTGGACTTTCCACGTCCACATACAGTGTGCAAGGTACCCCGGGTACACTGGTTGTTGATGTTCTGGGACACCATGTCAAGTTCTGCCTGTTACATGCATTGTCTTCTTTCAAAATACACTTCTGTTTTCACAGGAAATTTAACATTTACTTACAGTCTCTTTCAAAATAAATGCACTACGATGGTGCAACACTCTAATTTGACTTTTTTTTTTCTTCAACAAAAACACATGGTTGGGTGTAGGCAACAAAAACACTTGGTTATAGGAAAAAAGAACAGGGTTTGGCTTTAGAGTCTTTCAGGATGGGAACACCACTCTCTCGGGTGAAAGTCGAGTTTGTTGGACCCATTCACCACCCCGCCTGTCCACCCCAGTTGGCTTTCTCTGCCTTACCTTTTGCCCTTGTACCTCTGTGAGACTGGGCTTGCATTAGATCCTCTATGTGCCAGTGGTCTGATCCCACACTGTCCCGTCTGCCCACCTGATCAGCAGACTTTCTGTTACAACCATCTTTAGAGCCACTATTCTCACAGTGAACAGTAAGCTCAACATCTGCCCAGTACGCATGAGCTACACAGCTGCAGGAGCAGCTCACATCCAACACCATGCTGTTAAGCAGTTCCAGCAAACTCACACTGACACCAAAATTCTGTCGTTCAACCCGCTGGATGGAAAGCTGTGTGTTGCTAACAGTTAGCCCTGTCACTTGTGTGTGTAGCTAGGCTGACTCTCACAACTTTCCACAGTGTGAAGCTCACACTCAGCAGCAGCAGCAGCTTCAATGTCTTTGGTCACCAGATGTCACATCCTGAATTCAACAAAACATCAATGTCTTATAATGCTGGTGGCCAGCTGGGTTGCTTTAAGAGGACAAAGAGAGGTGTTGTGTTGGTGCTGTAATCCTCAGGTGCCGTTATACGAGTGTCGTAACACTCTCCATCTCTTTTTCTCTATCTCTTTCTCTCTCCATCTCTATCTCTCTAGTGATAGCAGCAAATAAAAGCCCAGGCTATTAATTTTATGGGATACACACTACTCTATTCACATTATAGGTATCAAATGAAGTACTCTATTGGTATTGGTCATCACTTTAAAAGCAGTGGTATCATAATTTTTTAAACAATACCTAGCCCTAATTATTACTGTTCATAAACATGCTCGCCAGCAAAAGTGAAATTTAAAGCCAACCATCCACTCTTGTATGGCCTCGCTATATTTGCTTTTTTTTTTTTGCAAAGTGCCGCCTCTCTTGATTGACTGCTCCTGACAGTCTAGCACGTGGTTGCCACCTTTTTATAAAGCCCGACCTTTCTCGTGCTGTGGGGGTGCACACCCATAAATTTCTCAATCATAGAAAATGAGGGAAAAAAATAAGAAAATACAGGCAGGCGGAAGGTCTGTGCAGAAAAATCCACCGTCGCCACACACTTCTAGTGGGCTGTAAGTGATGATTGAGAGGAATTACTGCTGTGTAATTCTGTCAATTGTTTCATAAGGAAAAACCTTCATAGTGAGGTTAGAAAAATATCATGGGTGTTATTACAGTGAACATATTGTGTCAGTGAGATCACAATCTCATTTCTAAGTGCTGCAAGTGCTAAAACATAACAGTGAAAATGTATAATCATTTGAAATGTAAGTGGTAAGTTGTCTTACGATGTTACTGCAGTGAAATATTTCAGTGAAAAACATAAATTTGTTGTCTGAACATTTTACAGATCTATATTTGTGACTTGCCTGGTAGGTCAGTTGAAAACATTTCCTAATTATTACAGATCTGCTGTGGGACATTCATCGTATGTAAAGGTCATTTCTAGGACACAGGGTTGAACTAGCAGGAGTAATAATACTTATCAACAACAGGAACTAATGTGGGAGGATCAGCTTGCCTCGTCAGTCACATCTCGGTCTGCTAGACAAAACTCCACACTATAGTAAGGCTGTTGTACTGCAGAGCACAGAGAGACTGACTGAGGAAAAGAGATAGATCAGAATTGGAGGTTCCTGAGTAGTGTTCATGACCAAGTTACAGGTGCAGCAATATAGATCTGTGGCACCAAAGCTAGCATCATTCCTTTTCTTGTTTGGAAAACTGTGGGCTAGCCTGCACAAACACTAGTGTATCTTGGTAAGAAAAAAAACAGAGTGACTATTAAAAAAAACATGTTTTAATGCATTTATGAAACCACCTGCCTTTTGTCTCTAGCACATAAAACAGATGAACTCATTAACTATCAAAGCATAACTTGCATGTAAAATGTCTAAATTCAGTAAGAAATTAAATGTACAAGTTTCTCATTAACCAGCTGTTCTATGACTTGTTGCTTAATGCAGGAACTCCAGTCTCTAATTTATACTGTGACCCACTTTAAGTAGGCTGTGATTTGTATCACTTAAAAATGGCAACAGCACCATAGCAGCGTGTGATTTATATCACAGAAACATCTTGCGATGGAAGCGGCGGTAACACCGACCACACTGCATTGTGAGATACCAACATTTGATCAGAAGTGTGGAGGCTCTGAAATGTTTATTTGGAGTTTCGTGTGGGTGTGATATTTGAAAATCCCACTGCAAAAATGAGTTTTGTGTCGTGCTTGTGAATCATTCCAGGCAGGCATTTTTATTCAAATATGCCTATTCAGGCAGTCATATTCAAATGCTAAAATAAATCTTCCTTGATAACACTACACAGCATGTAACCGTCATGAACATGTCAGTGAAAGAGATTTGGAAAAGAGATTCACAGGTGTTTAATTTTTCAGGAATTGTGTCAGGTCTGAAGTATGTTTATTGCATGGGCCGTGCCTGATAATAAAATTCTTATCTGAAATGATCAATATGGCACAGTCAGTGGTGATTCGTGTGCATTATGAAAGCTGCAGAGGAATGGTACCATGCTAATCTTTTTAAAAAAGACATGAATAATATGGAAATATATAGAGGACAAAAGATTTAAGAAGCCACAAAACAAATTCTGAGCGCTACTCAGTGTGCAAGTCAAACGCTGAGAGCACACAGGGGCGGCTTCATAAGAGCCGAACCAAATTTGAGCATGCAATCTCAATCATGTTTCTGAGTCTGCTTTCTTTTTCTCCAGCTGGATTACCCTCTGAGCACTTAAAGGTGCTGTTTACGACATCTGCAGCATTAACATAGCAGCAAACAACTATTTGCTCTGTAAATAGCAAGTAGTTGTTTGCTAAATAGTAGTAGAGTAATGGTGTCCTGTGTTGAGGATAAAATCACACTCCCTTTTTTTTGTTGTAATCTGAGCTTCTCTGTCAGTTGTACTGATAGACAGTGGAGTGGTGTGTGCATGTTAGTGTATTTGCATCTCTGTGTGTGTTTTCCTAGCCTGTTCTCATTCCCAGGTTGTCAAATATTGCAGTTTTGTCAGTGCTTTCAATGTCACACAACCATTCAAAAAGGCACCTTTTATATGATGCTGGATGGCGCCAATTAAAAATGCTGCCAACAACAATGCTGGTATGATACAAAGCCGGGTGGCATCATTTTTATAATGTCACTGGATGGCATCAGTTTGAAACACCGCTGGTAACAATATAATTTAAGGAGCTGGAAACTCCCTAAAGGGTGGGCAGGGGGGAGGTGGATGGGTCCAACAAACCCTGGAGCCCCCTGTTTGCCAAAACCTAACCACATACCTTTTTTGCACAAGTGGAAAAAAAAGGTAAATTTGAGGTGATTTACCAACATTGTAAGTTTATTTTGAAAAAGCCTGTGAGTCTGTGAAAAGACACAATGCATGCAACAAGCGTAAATTGATATGCTGTCCCGAAGGGTCAGGCGCAGGAGGTTACCTAGCGTGTAATAGGTTAGAGAGTTGGGATGAGAATGTGTTGGTATCCCACTGACTAATCGCCGCCACCCTGCACTGCGGTCATACAGCAGCTAGTGCTGATAATGCCGTCCCAATCCAGGGTTGTGGAATGGCAATATTGCAGAAGCATAGCCACCACCCTCTGGTTTACAGACTTGCTTTTCCTGGAATATCAGAGACATTACCTGCCCTACTCACACTCGTACTGGCTTGTACCTGATGCCCTCAATGACTGGATTGGTAAGGTTTAGGCAAGATGAGTGAGACTGGTTAGGGTTAGGGTAAGAATATCAGGGGAAGCCAATCAGAGGCAGCGTAAAGCAGAGAAGGGTGGGTCATACCTTCACTAGCCTAGGAAATTCAGATTTGCCTTTGGTTCTCCCCTGGCGTTAACACAGTTAGCTCTGTCAACACTGTTGCTGTTGTCAGCACTGTTAGCAATGTTAGCTGCTATCCGCCAGCTCAGCCACCTCCATGTTGAGAACCGTGTGCAGACAACTTGCATCAGACTCTGAATCACAGATATACTCCGAATGTCGTGTACAACTCCTTTATGGGCACATGAAGTCATTTGCCAACCATTTTGACCGGCAAGCTGCTACAGGACACCCCCATATCAGAACGTCCGGGGTCATAAAGTTAATGTCTGCAAAAGGACAAAGTCAGCTTTTTAATAAATTGCACTTCTGAGCTGAGCGACAACATGTGATTTACATATTATATGCCAATGTGCCTCATTGTTAAGCCAACACTTTAAACTATTGTGGACGTAATGATCTGCACTGGACACTGAAGTTCAAACAGTCTTTTGATCTGACAGACCTGCTTACCGTCGCCCTTATCAGCATCATTAGATTTCTGAGAACAGTGCTCGTAAGTGACCATGAGTCTCATTCGTACATGTTTTTCTTATAATGGTTCTGATGATTTACTCGGCTATAATTATTCATAACAACGGAAAAAGAAGAAATAAGAAATGCCTTCCTCTGGCTCAGAAAATCCCTCAAGAATATTGTAGTTAGTACATGTCTAACAGAGCCTCTATGATATATCCTAGCTATTAATTTGACTCTCAAAATTACTCTGGGATGGTGACTCAAAAAGTTAAATGTGATTTTAGTCATTTGGTGTTGACCCAAACCAGTGGGTGTTGACATCACCCCCTGGTTTGTGGACTCCTGTTGTGATGCCTCGAGTTCAGCATTTGGACGAGAGATGGAGCTGTGGAGGATTGGGGGGTTGGATCTGACTAAGAAGCTGGATACACTATCAGCAGACAGCCTGTCACTCAAAGCTGCTCACCCTTAATTATGCATAACTTTAGGCCTTAATTATAGTCATATAAAAATTCAGCTCCTGTGCAGTTGTCATAGAGAAATTAGCTATAGAGACCAGTATTGGTTTTTGTACCAGGCTGTAAATGTGTACATCTGCTGTAAAGGGATTTTAACATGGGGCTGTGTTGGGATTGATTGGCTTCTGGAGCCATCCTCAAGCGGTCATTCAAGGAACTCCAGTTCTTGGTACTTCTTGTTGACTTCAGTTTTTAGCCCAGGAGGTTGCTGCATTTACATTTTTTAGATAATACAGACACTAAATCACACTCTGTCTCCATCTGATGATTTAGAAACACCACTGGCCAAACTTTTTATTTTGATAGTAAAGGAAAGGGTTGAACACGATGGCCCTCCACTTTCAGGTCAAATTCAATGACACTCGGCTCTCAGTTTGAATTTGCCTTCACAGAACGTTGGTGAAGTGACCTCGAGCAGCTTTGATTATTTTGAGCCTAAGAATTCTTGTTGCTGGCTCACATTTACTCACACAATGCCTCTTACGAATCATCTGTTATGCTTATGATTCTGTCCTCCCTTGAGCGCAAATGGAATTCTGATTTTACTCAGCTGTGACTTGCAGAGTAGCGCTTGAATTTGTTTTGATCTCGCTCAGATCTTACTCTTAGAATAATGACAAAGCAATGTGGTCTAAGTAGGCATGGTATGTGGTTTAATTTGTTTTCAAGTGGTCATAGAGCCAGATGTATCATTCCATTCTCTCTATTGTTTCTTCCCTCCATCTCCTCACTTTTGCTGTGAAAGGAAGACACCTCTGCAGCAAATGCAGTAAACCAGTGTGTGCTGCCCAATGCTTATTTTCCAGCCATCCGGTTGAAATTGCAGAGCTGTTTTTCTATTTTGGCTTTCACTGTAAATTCATGTGCATAGATCAGAAGGCTATCTGGCCCCGGCTCTGTGGGCCAAGATTGTTGTCCAGGCCTGCAGATCTAATCCGGGCCACATTACTTGTTGTATGGGAAGAGTAATGAGCAGATTCTTGGCTGATGCTGTGAGCATGCCAGAGGCAAATCTGCCCTCCATGTGTCTTTCCAAGCATGAACACTGTGAACAGGGAGACCCCAGAAGCTTCCCAAGTGCATAGAGGGGTCGTGGACATTCGGGAATATTATTGAATACAGTTTGTGACATTTTTGAATACAGTAAGAGATTATAACTGGTATATTGCTGCATTATGAGATTCTCTTGGGGTGAGTATAAAATATACAGAGGAGCAACATACAGCATATGAATGTGCCATTTTTTATTTTGGAAGATATATCGTAATGTTTAAAATATCATGAAATACCAGAATATGCAATAAATACATTTATCATTTATGCTCAGTGTCAGATATAGACACAGGTGGAGGCTTCTGTCTGTACTCTTCTTTCATCTTGTACGTATTTGTTCATATTTTCTGAAATTTCCCATTTTTTAAAAGCTTAAGGATGCAGATAAGACAGAGCAGTAACATCGCGGGAGATCGTGGGGGCAATGTAGCGCAGTTCAAGTGAGGTACGACTAAAGGGGAGGACAACAACATTCAAAAAATGACAGAATGGAACAATTGGGTAATATATTGAAAAGAACTGTCTTGTCACAGTGTATTAAATGGCCTCACAGACCACCGCTGTCTACAACGCTGCCTCCATTTAAAGGTACATTATTACAACCTCCTTCACCATCGCATCATTTGCTGTTGTGTGAAACTTTTGACTCTGCCCTTTAGTGCCATCTGTTGGCTCTATCAGTGCTATCATGAAGGACGCTAAAGGTATAAGGGCTGTGACGTTTATGCTTGAAATTGACGTATCTATTTTTGTGCATAAAGGGCATATAAATGAACCCTTACAGTGATCACCCGCTTATATGGATCAGAAAGCTTTGGACAAAAATTCCCCTGCAAATGCTCTAAATAATTAGCTTATGGTAATCAAGTAGTCTGCCTAAAGTGTCCATTTTGTGTCCTGTGATACATTCATTCATCTTCTAACCGCTTCATCCTCGTGAGGGTCGCGGGGGGGCTGGAGCCTATCCCAGCTGACATCGGGCGAGAGGCAGGGTACACCCTGGACAGTTCGCCAGACCATCGCAGGGCAGCCGGAGTACCCGGAGAAAACCCACGCTGACACAGGGAGAACATGCAAACTCCACAGAAGGGCTCCCCGGCAACCCTCTTGCTGTGAGGCGACGGTGCTAACCACCACACCACCACACATAACACGTTGAAAAAATTTAAAACTATGGTAACACTTTTGTTCACATTACTTTAATTATTCTTTGTCTTGTGGGAACCTGTCTGCCTCTGAGAGTGCTGCTTCCACTTTTTATACCCGAGACTGTTTCTGCATGCACATTGAAATGGTGACAGAAACAAAACTTGGGTTAGCTGCGAGGGGGCCTCACTTTTTTCCGTAACGGCATTGCTCGCGTTGTCTACTCAAACGATGGGATCAAGTTGATTGATAATGCCTGGTCATGTAATGTACTGCCCCACCAGTAAATGGGTCCTCCCCAAATCTGATTTATCCCTATCAATGCATGCAGGCTCTCTTTCCTGGTTTAGATCAGTAAATGTCTCAGGTCATGTCATTTTGGTTCTACATATATATATAAAATGTGGTTATTTTTGCTTATATTAAGGATGAACATGATTACTACTGGTCTCTCCTAGCAGCTGGCCCCAAAAAGCTTCCCCCTTTTCCCACCCTTACGGGTGGCCCTGCTGTATGTTAAAACAGTCAATATAATTCTGTAAATATCAAAGTTATCCATTTCATTACTTTAGATTATTATAAAATGCTAATGATATGGTAATCTGCATAACAAAGAGAAAGAGAAAAAATGGGCAGATGTGATCACTATAAGCTGTTTCCACTGTATTGCAATTTTTATTCCAAAATCTTTATAATCCATTGTTTCCCCCAATACTGTATGGAAATGTAGAACATCATGAATGATTCAAACTCACGATAGGGATATACTGATTGACTGACAACTCAGTCTAGTAGGACAAAGTAATTTTAAACATCCTTTATTGAACATTCAAATAAATAGAAAATGTAAAATACACAGCGCTGACTGGCTGTCACACCAAATGTAATTACATAACAGCCTGTTCTTGAATAAGCCCCAGATAGATGGACACTGCGGATATATATTAACATATAAAGATTGGGGGGTTGTGTATACCCTCACCCATATATAATAAAACCAGCCACCCTCACAGCACGATATGATGACAGAGCTGCAATCACGCGAACGTGGGAATATGTTTTGAATGCACTGCTGGGGAGCCTGAGGTTGGATTTGACGTGCGCTGGATGTGATTGATTGTGTTGTTATTGCTAAGGACTCTCTTCCGGCTGCCTCCGGGACCCTTTTCGATCCATCCACTGTCTGTTTGTACTGCTGCTCATAAATTTTACAGCCCGTGCTGGAACCTACTGGGAGCTTAAACAATTGCTTTATTGATGAATTTCTCTCATACAAGGAAGAGCACCACACCAGGCTGGCATGGGACTTTTCAACACACCAAAATTAATACTGCTGGTTGTTTTTTTCTAATTTAAATCTGATAAGTGCAGGGCAGTTGTGTAGGTGAGGGCTGCCCTTGAAAATGTTTTACTGGCGTTGTTTATTTACTGCTATTTTCTGGTCTCTAAAAGTGAAATGTATCTTTAGATGGAGGGGTGAAATCATTGTTTATGTTGTTTGCAAGGTCTAAGTTGTTTCATTACCTTCCCTGTGGAGAAATAAATGTAAAACTGTAACATTAAACAAAGAGAGCCTTTTGAATTAGCAAATGAGTCTCAAGATTGTACATTATAAAAGCAACCTTAGACTTTTGCATTGCTCTGTAGGAAACATAAATTAATTACAGGCAGTGGTGTTGCTGTGATGTAGGTGTTGAATGTGAGTGAGAGAGAGGGAGAGGCACAGTTTACCGTGCGTGTGATACTATTTATAGGTGCAGAAAGGCAGTGGGGGGACATTGTGTTAGTGGGAGGATTATTGGTGTTGTTAGTCTTGTGCTACTAACCTATATGAGAGAGAGAGATCTGGGGAGATATGGCATTAAAGTGAGCATCTTAAAATGGACACCAGATCAAGCCCAGTCACCATAACCTCTCGAAATCAGGGAATCAGCAAGGTGTTGGCTGTTTTTAAAGAATAAATATTGCAAGGAAAACATGTTTAATTCTCGCCAGGATCAGCTCCAGGTTCCTGGTGAGTCAACTGGGGGTTGGGGAAATGGAGTACTGAAATATTTATCAGAGTGTTGCATATTCAGCTGAGGGTCCTTTGTGCGTGCTCGTGTGATCTTTCACAACACGTTCACAAATTAAATATTTATCGCATTTAAATAAAAAGCCGAGTGCCGGGTCTGGCCGAGTGGTAGTGTGTGTGTGTTTGTGTGTTTGTGCGAGTGTGTGTGAGAGTGTGAGTGCATGAGGGGAGAAACGAGTCGTGTGCTATCAGGGATGATTGGTGTGGAGTCCACAGGCGGGGGTGTGTTGAGCCTGTCAGAATGGAGATATGAGACTCACCTCCCTATCTACTCATTCACAGAGACTGGAATCAGCCTCAGCTTAACCAGTGCGCTGTGGCTACTGAGGGGGCTGCAGCAGACAAAAAGAGCACTGTGTCTGACCTGATGCTGCAGTATGCTACTACACACAGCTATATAAGGCTTCCCAAAAGCAAAATAAATGTCCACATCACATTTTTGTTGAGTTATAATTTCTGATTGTCAGATAAACTGATTGGATACAACACCTTTACACACCTCTTTTCTTTTGCTATCTCTATTGGATTCTCTCCATCAATGTACTACAGTGAAAAAAGGTAGCATCCTTTTTTTTTTTTTTTTTTTACACAAAACTATTTTTGTTACTTACTAAGACAGACATCAGCTTTTGGGGAATATCATTAGTGAGATGCATGTGCACGCCAGGGTAGAAAACAGGAATGGCTGAGAGCTTATGAGAAGGTCAACACGTGGAGTTGTTTTTGTTCCTTGAAGGGATACTTCACTGTTTTTCAACCAGCTTTGTGTTAAAATAATGTGGGTAGTATGAGTAAATGAACTGTAGTAAACTCGTCTCTATCTAACCAGTGCCTAGATAGCCCCCTCCCCATCCAGTTTCGCTGGATGACGCAAATTGATGCCAATCACAGCATCCAGCAGAGTTCTGCTGGCTCTCCCAGGCTGTTGCTCGAACTACAGGTTGCACACCACATTTTGGCATTGCCTGCAGCCATGCCGCTACCATTACCCATTCTCTCTCTCTATCAAACTTTGACTGAAATCCAATCAAACACTAAAACTAGGCAGTGCTGATCAAAATTCTGAGTGCGCTGCATATTTCTTGCCTAAAAAGTTTTTCAAAACATATTTTAGTGCCGTATTTAGCTGTAACAATGAGAGTTTGTGAACATAAAGTAGGCGCCATACTGTTTCCTGCACAGTGAAAACAGGGGGAAAAAAGGAAAGGCTGAGATCAAACAGTAAAACCAGGCAGTGCTGATCAAGTAAAAACCAAGTAAACCAAGATCCTGTTGCATATTTCTCACCTTAAATGTTTTCAGAAACATGTTACAGTTTAAATGTAATATGAGATCGTTTCTGGTGCAGCGCAGTGCATTCTGGTAGTTGTAGGTTTTCTCCCTCTTGAGCAAAAGCACCCCTTTTCCCTGTTGTCTCTGATAATGTAGCACCAATTTAAAGTATTGGTGTTTTTCTACTGCACAGACATCCTAGTGGCAACCTATATGGGAGTGCCAAAAACTGCAGTTCCATGAACAGCCACTTGAGGCTGGCTCCAAAAGCAAGTCGGTCCTCGTTAGGATTCAGTCCTGGGAAATTGGAAAATGGGAAACACTAATTACATTCTAGGCATAAACCAAATAGGCTGATCCATAAAAAATACAGGTATCACTACAAAAATACAGAATGCAGAGTTCTTGGGGTCAACAGGGATGCAGAAACTCAGCGGCACTGCAGTAAGTTCCTTGTGGCCCACCGTATTCATCTGTAATGGTCTCGGTTAAGAAATTATCCAAACCCGACTTACAAACCACCTTTTTGTGTTTATAGTAGCACAATTTTCAGGACTGAGGCAAGGACTGAGCACCACTGTGCTCTCCAAGGTATGTGTGGGTTTGAGTGAGTGAGTGAGTGAGTGAGTGAGTGAGTGTACTGCACACAATGTTTCTGTAAGTTATTAATAACTTACTCAGAACACTGCTTTGTCACTTTTTGACCTGCCCAGAACCTACTGAGTTCACCCAAACCTGACTGACCTGGGAGCCACAAATTTTAGATCAACCTGTGCATCACTAGTTGATTAACATAAATCGTGTTCTTTTTAATAATTATTATTAAAGAAAATCAAGATGGCGATGGTCAAAATACCAAAGTAAAGGCTTCAAAACAGGAGTCCACAAACCCCAACCATTATTTTTTATAAAGGCTATGAATGTTGTGAAGGCTATGGATGGTGCTGCGCTAAAACTGCAGGAATAAACGCTCTTTTTAAGATAAGACAGTTCAAACTGTTACTGTGTGCTTTATGAAAAGCGCCAACATTTGTCAGTGTCTGTGATAAATGATTTGCTGATCAGTTTGATGTGTGTTCAGAGTTTCAGAGTGGGACTTGGTGACAGCTGATAGAGGTGCAGACTGATGGCTTTAGATGGAAAATGCATAATGTTGTTGTACTTCTAATTTTTCAGAGAAAAATGTGAGTGGAGTCTCTTTTCATTATTCTGTGTAGCTGATAAATAATGTTTATTAAATCCTGTATTGACACAATTTCTTATGAGTAAAGCTTTGGCTGTTTACATTGCAGACATTTATTGTGATTTTTGCGTCTGGTATTTTGAGGAAACAAAAGGATTTATACATGCTAATGCCTCTGTGCTCTTTTTATGCAGCAGTCAGAAAGCAGGAATGTCCTGCCAAGGTTTCTCGTTACATTTTTATATGAACATTACATGCGTGAGGGGGTCTTTTAACCTGTGCTGCCATTGGATGTCTTGGGGCACTCACTGTTCATTTCTCACCTGTAGAGCGAACTTACTGTGGTCTGAGTTGGGAGTTATCACTGCTGCTAGCTGCCATTATTCACTGGAATGTGAGTCATGTTAACTCGGGGTTGCCAACTTGCAACTACCAGCTAGAGTGAAATTCATTTTTTTTTCTCTTGGTAGTGGTAGGTAGGGGGAGGGAATCTTAGAGATTTCTCCCAACAATAGAGATGCAAATTTCAAGACCTCACTGTGGACAGTTTCATTTGGATTGTTTCTTCATGAGAGAGCATTACCATGAAAATGTAGACTGTTAATTCTGTGGATTTTCTGCTCAGTTCCATAACCTCAAACTATCCCAATGGATAGGTACCACTAGAGCTTAAAAATAGTAATTTTAGTAGTAATTTGGGTGAACTAACTAAAAAGCTGCGTCTGAGATGTGTCTGAGAGGAAAAATCTCCTCTCTGTGAAGCATGATGTCCTACTAATGACACCCTGAACATGCTACAGTATCTGTGTTGTTGACACAAATCTTTTGCATGTCCAACTCAAAGACTTTGAAAATAATGGGTGTAGCTACCATGATGTCACCTACTGGTTTGTGAACTTCCATTCTGAAGCCTTGAGTTCGGTATTTCGGCTGTCACTGGGTCTATGGGGAGTTATTGGCACGTGGAGCCAGCCTCAGACGGCCATTCTATGAAATGCAATTTTGGGCACTTCCGTGTTGGCTTCATTTCTCAGCCCAGGAGTTTGTTAGTTGGTCTTGATACATTTAGATTTTTAAGATAATACAGAAACTAAATAACACTCTTTGCCTCCATCTGATGGTTTAAAAATACCACTGTCCCAGCTTTTTTACTTTGAAAGTAAAATAAAGGGTCGAAAGGGATGGCCCTTCACTTTCAGGTCAAATTCAACAGGTGGCACTCAGGTGGCTCTCAGTTTGAGTTTGCGTTCAGAGAATGTTGCTAAAGTGACCACGAGCAGCTTTGATTATTTTGATCCTAAGAATTCTGTTGCTGGCTTAGATGTACTCACACAACGCCTCTTACGAATCATCTGTTATGCTTATGATTCTGTCCTCCCTTGCGCGCAAATGGAATTCTGATTTTACTCAGCTGTGACTTGCAGAGTAGCGCTTGAATTTGTTTCGATCTCGCTCAGATGTTACTCTTAGAATAATGACAAAGCAATGTAGTCTAAGTAGGCATGGTATGTGGTTTCATTTGCTTTCAAGTGCTCATAGAGCCAGATGTATCATTCCATTCTCTCTATTATTTCTTCCCTCCATCTCCTCATTTTTGCTGTGAAAGGAAGACACCTCTGCAGCAAATATGCCCATGATTATGTCCTCCTTTGCGCAGAAATCAAGTTCTGCTTTTATTAAGCTGTGACTTGCAGCGTAGCACTTCAATTTTATGATCTCTCTCAAATCCTACTCTTAGAATATTGCCAAAGTCGGGGCTTGGTCCATCCTGGTCTCATAGAAATATATGAAGTGACCATGACCTCTTGACACTGCATTAAGTGGTGGTGGCGCATATTGTGTTGCAATGACCACAGAAACAGTGCCAATGGAATGTCAGTTTGGATAATTTTTATAGTGTACGCAAATTTCCTGGGTCAGCGACATCCCGCAGCATGTGGTGGTTGAGGTTATGACCCCATAGGTAGTATAAACCAAGAAAGTCTGTATAGGAAAGTGGTTGGAGTCATGGGTGGTTAAACAAATGGCTGATAGACGGGTTAACACTTGACTTTCATGTGGGAGACCACTGTTCTTATCCCGTATGAAACGTAGACTTCTTTTAACTTAACATAGCCTACTTGCATCCTTTATGCAGTCATTACCTGTACAGAGTTATTTCAACTGAAAACACAATTTAAATTAAATTTTGACATTAAAAATTGACTTGATTAGTAGGATTTATGATTTTTTAGATACCGAAAATCCTGTCTGTAGTATATGTATGATAGTTTGTCTAACTGCAGTCACTTATGGTACAATAAAATGTGTTTTTGTAACTAGCTGCCGACATATTTTGTTATTAACTTTAATGGTTGGAGACATCTGATCCTCTATATGGGAACACATCCATGTGCACAATGTCACTGCCAATACTGTGAGACTGGAACAAAAAGAGCAAAACTGAAAAAATCATTTTGGCTGTCACTTGGCATTTTTTTTGGCTGTCCAAAGTAAACAGATCAAACTTTTACTTACAGAACAATAGAAATGTCCTGCTCTGATGGAGCTGACTCAACCTGAGTACAGGCATTGTGTAACAAAAGTATGACTGTAGCTTATAATCATGGGTTGTGTGACAGCCTACCTGCTGAAGTGTAGAAAAGTACAGAATGTCATTTTCACTTATACCCTGACCGATTCAGTCTCTGTTTCTGGGGTATTTAACAACAATAAATAATTAATGAAGTTTTTAAATGCCAGGAAGAGAGTTGCATATTAACTTGTGAAAAGTAATTTTTTCAGGTTTGAGGCATGTTGCTTTAATTCTAAATACTGAAAAATGTCAATCATGACAATGTGACTTTCTACTCCCCCCGCTGTGCACTCATCTGTCATTGATGGGCGAAAATGAATAAATCAATCTTTTCGAATAACACTTTTTAGGATCTGGTATATACTGGGTCAGTCAATCCCTGTGTTTCCCAGTCACCCACTTGCTGTTATCGTAGGATACAGCGCATGCTGCCTGCTAGTTTTAGTGAACAAGATGCGAGTGAATCGGACTCAGGTCCAGATAGCCTGGCAGCTACACTTACGGGAAGAGAACGAATGAATTGTTTTCTCAAAGTGGGATGTCTGCCAACGTAGTGCAGCAATGACACCGAATAAAAGGCCAAGACTCCATTAAATTGGAATCGAGTCAAGACCTCTGCCTTCGGGAGTCTACACGTCCCATGGGTCCCAAAACAAATCTCTTGGGAATGGGCAATTTTATGGAGAGGTCAACAAGTAAAGTGGAAAAGAGGATAAAAGCGGGACGCTACAATACAAACGAAAAGCAAGGCAAGTCTGGCATTTGAAGGAATTTCTCAGTAATATTAAAGTTATACCCATGTCCATACCCATTGAGTGCACAGTTGCCCATGTACAGTTTCACATGGTGTGTGTTTGGGATACAGGTCATAGGAAATTGCAGATTAAATAGTCAACTGGACCCATTAAGAAGAGCAATGTATTCAGACAGAGTTTTTGTGAATTTGACAGTACAATTGCAGACACAGCTATCTGATGCATTTTTGCCATTTTTCTCTTGTTATAGCGCCACCCAGTTGCCAATTAGAGTTAAATTTCTCCAGTCACCTTGAGGCGTCCTGTTCTACATATCTACCAAGTTTAGCAAAAATTCATATGGCGGTTAGGCCTAGATAAGAAATTAGCTCTCTAGCGCCCCATTTTGTTTGATGGGGTCAATAATGGAGGGGTCCCCTCAGATTATGTGTGGTCATATGCCTACAAAGTTGCGTGGTGATTGGTGAAACCCTTGAGATGTTATACACCTTTATGTGATGAGCCACACCCTCCACAATATTCATTGCCTTTTAGAGGCTCAGTTTTAGTAAGTTTTCCAACTTTTGCCACGAGGGAACTTTAGATATTGGTTCCTAGATTATGTTCACCCAGTTTCATGCAGATCTGTCAAACTTCCTAGGAAGAGATCGATTTTTAGTGTTTACAAAAAATTCAAAATGGCGGAAAATCTATATAACTGCAAGTTAAGGGTTGTTGAGGCAAATTTGTTCCTCGTGAGGAGAGGCAGCTACGGGGCTTGAGATATGCCCATTCAAAGTTTGCAATTTCAATTGGGTGCTATAGCGCCCTCCTTTGGCCAATTGATCTAATATTGCTTCATTCGCATCCTCCCATGACCCTCTACCACTGTGCCAAATTTCACATGGATTGACCAAGTCAGTGAGGAGAAAAATGTGGAAAAGAGACACACACACACACTCACACACACACACACACACACACACACACACACACACACACACACACACACACACACAGAGTTTTCGTCATTATATAGTAGCTATAGTAAAATAAGATAGTAAGATTATGACTGTTAATATTCACCAGGACATAATTTTGCTACTTATCACCGACAGGTGTCCATATCTTTCTTAATTCCACTGTTAAATAACATGTTCTCCCTGTGGGATGGCAGAAGGCTCTTGATAATCAGCCTATCATGGGGCATGTATGGTCAGAATGTTTGCAGGTGTGGACAGGAGCTGACACTCCTTGTGGTAACAGGTGGGACCAGATAACACACTCTGTGGGAGTGGGTGGTAATGGTCAGATATCCAGCGGGAGCAGGCAGGAGTGGGATTAGGCAAAAAGTCTCTCTATATACCTGCTCTATAGCGGAGGTAACGGGTATGGAGGTCTGCTACTTGCTCCTTAAACAACGAGTGTTGTTAAGTGACATTTCTGTAACATTGTATTGACGTTATATAGCCTACCCACATACAAGCAGGGTTCTGAATCAATGCATTAAAATTAATTTGACAATGACTGGTAATGCATTGAAGAAAAGTTTTGTGGGGCAGATTTATAGGCTTACCCTTTCTTGCCCTCAGCTTTGGCTTCTTAAAATAGAAAGAACGAGTTCAGTACATAAACAATAAAAAGGCAAAATATAATAAGCAGACAGAATGAACAGCTGAATTCACAAAATTGCATGCAGGACATTAATATCAATATTGCACATGGGTGAATAGTCGGTTTTGGTACATGCAGACTACTGGGAGCAGTGTTGATTGCAAACATGTTATGGTTACGGTAGCGGTAGCCCATTAGCTAGGCTACCAAAAAGTAGCCTTTGCCTTTGGACAGCTTTCTTTGTAACACAACCCTCAACACTTGAATCAAAATAATATTAAGAAATTAAGGGAAATTCAGCATGCCATTATGTTATAATTGCCACAGTTAGTGGGCAGTTAAGCTATAAAAGCAATGAGCGAAACAAGTGTTGGATTCCTTAGTCCTCTTTAGAGCCAATGAGAATCCACAGTGCTGTAGGTAAATAAGGTTTGTGCACACTGAGTTGGCTCTCCCCAGCGTGCTGCTAATTTCTAAAGGCCAATTGTCAGTGTGCTACATTCCCTCTAATGACACAACCAGGAATCAGTTTAATCGCTTTAAAACACATTCAAAAGTCCAACAGCAGCAGGGACATTTTAATCACAGCATGTTCACATCACATCCTTTTTAATGTGGCAGATATGTTATTTAGTTTTCAAACATGCACATTCAAGTCAGGTCTTGAAGTTACCTTCAAAGTGTAACAAGCATGAATATGGCTTTTCACCGTTTCCTGGGGTGAACTTGAAGTATTGGTCAGCACGTGCTGTGAGGAGACCAGCTGGATAAGGAAAAGGCCCAGGTTCTGCTTTAACAATGGCACTGTGAGCGGAGCCGACCCACTGCGACAGAGACATCAAAAATGAGCCAAACATAATTAGCATTGAAATAGTCAGCATGTGGGGGTGTTTTATGTGCAAAATAATACCTCATCAACATCAACAACAGCCATTACAACATGACGGAATGCCTCTATTGATGAGTGCAGCCCAGCATGGAGCTCACCGTAAATCACTGTATGATCCCTGTGAGGCTTAAATTGGCCTCTCCTTTCTGAGAATACTGCATGGTTATGAATATAACTTAACAAACACTGTAAACTCAGGTAAATTTTCTTTCCATATCCAAAAGCAGCTCTTTTAGTTTATTACTGTTGCAGCGTCAGACAAAATTCTTGTTGACAAGGACAGCGTAGTGAGAGGAAATTGACCTCCTGGGAGGGGGAGTTTCAGAAGAGCTTTGTCTTGAAAATGTAGCACCAGTTCATTAAAGGTTAATGGTGCATTGATGATAAGTTTTATCCACCTCCTCTCTTCTGGACTAATGGTGCTCTGCTCTCATGTTGACATCTTTCAGATAGGATGGATGCTTGAGTCTTTGGATAAGGTGCAAAGGGCTTACCGGTGGACAATGCAGCGCTTTGCAGGGAAATGCCAAAAGTTCTCAGAGACAGGATTTACAACTCAAGGCACCTGAACTCTCGTCTCACCAGACATGTCAGTAAATCTTCTTGTATTGAAAGGGTAAATCTAAGACACTATGATATGTTTATAACCCCGTCTCTCAGCTTGCTCTAGGCAGTAGCACTGGATGTCATATAATATTGCAGTACTGAGACTTTCTTGAACTGAGACATATGTCTAAAAAATGCAAAAGTAAGAATATAAACTTTAAAAGTTAGCTTTCCCACTGGGCATTAGACATGTGGTGGGAGGACATACCTTTCATTTTTCAACAACAGCATTGGCAATGATTACAAAGAAAAGTGGTAAGGACTTGGACGAATTTGTAATATATAACTCATGGAAGCATTATGTTATCTGGAAGTAGTTGGGGCCACTGCTCAATTTATTTTCAAGCATTTTAAAATGGAAAGTGGTGCGAGATAGGAGTTTATAGTGCTTATATATTAGCTACGGAGGGAAGTGACTGCAGTTAACATTCCTGGCCAAAGGCCAGTGTGATTTAACTTCTTTATAAAAGGAGAGTTTTGATTTTTTTTATATAGGGTAGACATGTTAAACAATAGATGTTCTATTAAAATGCAGCAGCCACTAAGAATATAGCCTACCCAATGTGCATTGCATTTGAAAAGCTTCTCCTACTGCTCAGTAACATGTATTATTGTCTCTCATTTCATTTCTGCATGGTTGACTACACATGAAATGGAAAAAATACAGTGATATCTTGATATGATGTGTTGGAGTAAAATTTTTGTATCAATGTTTGACATTTCATGAAAGAGTAATTTTTGTTGTTTATTTTGTTTTGCCCTAACCAATCTGTAGCGAGTGACATATTTGTCCCACTGATGTTATTTTCAGTCGACACAAAGGATGTCGTAGCAGTCAACAGTCAAAGAAATATGTCAATTAACAGCGAGAGTTGTTTTTTCCGTAAGTTGACTTAAAAACTTGTTCAGCTGTGTCAATGTCATAAACAGCTGTCACCATTTCTCTGTCACTGTTTTTGCTAAGTAGTTACGTGCGAAGATGTCCCCATTATTAAACCTGTCGTTAATAAACTGAGGTTGAACCAACACCCATCTAAAGAGGACAACAACAGAACAGACCTACTTGAACTGCTGAACTAATTGGGGATGTGTAGTGAGGCACCATAAAAAGAATGTCAAATTATCTCTTTGCAGGTCCTGTTTGCATTGTAATAAGAAATAAAACAAAGACATGCACACCCGAGCCCACAGAGGCTGCTTCTAAGCATGAGTATGAGGGGGCAATGCCCCACCAAATGCTCCACATGCCCCACCAATGCCAAACTTAGGTGTCTTAATAATTCCTCTGAGCAGTTTATTGTCACTAAAGAAGATGACAGTGTTATGATTGTGTATCTTAAGTGGATGTAATGGAGCCAAAATGAGATCAGTCAGAGAGGGCTTGCAGGAAAACATTTGAACATACTTGTGTCTTATTGGCTGACAGGTCTGTCGGTTCTGACTCTGCTAGCTGGTAATCAGGGATGAGCGAGTACACCATCTGTCCAATCAACTCAGTTATCTGTATCTGTACTTGAAATGGGCGGAGTTTAAAACGGACATGGGCGGGACCTTGAGTAGAAGTATAAACTGCCAAAAATGGAAATACTAGAGTAAAGTGCAAGTACCTAAAAAATTGTACTGAGGTGTACTTTATCCATTTATATACTAGCCATGACGTGTTACCTTGAATACATGAAGAAAACGTCTTGCACACCTCCACAGAAACGGGGAACGTATTGATTTATTGACTGATAGGGGGCCATGTTTAACAACAAAAAACTACATCAGAACATCCATTGCAAACTCTCACAAAACTCGTGCAGTCGAACCCAAGCCTCATTTATACAGTTATACACTCAATACCTCCCAAACACATTCATTTTTGCTGAAACCTTACAATTTAAAACTGAACTGAATGTAAAACATATCTCCTCTTCAAAGCCAGACTCTACTATACTATAGTTTTTGGCTAAAATACATGTGTTTGGGAAGTACTGAGCATATGACTGTATGAATTAGACTTGGATTATAATGTACAAATTCTGTGAGTTTGTAATCTGATGTTTTAATGTAGTTTTGCTAATATTAACATGGTCCCTAAACAATCACTAAATCATTCTGTTATCTCCCCAAATTCAAGGTAATGTCTTACAACATCTTACTATATAATGACAAAAACTGTGTGTGTGTGTGTGTGTGTGTGTGTGTGTGTGTGTGTGTGTGTGTGTGTGTGTGTGTGTGTGTGTGTGTGTGCTCTCCCATGCCATAACTTGTGGGGCCAAAAAGGAGTTAGCCCACTCATCTCGTGGGGACCACTTCACTTGTGGGGTCCAAAAATCGGACCCCACAAGTTTTTTCATTTAAATCAACTCAGGAACACCTCCAGAATGCTCCAGTGAAGTTTCAGAGAGGGTTCAATAAGTCACGATTTTTGAGATTTGTGTGTATCATGTGTGTATGCTTTGCGCCCCTGCCGGCGGGACCATGCTACTACACTTTGATACACACTTCCGGAAGTGTGTATGATTATCCCCGCCCCTCCGCCCATCCAGCCAATGCGAATCGTCCTACTCCAGTCATCATCTGTGAGATTGACAGGTCTATGTCATGGTTCGCTACAGGTAAGAATATTTTGTTAATTATTTTGTTATTAAATATGTTAATAAAGCGTGACTGTTTAGTAGGCCCACCATTAGTCCTGTCCTAACATTGCTGATACTTTGAACTGTTTAATGCTTAATGTTAACGAACGGAATAGTGGCGGAAGTACCGGATTACATGAAACGACGAGTGATGTTGCTAACTTTAGCCCCGCTTAGCTGCGTCAAATACGCGATTTATTTTGAAAGGGAAAAGATATGAGCAAAACAGGGATGCTAAGTTAGGATGCCCGGGTGTTACGGTTCGGTTTAACTGGTGAGCGTGTTAACTGGCGACTTTCTAACATTACATTACATTACATTACGAGAGGTCACCAGTTAACACGGTCACCAGTTAAACCGAAACACCGGGCACGTCGGACTTAATAAGCTCCGTCTTCCCCTCATGAGGTTTCGGTTATACCCACAGAAAGCTCAGAAACTCTACTAAAAGCTAGTAATCAGTGTAATCACAAATGAATGGTTGAATCGATCCTCAGTAAGCTATGTTTTAATTTGGAAAACATGTCTTTCATAAAAGTGACATCATCTTCTCTCATCCTCTCATTCCTCTTCCTTCCCCTCTGCTCTCCTTTACTTCTCCTCTCTCTTCTCTCCTTCCTGCTCCTCTTCCTCTCCTCCCTCTCTCCTTCCTTCCTCCTCTCCCGTCTCCTTCTCCTCCTCCTCCCCTCCCTATCTCTTTCCCCTCTCCTCCTCTCTTCTCATCTCTCCTTCCTCTCCTTTCTTCCCCTCTCCTCCTCCTCTCTTCTCTCTCATTCCTCTCCTCTCTTCCCCTCTCCTCTCTTCCCCTCTCCTCCTCTCTCATTCCTCTCCTCTCTTCCCCTCCCCTCCTCTCTTATTCCTCTCCTCTCTTCCCCTCTCCTCCTCCTCTCTCCTCTGTCATTCTTCCCCTCTCCTCCTCCTCTCTTCTCTCATTCCTCTCCTCTCTTCCCCTCTCCTCTCTTCCCCTCTCCTCCTCTCTCATTCCTCTCCTCTCTTCCCCTCTCCTCCTCCTCTCTTCTCTCATTCCTCTCCTCTCTTCCCCTCTCCTCCTCCTCTCTTCCCCTCTCCTCCTCCTCCTTCCTCTCCTCTCTTCCCCTCTCTTTCTCCTCCTCTCTCCTTCCTCTCCTCTCTCCTCCTCCTCCTCCTCCTCTTCTCTCTCTTCCTCCACTCCCCTCCCCTCTCCCCTCTCCACTCTCCTTCCCCTCTCCTCCTCCTCCTCCTCCTCTTCCTCCTCTCAGCAGTGTGTTATTGCAGGATAGCAGTGGAGGGAGCGTTGGATTTGTGGTGTGGGGCGTCCAGGAGGAGTCAACCCTGTCATTCAGCTCTCAGGGGATGGCAGGGAGAGATAAAAGACAGAGGGCTGATCTAAAAGCGGACGCAATATCGCAAATTAAGAAGAAGACTGACAAGCATCATGAAGCATTATGCATAAATGCTGAAAAAGGTGAGCAATCTGACATTTCACAAAAGCCAGTTACAGAAAACAGTGAGTGACCCAAACACTTTCCAAACTTCATTTTTTATCTTGTTATGGATGGACGTATAATGATAATGATGATGATCTTTATGTATACAGCACTTTTCATACATAAAGTAAAACTCAAACTGCTTTACACTAAAAGAAAGACCACAGAAACGAGAAGTGACGAAATAAAACAGAACAGTAAAAACACCCTAAACACTTCTAATGTGACCCAGAATATACAAACATGTAAATATTATATTTTTAATCAACAGACACAAGCAGTCACTTGTTGTGTATTATGATCAACACAATATTTGACACATTAAGCATAAATTAGCCTTTGGTCACCCCTATATGTTATGATATTAAATAATGTTCGAGTTAATATGAATTACATCTTTTAATTTAACAACTTAAATCACAGTAGCGTCTGATTTGGTTATACTAAGTTTGTTATACTGTCAAACTCTTCAGTCAGTGACCCGTGTCGGCAGATATTTGACTTGTGAGACTCACTGGCTGTCTTCATTTTAACCACGCAGCAATCATACATGGCTTTGTGGTTGATTAATTATACGGATCAGCGTTGGCCCCGTGAGACAACAGCAGTACCAATGCAGGTTCTGCACACCTGACGCTGTGCGTTTCTCTCCTTTCATATCACTGCGCGCTGCAGCCTGTCGACAGCCGTGCACGTCTCCATAACCTGTTTCACAGCGTTTACATGCTCTGATGATGACCGCTGTGATGTGAGAGAGTTCACGTGATAGCTAGAGCAATAAATATATTATTATACAAGAAAATATAAAAAATTATGCGGACTTGTGATTATCTGGGCTGTAACAACAAGAATCTGTCTGATTCACCGTATACATTTCACCGTTTTCCTATCATTAGGCAACTTTTTGCCATAGGCTTTAATGAAACAATTAAAATGCTCTATTAAACGTCTGTAACAGTTGTGCCGATCAGCAACCAGATCCTCTGTCAGCGACTGAGAGGACGATTTTTTTTTCTTGCCGTTATAAAACACATTCTGTTAATGTTAATAGGAATGTCATTCAGTTTCATGTGGAAAGATCTGAAATATCCCTTTACAACATATCCGAACAGGGCACCCTTCGAAATCTCAAAAGCTTTTGCAGACCTTGTGTTAAGTGGGTTATATGGGTGGGCTTCAGTCATTTTCAGAGCGTGTTAATTTTGATGATTGGATATTTCATAAAGGCAAAGCTTTAGAGCCTCAGTCTGTGATTTCGTCACCAAGTCTGTGATACCATGGCACGACCAGAACATGGGTTTAGAATGATAACGCCTAAACAACATACAGTAGTTCTGCACTGTGGTAGTTGTTTAGGAATCACCATGCACTCTTCACATGCTCTGACAAATCACAGATTGTGACATGGTTTAAGAAGAACTTTCAGTCATGAGTTTCTCTTTCTTTGTTTTACCCCCTGCAGAAAAACATGGACAAAAAGGCGGCATAACAGACCCAGACAAAATGGAAGACATCGGGTGGATCACTTGGGTGATGAATCAGAGTGGGAGTCCTCCAGTGTCGATAAAAAAAAAGAAACCAAACAAAAAGTAATGTGCTTGTTCAGCAAAAGAAATAAACCATGTTCTCGTTGAAATCTCATGTTTGGATGTGAATTTATTTTTAATATACACATATTCTAACTAGCTTATTACTATTGGTGTAAATGCTGAGTGTTTTTTTCTGTAGGTTTGAACCTGCTGGCTGCTTTGTCTGCTAGTAAATTGTACAAAATGTGTATTCATGAATTATTTAAAAAGTCATTAAGAGTCAGTGCTTAGAGCAGGGTTTCTTAACCTTAAATTACTTTGGTCAATGTGAAGTCAGTTGCTTTTCAGCTTTTCAAAAAGTGTTCAATAGTACATTTTCTTTTTAATATCAATAGAATGCTGGGTAACAGCAGCAATGCATCCCATGTTTATGATGCGTTATAGTCATGCTTATGATAAATTATAATCTGCTTATAACAGTAAAATTGCAATTGTAAGCACTAAATACTCACATTATAAAGCATTTTATAATGACAAGGTCAGGTATAAATGCTTTGCATCTGCTTGTAACACTATAATTACAGTTAGATACAACAGGTAGGAAGAAAGCCCCTACTCCCAGGCAAACAAGAAGTGTGATCCTGAGACGTACCTAGTTACAATTACAACTGGCTCATCAACACTGCTTTCATTGAGACAAACCCATTACAAACTACCCAACCAAGAAAAGCCTTTGAACAAGGTACTGCAGTATTTAGTCATTTTGAGTAGTTCACTTTTATTGATCTTGCAGGCATAGTCTTGATATATAGCCAAACTATTGCAGATAGGTTATATTTGACCTTGACCCACTAACCCTGCTACCCCAGACCAAAAAGTGGGGGAACCATGGCTCTGTTGATAACTGTAGCCTGTGTATGTGCACTGTAGATCCTCTTGCTATTCAAAATATTTCGACAAGAGGCCTTTTACCAGGCCGTATGCCAAGGGCCTGTTCTCTCATAATCCACCTGTGGCTGAAGGGTATGTGGTATTCTGGAATGAATTTTCAAAAATTGCTCAGAAACCTAAATCTTGACTTTCCCTGTTGTGAATTAAGCCATGAAAATAGAGAACTCATCTTTCTTAGAAAAAATAACCACCAGTTAAAATGTGTGGCTTTTTTTTTCATTTTACAATGGGTTTCAATAGGGCCCATTTTGGGCTATAACAGGAGAACAGGACCCAATGTTGTATATAGCCCATTTTAAGTTGAAAACAGGAGATCTTCCATGACAATGATGTACCCTACAAAAGTGACCTCTGTGCAACCTAGGAAATTAATACCATGATCACAGCCATAATGACAACCAAATGAAATAGAGGGCGGTCCCATTTATGGACCAACAGGACCAGAGGGTACCGCAAAAATGGACCAAATGACTTGAAACTTGGTGTGTGAACTCTATTTTAGACATAGATTGATGGCCTCCAGTCTCAAGCCAGTAGGCCTTTGGGAAAGCTAAGTAGCTCTACGGTGGTCGTATTGCAACAGGACCAAGGAATCCACGCACGAAACCCTCTGTTGAGCAACATATTCATAAATGGTCAGGATTAGGTTAGGGGGAGGTCAAAGGTTAAACAGTGAAATTCAGCATTAGGCCTCTCCTGTCAGATACCCCCTGACCTTTGACACTTCTGAAGGTCACTCAGGTCTGAAACTCAGCACACTCGTCACGCTCCCGGTCACAATGAACATACTAAATTATCAGCCTTCTGGCTCAAAGCCTTTATGAAATATTAAAGAAAAGCGTTTCCCTCAAATTTTGGAGATTTATGTGACTTATGGGGACCTGTGTTTTCCCCCATCCCCCGAGAAACCCCAGAGTCAGCACAGAGGGTGCGATCAGGCCCCGATACAAGAATACAAATAGTGGGGCGTCAGTAGCTTAGTGGATAGTGCCGGCGCCCCATGTATAGAGGCCATGCCTCGCTGCAGCGGTCGTGAGTTCAACTCTGGCTTGCAACCCTTTGCTGCATGTCGTCCCCCCACTCTCTTTGTCTCCCCATTTCACACTGTCCTGTACATTAAAGGCAAAAAAGCCCCCAAAAAAATAATCTTTAAAAATAAAAGAAAACAAATAATAAACCCCTCAAGTCATTTCATTTTCTTAACTGGATGTCTCACAAAGTCAAATTCAAGAGGGTGTCAGGCACATACACCCTAACAGCCTCTGACACAGCTTGCCAGTTTGAAGCAAATTCTTTTCTAAAAGTCGTGGAAGTCTGATCTTCTAATATGTCGTTCAGTGGCCTGGGATGAGCAGAAAGGCGTTGGTTTGGTGTCGCTCAGACCTGTACTTTTTGATGGGCGGGCCTTCAAGTCATCGCCTTTTTGAAACTTCAAGCGTTTGCCATTAGCACAAAAATGGACGAAATGACTTGAAACTTGGTGTGTGAACTCTATTTTAGACATAGATTGATGGCCTCCAGTCTCAAGCCAGTAGGCCTTTGGGAAAGCTAAGTAGCTCTACGGTGGTCGTATTGCAACAGGACCAAGGAATCCACGCACGAAACCCTCTGTTGAGCAACATATTCATAAATGGTCAGGATTAGGTTAGGGGGAGGTCAAAGGTTAAACAGTTAAATTCAGGATTAGGCCTCTCCTGTCAGATACCCCCTGACCTTTGACACTTCTGAAGGTCACTCAGGTCTGAAACTCAGCACACTCGTCACGCTCCCGGTCACAATGAACATACTAAATTATCAGCCTTCTGGCTCAAAGCCTTTATGAAATATTAAAGAAAAGCGTTTCCCTCCAATTTTGGAGATTTATGTGACTTATGGGGACCTGTGTTTTCCCCCATCCCCAGAGAAACCCCAGAGTCAGCACAGAGGGTGCGATCAGGCCCCGATACAAGAATACAAATAATAAACCCCTCAAGTCATTTCATTTTCTTAACTGGATGTCTCACAAAGTCAAATTCAAGAGGGTGTCAGGCACATACACGCTAACAGCCTCTGACACAGCTGGCCAGTTTGAAGCAAATTCTTTTCTAAAAGTCGTGGAAGTCTGATCTTCTAATATGTCGTTCAGTGGCCTGGGACGAGCAGAAAGGCGTTGGTTTGGTGTCGCTCAGACCTGTACTTTTTGATGGGCGGGCCTTCAAGTAATTGCCTTTTTGAAACTTCAAGCGTTTGCCATTAGCACAAAAATGGACCAAATGACTTGAAACTTGGTGTGTGAACTCTATTTTAGACATAGATTGATGGCCTCCAGTCTCAAGCCAGTAGGCCTTTGGGAAAGCTAAGTAGCTCTACGGTGGTCGTATTGCAACAGGACCAAGGAATCCACGCACATAACCCTCTGTTGAGTAACATATTCATAAATGGTCAGGATTAGGTTAGGGGGAGGTCAAAGGTTAAACAGTTAAATTCAGGATTAGGCCTCTCCTGTCAGATACCCCCTGACCTTTGACACTTCTGAAGGTCACTCAGGTCTGAAACTCAGCACACTCGTCACGCTCCCGGTCACAATGAACATACTAAATTATCAGCCTTCTGGCTCAAAGCCTTTATGAAATATTAAAGAAAAGCGTTTCCCTCAAATTTTGGAGATTTATGTGACTTATGGGGACCTTTGTTTTCCCCCATCCCCCGAGAAACCCCAGAGTCAGCACAGAGGGTGCGATCAGGCCCCGATACAAGAATACAAATAGTGCGGTGTCAGTAGCTTAGTGGATAGTGCCGGCGCCCCATGTATAGAGGCGATGCCTCGCTGCAGCGGTCGCGAGTTCGACTCTGGCTTGCAACCCTTTGCTGCATGTCTTCCCCCCATTCTCTCTGTCTCCCCATTTCACACTGTCCTGTACATTAAAGGCAAAAAAGCCCCCAAAAAATAATCTTTAAAAATAAAAGAATACAAATAATAAACCCCTCAAGTCATTTAATTTTCTTACCTGGATGTCTCACAAAGTCAAATTCAAGAGGGTGTCAGGCACATACACGCTAACAGCCTCTGACACAGCTGGCCAGTTTGAAGCAAATTCTTTTCTAAAAGTCGTGGAAGTCTGATCTTCTAATATGTCGTTCAGTGGCCTGGGACGAGCAGAAAGGCGTTGGTTTGGTGTCGCTCAGACCTGTACTTTTTGATGGGCGGGCCTTCAAGTAATCGCCTTTTTGAAACTTCAAGCGTTTGCCATTAGCACAAAAAATGGACCAAATGACTTGAAACTTGGTGTGTGAACTCTATTTTAGACATAGATTGATGGCCTCCAGTCTCAAGCCAGTAGGCCTTTGGGAAAGCTAAGTAGCTCTACGGTGGTCGTATTGCAACAGGACCAAGGAATCCACGCACGAAACCCTCTGTTGAGCAACATATTCATAAATGGTCAGGATTAGGTTAGGGGGAGGTCAAAGGTTAAACAGTGAAATTCAGCATTAGGCCTCTCCTGTCAGATACCCCCTGACCTTTGACACTTCTGAAGGTCACTCAGGTCTGAAACTCAGCACACTCGTCACGCTCCCGGTCACAATGAACATACTAAATTATCAGCCTTCTGGCTCAAAGCCTTTATGAAATATTAAAGAAAAGCGTTTCCCTCCAATTTTGGAGATTTATGTGACTTATGGGGACCTGTGTTTTCCCCCATCCCCAGAGAAACCCCAGAGTCAGCACAGAGGGTGCGATCAGGCCCCGATACAAGAATACAAATAATAAACCCCTCAAGTCATTTCATTTTCTTAACTGGATGTCTCACAAAGTCAAATTCAAGAGGGTGTCAGGCACATACACGCTAACAGCCTCTGACACAGCTGGCCAGTTTGAAGCAAATTCTTTTCTAAAAGTCGTGGAAGTCTGATCTTCTAATATGTCGTTCAGTGGCCTGGGACGAGCAGAAAGGCGTTGGTTTGGTGTCGCTCAGACCTGTACTTTTTGATGGGCGGGCCTTCAAGTAATTGCCTTTTTGAAACTTCAAGCGTTTGCCATTAGCACAAAAATGGACCAAATGACTTGAAACTTGGTGTGTGAACTCTATTTTAGACATAGATTGATGGCCTCCAGTCTCAAGCCAGTAGGCCTTTGGGAAAGCTAAGTAGCTCTACGGTGGTCGTATTGCAACAGGACCAAGGAATCCACGCACATAACCCTCTGTTGAGTAACATATTCATAAATGGTCAGGATTAGGTTAGGGGGAGGTCAAAGGTTAAACAGTTAAATTCAGCATTAGGCCTCTCCTGTCAGATACCCCCTGACCTTTGACACTTCTGAAGGTCACTCAGGTCTGAAACTCAGCACACTCGTCACGCTCCTGGTCACAATGAACATACTAAATTATCAGCCTTCTGGCTCAAAGCCTTTATGAAATATTAAAGAAAAGCGTTTCCCTCAAATTTTGGAGATTTATGTGACTTATGGGGACCTTTGTTTTCCCCCATCCCCCGAGAAACCCCAGAGTCAGCACAGAGGGTGCGATCAGGCCCCGATACAAGAATACAAATAGTGGGGCGTCAGTAGCTTAGTGGATAGTGCCGGCGCCCCATGTATAAAGGCGATGCCTCGCTGCAGCGGTCGTGAGTTCGACTCTGGCTTGCAACCCTTTGCTGCATGTCGTCCCCCCCACTCTCTCTGTCTCCCCATTTCACACTGTCCTGTACATTAAAGGCAAAAAAGCCCCCAAAAAATAATCTTTAAAAATAAAAGAATACAAATAATAAACCCCTCAAGTCATTTAATTTTCTTAACTGGATGTCTCACAAAGTCAAATTCAAGAGGGTGTCAGACACATACACGCTAACAGCCTCTGACACAGCCGGCCAGTTTGAAGCAAATTCTTTTCTAAAAGTCGTGGAAGTCTGATCTTCTAATATGTCGTTCAGTGGCCTGGGACGAGCAGAAAGGCGTTGGTTTGGTGTCGCTCAGACCTGTACTTTTTGATGGGCGGGCCTTCAAGTAATCGCCTTTTTGAAACTTCAAGCGTTTGCCATTAGCACAAAAATGGACCAAATGACTTGAAACTTGGTGTGTGAACTCTATTTTAGACATACATTTATGGCCTCCAGTCTCAAGCCAGTAGGCCTTTGGGAAAGCTAAGTAGCTCTACGGTGGTCGTATTGCAACAGGACCAAGGAATCCACGCACGAAACCCTCTGTTGAGCAACATATTCATAAATGGTCAGGATTAGGTTAGGGGGAGGTCAAAGGTTAAACAGTGAAATTCAGCATTAGGCCTCTCCTGTCAGATATCCCCTGACCTTTGACACTTCTGAAGGTCACTCAGGTCTGAAACTCAGCACACTCGTCACGCTCCTGGTCACAATGAACATACTAAATTATCAGCCTTCTGGCTCAAAGCCTTTATGAAATATTAAAGAAAAGCGTTTCCCTCCAATTTTGGAGAATTATGTGACTTATGGGGACCTGTGTTTTCCCCCATCCCCCGAGAAACCCCAGAGTCAGCACAGAGGGTGCGATCAGGCCCCGATACAAGAATACAAATAGTGGGGCGTCAGTAGCTTAGTGGATAGTGCCGGCGCCCCATGTATAGAGGCGATGCCTCGCTGCAGCGGTCGTGAGTTCGACTCTGGCTTGCAACCCTTTGCTGCATGTCGCCCCCCCACTCTCTTTGTCTCCCCATTTCACACTGTCCTGTACATTAAAGGCAAAAAAGCCCCCAAAAAATAATCTTTAAAAATAAAAGAATACAAATAATAAACCCCTCAAGTCATTTAATTTTCTTACCTGGATGTCTCACAAAGTCAAATTCAAGAGGGTGTCAGGCACATACACGCTAACAGCCTCTGACACAGCTGGCCAGTTTGAAGCAAATTCTTTTCTAAAAGTCGTGGAAGTCTGATCTTCTAATATGTCGTTCAGTGGCCTGGGACGAGCAGAAAGGCGTTGGTTTGGTGTCGCTCAGACCTGTACTTTTTGATGGGCGGGCCTTCAAGTAATCGCCTTTTTGAAACTTCAAGCGTTTGCCATTAGCACAAAAATGGACCAAATGACTTGAAACTTGGTGTGTGAACTCTATTTTAGACATAGATTGATGGCCTCCAGTCTCAAGCCAGTAGGCCTTTGGGAAAGCTAAGTAGCTCTACGGTGGTCGTATTGCAACAGGACCAAGGAATCCACGCACGAAACCCTCTGTTGAGCAACATATTCATAAATGGTCAGGATTAGGTTAGGGGGAGGTCAAAGGTTAAACAGTTAAATTCAGCATTAGGCCTCTCCTGTCAGATACCCCCTGACCTTTGACACTTCTGAAGGTCACTCAGGTCTGAAACTCAGCACACTCGTCACGCTCCCGGTCACAATGAACATACTAAATTATCAGCCTTCTGGCTCAAAGCCTTTATGAAATATTAAAGAAAAGCGTTTCCCTCCAATTTTGGAGATTTATGTGACTTATGGGGACCTGTGTTTTCCCCCATCCCCCGAGAAACCCCAGAGTCAGCACAGAGGGTGCGATCAGGCCCCGATACAAGAATACAAATAATGGGGTGTCAGTAGCTTAGTGGATAGTGCCGACGCCCCATGTATAGAGGCGATGCCTCGCTGCAGCGGTCGTGAGTTCGACTCTGGCTTGCAACCCTTTGCTGCATGTCTTCCCCCCACTCTCTTTGTCTCCCCATTTCACACTGTCCTGTACATTAAAGGCAAAAAAGCCCAAAAAAATAATCTTTAAAAATAAAAATACAAATAATAAACCCCTCAAGTCATTTAATTTTCTTAACTGAATGTCTCACAAAGTCAAATTCAAGAGGGTGTCAGACACATACACGCTAACAGCCTCTGACACAGCTTGCCAGTTTGAAGCAAATTCTTTTCTAAAAGTCGTGGAAGTCTGATCTTCTAATATGTCGTTCAGTGGCCTGGGACGAGCAGAAAGGCGTTGGTTTGGTGTCGCTCAGACCTGTACTTTTTGATGGGCGGGCCTTCAAGTCATCGCCTTTTTGAAACTTCAAGCGTTTGCCATTAGCACAAAAATGGACGAAATGACTTGAAACTTGGTGTGTGAACTCTATTTTAGACATAGATTGATGGCCTCCAGTCTCAAGCCAGTAGGCCTTTGGGAAAGCTAAGTAGCTCTACGGTGGTCGTATTGCAACAGGACCAAGGAATCCACGCACGAAACCCTCTGTTGAGCAACATATTCATAAATGGTCAGGATTAGGTTAGGGGGAGGTCAAAGGTTAAACAGTGAAATTCAGCATTAGGCCTCTCCTGTCAGATACCCCCTGACCTTTGACACTTCTGAAGGTCACTCAGGTCTGAAACTCAGCACACTCGTCACGCTCCCGGTCACAATGAACATACTAAATTATCAGCCTTCTGGCTCAAAGCCTTTATGAAATATTAAAGAAAAGCGTTTCCCTCCAATTTTGGAGATTTATGTGACTTATGGGGACCTGTGTTTTCCCCCATCCCCCGAGAAACCCCAGAGTCAGCACAGAGGGTGCGATCAGGCCCCGATACAAGAATACAAATAGTGGGGCGTCAGTAGCTTAGTGGATAGTGCCGGCGCCCCATGTATAGAGGCGATGCCTCGCTGCAGCGGTCGTGAGTTCGACTCTGGCTTGCAACCCTTTGCTGCATGTCGTCCCCCCCACTCTCTCTGTCTCCCCATTTCACACTGTCCTGTACATTAAAGGCAAAAAAGCCCCCAAAAAAATAATTTTTAAAAATAAAAGAATACAAATAATAAACCCCTCAAGTCATTTAATTTTCTTAACTGGATGTCTCACAAAGTCAAATTCAAGAGGGTGTCAGACACATACACCCTAACAGCCTCTGACACAGCTGGCCAGTTTGAAGCAAATTCTTTTCTAAAAGTCGTGGAAGTCTGATCTTCTAATATGTCGTTCAGTGGCCTGGGACGAGCAGAAAGGCGTTGGTTTGGTGTCGCTCAGACCTGTACTTTTTGATGGGCGGGCCTTCAAGTAATCGCGTTTTTGAAACTTCAAGCGTTTGCCATTAGCACAAAAATGGACCAAATGACTTGAAACTTGGTGTGTCAACTCTATTTTAGACATAGATTGATGGCCTCCAGTCTCAAGCCAGTAGGCCTTTGGGAAAGCTAAGTAGCTCTACGGTGGTCGTATTGCAACAGGACCAAGGAATCCACGCACGAAACCCTCTGTTGAGCAACATATTCATAAATGGTCAGGATTAGGTTAGGGGGAGGTCAAAGGTTAAACAGTTAAATTCAGGATTAGGCCTCTCCTGTCAGATACCCCCTGACCTTTGACACTTCTGAAGGTCACTCAGGTCTGAAACTCAGCACACTCGTCACGCTCCCGGTCACAATGAACATACTAAATTATCAGCCTTCTGGCTCAAAGCCTTTATGAAATATTAAAGAAAAGCGTTTCCCTCCAATTTTGGAGAATTATGTGACTTATGGGGACCTGTGTTTTCCCCCATCCCCCGAGAAACCCCAGAGTCAGCACAGAGGGTGCGATCCGGCCCCGATACAAGAATACAAATAATGCGGTGTCAGTAGCTTAGTGGATAGTGCCGGCGCCCCATGTATAGAGGCGATGCCTCGCTGCAGCGGTCGCGAGTTCGACTCTGGCTTGCAACCCTTTGCTGCATGTCTTCCCCCCATTCTCTCTGTCTCCCCATTTCACACTGTCCTGTACATTAAAGGCAAAAAAGCCCCCAAAAAATAATCTTTAAAAATAAAAGAATACAAATAATAAACCCCTCAAGTCATTTAATTTTCTTACCTGGATGTCTCACAAAGTCAAATTCAAGGGGGTGTCAGGCACATACACGCTAACAGCCTCTGACACAGCTGGCCAGTTTGAAGCAAATTCTTTTCTAAAAGTCGTGGAAGTCTGATCTTCTAATATGTCGTTCAGTGGCCTGGGACGAGCAGAAAGGCGTTGGTTTGGTGTCGCTCAGACCTGTACTTTTTGATGGGCGGGCCTTCAAGTAATCGCCTTTTTGAAACTTCAAGCGTTTGCCATTAGCACAAAAAATGGACCAAATGACTTGAAACTTGGTGTGTGAACTCTATTTTAGACATAGATTGATGGCCTCCAGTCTCAAGCCAGTAGGCCTTTGGGAAAGCTAAGTAGCTCTACGGTGGTCGTATTGCAACAGGACCAAGGAATCCACGCACGAAACCCTCTGTTGAGCAACATATTCATAAATGGTCAGGATTAGGTTAGGGGGAGGTCAAAGGTTAAACAGTGAAATTCAGCATTAGGCCTCTCCTGTCAGATACCCCCTGACCTTTGACACTTCTGAAGGTCACTCAGGTCTGAAACTCAGCACACTCGTCACGCTCCCGGTCACAATGAACATACTAAATTATCAGCCTTCTGGCTCAAAGCCTTTATGAAATATTAAAGAAAAGCGTTTCCCTCCAATTTTGGAGATTTATGTGACTTATGGGGACCTGTGTTTTCCCCCATCCCCAGAGAAACCCCAGAGTCAGCACAGAGGGTGCGATCAGGCCCCGATACAAGAATACAAATAATAAACCCCTCAAGTCATTTCATTTTCTTAACTGGATGTCTCACAAAGTCAAATTCAAGAGGGTGTCAGGCACATACACGCTAACAGCCTCTGACACAGCTGGCCAGTTTGAAGCAAATTCTTTTCTAAAAGTCGTGGAAGTCTGATCTTCTAATATGTCGTTCAGTGGCCTGGGACGAGCAGAAAGGCGTTGGTTTGGTGTCGCTCAGACCTGTACTTTTTGATGGGCGGGCCTTCAAGTAATTGCCTTTTTGAAACTTCAAGCGTTTGCCATTAGCACAAAAATGGACCAAATGACTTGAAACTTGGTGTGTGAACTCTATTTTAGACATAGATTGATGGCCTCCAGTCTCAAGCCAGTAGGCCTTTGGGAAAGCTAAGTAGCTCTACGGTGGTCGTATTGCAACAGGACCAAGGAATCCACGCACATAACCCTCTGTTGAGTAACATATTCATAAATGGTCAGGATTAGGTTAGGGGGAGGTCAAAGGTTAAACAGTTAAATTCAGCATTAGGCCTCTCCTGTCAGATACCCCCTGACCTTTGACACTTCTGAAGGTCACTCAGGTCTGAAACTCAGCACACTCGTCACGCTCCTGGTCACAATGAACATACTAAATTATCAGCCTTCTGGCTCAAAGCCTTTATGAAATATTAAAGAAAAGCGTTTCCCTCAAATTTTGGAGATTTATGTGACTTATGGGGACCTTTGTTTTCCCCCATCCCCCGAGAAACCCCAGAGTCAGCACAGAGGGTGCGATCAGGCCCCGATACAAGAATACAAATAGTGGGGCGTCAGTAGCTTAGTGGATAGTGCCGGCGCCCCATGTATAAAGGCGATGCCTCGCTGCAGCGGTCGTGAGTTCGACTCTGGCTTGCAACCCTTTGCTGCATGTCGTCCCCCCCACTCTCTCTGTCTCCCCATTTCACACTGTCCTGTACATTAAAGGCAAAAAAGCCCCCAAAAAATAATCTTTAAAAATAAAAGAATACAAATAATAAACCCCTCAAGTCATTTAATTTTCTTAACTGGATGTCTCACAAAGTCAAATTCAAGAGGGTGTCAGACACATACACGCTAACAGCCTCTGACACAGCCGGCCAGTTTGAAGCAAATTCTTTTCTAAAAGTCGTGGAAGTCTGATCTTCTAATATGTCGTTCAGTGGCCTGGGACGAGCAGAAAGGCGTTGGTTTGGTGTCGCTCAGACCTGTACTTTTTGATGGGCGGGCCTTCAAGTAATCGCCTTTTTGAAACTTCAAGCGTTTGCCATTAGCACAAAAATGGACCAAATGACTTGAAACTTGGTGTGTGAACTCTATTTTAGACATACATTTATGGCCTCCAGTCTCAAGCCAGTAGGCCTTTGGGAAAGCTAAGTAGCTCTACGGTGGTCGTATTGCAACAGGACCAAGGAATCCACGCACGAAACCCTCTGTTGAGCAACATATTCATAAATGGTCAGGATTAGGTTAGGGGGAGGTCAAAGGTTAAACAGTGAAATTCAGCATTAGGCCTCTCCTGTCAGATATCCCCTGACCTTTGACACTTCTGAAGGTCACTCAGGTCTGAAACTCAGCACACTCGTCACGCTCCTGGTCACAATGAACATACTAAATTATCAGCCTTCTGGCTCAAAGCCTTTATGAAATATTAAAGAAAAGCGTTTCCCTCCAATTTTGGAGAATTATGTGACTTATGGGGACCTGTGTTTTCCCCCATCCCCCGAGAAACCCCAGAGTCAGCACAGAGGGTGCGATCAGGCCCCGATACAAGAATACAAATAGTGGGGCGTCAGTAGCTTAGTGGATAGTGCCGGCGCCCCATGTATAGAGGCGATGCCTCGCTGCAGCGGTCGTGAGTTCGACTCTGGCTTGCAACCCTTTGCTGCATGTCGCCCCCCCACTCTCTTTGTCTCCCCATTTCACACTGTCCTGTACATTAAAGGCAAAAAAGCCCCCAAAAAATAATCTTTAAAAATAAAAGAATACAAATAATAAACCCCTCAAGTCATTTAATTTTCTTACCTGGATGTCTCACAAAGTCAAATTCAAGAGGGTGTCAGGCACATACACGCTAACAGCCTCTGACACAGCTGGCCAGTTTGAAGCAAATTCTTTTCTAAAAGTCGTGGAAGTCTGATCTTCTAATATGTCGTTCAGTGGCCTGGGACGAGCAGAAAGGCGTTGGTTTGGTGTCGCTCAGACCTGTACTTTTTGATGGGCGGGCCTTCAAGTAATCGCCTTTTTGAAACTTCAAGCGTTTGCCATTAGCACAAAAATGGACCAAATGACTTGAAACTTGGTGTGTGAACTCTATTTTAGACATAGATTGATGGCCTCCAGTCTCAAGCCAGTAGGCCTTTGGGAAAGCTAAGTAGCTCTACGGTGGTCGTATTGCAACAGGACCAAGGAATCCACGCACGAAACCCTCTGTTGAGCAACATATTCATAAATGGTCAGGATTAGGTTAGGGGGAGGTCAAAGGTTAAACAGTTAAATTCAGCATTAGGCCTCTCCTGTCAGATACCCCCTGACCTTTGACACTTCTGAAGGTCACTCAGGTCTGAAACTCAGCACACTCGTCACGCTCCCGGTCACAATGAACATACTAAATTATCAGCCTTCTGGCTCAAAGCCTTTATGAAATATTAAAGAAAAGCGTTTCCCTCCAATTTTGGAGATTTATGTGACTTATGGGGACCTGTGTTTTCCCCCATCCCCCGAGAAACCCCAGAGTCAGCACAGAGGGTGCGATCAGGCCCCGATACAAGAATACAAATAATGGGGTGTCAGTAGCTTAGTGGATAGTGCCGACGCCCCATGTATAGAGGCGATGCCTCGCTGCAGCGGTCGTGAGTTCGACTCTGGCTTGCAACCCTTTGCTGCATGTCTTCCCCCCACTCTCTTTGTCTCCCCATTTCACACTGTCCTGTACATTAAAGGCAAAAAAGCCCAAAAAAATAATCTTTAAAAATAAAAATACAAATAATAAACCCCTCAAGTCATTTAATTTTCTTAACTGAATGTCTCACAAAGTCAAATTCAAGAGGGTGTCAGACACATACACGCTAACAGCCTCTGACACAGCTTGCCAGTTTGAAGCAAATTCTTTTCTAAAAGTCGTGGAAGTCTGATCTTCTAATATGTCGTTCAGTGGCCTGGGACGAGCAGAAAGGCGTTGGTTTGGTGTCGCTCAGACCTGTACTTTTTGATGGGCGGGCCTTCAAGTCATCGCCTTTTTGAAACTTCAAGCGTTTGCCATTAGCACAAAAATGGACGAAATGACTTGAAACTTGGTGTGTGAACTCTATTTTAGACATAGATTGATGGCCTCCAGTCTCAAGCCAGTAGGCCTTTGGGAAAGCTAAGTAGCTCTACGGTGGTCGTATTGCAACAGGACCAAGGAATCCACGCACGAAACCCTCTGTTGAGCAACATATTCATAAATGGTCAGGATTAGGTTAGGGGGAGGTCAAAGGTTAAACAGTGAAATTCAGCATTAGGCCTCTCCTGTCAGATACCCCCTGACCTTTGACACTTCTGAAGGTCACTCAGGTCTGAAACTCAGCACACTCGTCACGCTCCCGGTCACAATGAACATACTAAATTATCAGCCTTCTGGCTCAAAGCCTTTATGAAATATTAAAGAAAAGCGTTTCCCTCCAATTTTGGAGATTTATGTGACTTATGGGGACCTGTGTTTTCCCCCATCCCCCGAGAAACCCCAGAGTCAGCACAGAGGGTGCGATCAGGCCCCGATACAAGAATACAAATAGTGGGGCGTCAGTAGCTTAGTGGATAGTGCCGGCGCCCCATGTATAGAGGCGATGCCTCGCTGCAGCGGTCGTGAGTTCGACTCTGGCTTGCAACCCTTTGCTGCATGTCGTCCCCCCCACTCTCTCTGTCTCCCCATTTCACACTGTCCTGTACATTAAAGGCAAAAAAGCCCCCAAAAAAATAATTTTTAAAAATAAAAGAATACAAATAATAAACCCCTCAAGTCATTTAATTTTCTTAACTGGATGTCTCACAAAGTCAAATTCAAGAGGGTGTCAGACACATACACCCTAACAGCCTCTGACACAGCTGGCCAGTTTGAAGCAAATTCTTTTCTAAAAGTCGTGGAAGTCTGATCTTCTAATATGTCGTTCAGTGGCCTGGGACGAGCAGAAAGGCGTTGGTTTGGTGTCGCTCAGACCTGTACTTTTTGATGGGCGGGCCTTCAAGTAATCGCGTTTTTGAAACTTCAAGCGTTTGCCATTAGCACAAAAATGGACCAAATGACTTGAAACTTGGTGTGTCAACTCTATTTTAGACATAGATTGATGGCCTCCAGTCTCAAGCCAGTAGGCCTTTGGGAAAGCTAAGTAGCTCTACGGTGGTCGTATTGCAACAGGACCAAGGAATCCACGCACGAAACCCTCTGTTGAGCAACATATTCATAAATGGTCAGGATTAGGTTAGGGGGAGGTCAAAGGTTAAACAGTTAAATTCAGGATTAGGCCTCTCCTGTCAGATACCCCCTGACCTTTGACACTTCTGAAGGTCACTCAGGTCTGAAACTCAGCACACTCGTCACGCTCCCGGTCACAATGAACATACTAAATTATCAGCCTTCTGGCTCAAAGCCTTTATGAAATATTAAAGAAAAGCGTTTCCCTCCAATTTTGGAGAATTATGTGACTTATGGGGACCTGTGTTTTCCCCCATCCCCCGAGAAACCCCAGAGTCAGCACAGAGGGTGCGATCCGGCCCCGATACAAGAATACAAATAATGCGGTGTCAGTAGCTTAGTGGATAGTGCCGGCGCCCCATGTATAGAGGCGATGCCTCGCTGCAGCGGTCGCGAGTTCGACTCTGGCTTGCAACCCTTTGCTGCATGTCTTCCCCCCATTCTCTCTGTCTCCCCATTTCACACTGTCCTGTACATTAAAGGCAAAAAAGCCCCCAAAAAATAATCTTTAAAAATAAAAGAATACAAATAATAAACCCCTCAAGTCATTTAATTTTCTTACCTGGATGTCTCACAAAGTCAAATTCAAGGGGGTGTCAGGCACATACACGCTAACAGCCTCTGACACAGCTGGCCAGTTTGAAGCAAATTCTTTTCTAAAAGTCGTGGAAGTCTGATCTTCTAATATGTCGTTCAGTGGCCTGGGACGAGCAGAAAGGCGTTGGTTTGGTGTCGCTCAGACCTGTACTTTTTGATGGGCGGGCCTTCAAGTAATCGCCTTTTTGAAACTTCAAGCGTTTGCCATTAGCACAAAAAATGGACCAAATGACTTGAAACTTGGTGTGTGAACTCTATTTTAGACATAGATTGATGGCCTCCAGTCTCAAGCCAGTAGGCCTTTGGGAAAGCTAAGTAGCTCTACGGTGGTCGTATTGCAACAGGACCAAGGAATCCACGCACGAAACCCTCTGTTGAGCAACATATTCATAAATGGTCAGGATTAGGTTAGGGGGAGGTCAAAGGTTAAACAGTGAAATTCAGCATTAGGCCTCTCCTGTCAGATACCCCCTGACCTTTGACACTTCTGAAGGTCACTCAGGTCTGAAACTCAGCACACTCGTCACGCTCCCGGTCACAATGAACATACTAAATTATCAGCCTTCTGGCTCAAAGCCTTTATGAAATATTAAAGAAAAGCGTTTCCCTCCAATTTTGGAGATTTATGTGACTTATGGGGACCTGTGTTTTCCCCCATCCCCAGAGAAACCCCAGAGTCAGCACAGAGGGTGCGATCAGGCCCCGATACAAGAATACAAATAATAAACCCCTCAAGTCATTTCATTTTCTTAACTGGATGTCTCACAAAGTCAAATTCAAGAGGGTGTCAGGCACATACACGCTAACAGCCTCTGACACAGCTGGCCAGTTTGAAGCAAATTCTTTTCTAAAAGTCGTGGAAGTCTGATCTTCTAATATGTCGTTCAGTGGCCTGGGACGAGCAGAAAGGCGTTGGTTTGGTGTCGCTCAGACCTGTACTTTTTGATGGGCGGGCCTTCAAGTAATTGCCTTTTTGAAACTTCAAGCGTTTGCCATTAGCACAAAAATGGACCAAATGACTTGAAACTTGGTGTGTGAACTCTATTTTAGACATAGATTGATGGCCTCCAGTCTCAAGCCAGTAGGCCTTTGGGAAAGCTAAGTAGCTCTACGGTGGTCGTATTGCAACAGGACCAAGGAATCCACGCACATAACCCTCTGTTGAGTAACATATTCATAAATGGTCAGGATTAGGTTAGGGGGAGGTCAAAGGTTAAACAGTTAAATTCAGCATTAGGCCTCTCCTGTCAGATACCCCCTGACCTTTGACACTTCTGAAGGTCACTCAGGTCTGAAACTCAGCACACTCGTCACGCTCCTGGTCACAATGAACATACTAAATTATCAGCCTTCTGGCTCAAAGCCTTTATGAAATATTAAAGAAAAGCGTTTCCCTCAAATTTTGGAGATTTATGTGACTTATGGGGACCTTTGTTTTCCCCCATCCCCCGAGAAACCCCAGAGTCAGCACAGAGGGTGCGATCAGGCCCCGATACAAGAATACAAATAGTGGGGCGTCAGTAGCTTAGTGGATAGTGCCGGCGCCCCATGTATAGAGGCGATGCCTCGCTGCAGCGGTCGTGAGTTCGACTCTGGCTTGCAACCCTTTGCTGCATGTCGTCCCCCCCACTCTCTCTGTCTCCCCATTTCACACTGTCCTGTACATTAAAGGCAAAAAAGCCCCCAAAAAATAATCTTTAAAAATAAAAGAATACAAATAATAAACCCCTCAAGTCATTTAATTTTCTTAACTGGATGTCTCACAAAGTCAAATTCAAGAGGGTGTCAGACACATACACGCTAACAGCCTCTGACACAGCCGGCCAGTTTGAAGCAAATTCTTTTCTAAAAGTCGTGGAAGTCTGATCTTCTAATATGTCGTTCAGTGGCCTGGGACGAGCAGAAAGGCGTTGGTTTGGTGTCGCTCAGACCTGTACTTTTTGATGGGCGGGCCTTCAAGTAATCGCCTTTTTGAAACTTCAAGCGTTTGCCATTAGCACAAAAATGGACCAAATGACTTGAAACTTGGTGTGTGAACTCTATTTTAGACATACATTTATGGCCTCCAGTCTCAAGCCAGTAGGCCTTTGGGAAAGCTAAGTAGCTCTACGGTGGTCGTATTGCAACAGGACCAAGGAATCCACGCACGAAACCCTCTGTTGAGCAACATATTCATAAATGGTCAGGATTAGGTTAGGGGGAGGTCAAAGGTTAAACAGTGAAATTCAGCATTAGGCCTCTCCTGTCAGATATCCCCTGACCTTTGACACTTCTGAAGGTCACTCAGGTCTGAAACTCAGCACACTCGTCACGCTCCTGGTCACAATGAACATACTAAATTATCAGCCTTCTGGCTCAAAGCCTTTATGAAATATTAAAGAAAAGCGTTTCCCTCCAATTTTGGAGAATTATGTGACTTATGGGGACCTGTGTTTTCCCCCATCCCCCGAGAAACCCCAGAGTCAGCACAGAGGGTGCGATCAGGCCCCGATACAAGAATACAAATAGTGGGGCGTCAGTAGCTTAGTGGATAGTGCCGGCGCCCCATGTATAGAGGCGATGCCTCGCTGCAGCGGTCGTGAGTTCGACTCTGGCTTGCAACCCTTTGCTGCATGTCGCCCCCCCACTCTCTTTGTCTCCCCATTTCACACTGTCCTGTACATTAAAGGCAAAAAAGCCCCCAAAAAATAATCTTTAAAAATAAAAGAATACAAATAATAAACCCCTCAAGTCATTTAATTTTCTTACCTGGATGTCTCACAAAGTCAAATTCAAGAGGGTGTCAGGCACATACACGCTAACAGCCTCTGACACAGCTGGCCAGTTTGAAGCAAATTCTTTTCTAAAAGTCGTGGAAGTCTGATCTTCTAATATGTCGTTCAGTGGCCTGGGACGAGCAGAAAGGCGTTGGTTTGGTGTCGCTCAGACCTGTACTTTTTGATGGGCGGGCCTTCAAGTAATCGCCTTTTTGAAACTTCAAGCGTTTGCCATTAGCACAAAAATGGACCAAATGACTTGAAACTTGGTGTGTGAACTCTATTTTAGACATAGATTGATGGCCTCCAGTCTCAAGCCAGTAGGCCTTTGGGAAAGCTAAGTAGCTCTACGGTGGTCGTATTGCAACAGGACCAAGGAATCCACGCACGAAACCCTCTGTTGAGCAACATATTCATAAATGGTCAGGATTAGGTTAGGGGGAGGTCAAAGGTTAAACAGTTAAATTCAGCATTAGGCCTCTCCTGTCAGATACCCCCTGACCTTTGACACTTCTGAAGGTCACTCAGGTCTGAAACTCAGCACACTCGTCACGCTCCCGGTCACAATGAACATACTAAATTATCAGCCTTCTGGCTCAAAGCCTTTATGAAATATTAAAGAAAAGCGTTTCCCTCCAATTTTGGAGATTTATGTGACTTATGGGGACCTGTGTTTTCCCCCATCCCCCGAGAAACCCCAGAGTCAGCACAGAGGGTGCGATCAGGCCCCGATACAAGAATACAAATAATGGGGTGTCAGTAGCTTAGTGGATAGTGCCGACGCCCCATGTATAGAGGCGATGCCTCGCTGCAGCGATCGTGAGTTCGACTCTGGCTTGCAACCCTTTGCTGCATGTCTTCCCCCCACTCTCTTTGTCTCCCCATTTCACACTGTCCTGTACATTAAAGGCAAAAAAGCCCAAAAAAATAATCTTTAAAAATAAAAATACAAATAATAAACCCCTCAAGTCATTTAATTTTCTTAACTGAATGTCTCACAAAGTCAAATTCAAGAGGGTGTCAGACACATACACGCTAACAGCCTCTGACACAGCTGGCCAGTTTGAAGCAAATTCTTTTCTAAAAGTCGTGGAAGTCTGATCTTCTAATATGTCGTTCAGTGGCCTGGGACGAGCAGAAAGGCGTTGGTTTGGTGTCGCTCAGACCTGTACTTTTTGATGGGCGGGCCTTCAAGTCATCGCCTTTTTGAAACTTCAAGCGTTTGCCATTAGCACAAAAATGGACGAAATGACTTGAAACTTGGTGTGTGAACTCTATTTTAGACATAGATTGATGGCCTCCAGTCTCAAGCCAGTAGGCCTTTGGGAAAGCTAAGTAGCTCTACGGTGGTCGTATTGCAACAGGACCAAGGAATCCACGCACGAAACCCTCTGTTGAGCAACATATTCATAAATGGTCAGGATTAGGTTAGGGGGAGGTCAAAGGTTAAACAGTGAAATTCAGCATTAGGCCTCTCCTGTCAGATACCCCCTGACCTTTGACACTTCTGAAGGTCACTCAGGTCTGAAACTCAGCACACTCGTCACGCTCCCGGTCACAATGAACATACTAAATTATCAGCCTTCTGGCTCAAAGCCTTTATGAAATATTAAAGAAAAGCGTTTCCCTCCAATTTTGGAGATTTATGTGACTTATGGGGACCTGTGTTTTCCCCCATCCCCCGAGAAACCCCAGAGTCAGCACAGAGGGTGCGATCAGGCCCCGATACAAGAATACAAATAGTGGGGCGTCAGTAGCTTAGTGGATAGTGCCGGCGCCCCATGTATAGAGGCGATGCCTCGCTGCAGCGGTCGTGAGTTCGACTCTGGCTTGCAACCCTTTGCTGCATGTCGTCCCCCCCACTCTCTCTGTCTCCCCATTTCACACTGTCCTGTACATTAAAGGCAAAAAAGCCCCCAAAAAAATAATCTTTAAAAATAAAAGAATACAAATAATAAACCCCTCAAGTCATTTAATTTTCTTAACTGGATGTCTCACAAAGTCAAATTCAAGAGGGTGTCAGACACATACACCCTAACAGCCTCTGACACAGCTGGCCAGTTTGAAGCAAATTCTTTTCTAAAAGTCGTGGAAGTCTGATCTTCTAATATGTCGTTCAGTGGCCTGGGACGAGCAGAAAGGCGTTGGTTTGGTGTCGCTCAGACCTGTACTTTTTGATGGGCGGGCCTTCAAGTAATCGCGTTTTTGAAACTTCAAGCGTTTGCCATTAGCACAAAAATGGACCAAATGACTTGAAACTTGGTGTGTGAACTCTATTTTAGACATAGATTGATGGCCTCCAGTCTCAAGCCAGTAGGCCTTTGGGAAAGCTAAGTAGCTCTACGGTGGTCGTATTGCAACAGGACCAAGGAATCCACGCACGAAACCCTCTGTTGAGCAACATATTCATAAATGGTCAGGATTAGGTTAGGGGGAGGTCAAAGGTTAAACAGTTAAATTCAGGATTAGGCCTCTCCTGTCAGATACCCCCTGACCTTTGACACTTCTGAAGGTCACTCAGGTCTGAAACTCAGCACACTCGTCACGCTCCCGGTCACAATGAACATACTAAATTATCAGCCTTCTGGCTCAATGCCTTTATGAAATATTAAAGAAAAGTGTTTCCCTCCAATTTTGGAGAATTATGTGACTTATGGGGACCTGTGTTTTCCCCCATCCCCCGAGAAACCCCAGAGTCAGCACAGAGGGTGCGATCCGGCCCCGATACAAGAATACAAATAATGCGGTGTCAGTAGCTTAGTGGATAGTGCCGGCGCCCCATGTATAGAGGCGATGCCTCGCTGCAGCGGTCGTGAGTTCGACTCTGGCTTGCAACCCTTTGCTGCATGTCGTCCCCCCACTCTCTCTGTCTCCCCATTTCACACTGTCCTGTACATTAAAGGCAAAAAAGCCCAAAAAAATAATCTTTAAAAATACAAATAATAAACCCCTCAAGTCATTTAATTTTCTTAACTGAATGTCTCACAAAGTCAAATTCAAGAGGGTGTCAGACACATACACGCTAACAGCCTCTGACACAGCTGGCCAGTTTGAAGCAAATTCTTTTCTAAAAGTCGTGGAAGTCTGATCTTCTACTATGTCGTTCAGTGGCCTGGGACGAGCAGAAAGGCGTTGGTTTGGTGTCGCTCAGACCTGTACTTTTTGATGGGGGGGCCTTCAAGTCATCGCCTTTTCGAAACTTCAAGCGTTTGCCATTAGCACAAAAATGGACCAAATGACTTGAAACTTGGTGTGTGAACTCTATTTTAGACATAGATTGATGGCCTCCAGTCTCAAGCCAGTAGGCCTTTGGGAAAGCTAAGTAGCTCTACGGTGGTCGTATTGCAACAGGACCAAGGAATCCACGCACGAAACCCTCTGTTGAGCAACATATTCATAAATGGTCAGGATTAGGTTAGGGGGAGGTCAAAGGTTAAACAGTTAAATTCAGGATTAGGCCTCTCCTGTCAGATACCCCCTGACCTTTGACACTTCTGAAGGTCACTCAGGTCTGAAACTCAGCACACTCGTCACGCTCCCGGTCACAATGAACATACTAAATTATCAGCCTTCTGGCTCAAAGCCTTTATGAAATATTAAAGAAAAGCGTTTCCCTCCAATTTTGGAGAATTATGTGACTTATGGGGACCTGTGTTTTCCCCCATCCCCCGAGAAACCCCAGAGTCAGCACAGAGGGTGCGATCCGGCCCCGATACAAGAATACAAATAATGCGGTGTCAGTAGCTTAGTGGATAGTGCCGGCGCCCCATGTATAGAGGCGATGCCTCGCTGCAGCGGTCGTGAGTTCAACTCTGGCTTGCAACCCTTTGCTGCATGTCGTCCCCCCACTCTCTTTGTCTCCCCATTTCACACTGTCCTGTACATTAAAGGCAAAAAAGCCCCCAAAAAAATAATCTTTAAAAATAAAAGAATACAAATAATAAACCCCTCAAGTCATTTCATTTTCTTAACTGGATGTCTCACAAAGTCAAATTCAAGAGGGTGTCAGGCACATACACGCTAACAGCCTCTGACACAGCTGGCCAGTTTGAAGCAAATTCTTTTCTAAAAGTCGTGGAAGTCTGATCTTCTAATATGTCGTTCAGTGGCCTGGGACGAGCAGAAAGGCGTTGGTTTGGTGTCGCTCAGACCTGTACTTTTTGATGGGCGGGCCTTCAAGTAATCGCCTTTTTGAAACTTCAAGCGTTTGCCATTAGCACAAAAATGGACGAAATGACTTGAAACTTGGTGTGTGAACTCTATTTTAGACATAGATTGATGGCCTCCAGTCTCAAGCCAGTAGGCCTTTGGGAAAGCTAAGTAGCACTACGGTGGTCGTATTGCAACAGGACCAAGGAATCCACGCACGAAACCCTCTGTTGAGCAACATATTCATAAATGGTCAGGATTAGGTTAGGGGGAGGTCAAAGGTTAAACAGTTAAATTCAGGATTAGGCCTCTCCTGTCAGATACCCCCTGACCTTTGACACTTCTGAAGGTCACTCAGGTCTGAAACTCAGCACACTCGTCACGCTCCCGGTCACAATGAACATTCTAAATTATCAGCCTTCTGGCTCAATGCCTTTATGAAATATTAAAGAAAAGTGTTTCCCTCCAATTTTGGAGAATTATGTGACTTATGGGGACCTGTGTTTTCCCCCATCCCCCGAGAAACCCCAGAGTCAGCACAGAGGGTGCGATCCGGCCCCGATACAAGAATACAAATAATGCGGTGTCAGTAGCTTAGTGGATAGTGCCGGCGCCCCATGTATAGAGGCGATGCCTCGCTGCAGCGGTCGTGAGTTCGACTCTGGCTTGCAACCCTTTGCTGCATGTCGTCCCCCCACTCTCTCTGTCTCCCCATTTCACACTGTCCTGTACATTAAAGGCAAAAAAGCCCCCAAAAATAATCTTTAAAAATACAAATAATAAACCCCTCAAGTCATTTAATTTTCTTAACTGAATGTCTCACAAAGTCAAATTCAAGAGGGTGTCAGACACATACACCCTAACAGCCTCTGACACAGCTGGCCAGTTTGAAGCAAATTCTTTTCTAAAAGTCGTGGAAGTCTGATCTTCTAATATGTCGTTCAGTGGCCTGGGACGAGCAGAAAGGCGTTGGTTTGGTGTCGCTCAGACCTGTACTTTTTGATGGGCGGGCCTTCAAGTAATCGCCTTTTTGAAACTTCAAGCGTTTGCCATTAGCACAAAAATGGACGAAATGACTTGAAACTTGGTGTGTGAACTCTATTTTAGACATAGATTGATGGCCTCCAGTCTCAAGCCAGTAGGCCTTTGGGAAAGCTAAGTAGCTCTACGGTGGTCGTATTGCAACAGGACCAAGGAATCCACGCACGAAACCCTCTGTTGAGCAACATATTCATAAATGGTCAGGATTAGGTTAGGGGGAGGTCAAAGGTTAAACAGTGAAATTCAGCATTAGGCCTCTCCTGTCAGATACCCCCTGACCTTTGACACTTCTGAAGGTCACTCAGGTCTGAAACTCAGCACACTCGTCACGCTCCCGGTCACAATGAACATACTAAATTATCAGCCTTCTGGCTCAAAGCCTTTATGAAATATTAAAGAAAAGCGTTTCCCTCAAATTTTGGAGATTTATGTGACTTATGGGGACCTGTGTTTTCCCCCATCCCCCGAGAAACCCCAGAGTCAGCACAGAGGGTGCGATCAGGCCCCGATACAAGAATACAAATAATGCGGTGTCAGTAGCTTAGTGGATAGTGCCGGCGCCCCATGTATAGAGGCGATGCCTCGCTGCAGCGGTCGCGAGTTCAACTCTGGCTTGCAACCCTTTGCTGCATGTCGTCCCCCCACTCTCTTTGTCTCCCCATTTCACACTGTCCTGTACATTAAAGGCAAAAAAGCCCCCAAAAATAATCTTTAAAAATAAAAATACAAATAATAAACCCCTCAAGTCATTTAATTTTCTTAACTGAATGTCTCAAACAAACGCTAACAGCCTCTGACACAGCCGGCCAGTTTGAAGCAAATTCTTTTCTAAAAGTCGTGGACGTTTGATCCTTTAATATGTTGTTCAGTGGCCTGGGACGAGCAGAAAGTCGCTGTCCCTCCCACTTATCTCTACCCCACCCACCCCTCTTATTGTATGTGTGAATTGCAACCCCCAATCTATAGCCATTTCACTCTCTCCCGTATCTCAGCTGTCTCTCTCTCTCTCTCTCTCTCTCTCTCTCTGTCATATCTGACCTGGGCCGATCTGTTCCACAGGCCCAAGCTGGGTTTGGCTGGGACCCCCCACCCCCAGAAAGAGAGAGGGGGCACAGAGGATGCGACTGGGAAGTGTTGTTTCCTCCATCTTTGTTCCTATTGGGTCCATTTTTGGGCCCTATGATCCCAACAGATACTACGTGAAAGTAAAAATATGTATTACAATTATTTTTAATATTTGCTTAATTTTATTTGTTTTGTGATGTGTTATTTCATGGATATATTCATAAATTATAAACCCTTTCATGACCTATTTTAATGATGGAGCGCTAATATTGTCATACAAAATGTTGAAAAATTGCATTAGATCAAAAATTAAAATCATAATCTCATTTACTGCTACTATTATTGGAAAAGTCATATGCCTCACTTTGCAGTGTCCACACTGATTTGTTTGCATGAAGTCTTTTTTTTTATTAGCATTTAACAAATTAATAACAAACCATCCCTCCCTTCCCCCCACCTGAATTTGATGGATGCGCTTGTCTTTCAAAATAAAAGCACCACGCTGATAAAAATGTGATTAAACTTTTTAATTTAAAGAATATAATGTGCATGAAAAGCCCCAAACCATTCAGCTAATCGATTTTCTTATGTCCCTCATCACCCAAAATCGATGGTGCGCCACAATTCAAAGTTTTACTTTGGTGAACACTTTTACTTTGGCGAATTTAGTGAATGCCGTCTGCTCTCTAGACCGGAAACAGAATCTAGAGCCAGGCTCGTACGGGAAGACGCCGGTGAAACGAGGCTATGTTGCGTCTCACTGCTTGAGGAATAGAAGAGGAGTTTTTCAGAAGGAAGAATCACAGACCGGGCCACCACAACAAGTTCTCCACTAAATCCGGAGCTGTGTATGGACGGGAGGAGTTGATTTATTTTTAACTTTTAGGATCTGACAACCTGTATGTTACTTTAGCAGCTACACGTTAGCATGTTGCTGCTGGAGGAAATAACACAAGCCGTGCCACCGCACCAAGTTCTCCGGGCGGCAGGAGTTCTCTTCGGAGCTGTTTATGGATGAAGGGAGTTTACTTTTTGGACTTTATGGATCCAACAACCTAATGTTAGCTGGAGCTAACCCCAGAGTTACAGACCCTCAGCTCAGCAGTCTACCTCATCCGCTGCTGAAACGTCTTAAATGCCGGTGGTGAGTTTATATAATTTAAAGTTATGAAGTGTGTAGATATTTATACATTCATTCATTCATTCATCTTCTAACCGCTTCATCCTCGTGAGGGTCGCGGGGGGGCTGGAGCCTATCCCAGCTGACATCAGGCATACATATAAATAATAATATCGCTGTCATATTCATGCCGTTAGATGACGTTATTTTGAGTGAGCAGCTAAAATGATATCTGAACTCCATTCAGAAAACTTTTTTGCTTGTTGTCATGCTTTGCTCTCCCATGCCATCACTTGTGGGGACGAAAAGGAGTAAGCCCACTCCACTTGTGGGGACCATTTGACTTGTGGGTGTGTATGTGCGCGTATCATGGAGAAAAAGTTGTTGTGGTCACCATGTTTACCCTGGGAGGTTGCCGTTTGTCATAGAGGATGACTGTGAGTTTGTTAAGGTGTAATGAGCACTGTCACATGTCAACTGGCTGTGAAGGGACTGTTGCAGGGTGAGCACCTGAGTTCTCGAAACCACAGCCTGTAGAAGCCACGCATGTCACTATAATAGTACTCCCATTAAGCTGGCCTGCCTTCCCTCCCACCAGAAGCTGCCTTCATCAGCTCTTGTTAACCATTTCCATGTTTTGCATATTCTGTGTTGTAAACTGTTTTCTTGTCTGTATACAACATCTATTGCACGTCTGCCTGTCCTGGGTGAGGGATCCCCTCCTCTGTTGCTCACCCTGAGGTTTCTCCAATTTTTTCCCTGTTAAAGGTTTTCCTGGGAGTTTTTCTTCAGTTGATGTAAGGGTTTAAGGGCAGAGGATGTTGTTATGATAGACAAACTGTTTGTAAAAATGGGTTATACAAATAAAATTGCCTTGCCTAATAGGTAATGAAATTTTGACACAGGTATTCAAAGTGTGCGTTGTTGCTTTTTCAACTTGTTCAGACATTTACAACCAAGCTGTAAAATCACACATCAAGCATGTGTTTATCTCCTTATTGGGACTCAGAAGTAAACAGGACTTGGCTCTAATGTCAATTTGGGGGGTTGTTTTTATTCGCAGGCATGAAACAGATAATCAGGCTTTTTTTCCCCCTGCATATTAATTTTGGTGGTGGCTGCCACCGCCTAAAATGGTCAGTGTGGGCTGAAACTAACACAATTCAGTATAATCATCCGACATGCTTATTAGTTTCTCTCAGATTTTAAAGTGAAACTGTGTGTTTGTGTTTTCCTGTTTTTATGATCGGGTCCGTTCATTTTGAGAGGTTAAATAAATAAGATGCAGTATGTTGTTGTAGTAATAATAATAATAATAATAATAATAATAATAATGATAGTAATAAGAGTAATATAGATAATTATGATAATAATGATGATTAGGGATGCAAATTATCAATTAATTCATTAATTGATAGTTGTTTAATCTTATCGATCGATGATCGATTAATTGATGTGTGGTGATTTTCCTGAGAAGCTGAATTTCCCTGTGAATCAATAGGTTCTATCTATATATAACATAAAAAGCTATATCTTCCTTATGATAAACAGAAAAAATGCAAATCATATTCCTTAATAAAAGATTTATTTTGGCATATATTTGAGGAAAGCATTTTGGTAGCATATCAAAGATATTCTGAACAGTAAATATCAGTATTACGCAGGCTACTTAACATGAAAATAAATTAGTGCACTGTCTCTTAGCAGCATAATAAAATCAATAAAATAAATTCTGAAAAGAAAATTAAATAAGGTTAATGTAATACATTGTGCACTGTCTCATCTGTCACGTGGAATATTAGCAGCATTTATAATCCCTGGGAAATGTGACAATCTTACAATAACATTAGTAGACGAGGACTGGACTATTGTAGCTCTAGTTAACTAAAAATATAGACTGCCTGAAAACAACAACAAAAAAACATCCCTGAGAAAGATATATGTGCTCACCTGCCTAAAACAGAACCAAAAACACATTCCTGGTGCTCCTCATAAAATAGATACTACAGACCTATTTTTGTTCAAGAATATCAGCATATCAACATGGTCAGGAGTAAGTCAGCCTGTTTACAGTAAGGCCAGCTGCTGAGAATACACGCTCAGCTGGGACTGACATGCTTGGTATGGCCAAGTACGTTCGTGTCAGGTTTGCCAGCCAAACCTTCCTTCATTGACTTTGGGACTAGAATCAAGGAGTGGTGGCGGATCCTTCAGAAAGCTGTCCACTTCTTTTTCTACGTCATCGGTGCTCCTCGTGGCATAGTTTTCACCCATTAGATAAGCACAAGCACTGCGTCTCTGAAGCACAGCTCCCTGGACTGGCAAATCACAGATGGAGAATGATTGACAAATTTTTCACTTTAAGCCCTGACGCTGTCATATTTGTGTAGGAATTAAGCTACAATACATGACATATGTTGTTTTAATTAATAAATACAGTGTGAATAAAGATCACATAACATAAAACTGCAGTCTTTGTTCATTGATAGCCCCTTAAATTAAACAATTTTTATAGGGCAAGCAAAAACTGACTTCGGGCAAGTAAATCTCTGACCAACTTGCCCGACTAGGCAAGTGAAAAAAAACCTTAGCATTGAACCCTGACTATTAATCATTAATAGTGGTCCATTATTAATTGCTTAGTTGCTATTAATTATTAATTAGATAGACAGTAGAAGCAGTTAAAAAAACAACTGTCAAACATAAAGTGCTTTTTGTGCATACAGTTAAAAAGATCTGCAATAATTCCACAATAATTTAATTAATGGACCTAGCTTACCTTCATCCTTTCACCCAGTGAAGTGCGCACTCTGGATTTGAATTCCCCCACTTTGCTGGTGTCTCCCTCTTCTGTCTTGAGATGCATGTTGATCAGGCTGAAGGTGATGGGATACGTGTCTGATATGGACACCTCAGTCTCAGTAGACATAACGGTAGTTGCACACTTGAGTGTTTCCAGCACTGGCGCCACATCTTCCATCAACTGCCAGTACTCATCTCTCAACTCCAGTGTCCTCGCATCTGTGAGTTTGGTCACTATGCGGTCTGATAGTACAGCAGACACGGCCGTTAGTCTGCTAAACATGTCACAGACAGAATTCCACCAGGTTTTACAGGATTGGATGAGTTTATTAGATGGCAGCTGCATCTGTTTCTGTTTTGCTTCGAGTGCTTTGTTTGCTGGATTGCTATGATTGAAGTGTTGTACCAGTCTGCTGGCAGCAACAATGACTCGGTTAATGTAGGTAGCGAACCCGTTATTAATGGCCAGCTGCAGAGTATGCGTGAAGCATGGAACCAAGTTCCAACTGACTCGTGTGGGACTTTATGCTGAGACAGTATTCTATGCATTGTCATGTACACAAGCAACTACACGCCCGGTGAGTCCCCATGTTTCCACAGCTTCGTTCAACGACGCTTTCTGTATTTAAGGAAGTCCAACAGTTGGTTGTGAGGGCCACATTCGCGGTTGTGAGTTGTGTTTTCAACCCGACCTTCTTCCTCACGTAGCTTGGGTAGTTATGGTAATTCTAGAGGGGATATTATACCCTGGCTCGATGTACTTTATCAATGCTTGAAATCCCTGTCCTTCAACGACGTTTATTGGCAGCATGTCTGTTGTAATCATGTTACATATTCTCTCTCCCATCTGAGCAGGTATTATACACTGCAGGTCTCACAGTGAACAGCCTGCACACCAGGCTCATCTCAGAGCGTGTTCACATGTTGTTTCTTTTTTAATAAAACCCCGTAGACAAGTTGTCCACTATGCCGAGGACTGAGGCAGGACTGACCTGATTACATAGATCTTCCTTTAAAACAAACTGTTTAAAACCGCTGATCAGCAGAGGTCTTTTTTTGTAGTTGGAGCGCCGAGAGGGTTCATGTGTGTCTAAGTTTTGATAATCTGTTGGCCATTGCCACTGACACCATTGATGCCAGAACGGCTGCATGACGATGTGGTTGCTGGTCACTCAGCTCGGCCATAATGCCCGCACAACTGCTCCGGTTCCACCACAATGCCCCACCAGACCTGCATGACAATGCAGTTGCTTGCCGTAGAGGCTGCTCCACTTGGCCACCCCCGTCTGCTATGCAATACAGACACTCAATTGAGCCTTTTTATACTTATCAGTTAACAGTTATTAGTCGGTTAAGGAGCGTCAGTTATCAGTCAGGAAAAAAAAATCAAAATGTGCATCCCTAGTCACAAGCACAACACGCTAGCTCGGCAGCTAACATTAATTGTTACAAACAAGCTAAAGAGAAGGCTGTCTTGTATATCATCTTACCATTTGACTAAAATCCTGCAAACTCTTCTATACTCCTGACTGAGACAAGCAGCTCCTCCCTCTGCAGAACTCACAGCAGAGAACAGGACACAGAGGAGAGATATCCATTCCTCTACAATTCACTCAGTTTTTGATGTCAGGAACGCACTCAGAATTACCCATGCACCGTGTAATATATTCCATCTATGAAAATAAAAAAGATTTTTTTTTCATATTTAACTTAGAGAACCACCACTCATCGTATTTAATCTAGTAATAGATTTCATCGAGTGTTTCAGTGACGGTGAGCTGCCACTGCTTTATTATTACCGCCGCTACGTCAGAGTTGGGGCAGATACACAGTAATGGCCCCTTTCCACTGCACAGTTGCAGCTCTACTCGGCTTGGCTCCACTCAACTTGGTTTAGGTGCTTTTCCATTACAGCTGAGTTCTTCATAGTCCCTCTTCAGCGTGGGCGGGGTCGTCATATCACGGCGGCTACAGCCACGTCATCTTGCTCTCTTTCGTCTGCACCTCAATCACGGGCCACACAACTTTTTTTTCCCACAACTCATATAAACAGTCACCTGTTACCGTTACCGTACCAATGAGCTAACATGTCGTTTTTGGTTTATAATCTCCTCTCCTTCAGCGTCATGTTCTCGCTACAGCTGTTCTGTTGTAACTGAACTACAAAGCAGTTAAATGATTGGCTGTTTGCCTGTCACTCGTAGCATTCAGGGATGTTTCAAAGTCCAACATCCTCGAGTTTTACACTGCTGACTTCATCATATCACCGGAACAGACGTGTCCTGCGACCCATAGTAATCCAGTATCCTAACCCACACATTAAAATTATGATATAAACAATAAAGGGTTATATCGTACAGTAGACATTTTTATATAGCACTATGATATATATCGTAATATCGCACAGCACTAGGCCCACCCATTTTTATCAAGCCCATCTAAAATGTCATGTCTGCCTGTGCCACTGGGGAGAGGCTGAGAGGCATAGACACATCCAGTATTGCTTTAACTTTTTGCAAACCTTTTGATATCCTACATTTGAGTTATCCTCTCTTGGAATCAATCTGATCAGTCATTCACTTACTATCTGAGCTGTTTACACTTGTACATGGTGGAATATATTCTATATATCTCATTCAGCAGCAAAAATGATCCACTGCCTCAATAAACAGTCATTGTTCAGGGCAGCTGCTATTGCTTTTTTTTTTTTTAACTTGCTGCTGTTTTGAAGCGGTGCCAACCTCTATGGCAAGCCGTTTTAACATTTAATCGCTAGACTGGATATTCATTACTGATATCTGCAACATAATTTTGCCTAGTCAAAACTCTTATTCAAGATATCTGTAATTAGATTTTGACTAGTCAAAACTCTAATTACAGATATCTGGAATTCAGTTTTGACTAGTAAGATTCAAACTATTTTTGCCATTCATGTGTATGGGGTTTGTCATTATAGATATCTACAATGTAGTTGTGGCTATCTGAATTGTGGATATCTGTAATTCCAGTTTGAGATATCTACAATTTAATTTTGACTAGTCATAATTCAATTTCAAGATATCTTTAATTATCATCATTGAAGATATCTACATGGTCCTTTCTAGATATCGTGAATTGAGTTTCAGATAGTCAAAATGACATTGTAGATATCCGCAACTGAATTATGACTAGTCAAAATGACGTTGTAGATATCTACATTGTCATTTTGACTAGTCATAATGGCGTTGTAGATATATAACTGGAATTATAGAGAGTCATAATGTAACTGTAGATATCTATAATGACAAACCCCATACACATGAATGGCAAAAATAGTTTGAATCTTACTAGTCAAAACTGAATTACAGATATCTGTAACTGTAGTTTTGACTAGTCAGAATGACGTTATAGATATTTGTAATTCAGTTTTGACTAGTCAAAATGACGTTATAGATATCTGTAATTAAGTTTTGACCAGTCAGAATGACGTTAGAGATATCTTAAATTAAAATTCATACTAGTCACAATGGCATTACTACTAGTCAAAATGACATTATAGATACCTATAATGGTAATATTGGGACAGGCAAACTTAGCGATTAAATGTTAAAACGACTTACCATAGACCTCTGTCTTCTAAGAGTAATAGTCTCAATCCAGAGTCTGTTTCCTGATGTTGTCATTGAACTCAGAATATCTCTCTCTTCTTGAAATTGCCTGTGGTTGCCAAAATGTTCGTTCGGAGGTTGCTTTTCGGCATAGTGATTGCGTGTTTGTCTGTAAATGTCTGTATTTTGTTTTTGTGTCATCCCAATTGGTTTAAAGGAGGATGAATGATTGGCTGATTTCTGGGTCTGCACAAACTCTCCAGTCTGTCATTGCCAAATATTTCACTTTAGGAGGTTTCCACTTGCCATGAAGGTTGAGTGTGTTTGTGTTAGGTAAAATGAAGCGTTTATGGTAATCTCATGCTTGGATTTATCATTAATGTACACTCAGTGGTCTTGCTCTCTTTGTTACTGTATAATAAATCTATAGCCACAAATCAGGTATTTAATGTTACACATTACAGTTTGATTTCAACATACAGAAAGACAAACTAATCACCTTTTAGGTAACAGTTACCTTTTCATTCCAAAATTGTGCACATAAATGAATAGTATGTTGTGATTTTGTCTGTCAAAAGGTAACTTTTCCACCTTTTTCCACCCTCAATGAGCATTACACTTCTATCTGAAAACTTAATTCTAAAATAGTATGCTGCAATAGCCCAAAAATCTAATGATTATTAATTAGAGATGTTGATAACAAAGGGTCCACAAGTGATACTTGGAGAAGTGTGTAATAATATGGGTCCAATAAGTGACACAGAAGTGTGTAAATGGGTGCAACAAGTGACAATTTAGAGAAGTGTGTAATAATATGGGTCCAATAAGTGACAGAGAAGTGTGTAAAATGGGTGCAACAAGTGACAGATTTAGCGAAGTGTGTAGTAATATGGGTCCAATAAGTGACACAGAGAAGTGTGTAAAATGGGTGCAACAAGTGACAGATTTAGCGAAGTGTGTAGTAATATGGGTCCAATAAGTGACACAGAGAAGTGTGTAAAATGGGTGCAACAAGTGACAAAATTAGAGAAGTGTGTAATAATATGGGTCCCATAAGTGACACAGAGAAGTGTGTAAAATGGGTGCAACAAGTGACAATTTAGAGAAGTGTGTAATAATATGGGTCCCATAAGTGACACAGAGAAGTGTGTAAAATGGGTGCAACAAGTGACAAAATTAGTAGGGCTGACCCCAAAAAATCGAAGCTTCGAAGCTTCGTTTGATGGCACGGGATTCAATTGTGAAAAAAAAATATTCAAAGCTTCGACGCTTTTTTTCCCTTTTTTTGGGGGAGGCCTTAAACGCAACACTAACACCGTCAACGAGCCCCGAGCACACTCAGAGCCGCTCTGAGTCTGGTGTCAGAGACACTTCTGATCCTCTGAGTTGCACATCTGTTTGATTGTGTCGCAGTGTGTGCCGAGAGTTTTAATCTAAGGTGCTCACAGACTCGGGCGCACTATAAGCGGAGCGTTGAGCGCACTTCCACGTTGTAGTTTCCAATGAAAATGTCTGTGAAACACTACGTTACCCCCAATTCTTGCACGTTTCTGTCATGGCGATGTGAACAATACATGTGGAGCAGTCTTTTGAGTGACAATGGTGCGCAGAGCGGAATCCGTGCGCACAGGGCTTGCGGACATCTGTGGAGTCCCCCCCCCCCCCCCCCCCCCGGCGTCGAATGCTTCGAATTATATTCGATCTGACCTCCGAAGCTTCAAATGTCCAAATATGGATTCGAAGGTCAGCCCTAAAAATTAGAGAAGTGTGTAAATATGCGTCCAATAAGTGACACAGAGAAGTGTGTAAAATGGGTGCAACAAGTGACAGATTTAGAGAGGTGTGTAATAATATGGGTCCAATAAGTGACACAAAGACGTGTGTAAAATGGGTGCAACAAGTGACAAAATTAGAGAAGTGTGTAAATATGGGTCCAATAAGTGACACAGAGAAGTGTGTAAAATGGGTGCAACAAGTGACAAAGTTAGAGAAGTGTGTAAATATGGGTCCAATAAGTGACACAGAGAAGTGTGTAAAATGGGTGCAACAAGTGACAAAATTAGAGAAGTGTGTAAATATGGGTCCAATAAGTGACACAGAGAAGTGTGTAAAATGGGTGCAACAAGTGACAAAATTAGAGAGGTGTGTAATAATATGGGTCCAATAAGTGACACAGAGAAGTGTGTAAAATGGGTGCAACAAGTGACAAAATTAGAGAGGTGTGTAACACAGGGGCTCAAAAGTGATGTTGTAAGAGAAGTGTGTAAAAATGGGTCTAACAAGTGACAAAGCGGGAGAGTGGTCCCCATAGATGACAACCCTGACTCCTGTGAATCCTTTTTTTTGGAATTCTGCTTTTTTCAACAGACTTTTGTAATGTCTGACTGTTGCTGATCATTGGTGATTTTTTTCAGAGCTGTATGAGCCCTGGAAAGGGTGGTCCCCGCAGGTGATAATCCTGAGCAATGGTCTCTTAAGTGATGGCGCGTGAGTATGTGTGTGTGTGTGTGTGTGTGTGTGTGTGTGTGTGTGCGTGCATGTTCCACGTTTTTCTTCTGACTGACTTGGTTAGTCCATGTGAAATTTGGCACAGTGGTAGAGGGTCATGGGAGGATGGGAATGAAGCAATATTACACCAATTGGCCAAAGGGGGGCGCTATAGCAACTGACTGAAATTGCAAACTTTGTATGGGAATATCTCATGCCCCATATGTCATAGAGACATGAAACTTTGCACAGAGATCCCTCTCCTCATGAGGAACAAATTTGCCCAAACAACCCATAACTTCCGGTTATATAGATTTTCCGCCATTTTGAATTTTTTGAAAAACACTTAAAATCGATCTCTTCCTAGGAAGTTTGACCGATCTGCATGAAACTCGGTGAACATAATCTAGGGACCAATATCTAAAGTTCCCTCGTGGCAAAAGTTGGAAAACTTACTAAAACTGAGCTTCTATAAGGCAATAAATATTGCAGAGGGCGTGGCTCATCACATAAAGGTGTATAACATCTCAAGGGTTTCACCAATCACCACGCAACTTTGGAGGCATATGACCACACATAATCTGAGGGGACCCCTCCATTATTGACCCCATCAAACAAAATGGGGCGCTAGAGAGCTAATTTCTTATCTAGGCCTAACCGCCATATTGATTGCTGTTATGAACTTCATGGAATTGGCGGTGGTTAATTTACATTACATACAATGCTTTAAAGTTTAAGATTTTTTATTCTGCCTATATTTGACAGGACAGTGACGCATGACAGGATGGATGGAAGAGAGAGAGAGAGCAAGGAAGACATGCAGCAAAGAATGAAGGCTGGATTCCAACCCACACCCCTGCAACAAGGGCTAGCCGCACCTTTCCCATGTGAACTACCAGTGCGCCCCACTTTGAATTTCAATACAACATATAAACACTTTAACTATCTACCTTTCAACGTGCTCCCTAATGTACAGTTTTAGCCCACTAACTATCCCACTATTGGCAATGGTACTACTGTACTTTCAATAAAGCAGTCGTACTATCAAATTCACAAAAACTCTGTCTGAATACATTGCTCTTCTTAATGGGTCCAGTTGACTATTTAATCTGCATTTTCCTATGACCTGTATCCCAAACACACACCATGTGAAACTGTGTGTCTGTGCACTCACTGGGTATGGACTAGTTATATATAATGTACATCAATTAGTTTATATATAAGTGGTGATTTTGTGGGTGAAGTATTCCTTTAAATGGGCCTACAGTACTTGAGTAAATGTACTGAGTTACATACCAACACTGTAAATATAAATACATTCAACACTTTTTGCAGCTCTTGTCAATAAATGTTTTATGACAGCAGTTGGGAAGTTGTTTCTACGCAATTCTCATTCTGACTGCTGACAACTTATAATATTTTTCACATCACAATACATTCAATGTAATAATACTTCAATGTAAATAAGGAGCCAGAGTGCTTACAAAAAGCAGCAAAATAGAGCTTGTTTATTAAAAAAATCCCAGAGAGTGTTCTCAAACCCTAGAAATACCCTTTTAGCTTTAGGTAAAAAACATAACAGTGCATACCATAGCTTACAGTCCTAAAGAACACCCATATTAGCCTGTATTGACACTAGTCATTGGCCACCCAACATCTCTTACTGCTTCCCTACTCAAAGCAGTCTAAAAGCGGGCCTGTGGGATGAGCTCTGGATCAAAAAACAAAAAAAACTTTTAGTAGATCTAGTAGAAATATCCAATAGAAGTCTGTGGATGAGCCAGGTGCTCGAAACATTACAGTGTTTAAATCCTTCTAATGGAGGCTATTTGGTGAGTGGATGTAGGTATTTGTTTCAACTCTGTTTGCAGTGTATTCATGGATATACAAACTATCACTGGATTACTTTGATACTGGAGAAAATTTTCAAATGGGATGATTCTGCATCTCTTTTTTTAAAAAGATTTGTGAGTATATTTCTGGAAATACGGCTTTGATCCATGCTTGACTGTGTTGAGCATCACAAAGAAACTTCAACTTTATTACTGTCCCCAAGGAAATTTGATCAGCAGCAGGCATCAAGACACAAGAAATGCATAAAGGACAACACCAAAAGTAAATACAAAACACAAAAATTCCCCAGCTCAAGTGACAGCAAAGATACAGCATCTCTGTGGCATCTCTGCGCTAAGTTTCATGTCTCTATGACATACGAGGCATGAGATATGTCCATTCAAAGTTTGCAATTTCAGTCGGTTGCTATAGCGCCCCCCTTTGGCCAATTGATGTAATATTGCTTCATTCGCATCCTCTCATGACCCTCTACTGCTGTGCCAATTTTCACATGGATTGAACAAGTCAGTGAGGAGAAAAACGTGGAACAGAGACACAGACAGACACACCCACAGACAGAGTTTTCGTCATATGGTAAGATTGAGTTTTGCCTTTGCAGTTTTAGCCCAAACAACTTTACTCAGCATGAGCAATTTCATCCATACTTATAAAAGCAGCCTTTTTCTCCTGAAGCAGACTTTTCAGTTCTGTGGCGAGTAGGACAGGAAACAGCCATTTTTGTTGGGCTCACACTATCCAGGCGGAAAGAGATACAGCTGCATCCCACACCTGTCAATTCACTGATGCTGTTAGATGCTTCCTGAAAGAAAGACCAGTCTGTATAGTCTTAGCTCCTCTGAAGGGCCAGAGCACTATACTCTGACTTGTAGGCCCCCCTTATGGAGCCATAACAAAAGTCCAATGTCCTGTTACCATATGTGAGACAAGTAATGTACTGGTTAAAACTGCTCAGCGACTTTTTGCAGTTGACATGGTTAAAATCACTAAGGAAGAAACACAGTGCATGTGGTGCTGCAACAATGAAACTGGGACTGTGTCAGCCAATGTAAGGGAGACAACCGTTGGATAGTTCCATTGAAAAGCGTAAGGAAGCTGCTGTGTGCGATTCTGTGTTAGAAGTGGGGAACTTTAACCAGACGTGCATTCAAGTGCTGAAGTAACACTGCTGGCTTAAAATAGTTTGACTGGTACCTGCCCGACCTGCCCACAGCTTAACTCACAATGTGGCAGCTGCTAATTTCACTTCTTATGTGTGCGTTGGTGGCTATTTTCGAAACTATTGTTTTGTGAAAAGGATATTAAGGCTGCCTTCACACAACCATGTCTTGTTGCCCAATTCCGATTTGTTGCCTATATCCGATTTTTCCTGACTGCTGTTTACATGTTCTGTTCACCTTATTTTTCACAGAGACACGGAGGAGAACAGAACGCAGCCAGCTTCCAGTTTTTTGTGTGACACTTCCGGTCCATAACTCTTGACCACTGTGTACATGTCCCACGGTATTTGCTACAGTGACATTACTGCACACATGGAAATGTTTACATTACTGAAAGCAATTTTAAGGACTAACTTTAAATATTTGAATTTAATCGTTAAAGAATAAATCACCTGGAAAGCTGGCGCTGCTCCACGTAATTTATAAGGTAACTTAGCCTACACAGAGTGTAGCCGGATAATTGATCCGTAACGTTATATGCTGATTTGGGTGCTATCAGAGCCGATCTGCGCATCACTATGGCTTAACAATCAACTCAGTCAATAAAAATAAATCGTTCTGTGTTAGGAGTGTATGTTGCTGACAGAAAGAAAGAAAGAAAGAACAATAAAAAAAGATAGAAAAGCAGCATACACCTCACGTATTTATTTCTTACAGTTGCGCACACGTTTGGTGGGAAGCAGAAGCACCGTCTGTGTGTCGAGGGTGCAAACCGCAGCTTCAGCTGCTCAGGTAGAGAGGCTGTGTAGCGCGTAGGGATGGGTACCTTTCACATCTGAACCGATAAGGTACCGATACCCGGTACCTGGGAATCGGTACTGGTACACAACGGTACCTTTTTTCTGTACTTTTTTTGCATGCATGTGTGGTGTTAAAGGATATTTCATTCAGAAAACTAACATTTATTTCTCAATATCAAACAGGATAAAACAACATCTAACACTGTTTGTAACATAATATCAAAAGGTAGCCTATTTAATTGACTATGCAGCTGTAAACCCACTCCTACTACCTCCTATTCCTTCTCTTTCCCCTCTGGGCAAAGTGTGTGTGGGGGAGTGTAACATTAAAGTTAGAGAATACGAGGAACCAAGCTGATAATGATAACTAAGGCAAATTAAAATGTGAAGCTAACGTTAGAATGACCAGAACAAAGCCCAGTCATAAGCTTATTAATTACCTGGAACCGATGTAGCTGATGCCCCGCTTAATCACCGTCGTCATCATCGAACGTTAATCCCACTTCTTCTGCCCCGATGCTGGCTGCAGATGACGACGAGCCGCTAACTGCAGGTGTGCTAACACCGGGAGCTTTAACTTTCAGGCTATCAAATGCTGTGCAGTTGTCAGCCTTTAAAAACACCTTCTGCTTTACCAGGTGCTTCCTCAGGTTTCAGGTATTTCCATAGCTGGCCTTGCATTTTGCGTCACAAATATTGCAGCGAGCATAGTCTGCATCAAACTTTGAGATATGGAGCCACACTTTCGACTTCTTTCTCTCAGCCATGCTGCTTTGTTGATAGTTGCCACTGATGTGATCATGCTCTGGTGCGTACAATGCTGCGTTCACGGTAGACAGCGAAAACATCACTCCTCCACTCTCGAAGTCCCGAGGATGCGTTCAGGTACCGAAATGTGGTACCGTTTGATTTTAGGTGAATCGATACTTGGGATTACCGGCCGAATTCGGTTGGTACCAATAAAATTACCGAACTCCGTGCCCATCCCTAGTAGCGCGGTGTGTTTTTTCGCTGATTCGGTTCTGCAGGTTCTCTGCTGGTACACTGGAGATGGGGATCAAGCAGTTTGTGTCACTTGGGATAGATTGTGCTTTTTTGGTTCATAGTTTTTGATTGACGTGCAATTTATTCGGCTTTCCTTCCTTTCCCTTGCTCATGAGCACACCATCAAAATGCACTGTCGTTGCATTATTCATGACGTATGATGTGGATTGCCAGGAAATATCCGATCTGTTTGTTTAGATTACAGACCAGATATCTGATTCATATCCGATATATTTCCACATATGAAGGAGGCCTGAATCTGATTTGACAATATCCGATATCATGCGTTTTTTTTCCTGTTTACACGTTCATGTTACAGATCTGATCTGTGCCACTTGAGAGGAAAAAATCGGAATTCGGTCACTTGAACCATGTAGTGCAAAGTAGGCTTAAGATATTATCAAACACATTTGATTAAAATCATATGTTATTTAGTAATGGAGAAACAGGAGTGTATGTTTTGCTGCAGTCACCTGCGTCTGTTTTTTGCTTCATTATCATTTTGTAACATATTGCAGGCCTCACTCTATTAGCAGTATGCTATTTTAGATGCCTGCCCATACAGTCTGCACTGTAACTTCTGGTAGTGCACCCCCACACTTCAGAAGCCTCAGTGATTTTACTATGTGCCAGGTCCTGCTGTGAACTACAGTCAGGTGCTTTAAATAGAGAAATACATAGATCTCCTGCAGCGAAACAAATTCAACCTGTGGAAGACTCTGGTGATCCACCTCCTCATTCATCTGTCTTTACCTTGTCAATTCAAGTCGGGTTCTGCTCAGCCATTTTGCCACACATAAACCTGTCACCTGAGAACTATTGGCTGCAACTTGCTGTTCATCTATAAGCTTTATTCTTCTGGCCATGGGGCAAAATCATCTTTGATGCGTCAAACCCTGGCCATGAACTCCCCCAGGTCCTCCAGTGCCTCCAGCCAAACCACAACATTTAGACAACAGAAACAACTTCTTACCCCTCTGCATTCCGGAATAGTTTATCCTCAAACCCACAATGGCCTGAAGGAGGAAACGTCTATTATGTAGCATGGAGAAAAGTATGGATGTGGGGGTGCATGTCCCTGCCAGGATGCAGGGTAAATAGAACTACCACTGTCTATGTCAGGTTACTTTCACACTGGTTTCACTCCTACTAAGTGTAATGACTAACTGTGCGACCATTTGTGCAGTCACCTTTGTATTATCATGTGGTGATATGTGTGATGCCTTATTTGGACTGCACCTCTAAATAACTTACAGCACACACTGTAATCTATCAGACTCTAAAGCTGCTCGTACTTGGATTTATTCTACAGTGGGGGTTTTTTACACATCACTGGAGCCAGTTTTTTTTCCTGTGTGTGTTTGTGGCAAGCTGCACACAGTTTGCAGTGCCAAACCTTCAAATGTTGTGAACTTTAAGGCACCATAGGCTGATGTCTTTATGAGGACAGCCAATGACTGAAGTTTGCTGCTGCCCAAAAATAATGGGCCTCTATCAGTAGCCTAATGAAAGAGAAGTTATTAGTCTGAATTTATAGAACTCTAAAATTATGACATAACTCAATCAATCAGTTTTATTTATGAAGCCCAATATCACAAATCACAATTTGCCTCACAGGGCTTTACAGCATATGACATCCCTCTGTCCTTAGGACCCTCACAGCGGATAAGGAAAAACTCCCCCCAAAAAAACCCTTTAACGGGGGAAAAAAATGATAGAAACCTCAGGAAGAGCAACTGAGGAGGGATCCCTCTTCCAGGACGGACAGACGTGCAATAGATGTCGTACAGAACAGATCAGCATTATAAATTAACAGTAATCCGTATGACACAATGAGACAGAGAGAGAGAGAGACAGAGAGAGAGAGCTGTATACTCAGTACTTTATAGGTAGTTGTACACCATTTGAGGCTGTTTGTGTTTTAAACAAATGGAAAAGTAGGATAATTTAGTTTGGCTAGCCATGTGCGAAACCATATATTAAGCATAGTGTTAGTTCATGCAGGACACGATGTCAAGCTCAGCTCACATCCCAGCTACATCAGGTGTCTTTGCTGCTGCTCTCCCTGCCTTAGGCCTACCATGTAGCTGCATGGAAGGGCAAAGAGGTGTGCTCTCTCCGCCTTAAGCTTTCTGCGTAGGCCCTAGGAAAGGTAGAGAGGCCCCAGAACAGAGCCATACCCCCAAATATAATACTGCAAATGGAAATAGTGTTTTCTTTGACTGAAGTGGTCCTGACCTAATTTAGATAATAGCTATAGTCTGATAAATGATAGCCTGAATAAAGCAAATTATTGACTTACCCTGTTGTTCAAGAACATTATTGTTCCTGTATGTTTGTGCTTCACATGAGCTGTCAAGACATAAGGTGCCTGCTTTGTTAATACTTCACCACCAAATTCTATTGCGGTTGTAGCTTTCAAATGTATATTTTAAGTCAGTCTGTTAACCACTCTCTGATATTTCAGAACTAGTATTCCAAAGATTTGCTATTATTTCCTTTGGAATATCCCCCACTGAAATCGTTGGAAACGCCATTGTTTCATGCTGTTTTATCCCGTTGATCCCTCTAGGTTGATCCTATAATTGGCAGGCACCCGGCTGATTAGTGGGCTGAGTCTATATAGGAAGGCCTCTTTATTCAACTCTCATTCTCTCCCCATCCTGCTGCAGCAGCGCCTTTGTGGTGCATGGTGTCTGCTTTTGATTTATTCATTCATTTATGTCAATAAACTTACACAAAGTAAACATCTCTCCTTGTATTTTGTCCATTGTTATGTTCAGTGTTTGAGTCAGCCATAACAACATATTGACATTCTGAGTCCCAAAGTTTGACAGGCTCAACAACAGTAACCAAGGATGGTGGGATTTAGTGAAGGGATTCACAAACAATATTTTTTGAGTCAATGAAGCACTAGTCTGACTCTCAGGATGTTGACTGTGGGTATAAGCCTGCCACAGGCCGGCTATTTCAGCCAGCATCTCCTCCTTTTCCAACATCTGTGTGCTACTGTTTTGCAAGGGCACTATCGCTGCATCCTGGGCTTAGCGCCGTCCAAAATTATTGTGATTGGTTTAGAGACATACAAACAACCTGGAGCGTTTTTCCTCTTTAGCAGAATGATAATAGGTGCTTCCAGATCTTGACACAGCGCTGTGGAGATACACAAGACTAATGTAGCACTACATGTTACTTATTATTTATTTTTTTTTTTTATTAAAAAAAGTGTATACATTACAATGTTTTTGTTATTTTAATGATGCGAATGGTGTTTTTATTGATTCCTTTTTTTTATTGGTGTTTAGTGTGTTTGCCACTGATTTAAATTCTGGCCAATTCTAAGATAATGAACCACTACTTCTGCTGTATTCTGGCAGTGCTCTGGCTCAGTCACAGCTCCGTCGCAGTTTCAGTGTCCACTGGAAACATTTCATAAGTGGAGCATCTGCTCTTCAGCAGCCACATTGATAATATATCTTCGTGCAGTTTTGCCAACATTTTTTTCTGTTGTACAAGCATAAATAAACATTTGCAGGTCATTTTAATGTGTTAACAGATTTGGTAACAGATGCTTTGTGGCTTCTAACCTTGTCTGTCATCATCTTAAATGTCAATATAGCTAATCTCACAGCACAGCTGCTGTCATTAACCTGATATTTTATCTGACTATGTTGTGATTGTAACCAACTGGTTAAGTACAAACATGAGAAACACTTATAGCACTGGCAAGGCAAAAGTAGTGGCACAAGGAAAGCGTCAACGAAGACAAAGGAGTAAAAAACATGCTGCCTCGTGAGATGATTCAACAATGAGGAGCATGCGGATATTGTTACAGTACCTTCTGAGGCCCAAACGTCTCCTGAGTGACTTCTGAAATTGTGTAACCTCGGAAACCAACAAGAAGACAAGTTGTTTGGCGGCTAATTGAGAAGCTCTGAGCTGGTGCCAGCGTTGTGTTGAGAAGCTTGTTCTGGTTTTAATTAATACCAGTGGACCTCCAAAGGCCTTTGAGTGAGGAGTCATGGAAGACAGGCGCTCACTCAACCATAGAGTTGCAGGGGTCTGCACACACCAGATAATTGTATTGATGTTTTGGTAGACTACACAATACTGTATTCATGTTGTTGGTGGTGGGTTTTTTAGCATTGTTACGCTGTCCTCTGTCAAACACTTGTTTGTTATCTTTTGATAAATTGCATAATGGAACACTTTTATTTCAGTAATTACTGCCGAGCCCAAACCATTTAGCAGTTGAGCTCTGCCTTTGGTCCTTGTTGGATCCGCGTGGTTTCTTAACTGACAAATGTGCTGTTTCCAGCACATTCCATTAGTCTATGTTATTGAGATTAATGTTGTTGTGATTGGTATTACCTGTGCCATCGTTACAGGCTGAGAGCAGACCAGGATGGAGGGGCAGGCAGGAAAGCTGCTAAGCTTGCGGGAGGTGTTGTGAGACTAAGACTGTTTACTTGTTAACCCTGAATGCTGACCCTTACACCCACCCCACGTGTTCCAACATGCACGCAAGGTTTCTACATTTCTACATCACTGAACAACCCACTGGCAGAAGAAATAGTTAGTGAGATTGCTCTTTTGTGTCCAGCTGTGCAATATTGTCTTGGCTGACTCTGGCCTAGATCGGTTGGCTTTGCTACAGCAAAATGTTTCAGAGTCGGTGTAATGACTGTCTGATCAGTTTTTCCTTTTTCTTTCCCTCTACAGTCAGACACCCAAATTGTGCTTCTAATTAGAATGTTTTTTCCGTGACTGATTAAAAACAAGATAATTTAATTGCCACTTTGTTAGAAGACTGTCTTCTGCTTCTATTTACAGGAGAGTGATGTATTAGATCCTTGCAAGTTGCTCTTTAAATTCCTGTTTTTCAAACTTTCTTGCTGAAGCTACATATACCAAGTCGAGCAGAGATTGTGGATAAATAGCTATTCTCAGCTTACAGAGAGCAGTGAGGCCTGGGGGTGAGCATGTGCCTTAATAGATGGGTAGTGATATACATAATATTTCAGTTTTGACAGCAAATCTGTTCTTAAGTTGCTGTGACAGCCACTCAAATTCATGCCAGAAAGCTATCAAATGGAATGGATTATTCCCTGCGTTCCCTGTCTACAAACCAAACTGAGCAGGGCATGACACAGTTCCTCTGGCAGTGGTTTGTGGGGTGGCATGCTGCCAAGGAACAAAGGCCCCAGCTTGGCAGGGCCATGTGACAGAACAACAGGAACATCTTCATAGCCCCAGCTCAACTTTCAGAATCGTACAGGTAAAGAAAAACAGCTGTGCACAGTCGCAGCCGCCCAAGGATCCTGGTCTAACTCCGACGTGAAAACACAGCTGCTTATTGTGCATGGTGCTGGAGTGAATCATACCAATTAATGTCCTCATGATCCTTCCTTCCTGGCAAATTTGGATGAATGCCGTCATCGGTTCACTCTCAGAATCGCTTACAGTGCATCGCCGAATGTCAGTGTATCAACATCTGCAGAAAAGGCCATGTGTGATCACTGAGAGGCTCTCAGCTTCATGCACTATTTAGATTTCTCCCTAAGAGGTCTGTGCTCTTCCTTACCATTCATGGAAATAAACATCTCATTCATACTGTTATGCTTCCCTGTGCTGTAGTCATGATTTCACTATTATTGCCTGTATAAGACAATTTCATTAACATATGACAAGACTGGATATATAACAAGACTTCCATTCAATTCATCCTTGCTTGCAGAAGAAATCCAGTTCATGGGATTTACAGCACACATGAGCAGAAAATAACAACATAAATAATGAAAACATGGACCCAATGCAAGTCAACAACATTAAACAAAAATACTTGTTCATCACTCTTTAATGTGAAGTGCCCCATACTTAAAAGGAGCACTGTGTAAGATTTAGGGGGATTTCATGGCACCTAGTCGTGACAATTGCAGATTGCAAACATCCAAAACGTCTCCCAGTTAGAATTGCCTTAGTGTTCATTGTTCAGGAGGTTTTGAATTGAAAGCAGAGGTCTCTACCTCTTCAAAACAAACAGGCCAGGTGATTAAAACCAGTAAAAACACAAACAGATTCATATTACAAACCAGTGTTTCTCCTAGAACAGAGGTAGCCAATCTCCAGTTGTAAAACTGTGTAGCCTGTGAACTAATATAAAAAAGTTTGAACATTACATTGTACAGACTGCCTCTGAACTTTCCTCTAAATTTTGCTGACCCTCTATTGTGTTGGCTAGTGTCCAGTCTTCCAGCTAGGCTATCTATGGATTCCAAGTCTGAGGAAAACAGAGATTTCAATAGGCCAGGACAGATTTGTTTACTTTCACTGCCAACACTGCATAGTTAAAGTACCAAAAATCCTAAATGGCCCACTGCCAAGTAGCCACCTTGTGATAAAACATATTGATGAGTACTGATTCAGACCTATTAGTAATCATGAGGCTGAAATATGTTTTGTGGCTTTATACAATTTTTTTTTTTAACTATTTTTGCTTAAAAAAAGAGAAGATATTGAGAAAGTTTTTAGCAGCCGAATTATCCAGAGGTCTTTTCCTCTCCAAAACAAGTGGACCTGGTAAAAAAATACTGAATAAAGTAGTTTCAGTAGTTAAATCAGGGTTTCTGAGACTGGCCACTAGCCACTATGCTTACGTTTTTTTGTTGATAACTTAAAATCAAGACGTTCAGGTTTCTACCAGGAGCCGTGTTATACCCCTGTTCCACCAAATGTAGAGCATGTACACAGGTTTAGGAGGCTAGTGAAAACTTTAAGGTGGTCCATTCTTTTTATACATCTCTTACGTATTCAGTCTTTCTTTTTTAAACTTGGTGCTTGGGGGGAGAGGGACGGTATTTTGTTTTGGCTCATCATTGCATCTCAACGGTGATGCAGCTAAAATTAGCACGTTCACCCGAGTGTTTTGTTCTTATCAATGCCGATCGGAACTGGGGGCGATAAATACCTGTGACTACAGTAGTGGTTTGACCCCAGGTGCAAATGTTGATTAAAACCTTTTCCATTGCGTGAAAAAGCCAGATGTTAGCGTGTGTTAGCAGGTTTTTCTGAGGAACTTCATTGGCAGAGGTCTCCTTCTCTCCAGAACAAATGGACTTTGTGATTAAAAGTGGTCAAAACACCAAATAAAGCAGTTTTGGTAGCCGATGCGAAAATGCATATGGCCATATCTAGAGCCAGTGTATATGGTTTGTTCATTCCGGGCTACTGTAGAAATATAACAGTGCAACAAAGTAGATATGAATGACTCGTTCTAAGGCAACAAAAGCACAAAGATTTGTTATTTTCAGGTGGTTAAGCACTAAAGCAAAACATACTTATATTGCATTCCATTTCTGCCAATATATCTCCCTAAAACCTACACACAAAGGACACCACAGCCCTGCTTGTTAGAATGAAGCAGTCTATGAGGTTCTTTTAGTCCTGTATTAACACCTAAATTGGCACCCAGGGGCTGTTGGGGCAGGAGAGAATAGCATTAGCTTTCCTCACCACCACCATGCTCCTCGAAGGCATACTCACACCAGTAAACATAACTGGCTGCTTTCAAGTTTCCCAATCTGTTTATTAGTGCCTCTAAGAGAAAGCAGCCAAAACAGGAGACACTACTGCTTACCACAGATAAAACTTATCTATGATGTCCCTCTCCTGTGAGGGACTAGGAATGGCAACATTAGCCACAAATATGATAAAATGCCTAAATATTAAAATATGCAAGGATGTGGAAAGAGCATAACCCAGGGGAGAGGCAGTAGATGAAAAGAGCCATTATAAGGGGACATCACTGACCCAGATACAGTGAAATCTGTCAGTAGAGAACCCCAGTGTCCTGCCCATAATGATCATATCTGACTTCTTTGCCTAATTTTTATGTGAAATAATGTGGTGGATATCATATTTCTTATATACTCTGACTTGAAACACTTTTTATTTGTCCCTCAGAATTTTCTTAGCTCTTAGCCAAAGTCTGCTCTTGTAAATCTCCACCTCTCCAAGTTAAAAGCTCTTTTCCAAGCGTGTGTGATATTTTCTCTCCGCATTCCATCTTTACAATCTCCTTCCCCTAATTCCAGTGTCTGCCTGCGGTGAATTAGTTTTGTCGAAGGCTGCTTGGAGGTGTATAATGGCTAATGTTTTCCAGACAGTCTAATTTGTTCACATTTTATCTCTGCCTTTATACCTCCCTAACCTCGAAGCCCCTTTCTTTCTAAATTTTACACTTAATAGGGATGCAGCCTTTGATCGGCAATATCTGCAGCACTTCAGTTCAGTGGTCAAAATGTCACTGAAGTTCATGTACAGGTCGGTGAAAGCAGCAATACTACTACATCAGAGCTGAACACGTGTATATTTTTGCCCAGAGGTAGTGATTGAAGAATGTCTCAGTTATTGTCTCTGCAAAACTGGCTGGGTAACAGCATTGTTGAAAAAACTTTTTATGTTTCATGTATTTTAACCATGGTAGCAGAGTGCTGCAGGAATAAGTCCTGAAACCCGGAAATGAGTCAGCAGTTTAGCACTCGTGGTTGCCTCATCTTGAACTCAGTGGTATTTTTGAGAAGGTTTTTGGTTAGATGCCTGAAGTAAGGTCTGTGGTTAACACAAGCTTAAGAGACTTTCACATTTTGTTCTACGGCATGAAATATGACAGCAAATACCCACCTTGTGAATTTTGAAGCTTTTACGTGTATTTAAAAAGGTGGTTGCTAGCAAGTGGCTAAATGATACTACAGACAGTCATCATGGCTTTACAGCCTTGTTGTGGTGGTGACGTTAAGTCATGTGACCATGGTGTAAGTCGTTTATAGCCTAATGTTAGATTTGTACTTCTGGCAATGCATTTACACTTCAAAACTTATTTAAGTTATGTCAATTTGCCACAGAGCTTTTTCTCTGCACTGATTCAAAATCCAGTGGGAGAATGCCATTGGCTTTTTGACGAGGGTACCAGGGCAACGCTAGTGGCCTACAAAAATACGTCACCCCTGCAGCAATCCACTTTTGTATTGTACTTAACTACGATGCAGACCAACTGCTAAAATTTAGGGTTACCAACTAACCATTTGTACCTTTGTAAACCATGTCAGAAAACCATTGCTTACACTACCATGGTGAGTGAATCCATTCATGTATCTGTCCATCTTCATCCACTTGCAGGGGCAGCAGCCTAAGCAAGGTACTCCAGATGTCCCTCTCACCAGTAATGTTTTCCAGCTCCTGAGAGATCCTGAGGGGTTCCCAGGCCAGATGAGACATATAATCCCTGCAGTGAGCTTGGGGTCTACCTCTGGGCCTCCTCCTCCTTGTTGGATGTGCCTAGAAAACCTCTGACAGGAGGCACCCTATGGTGAGTAAAGCTAAAATATAGAACACACAATAAAGAAACTGGTCATACTCTATGGTGATTAAAGCTAAAATATAGAACACACAATAAAGAAACTGGTCATACTACAATGATTCACCACAGTGTATTTCATCATCTGTATGACCATGACAGAGAAGACAAACAATATCTAGGCTGACACACTAACAGACACACTGTAACAGAGAAACAATGTTATCTCACTTTGTGGTCAGTCAAAAATGGGGACTGTCTGTGACGCCTGGTCACACTGTTTTAAAGACATAAAAAAAAGTCATTGTGACGCCATTGTTAACTTTTGTAAAAATATCATGCCAAACCACAGTACACTCTGGCTTGGTAATCTGTGGGCCACTGTCACTTAACTGCCTTTATGCTACCATAATTTGTCACCAAGTAATCTTGGAACCCAGAGGCTGTCGTTTTGATGAAGGCAAAGCTTCTGGTGGCAAGGGCCAATATTTCACTTTGATCCTGTGTAGCCAGCGATTATCCAAGCAAAGACTTCCTTTTCTGTGCACCTGTTATTTTGGCTAATCTCTATAAACAGATATCTCCATATGAATGCACATACATTTTTATTTAAGCTAATATAAAGCGAACACATCATCACATGCTAGCCGATGGGTTACGCGATTGCATTCATGTCAGTGCGATTCGCCTCTACACATAGACTGTTTACATGTGGTTCAAAAATGATTGGTCAATGCTACTTGGACTACAAACCAACTCCAAATGGAAACCAGAACACTTCCTGTCGCCTACAGGTTCTGCATGCATATGCACAATCTGTTAATAGAGAGTAGTCCCTAAGAGACACTCAACAAAACAGGTAAACCACGGAGGCTGTGTCAAGTAGCTAATGAATCTAATTGCTGAACTGTCTGATTTTTTTAAATCCACTAGAATTCATGCACTATGGTAAGGTAATGCCTCTAAGGGGGCTTCACATCATGGACCCAGGCCTAGATCTTTGTGGGCTACACATGATCCCAAAGTTCACTTTGTTTGATCAGTATAAACACTACCGTACGATGCCCAGACAAGGAACGCCGATCTGAACCTGAGTCCACTTCAAAAGGTGGTCTTCAGTACTGTTTATGTGTATTCCAATATGTTATACATCAAGAGTGAACACCATCCAAAATATGGAAGTGGATCACTATTTAATGCAACTACAAGGAGTTGTTAACAGGTTACGAAATAGTCTCAATTCAATACTGAGCGTATTGTCTCAGAACAGTTTAACTGATATCTTATCAAAAAATGCATGCACATCAGATCCTATGATAGCCTACGAATTAGCGCCCCACAAATGACGTTACGTCCTTAACTTATAGTTTTGTAACTGACATAAAGTTACGTAGGTTAAGTTTAGGCAAGTGAAGTCACAGGGCTTAGGCTTAGGAAAAGAATCATGGCGAGGACATACCTAACAATGTCTCAAAGTTCACATGGTTCCAAACACGTAACTCCAGGGGAGAGTCCCGGGTGAAAGTCCATGTTTTTTGTGAGCCATCCACCACGCCAACCTGACTCCTTACAAACACACTTGGGACTGCTTCCTTGTTTACTGCTGCCAGCGCAGTGTTCGTGTGATTGCAACCTTTCAAAATATGTGGTAAATTAACAAAATTGGGTGCATTACTTTTTGTTGGCAAAATGTGCAGACAGTTTGTGAGAGCAGCCTGACTGATGCTTCTATATTAGACAGCAGTGCTGCCTGCCTGCGGAAAAACCCAGATTTGGCTTTGTGCACCTTCGACCTGTAGTCAGAAGTCCAGCAGGAGCGGCCTTTCCGGTCCCTGCTGATAACCATCTCTGGGGCACTAGTTTCCATTTTCTACATTGTAGCACATCAAAAATATTATGTAGATGATTTTGCAAATGTACTTGAGTAATGAACAACATTTCTAATGTGAAAGCTAAGCAGCAGGGGAGTGGAGAGGGGGGCAATAGTACTCACAGTATGAGTACATAAAAACTTCCTAAATTGTATATTTAAATGTTTTAAACAGTTAACTAATTAATTATATAGATTTAAATATAAATATGATCATATATATGACATAGAAAACCTATGTAGCATAGTAGGTGGACAGACACATCTAGCAAAAGAGATTACCTTCATGTAATTCCTGTGAACTATGAACCTTGAATAATAAACTTCATTTTCATAAACAAACTAATTAAACTGAATGCTTAAAGAGCACATTTTATTAGGAGATGCTTCATTTTCCCCTTGCCTTTTGTAAAAATGATCCAGAGGCAATAAGCAGTAACTGCCTCTTTTTTTAAGTATTAATGAGAGTCTATGACAATTATTTTTTGGGTGCTAAAATAGCATAAAGGGGCATGACATGAAGGCATTACAACCCTTCTGTCTACTACAAAATTTGCTGGTCACTCTTTATTTGTGTAGTTACTGCTGTCTGTAAGTATGGCCTATGAAACTATTGATAAAGCTGCAACATTATCACTGAGTGATATAATTGCCATAAGGGGCTGCTACATGTAGTAGGCCTATGCATTACAGTATATACTGTAATAAAAAAATAATGAGACTTTAACTGCCTCGGGGCATCAAAAACCTATGAATTAAAAAGCTTCAGAATGACGTATATTGATATCATCAAGAATTACGTGACTCTCTGGCCACTTCACCTATTGTATGTAAATGTTCAGAATTACTAAAGATAACTACTGTATTGTGCACATTGCATAATTAAATTTGCATGACCAGGACATGTTCCAACATCTATTGTAGGCAATTGTTGGCTTAGTAGTGATGTATAATTAATCACAATTAAGCTGTTTGTTCAGTATTCTCTTCAGTTTTTAAGATGAGGTTGCTTGTCTCACAGTTCTTTATGTTGCTTTGACTCGGTCATATTTTTAACAGAGGTCATAATGAGTATTAAAAAAACTGGCAATAATCACATGATCAGCTCTAGGGACTGTGGTGTCCCAGATATCCCAGTAGTTTCTATTTTAAAAGGCTGGTAGGTCACATGCCTCTATGAAGGCACTTTTAAGTCATGTAACAAAGAAAATTAAAGTTTGTTTTACTGTGGGTATGTCAGGGACTAATTCTTTTGCAGGGAGCAGTGAATTCCTCAAGTCCCCACTGTTGCCTGGCAACCGCAAGGTGATCACAAGACTCCAGGAAGTCACTCTGTCCAGAGAATGGTTAAATCAAGCCCTGAGGAACAGTGCCATAATGGCCAAACCTGGAATTACAAGTCCTGGGTCCATCAAGTGGGGCCGTGGGATCCTAAAAGACTTTTTCCCATAGACTTACATGGGGAAAGAGATGTCTGAAAATCAGTGGATAGATTTTTTGAGCGTCACAGTTCTCGCACAGTGACTCATTTCACCATTGGAATTTCATCCATTTGGTCCACTAACATCTTGATTGTCTTGAAGGGTCACATGATTAAATGTTTATCCCCATTCGAGTTAGTGGAGGCTAAAGTTAGCTGTCTCTTGCTGTGTTGGCCCAACGGCACGGTAGATCCAGGTGTTTTCATTCCATGGAAATAGAGATTTTGTTAGCTTCATGAGCCACTGAGCAAACATTATAGCAATAGCCAGGGCACCTCCAGTGCTGTATCCATTTCTCCTTGTACATCAATGAAACACTTTTCTTGGTCCACAACTGGAAACCCGCCCACTCCAACAAGTTGACTGATTGGTCTGTCACTGATCGGATGGGGTCTCACGCTTATGTCAAGAGTGGTCAAGCAGTGCGCTGGAACCAAAGAGAAATAACAACAATGGCGACTGCTATTAAGATGGACACTGCTGTCAAGGCTTTTCTAAATTGACATGTCTCCCCAATATCCCCTGACATCATAGTTTGTTTTTACTTTGTCCCGCCACTTCTAAAACCACAGTAAAACCTGTACATTGGCATGGCTAAGCATCATCGTGAACTTAAAATGACATTTGATTCAGGTGGATACTTTGGTCTCCAGTGATTGGTCTGGAAAATTGAATCCCCCTCCCCCATGGAATCAATTATAGCAGAGGCAATGTCAGACTGAAGATGGAAATAGAGTGTAACATGTTGACAGTTTTGTCTGATATCAGGCAAGCTGAACATGTACCTCCACATAAGACTAAAAATTGTTAATGCACAATTGTTTTCTTTTTTTAAAAAAATTAAGATTAGACAAACAACATACAGTAGGTGTATTAGTGAGTTTTAGAGGTGCTGCTTCCTAATTTGTTCAGGTGATTTTGTGAGTTGCCTCAAATTCTCTGTTGTAGACAAAAATATCCAGCTACACCAGAAGAACAAATACTAATAATCTTGTTTTCACAGTCCACAAAATGTTTGTCCAACGTGAGAAAACACAGGTTTTAAATTGGAGGATCATACAAAAAAGAACCAGTATCCTAGAATTTAAATTAGAGAATTGTATGTTTTTGATTAATCATAATGATTGGTTTAATGAATTTGTAGGACAAAGAAATACTGTTGGTCCACTGCACCTAATTAAGGGTATAAGAGCTCTTGAATGACATAACTGTTAGTTGCTTTGGTTATTACAGATTCCACAAATCTGTTTGATGAGAGTGATGAACAGCTGATGAGCTGTTTCAGATTGCCAAGAGCACTTATTTTTAAAAGAATTTTCTTTTAATTTCAGCTCCTGTGCATACCCCTGCTGACCAGTGGGGGAAAGCAACTAAGTAATTTAAGGTATTTTTACTTTACTTGAGTATTTTAATCACATACTACTTTCTTCTTCTACTACACTACGCCTCAGAGTGGAATATTGTACTTTTTACTCCACTACAATATTTAATAGCTTTAGTCACAACTTTACAAATTAAGATTTTTGCACACAAACCCTATTTCAAATACGGAAGTACAGCTGAAATGATTAGGGATTTGATTGACTGGCAGAAAATAATTATAAAAGTAATAATTGCAACTATTTTAATAATTGTCTTTTTTTTTTCTTTTCCCCATAAAAAGACATTTTCCAGCTTCTAAGATTCAAGGACATGCTGCTTTTCCTTTTGATTATTTTCACTTTGATTCATTTCATTGATTAGAATTTGTTATTTTACTTTTAATAACAAAATATATTTTCCTGATTGTACTTACACGCTTTTGCTTAAGTAACATTTTCGGTGGAGGACTTTTGCCACTAACACGACATTTACAGCATTGCAAATGTTTTCCCATTGCTGGGCTTTTGAGTTTTCCAACACCAGAACTGAAACTCTATTTAGTGGTCTGTTGATTTCGTTAGAGGTTCATCTTACCGCCTTTGTTTGGTGACGTCTCTCCTTTTGGGGGCATGGGTGTGGGCGGTGTGGGTAGTGTGGTTGTGCTTGCGCCCCTGGGGTTGGGGGTCCCATGGGGGTGCAGGCCCTTGCACGTGATTTAGATGGCCACCTGGGAAATATACCTGTGTTTAAAGGTATGTATGTCCTAAAAGAGGCAAACCCACCTGCGTCATGGTTTTCTTTTTTCTTAGTCCTCTTTAAATAGTTAGAAGCTATCTAAAACAAAAGTATATGCGTTTTCTATAAAAAAAAAATATATCAATATACTATAAAACTATTCAATTAAATGATTCATTTCTTACTTTCTTTGATATTTTTGTCTGATATGCAGTGATGGTTGTTGGGTAACATGTATGTTGATGTCATTGACAATACATGCATGATAGTGTGCAGTAGGGCCCGTCATAATAATGTGCACTGGGCCCATCGTAACCTCCTTACCCCACTGTCAGAGTATTTGCACATCACCTACTCTTCTATAGCGTTTAAGGGGCATTACTTAGGTTCAGCTGTAGGTTACTTCGTATCATGTAGTAACATCATTCAGCAGACCTGGGGAAGAGCAGATTCGGATGCATCTGGAGTTGACCTGATCTGGAGGAATGTCAGAAAATGTTGCTGCATGAGGCCCAGTATCTCAAGCGCTGTTTCTTCAACGTGAAATAATACAAAACACATATTCATACATTGACTCACTGACAGAATTTGTTAGTGACTATGTTATATTTCCACAGACAGAGTGCAGAAACACAATTTATGCATTCAGGCTACTGCAAAACCAAACATGGTCTGGATTTACCACTAAAGACAAGAACCAAATGAGAGGAATTGCAAAATGTGATGAAACAGCTGTCAGACAGTTTTGCACTCAGGAGACTCCACATCACTCACAGCTATTTCAGTATATTGAGTACACATCCTGACACTCTTTGCTGCTTTACAGTATATTGCATGCAGCTTAGAGTACATATTGAGCAGGCATCCCAACATATGACACAGACAGCACAGATTAATAATAAAACACAAAGCATTAGCTAGTAGTATATTGCCAGTAGCAGGGTGTTAATGACGAGGATCGGGACAAACTCCGGTGGGCTTCGGGCTTACTGTGAGCCAACTCTCAGTATGAAGTCTGGTTGCAGCCTGAGTCGATAGAGCTATGCATTTCTTTCTCTGTCTTCACATAAACACACAAGTTTGGGAATAAATTAGTGAACCTTCCCTAACATGGATGTTCCAGAAGTCTGCATCTAATCAAGTTTGGCAGCATGATGGTGGAGAGGTAGACATCAGAAGGAGAAGTGCTCTGTAATAACAGATAGATTCCATGCAGGTGGGCAGCACATTGCCAAATGTTCATGTGAAGATGCCAAGATGTTGTCCGAGCTTGTGTTGGTTTAAACAATATCTGTCCACGCACAGAGAGAGCAGGCCAGGCATGCACACACTCAACGTGCCAATCACTCAACACTCTCACAAAGTCAGTGCGTAATAAAAACAATTCACAGATTCATGCCTCAGAAATACCAGTTTCTAATAAGTGTCAGTAACTTGAACCAAGGACAGAAAAAACATTGACAGTAGCGCAGCCAAAACGTTTGGGTTGTGCCAGAGGAAGGACAAGGTGGGTAGCCAACATTAACGTGTTTTTGGCCATTTGGATAATTAGACGCGTTTTCTTTGAGCTGGCCTTTATCAGCTGCAGTACGTTTTTAGGCTAAGGTGTTCTCTAGGCCATAACTGGTCCAGCCATGGGGTCCAGATTTCTCCTTAGCCATTAATTTAAGGTCCACACAGTTTAATACATTCAGTGTTACACTAGCATTTGGCCATGGTGTCGAGCTAGTTTGCTGTCTCTGTCTGTTAGTCACTCACTGTACAGCAGGAAACAACACTTCAAAATAAAAGCTCTGTGCTGAAAATTCACTGTACTTAAAAAGTACCATTTCAATCATTTGCGGTCCATTCAAAATCGACTCCCAGCCCATATACGGACCGAGACCCACCGGTTGGGAACCACTGCTCTAGGCTGTTAGCATTGCTAACCGTAGCATGCCAACATATTAACATTAGCGTGTTAGAGCACATTAACAGATGGGTGAGGCCATGCCGTATAACCCATTTATTCATGATTTTATAATGATAATAGAGTATTCTTTGCAAAATGGCAAAGAGGTTTAGAGACTTGTGTTTGGATACTGTTTACTGATACAAGTTAACATCTGTTAGTTGCCTGTGATAGGTGTGAGGGAAGGACACAGTCCTGAGAGGAATGTGGTTTTGCCTTAACTGATTGTGCAGCAGATTGAAGGGCCTATTAAGGGGGGTAATTTGGCAGTCCTTGACTTTAATGAGTTGAGGTTTCCTCAGTTGAGCCCAGTTTGAACTTTAGTTTTGTGTTATTTTCTTAAGAGTTACACATGTATCATGGTTGCGCTGTGATAATAAAATATTTTTAATGTCTTTCACAGCATCTCTAAATCTGCCTTCTATCAACTTCCTTGGAACTTTGGCCAGGCTTCCTCTCAGTGCGACATTTGGACCTGTTTACTGTTTAATACATTTTGAACCAAGTTTTTTTTTTTTTTTTTTGCTGATTTTTAAGTGTTAAAGTGTTGATGAGTGTTTGCTGTGTCAAACACAAACGTTGAACGTGTAATCCTGCAGCCCAATCGCCAGAAGAAAACGTTGGCATTGTATTCTTCTGTAAACCATATACATTATATTTGCATACTTTATAAGTTTAATACCAACATTTCTAAAATGACATAGTATTTTAGCTCACTTTGTCATGTGAAGGTGGAGGAGATGGTGAATGGTGTTACGCCTGAGTAGGACGCCTATCAAACTTCAGACCACTCGAGACCAACAAACGGTATGACTGTGATTTGGTGAGTATTGACAAGCGTGACAAGCGGTGTTTTTTTACTGAGACATCTCTGTGTTTCTAGATATGTGTGTGCCTCCCAAACCAGGCATTTCAAGCTAAAACATGATCTTCTACTCACCATAACCAAGTGGTAATCACACCATGACCAAACAACGTTCACGGTATCCACTACATAATAACGTGCAAATGTAACATTTCCATGATTTGAAGAAACACACAGTACCAACATTTTTTCCTTAAGCTGTTCCATACCTCCTTTACTGAATGGGCACTGCAAGGCAACCCTATCTATTGGTTTATTTTAAATTAAGGTGCATCTAATGTCGATATTTCAGCCATTTTAAAAATACACAACAACAATAATATCAGCTATGGCTAATTTGTATGTTGTGTCAAGGAAAAGGCCATTAGCCAAGTTGCTTTTTAAGCATTGTATTGTTGTTCCATGTACAATTATCCGATATAGTGTGATTACATTTACCTTAAATATTGCACCTATCTACAGTTGGAAGCAATTTTATTGTAGGCTATATGTTTTGCATTCTTCCTTAGCATTCTTGGCATTCTTGTACTGGAGACATCACACACTATGTAACACTGTTGGTTTCTTTTTTTCTTAGTGTTTTTCTTTTTTTCCCTGCTTTTTCCACTTGTTCCACCTTTGACAAGTTCACGGTGAGGTGTTACCCACATCTCTTGGCTTTTCTTTGCAGCACAGACCCAAAGTGCACCAATAAAACATAAAGTGTTATTCTCGCCAGTGGATGTTGTTATACCTCCAACTTTAGAGAACTGGCAGTAACAACAATGAAAGCAGTACTGTATGCTGCCAAGCCTGCAGCTTAAAAAACTCACCAGAATCTCAGTCAAAGCTGTGTATCTCGCTAAGAAGCACTGTACACCTTCAGGTGAATTTCATCTTTCTGATCACTTTCCACATGTTTTCTTTTTGTAACTTCTCCCCGCATACGGTGTCCTTTCAGAAAAACAAGTTCAATCCTAAGCATGAAAAGGGAGAGAATAACAACAATTAAACATCTAATGTTTCTGTTCTGTGTGCACTCCCTGCTCGGGGGGGGGGGGGGGGGGGGGGTCATAGGAGCTAGTCAGCTACAGAACTTCATAAGAGTCAGTGTTGTGTTGAAGAGCAGCAAGTTTAGAGCGTCCCAGCCTCGTGGCCTCTTTAAATCTGATTTGCATATGTTTATGCCAACATATGGCTTCTTACAGAACCCTCAATTTGGTGCAGCAGCTCTTATCAACCCAACATTTTGTACTGAAGTTAAAAACATGTGGGGAAGGTCCTGGCAAGGCATAGCACAAGCGACCAAAGTGATGCATTTTGTATCAAATAAATTCACTCCTTCTTGTCAGAATCATAACCTAGTCGATGCAGAACTAACAGCATACACATGGAATCAGTGGTTTTCAGTTATTCCTGTTTTTTCCCTAGTCTATCAAGGATTAATGTCTTGTCTTTTTAGAAATCATTAAAACGGTGCTCCATGTACCTTCAGTTTTGCCTTATGATCATCAAATGTAGGCGTTTACAAAATCAAGTATCAAATGTGACGATTGTTGTGCCTCCATTGATGTGCTTCTACATAATATAATGTGATTCATCATCAGTGTTAAAAATGGGGCTCGGGTATTTCCCCACGCACAGTATTCGCCAGCTGTCAAGCCCCTACTTGCGTGACATATTTTCGGTCACTGCCAGCCGTGCCCAAGAGGTTGATGAGAGCACACTGGGACAGCTTGGTTAATGAGGACATCCCGTCAGTCACACAAACACAAATATACACTTCACTTGAGCTTGGATAACGTGCTGGTTTTGTGGCGGAGGTTAAAGTGGTGGATGGATCACAAAACACAGGACCTTCCCCCGGGATCTTCCCCAGGAGACTGGTGTTTGAAACCCTGTGAACCTTGAGTGAACTGTAAGTCATTTCAAGGTATGTCGTCACTGTGTTTCTTTCTTTAAACCTAACCACTGTAACTTCACTTGCCTAAACCTATCCTCTGTAACTTTACATTAAGTGTGTCATTCAAGGTGCACTAATATTTAGGATTTCATACGCATTGGGTGTGGATTTTCATGAGCTATCATACAATAGACCTGTAGCAAACACTTAGCTACATTAGATTGGAAGCTCATCATATCATAACAAGCAGATGTTTGTTTTGCACCTAAATAAACCTGATTATCTTACCTTGTTAATCTATGTATACATTTTCTGTCACTTATCTGGTCCAGGTTGCGTTGATTTTATGAATATCATTAGAAATTTTTGTTGTATGCTGTTTAGAAGTAAAACAGCTCAGTAGCCAGAAGAAAATATTGTCATTGTTTTGCAAACCACAGATAATTATCATGTATATCAAGCTGCAGACCACTGTTCGAGACCAGTGAACAACAAAACCAGTTCATTTTTGGTGATTCATTGCTGTGACTTTCAGGAGTATTTAGCCACCAAATGTGAGGGTTTTTTAGGGACCCATCACTGTTTTCCCCCGGAGATGGTGACACAAAAAGCGGTTGTTTTTTTTTTTTACAGAGATTTCCCTGCATTTACAGCGGCTTTGTAAGCACCAAAACCACATAACCGGCCAAAAAATGATCTTTTCCTAACCATAACTAGTATTGTTTTTGTGCCTAAACCTAACCACACATTCACTACAGTACTGCTGAACCATAAAGTCTCAAAATGTCCGCTACATAATAATGTACAAATCCATGGTTTGCAGAAACATCCTTTTTTACTGAGAAATTGCTACGTTTCCAGCCGACAAACAGCAGATGTTATTTACAAAGACACTGGTACAATTTTGGTGCCGCCATAGGAGGTTGTTTATTACAGAGACATTTCTACATTTCCATAAGGGATAGATCTATGAAAAACGAGCCAATAACACTGGGTATTTGAAGGTTAAACATAACCTTTTCTTAACCATAACAAAGTGTTATGTGGCTAAACCAAACCATACATTATCCACAGCACTGTTGAAACATAAAGATTAAAAATATCCGCTATGTGATACAATAACATTTAAATGTAATATATCTGTGGTTTGTAGAAATGTACAATGGCAACATTTATTCTGGTGACTGGGTTGTAAAAAGGCGAAAATAAATAATTGTAGGCCATATTGTCCCCACTGGTGTTACATTAGTTTGGGTGTAATGATCATAAAAGAGTTATTGAATTGAATTCTGTGAGGTATTAAATGAAAGAAATTCAATGTTACATTTCCTGTGTACATCTCCTAAAGCATAATGGGCAAAACACAATTTTTTTTCCTAAGTTAGAATAAACAGAAAAACAACAGAAGTTAAAAATGTTATGGAAATATTATGGCAATTTTTCAGTTTTGTGTTCCAAGATCAAACATTCTTAATAGTATAAAGTTAGACAACATACATTCGACAGATGTCTGCTGTGTTGAAATTCCTGTCCACATGCAGGCAAAATAATAACAGTTTAACAATGTGTAATTGTTTTTGTGGTAATACCGTAAAACTTTAATTAATAGACTGTGTTGTTATTTGCTTAAATTACTGGACTCAATAGGCTTATATTTGGGACAGGTGACAGGATTTTAATTCCTTTTACACAAAACTGTTGCTCAGCAGAGTTGGAAAATACAATCAAATTGTTTATATATATGAAAAAAATTGTTTATATATAAAAAACAAACAAACGTTTGATTCTTTTGATCAGTGGACCCTCATGGACTAAAGAAATATAAATAATTTACCTGGTAATGGAGGAGGGACACACTTTATGACCACCACTTGTTTTTTGTCATGCAGGTAAATCTGAATGAATTAGGCTCTTCTCTGGTGCTCTGGTTTCAGTAAAATGAAATGAACCAAGCTAATAATATGTAGCACCTCCATATTGACAAAAGTGTTACATTTATAAACTAACGTTAGCTAAACTGGGTAGCCAACAATCTGGTTTTATACATCCAAAGAATTTCGATAAATGTCTGGTAACTGAGACAGGCCTTTAGTTGTCAAAATGTGTAGCTACACCAGGCTAGTACAAGGGACTGGGCGTTTAATTAGGAGTTAGGAGCTTTTTATTGAAGCTTTATGGTATATTTAGTAAAAACTATTCTAAAACATGTATAGTGTGGCTGGTGTGCCAGATTGTGGCCTCAATTATTCTGAAAATAGCAATATATGATATGCTACAACACACAGGCCTACAGTAATGACTCATGCATGAGCCTGTAAATGAAGGGAGTGAAAACCAGACAGAAACAGTCTGCAGTTCAAAGGATTAATAACAAGCCTTCATCAAGAGGTGAAATCTGACCCTCAAAAAAAGGTTTAGAGGAAAAACACTTGCTCTCTCTGTAAAATGCACCAAGACACCGATTAAATATTCCTTTTTACATCTATTACGTTTTAAAGATGGTACAGAAACTTCAGATGTAACTGATTATTGCTGTGAAATGTACAGTGTCACCGCCATATTTAACTGTAAACGAGCATTAATTTTCTTTTGTCTTCCTCCGCAGGGATGTCAGAGATCAGATTCAGCTATAAAGAAGCTCTAGACCTGGGCGACCTACAGTGTCTTTCTCCAGGACACTTCGGCAGGACTTCAGCTCTGTGAAACAGGCGCTTGTACGTGCAGAATGGTCTCATTACTCATTCCACCACCTTCGTTACCCGTGGGTGAAGGTGGATTATCTGCAGTGGCAGTGTATGTGGCAGCCTCATATCTCTGCTGACCTTGAACTGTCATTTTGCCAAACACAAACCCCCACTCCTACACACCTCTCCTCCGCCAATAAGATACCAAATGACCTTAATTAATGGCTTTTCACCTCCTTTGTATTTTCCATCAGTCTCTCTGAAAACCCCCTGGAGTTCTCCTGTGCCCAGAAACATTAAATATTCATATCTCCATCATTTTATTATTTAAGTCAATCAAATGGATTGCACCAGATAAAACTAACAGCAATTATCTATGCGGTGATAGGGAGATTTATTTAGTGTGATGAGTGACAGTTGGTGAAACATGAGGCTGAATGTCTGCCGCTCTCCCTCTTCTTTGCCTACTTTTTCTTTTTTTGACGACAGTGCGTCTTTCAAGGCTTCCCTTAACTTGAAAGAGAATCGCTGGCACAGCTTATGAAGAGTTTCGAAAAAGAGATATCTACTTTTACAAAAAAAAAAAAAAAAAAGTGACACTCTTTCACAGTGGCTGACAGCCTAAGAATTACAAACTGTAGTGCCATCCAGCAGATTGCTGTGGATAAAATGGCTAAAAGTGCCAAAAGTGGTGTCTCTGTTTATATTGAAATTTAATGACAATGATCTTCATATGTTTGATTCCACTTCCACTCTAGACTGGACTGGATCAGTTTGAATAAAAGCTGTGATGTTGCATTACCACTAAATTTCTTTGCATATCAGAAATCAAAGGCATTTCATTTGCTTGTGCTTCTCTCCTGTGACAGGATGTAAGATATCTCCATTAGGGGAGAAATCTTGGTCAATTTTGTCAACTGACCCTGAAAAGAACGGGCTCAATTAATTATTCAGTATAATGATAAATGATATTGTTTATCAGTATCTGGTGTCTTTCAGTATCTATACTTCTACTGAAAAGTCTGGTTCACTTCCTTTCAGTCATATATCAAGGATATACATGACATCTTATGGTGGATGAAATAAGGAACCTACTGCCAGTCATGATTCTTCAGGCCTTACCGTTCATGGAGATTATTGGCAAGTATGTTCACCATGAGATGCATTTCTAGGTATACCTAAAGCACAATAATATTTCTGGCCACTTGGGGCAGTACAACAAGCTGTAAACACAACATGGATGTGTTTTCTTGAGAGTATTGTTTCTGCTGCTGCTGCTGGAAACAACACTAATCAGACTGGTGAGAACAAATGGGACTGCAGAGGAATCAGGGTTGTTGTCATTTTTATTTATTTATTTTTGCATAAATAGAAGAATTACAGAAGTAGCATATCAAAACTTCTGGGCACTGCCAAGGTGCCTTGAGCAAGGCACTGAACCCCCAACTGCTCAGTGCGCCTGCCCAAGGCAGCCCCCTCGCTCTGACATCACCCCATTTAGTGTATGTATATGTCCTGTTTGTGCATGTGTGTGCATTTCAGGCCTGTGTGTATATGTGTTAATAAAGTAGATCTTGTTCTAGAAAAAGGTAAAGTGTTTTTGTTCATGCTAGGGGGACTAAAATCATGTGCTTCTTCCAAAAGACGGAGCCCCCCTGACAGCCTCTGACATTGTTTTAGATACAAGAAATCAGTCAGTCAAACAATTTGTTCATCCAATAGTAATAGTTTACTGATAATACTAATAACATAGATTCATTCATTCATTTTCCATAACCGCTTATCCTGTTAGTGGTTGCGGCTGACATCAGGCAAGAGGCGGGGTACAGTCTGGACACGTGGCCAGACTAGGGTTGACACACACACAGACAGACAACCATTCATGCTCACGTTCACACACGCCAGTTTAGAATCACCAATTAACCTAGCCTGCATGTCTTTAGACTGTGTGAGGGAGCCAGAGTGCCTGGAGAAAACCCACGCTAACACGTGGAGAACATGCAAACTCTTGCTCCCCTACCCCGGGGTTCAAAACAGGAACCCTTTTGCTGTTAGGCGATGATGCAAATGTACTTCTACCCATCTGTGCACTTGTGGGTGTGAAGTCTTACAGTGAGGTGTTGTCAGACACCTTGTTGGCGCATTGCTATTTTTAAGGACTTAGGAAGCGATCACGCCATTGACCGTCAAAAACCTGGTCTAAAGTCAAAATGGGAGGTATTCTCCGGCTTTTTAAATAGCTGAAAATACTAATGACATTCTCAAAAATGTGAACGTAGCAGAGAGCAGAGCAGGGCTGATGTCTGCTGCTGCTCCCTACGAAGAGAGAGACACTGTGTGTGTTACAAGGAGCAGTGTAATGTTATTATTTCAGAAGCTAAAAGTTTAGTTCTGTTTCCTCTGTTGAGTTTATAGCCACAGTTTTTAGTTTTGATGCTTAAATGTCCGATGATATTTGCGGCAGTGACATTATCACTCTTACTGCATTACTTTCAAAAACCCACACGCCTCACCAATTTGCTGAATCCGCCATGTAAATAGCACCTGGTGCACCTGGGGGATGACACTGATTGGTAAATTCATGTTGTCCCCAAAGCACACTGATTAATTAAGGGACTAATTACAACCCCTTTGCCCCCTTGCGCCTCACCTTGCAGCCAGATGATGCTCTGTTTAACTAACAAAAGTGTCGGACACGCCCTAACTGCACTTGTGCTATGCACTTAAGACCATAGGTCAGTTAAACACGACCTACACACAGGTAACAATTCTCTTTAGGTTCCTCACAAGCGACTTTCACATTACACATGTGATCCACTCTTCATATGACAATATTGATAAGCGCTTAAACAAAGAGAACCTCAATACAGTTTTTAGGGCACAAGCTTGTAGTAGCCCAGATGTGTAGTAACAAGACTCCCATATTTTTATCTCATGTTTTTTTCATTCTAAGCATGTGACTTAATGCAATCAAGGAACATAGATCTGTGAAAAACTCTACATGTTTTACTATAGCTGCACCATGACATCAGTTCAATCCGACACTGTATGTGTAGGCCAGAGTCCCCTGTGTCTGTGTGGTCCTCCACCGCACATCGTTGTAGCTTCTGTACTTTAAAGTGCGGCAGTGCTTCAGTATGAAACCCTCTCACACTCTTACAAAGGCTCGGGCTGAAGAGCACAATATGTGGGCTGCTTCCACATCTAATAACGATGACTCCTGGTGTTTTTATGCCATGTATTAAAACCTTTTGTGGGTCAGTTTCACCAAGGCACATCACTTTTTTCCATCCTCTGCCCCTTCTGTCATTGATCAGCAGGAGCTGCAATTCACTACAATCTCTGCATCAATTTACCACAAAAAGACTATATAACGTTTACTAACATGAGACACTGGGCAGTTTGGTTATAGTGACAAATGATCAGTTTTTGGTCATATTTTTTCAGAATGTTCTCCACACGCGTTTCTTCCATTTTAACCTAATGATTCCAAATATATATTCCTGCACAGTTCCTCTTGATTTATTCTCTTCCTAACGATTTTATATCCCGGGATCAAATGTGCACTCACTTCAGCAGTGGAATGGCAGGTGCCCATAGGCTGGTGGCGCATTACTGTGCTGCGATGGGTGTTTTCACGCGTCACCAGTGGGCGCTTCTTCCTGCGTACAAAGAGAGCAGAGCCCGGGGATGCGCACAATGTGAGTCTCCGCTCAGAGGCACCGCTGTCCTCTCTGCTTCTTGGCAACATCTTGTGGAGTGTAATACGAGGAGGTCGGGGAGCATCCCGGTGCAGCCTCAGCCGGCAAAAAAAACTCACTGATTGTGGAATTTTAACCGAGGCAGAGGCTGCTGTTTAGTCCCATCTTTAAGGACCGAGAGAGAGACGCACTTATAGACGGAGCAGAATTAAGTGCAGAGCGCTGCTGGAGCAGAGAGCAACCCTCTTCTTTGGCTTTGTGAGAGGACAAGAGTTGCTGTGAGAGATGTTATCCGCTCACTAGAGCCGCAAACAACACATCTAACGGACGCTGGAATTACAATCACAGCAGTTTAATGAAGAGGAAAAAAATTGCGTCCTAGGAGAAGTAAGTATCTGATCATAAATCATCACTGGCATGTTTGCACGTTATTTCCATGCCTTTTCATTTTAATACATCAAAAAACTGTGTGCTGATAAGTTGGAAAAATAGTAGAAAATCCAAGTTAATCGCATCAGAGCGAAATGAAATAACCCCAAAAAGCCCTGTGGCGAGATCTCTTCATCTAATGTTCTAACATCGGAGGAAAGGGCAGCGAGGCAGCGTGCACACCGATCATGGTCACACATGCATGATGCTGATGATTGCGTTTCTAGATGAGTCTCAAATGGTTTGCATGGTCCTACTGGGATTTCTACTGTTGGGGCTCATTTCCCTCATCTAGGACAAAGTCCATATGGTGCTGCTCTGCTCAGTCACACAGAGAAACAGCATCAGGACTGTCCGCCTGGAGAAAAGCTCTCTAACTTGGTTAAGGCAATTATTTCAGTCTCTGCAGAGGAAAAGAGCTCCTGGGTTTATTTTTAAATTGTGGTTTTATATCTCACGTGACATCATAATATTCGTTAAAACAAAAAAATCTCACAAGAGAGTTGTTAGAAAAATTATTGCAACAGCTTCAATATCTTTTTTTTCCCTGTTAAAGCAAATATTTGGCCACCAGTGGTCTGCACACAAGTACTCTTTTTCTTCCCACCCAGCCTGCAAAAGGACAGACCCAACAGTGAGAGAAAAATGCTCAGCCATCTTCAAAGTATCCTACTATTCAGCAGGGATTGTAATCGTTCTCCCCTCTATTCATGTTTATTTATAGATCCTTCACACATATTTTGAGCAGTAGCCAAATGAGAGGTGAAACATGTCTTTGAAGCCATGCAGTGAATGATTCTATAATGCAGCGTGGCAGTGCAGAGATGAGTTTGTAGCACCATTTGCTTCGAAAACCCCTTTTGATTGAGCAAGAGTGGCAATTACAATGTACAGCCAAGCTGCTTTTTGTCCCCAGAAAGGCTGTGAAATGGATTGAACAGCATAAAAAATTATATTTAAAGAGCCTGGGCGAGCAGCTCCTGCTCCTCATCCTTGACCTCCTAGTCATGTGTTTGTGGCTGTATCTAGGATGAGGATCGGGGGGATGTGCCTGGCTGATGATGGGGTTGAGAAATGGATCGCTGCTCCCTTCTCTTTTAAGTGCACTTACTCTCCTGCCCCTGCGTTAGGCAGCAGCTGAGGGATGCAGCCGTGTTTAACATAGGAGGGAGTCACTGGGGGCGTCCTGCTGTCTTCCAGGGATTCAGTGATTTTTCGCATGAAGATGCCCAGCTGTATAACGGCTGCACAGCGTCCTGCCCAGATGTAAAGTTCTACTGGGGTAAACAGATATTTATTATGTAAATACATAAAAAAAAAGGCCAAGAGAGGTTAGAGGTGAATGTGAAATAAGATTTTTTTATATTTTGTGTGAAAAGTCTCATATAGAGTGTGGAGTGCAATAATAGTGCCCCTGCTTCTCACTTGACTGACACAAGCTGACATACAGTATTTATTCTCCCTCGTCTATTCATTGCTATATGCCGTCCTCCAGCATTCAAATGTGACCACGGTTCTAATCATGCTGTCTTCTTCACACATGCGTCAGGCACATGTGTGAAGTGGCTACTTTTATAGCCTACAAGGCTGTGCTCTGAATGAAATGGAAGATCTCGAGAGAGAGAATAAGCATCCAAGCAATACTTTTCTTGAATGTTAATGTAACAGCTGTTCAGATCAGGTTTGTTGAGGGGCAGTTACATGGACTGCCTTTTTATTTGAAACCTTAATCCATAATCTGCCATGGGAAGCATTACTCACTCACCTAAGATAATGCAGAGTTATGACGCAATCAACATCGAACAATTACCCCCACTTTGCTTCCTTTTTTAATTTTCACTAGTGTTCTTAGTAAGCCATGAAATACAACAACACAATGATTACGCTCTGCCTTTATTTGTTAATCACTTTTTTTCCTATCCGTCCTGGCTCGTGTGAAATGTGCAGGTCTTCACTTAGTCAGAGGAAATTAGGAGGCATCAGTGCACAGTTGATTGTGAATTCTCCATTCATTGGCGAAAGCACAGAGCAGCTGTGTATTCAGATTGAGTCAGTCCCTGGTGGCGGATCCTTGTCTCCCAGGTTCTCTTGCTGAGTGATTTAATGGAGATGGCAGCAGATACTCATAAAGACAATAACTTTGTAGAAATGAATGCATCATACACTGTAGTAAATTCATACCTATTGTGCCCCTGGTGTTAAGTTTTGACAGGGTGAAGCATGATCTGGTATATCTTGATCTCCCAGCTCTGTGTACAGATTGTGATTTGAATACAGACCTTGAGCGTGCACGCCCCTATGATAGAAACTCTCCTTGCCTTCCTCCCTTATTGGATTCTTTTGCAATTATTCTGCCCTCAGGGGGGGAAGAATGCCTTTAACCACCTTTCCTATCAATTATGTGCCAAACAACAGCCCCACTAACCAAGAAGTCATCTCATTTACCCTGGAATGCGTTTAGCCAATGACTTCCATTAGGTTTAGCTTCTGTGGAGGTGAAAGTGTGATGCCTCATTACATTTGGCGGAGCAATCTTTTGCTCATCATTTCAGTTGAGAAAGAAAATGCCATTTCACCTTCATGGCTACGAAGACGAGGAGGGGTAGTTTTCTCTGTATCCAGAGTTTATTTTTTGTCTTTTTCTTTTGAATCTGCTAAAGCTTCAGCTCGTATGCAGCTCCTGAAGGTTTGACACTGGTGCAGCTTTTTGAAGGTCAAAAGTGATACAATTCTTTCTTTAATTTTAGCGGCTCTGAAATGGCTTTTGGAGCATCATGAGACACTTAAACACTCTGCTGAGAGCAACTGAAAAGCTGTCCGCTGAAAATGGAATTCTTCAAGGCAGGGTGACACGCAATTCTTACACAATGGCTGGAAAAACCAGTGCCTTTTAGTGAACCATTAATTCAGACACAAATCAACTAAGAAGAAAATGCTTAAAAAGTGAAAATGCCATTGCAGGTTTTACAGACTGCAGAATGAAACTGCGCTCGGGGACAAACATCCATCATATCAGCAGAGACACTGTGCCATGAACTGTGTAACACCCAACTTGCAAAGAAAGTCTTTTCGAGGAGATTTTCCTCTCAGGATCTTGAGGCTCTTTGGACTGATGGGTTGGGATGACGAGGTCGGATCCTCCAGAAAAGCGGATGGCAGTTAATACTGCACTCCAACTGAAAAATGCAGCACAGTTTTTTTTTGCTCCAGTAGAATCTCAAACCGTGTAATCCAATGTGATGGGTTTTTGGAGTGGCAAAACGCCCCCTAAATTTTGAGAGACACCGGGAAATCCACTCTGAATCTCACTGTGCCTGCAATTACACCAGATGAGGAACAATTATTGGCACCAGGACGGTCAAGTTAAGCCAACACTGGCCATTAAGTTGTGATCAGGCAAATGGGATGATTCCCCCCCGCCCCTGTAAATTCTACTGTATCTGCTCAGCTCCATGACGCAGCTTCATTCTCCTCCATTAGATTATGTTGCCATGCTTTTCATGTCAAACCACAGCCACAATCCTACAGTTACAAGTTGGTGAAACAAGTGAGTGGTTAGTATGTTTCAAGAATTCCAAAGATAGCCCTGGGTTAATCCGCATAACAGTGCTGTGTTGTAAGGATGAGGGGTTGGGTTGAATTCTTAATCCTGAGAGGCGTATCAGTTTCCACTTACTGTGATGTAGGTCAGAGCTTGAGCAAAGCCCCTCCTGTGCCACTGATACTACAATTACAGTTTTAGGGCTCTTCGATCCATCTCGTCCTAAGAAAGGTCAACCCACTTGTCGGAATAAATGTACGTGCATTGTACGTTTCTGAATACCTCATGTTACATTTGTATTTCATTATGTAGTAGACAACGCTGTTATGCTGTGTTTGATGCATGGTTAGGTTTAGACACAAAAACCACTATCTTTGGTTAGGACAAGATCTTTTTTTTTTGCTTTAACTTGGTTTTGGTTGCTATAAAGCCGCTGGAAACGCAACAACATCTTGGATAAAAACAACTGCTTTTGGTGGCACTGTCCCCGCTACATAAAAGTGATGAGCTGCTCAAAATCAACCACGTTTAGTGGCTAAAAAGCTGCTGGAAGATGCAGCAATTTCTTGCTAAAAATGGTTTTGTTGTTTGTTGAGCTTGCGTTGAATAGTGGTCTGCAGCTTGGCAGGTCTCTTTCCTAGGATTCCACACCAGCCACCATCCCCTCCATCTCCCGTTAACTCATTACTACGTCACTTTAGAAATGTTGATGTGATACGTATGAAATGTACAAATGCAACATATCCATGGTTTGCAGAAACACACAATGCCAACACTTTACTCTGAAGACTGGGCTGAAAAGGTTTAATGGTCATTTAGGTCATTGATCGCTGGTGAGATGGGATAGCTGATGCAGCAACTTGTGGATGACCAGCCTTTGAGTGTAGGTCCTCGTGACACTAATAGGTGATGGGGCTGGAGATACGTGTAAGTATAAAATATTTTAAAATAATATCAGTATATCACAATATACTGATAATGCAGTATTACAATTTTAATGACTATTCAGTGGAATTAAATACCTGTTAAAACAAAAAGAGTCAGAATTATTTTTTTTTTTTTAAAAATGGTCAAAATCAGATTAGGCTTTAAAAGTCATTAGACACTTAGATTTAATTTGCGAGGTCTTAATTGCCACAAATCTAATTTTATTTATCCATTTTCAATTTTTTTTCCTGAGTCAACAGTCCACATTTCTGATCTTACAATTTTTAAACCTACTACTGAACCTTTTTACTCTATACTTGCACTCACCTGTTGTCAAAATGTAGGTTAACCTAACTCACTCTAATAACCATATTCCTACATAAAACCTACCTCTGCACAGGACTACATGTGTACTACTGACCTTAATACTTACCTGCAGTATGTGAATACGACACAGATTGATTAAGACTGATTTGTTGACTTAAATTTGATTAAAAATTTAAATCTAAAGGGTCTTTAAAGGCATTAATCTGTGTGTCTGGTACCGATAGACACCCTGCAGCATGTAACTAAAAGTACTTTCATTGCTTTACCAATTATTCAGTAGCAAAAGTAACTAGCCCAGTTATTTGTTCAGAGGGTTGGGCAACATGACAATATATATTGTGCAAACGTAGAAATGTGTCTTGAGATTTGGCAATTACGTTTCTACTGTGGAGTTATTCGAAGTAGGCAGCTCAGTCGTCAGAAGAAAATGTTGGCATTGTACGCTTCTGCAAACCATGAATACGTTAAATTTGCACACCTCATACATAGCCTATCAAAAGTTCTAAAATGATGTAGTATATGAGCTCACTTCATCACTGGGAGGTGGAGGGGATGGTGTATGATGTGACACCTGGACGAGATGTCTGTCAAGCTGCAGACCACAGTTCGACACCAACAATAAAACCATGTGGTTTCATGAGTCACTGTTGTGGTTCCAGCGTTTTTTTAGGCACCAAATGTGGGTGTTTTGTAGCGTTCCGTCGCTGTTTTCCAGCGAGGACTGTGCCACAAAAAGCAGTTGTTTTTTTTTTACCAAGAGATCACTGTGTTTCCAGCGAGGATTGTTCACCATAAACCTGGTATTTGAAGCCAAAACATGATCTTTTCCTAACCATAACAAAGTGTTTTTTGTGCCTAAACCTAACCAGACATTAACCATGGTGTTGTTAAAATGTAAAGTTTACATAATAATGTACAAATGTAACGCATCAATGGTTTGTGGAACCACCCAATGAACACTTTTTGATTCTGGCGACTGAGTTTGGGGCAGGCTATGTTGCAAATCAGGGCTTGACTCTCGCGTGATCTCATGATTCTTGTTATCTTGTGATCTCATGAATCCAGCTGCCTGGCAAGGTAGGAAGGTGACATTGAAATTACAATAACACCGAAAATTATAGTTCTCAGGAACCTTAAAGCTTCAATTATGAGATTACAGTTTGAGTCTTTTGTTTTTAACTCTAAGTGGTGTCTAATGTGTTTTTTGTTTGTATGGAAATTCCAAATAAAAGACATAAATAATCAAATGTCATGAACTACGGTGTTATAGTTAGACATTTCTTACTTAAATTCACTGGACAATTACTGTATTGCAGTGCATATTGTTACAATGATATAAAATTACATAGCCTACAGTTTGAAAAAAAAGATTTTGCCCTCATCACCCTCCTCTACTTGCTATATTACTTTGCATCACTTTCCAGCAAAGCTCCCTCAACAATGCCATGCCTTCCAAAGTCACCACATCCACAGATAGGCTATATTTAGCAGTTGGGTCCTACAGGGATGAAAAAAAAAATCATGAATAAATTAGAACAAACACATAATTTGTTTAATTAATTTGGACACAACCAAAATAGCCTAATAGCATATTTTTAGAATTCATTTGCTTTGCCTCTGCTGTCTTACTCGAGTGACAAGCTAACATTGATGTAAGACGGATGCACTTTTCAGAATCAACCAAGGTCTTACCTTTATCCACGACTTTTCCGTGTGTAGTGCTGAATTTAAAATGCTCCGGGTTGAACAGTAAACAAGTCCATCCCCAAACTGTCAAAATATCAGCATTACTGAGATCAGTAACTGCGTTGGAATTACTGAATTTTAAAGAGTAGTCAGAGTGCTGTAATGCATTGCAGGAAAGGGTTACAACCTGATAATTTATTCTCCCAGTGACAATAATGCTACTGACACAGTTAGAGTTACTGTCTCAGACAGGCAACATGAAACTGTTTTCAGGCTGAGTCAGGTTGCTCTCATTCCCAGATCATCAAATACTGACCCACTCACACCCCTCGGCACGTGATAGAGACGCTAAAGGCATCCTTTGCCATGTGTATTTGATGCACCAGGCTTTCACCCAGCTCCTATGTAAACCCACTGCAGACAATATTTGACTCTCAGGGCATTGGTGTAAATTTGGGGGTGGCAGGTCCTCCTTATAACAACCAAAACATGAAAGTAGCAGAGGACTTGTATTTTGACAGGTTAAAGGTATTTACTCCATAAATAAGTACAGAAAAGGCACCAATGGCGCATAAAAAGTCACCTGAATGTGCTTCATGTTAAAAAATTTCTGGTGGAGGACCCCTAAACCCCCTATATTGTATACGTCCACCCCATGTCAAAACTAAACCTATCCCCTTGGCTGAGAGCAACTGAGGTAAGCGACAGCAAGAGAGTCCGTAAAGATGCGGGAGGCATGGTGGATGGGGCAAACAAAACAGGACTTTCAGCCATGAGACTGCTGTTTGTGTCTTGTGTGAAACCATGTACTTAAGTTTTCCAAACCTAACAATGTAGTTTTGTAGCTTCAACCTAACTGTGACCATTTGAGAACCTAAGAGACAACCGTGCATCACATTCAAATGCTTAAGGGTGCATCTCATAAAGATGCCAGAGCATCACAGGCCAAAGGGCATGACACAGTGTCAGCATAAGAGCCTGTTGGCTGAGCAGTAAACAGAGGTTGATGTTAACATTGTTGGACTGCCCCTTTAAAGGGGTGAATACAACACCTTGGTAGAAGAGGTAGGCTGACCGTATATATTATTATGTCAGTCGACGCTAATAGCTGACAATGACATGTACCATTTATAATGTTTTAGAATGTGTCCCTCTTGTGTTTCGTGTTGATCTAAGGGAGTGATGCGTGCACATAAAAATGAAAACAGTCAGTTTGCTTACATTCAGTCGGCCACCAAACCCTTTGTTAGAGTATGAAGTGGCATTTTGTGAATTGCTGGTACACAGTCTGCCAGCTCCTATTAATAGTCAAATAGAGAGAGAGAAGCATCTTTTGAGGTCAATCATTTCCTTCCTCACGTCTCTTTAAAGCTGCAGAATTAAGCTTGTTAGGCGGGATGAAAACACACTCATTTAGCAGCTGTATCTGCTTCTGTGCCACCTGAAAATCGCACCGCCGGGTTGTATTCTCAGTTTTTTTTCCTGTCTGCTGCCGCCCCATAGCCACCCCCACCTCCCACCTCCCACCTCCCCCGTCACTTCTCACTTCCTCAAGATTCACTTTCTCTTCACTTACAGTGTCTCCAAAATAATAGGAACCAATTATGTAACTTAGCAGTGCTATAATCATGTTTTTTTGCTGATGAATGCTTGTCGTATTTGGATCAAAATGTCATATTTTAATCACATCCATAATTACTTTCCCTTCAGATTAAAATTCTTGTATTCAAGGGAGAGCATTCCATTCACAAGCAATTGGATGAGAGTCTTATTAGCCCTCGGCAACTAAAGATGATGTTACCATGGAAACAAATTGTTCTGCTATCAATCACTGGATGCCTTGCAGGTAAGATATTTTAACACATTATACTTGAGTCTCACTGCACTTGTTTATGTCGTGACAACATCTCTTCTAATGAATTTGTTTCCTAATGCATATTCATTGCAGGATGATGTTACTGTTGTGCTTTTTAAAGTATTACTCAGAGACTAAATGCATTTCTGTAAGGTTAGAGGTTAGAAAGGACACTTCATTCTTAGTGAGCAGTGTTTGTATAAAATATGGACTTCCATCCATTAGTGAGGACGAGACAGAATCAGAACAGTTGTAAATAACCTCAGAAAAAATCTCTTCTTCTCAACCAAAAAGGTTACACTGATTAAGTTGCAGGCAGTGCATGTACAGCGTTCCAGCATGATGTCCTTCACCGCTCCCTCGAGCGGTGTCCTGCTGCACATTTACAGTACACTGTCAGGCGCGGCTGGGAGTCCGATCCCATTCCTGTTTATGGCCTGTCCAGATCATTATCAGGATCCATGCAATGAATCCAGCACTGCATTTTAGCGCAATCTACTTGCCATCGTGCCTCGTTCTGCCCTTGTGCGGCCGCCTGGGATTTGAGCAGGAGAAGCACAGACACTCTACCAGAATGTCAACCCTTGTTCAAATGACATTGTAAATCCCAATGAATGTTATTCAAATTGGCTCATGGGTAATTCACGCCCCGGTACTCAAGGGAGCTGGATCCAAGCAGTCTCACCTTCCTGGCGGACAAGTGTTTTTAACAGCGCCTCGGTTGCTGCCTATAGGTGCTACTTCTCATTTGGTGCTGTGATGGAAACACTTGAAAATCACTACAGCTGATAACAATCATTATGACATCTGAAGTGACATGTTGTCTGGCTCTATATTCTGGGACCTCACAAAATACACCTTAGATATAACCCTGCATGGCAATTTATTCAAATTCAGCTTGTTAAATCAAACTGTGAGGTGAATGAATTTATTGTAAGGCTGGTTTTTGATCATTTATGAATAGATTTATTCCAGATTTTGTTGTAGCTGGTTTGAAGCTAATTCCAACATCTCCATATTTCTGAGCAACCACCAAGCGTTGCAGTGATTCAGCATCATATCTTATTTCTTAATCTCAGTTGCTGATCTTCCTGTTAGCCACACAGGCAGCTGCCTAGGGGGCCACCCAGGGGGGGGTTGCCAAAGTAAGAATATGAAAATACATAAGCCATGCGCAGTAAAAAAGAACAAGGAGGTGGACTTTGGAAATTTGGAGAGGGGGGGGGGGGTTGCCCTGGGCGCTGAATGTCCTAGGTCTGGCACTGTTAAATCTATCACACTGTGAAATATGTGTTGAATCCTCGACATATTATCACCGGTTAAAACCACGTGTAGAACTGCTAGCCACATGCTGCAATCTGTTAGCAGTAGGATATTAATTAGGCCTACTCTGGCCGTCTGTTGACTCCGCTTTCATTTAGTACCAGATTGTGTTCCACATCTTTCCTTTTAAGCTGCTGGCAGATGAGTGCATCCTTATGGCCTCAATTAACCGGTGCATGCGTAGTATGACATAGACGTTCTGAAAATAGATCGCTCTGCTTTATTTATCGACCCTGTCACTTACAGGGAATCATTAATTACTGTGGATAGATGTGGCTTTCTTCATCAGTAGTTGACTATTGTGGACTTTAGCGCTCAACGCAAGCCCTCACCTATTATTAGCAATCGTTATGATATTGTTTCCGGCAATTAATAAACACTGGACACCTCAGTTTAGTTGCATCACTCAGGGTGTGTGAGCTATGTGCAGCTGCAATAAACTGTTGAACCCCAGATAAGCATTTACACAGTAATCAAAGCATTATATGACATGCTTGTAGTGTTTTTATTTACTTGTGTTTTTAAATGGGAGTTTTGCAGCAGGGAGATTAATTATATTGGACAGTAGAAACAATATGATGAGTTATCTGGATGATAAAGTGACACAACGAGGCCTGGTGCTGTGGAAAATGTGTGTGCATGCAAAATTGGATTTATACACATAAGTGCCATGGTTGGTGTTTTCTTCACTATTCCAGTGTCAGGTTCATCTAAGGAACAGAAACCAAATATGTCAGCATTAGCAGTTAATGCCTAACAAGGGTAAGTGGGATTTGCTTTTCTTAATGTAAGATAAGCAAAGGGTATACATCTTGGGGATTGTCCTAATGCATTTCTTTGCTTTTCTTTGGAAGGAGTAACACTTTTCAGAGATATATATACAGCATATTAAAAAAGTTATATACACTGAGTGTCAGAAAGTTGCTGTATTCCAGCAAGATTAACTATTTGTCCTCACAGTGTCTCTGCTTTTGCTGTATTCTTCCAGTATTTTCTCTTAAGGTCAAAGAGACAATTTCTCTGGCTTGTACTACTATAGACTTTCTCCCCTTTCCCCAGCCTGTACAGAGGATGTCATATTTCAAGGGCCGGGATGGAGGACGGAGCCAAGTGACCTCATTTTACCGATCAGCTCCCCAGACCAGCAGGCTACCGTCACGTGCGAGGCAGAGGGGAGCCCTCCTCCGCAGTACAGGTAAATTACCACATCAAAGTTACAGTCCCCACGAGCCCCGGCTCAACTGTCCACCTGCTTTGCCTCTGCGTGCACATCACATGGTGAAAATCCATTGCTGGTTAATTGCTTGTGAGTCTTCATCGCTGCTTCCGTGGAAATCAAAGAAGGTACCGATAGCGTTGATTGCTATTGATTTGTTAAAGAACAACGTTTTCTGGAAATAAATGCTCAAGAGCGATTACGAGCCATCCAGAGAAAAGAAAGGCTTCAAAGAGCAACTGCTTAATTGAGCATCCATTTCTAATTGAAAAAAGCTTATCTATCTCAGCCTAAGCTATGATGTAGAGTTAGAGTCAGGCAGCCGCCACTGTGGTTGATGAATATGCAGACACCTCAGATATGAGTGAGGTTAACTTTATTAATGATAAGATTTAAGCCACAGCGCGGCTAAAGCTGATGATTTATAATATGGTGAACGGCTAAAGAAATCATTAGGAGAGAAAAGGAGATTCCAGCGACTCATTTGCAACACAGATCCTTTGATATCTCCCCGGCTATTCCCTGGCGGTGCAGGGAGCCTGCCTGAAAATGGCAGCTGGCGGTGTTTTTTGTGGTAGATTGTGTTTCGGAGCTTGGTCAGCACCATGTAGATGCACAGCAAGCAGGGGAGAGAGGCAATAACCTTGTGAGTGACATTCTGTTAAATGCTTACATTTCCTATAATGTGTCTGCACTGAAAACATGGTCCAGGCACAGCAGCGGAGGGGGGTATCATTATACTTGTCGTGCAACCTGAGCTATCTCAGGGTAAAGCCGAAACCATCACTTGTATTATTTCACCTGCAACTTAAAGCATGTCGGCGTTCACTTGTGTTGTGGAAGAAGTTTTCTCTTTTAGGTTCTTTGTGCAGCAGAAGGCAGCTCCAAAAAAGCTCCGGTAAACGGACTTTAGGCCACATGCCCAGCACCAAACACCAGACAAACAACATTAGTGACTAGCGAGTGAACACAGTGATCCCTCCTCCATCCCTCCTCTGTTGCTCTTCCTTTTTTCTTCCATTTTTTCTCCATTAAAGGGGTTTTGGTGGAAGTTTTTTCTTATCTTAATCGAGGATCAAAGCCTGGAGACTGTCATATGCTGCACAAATTGTAACTAGGCAGTTATCATAATATATAAGCAAATGTGCTCAAAATGACCCCCATTCCCAAAAAATATTGGTAAAAAACATAAAGAAAAAAACTGCTATGCTATAAAGGCAACCATACACCACCATCCAAAACAATCATTTGCAAATGTGATCATGATCATAAATAAACTTAACAAATTGCCATTATTATTCTAGTATTGTGCTGTACTGCAGTTCTGCTTGTGGATTTTGCAAGTGGCAGTGCCGTACCCTAGCAGTTGCTGTTGCTCTACTGCTGTGCGTGGGTACAACCAACATGCTACTGTCTCCTTATTATATTACTTTCAAATGCATTAAAATATGTAAAAATAGGATGTAATATAGGTGTTAATTAGGCTATATCACTGATGATTGTTATAGGTTTTGTGTCAGTACGTCATAAAAATGTCATTAAAAAATGATCATAAAAAAGTTATAGTATAGTATGTCATAAAAATGGTAATTACAAATGTCATAGTGTGTGCACGTTTCCTATGCAGCACTCAATCATATGCTGGCTCTCTAAAATGGCATCAAAACTTTGGGAGCCCCTGATCCGAAATTTTTGTTTTAAAATGCACTAAATCTGTCAGTTTAACTGTTCACTTAATACAAAATTTCCCCTTATTAACTCCCTTAAAGGGGATTGGGTCCCAGAAGGTGTCGATTCGACATGCACCAAATTTGTGATTTGACTTGACTTCAGATAACTACCAGATACATCTGTCAGAAGTAGGTGGAGACCGAAACAAAGCCAAAAGAAGACTTAGACTTGCATTGGTGGTCAGGTCTCAGAAACACAGTTCCAAATGATTGCTGATATTGTTCCTTGTCTGTTGGATGTGTAAATAAGCATTATTATTAGAGTTGACCCCAAGTGGCCAAAAACAAATAAACCAGCAAAAAAACGGATGCAGCTTTAACTGTTTATATTTTAGTGTAGTTAGATTTCCATGTCTTCTTATGAGGACTGTGCCTTTAAACAAGCTGCCAGGCCTTCTTCGAAGTTGTGATGTCATAGCTATAGTTTGTAAAGATAGAAACTGCTCTTTCAGTGCTGTTACAGTCATTCTCTCACTGCAATGATGGTACTGAGAGTGCAGATGTGGATGACTCAGAAAAACTGACCAATCAGAGCCAGCTGTGCTTTTCCAGGAGGGGTGCTTGAAGAGACAGGTGCTAAAATGGAGCGTTTCGGACAGCGGGTGAATACATGTATAATCATGCAGGCAGTATGAGACAGACAAAGTGTTTTTTAAACATTAAAGCTTATCAACATGTTCAAGTAGAAACCACAAATTCAAGTATGAACCTCAGTGAGCATAATATGGGGCCTTTAAAATTCAAATAATGTGATGCAGTCTAGTATATGGCTGTAAATTACAACCCTAATATTTGTTTTTATATGGTTTTAATTAAAACACACTAGAGAATATACATTATCCACTCTTAAGGAGATGTGGTGATAAAATATTTTTATCACCTATTCTAATGCTCTGATGTTACATAAAGCTATTGTTTAATTCCATCCTGCTTCTCTATTGAACCTTGCGTGGCCCCTCTCTTATTTTGTCCATTTTTAATGTATCCTCAGAGCTGTAGTACACGAGTTCACTCGGCTGCTGTTGAAAGTACAAAACAACACACACACACCCATCTCACTCTGGCGATATTCATCTAGGTCAGTAGGTCCACTGTTTGGAGTCAGAGCCCTCAGTTATGAATAAAAAAAATCTGAAACCAGGTTTAAAAGAAAGAATTGATGTTTGAGTGAGCAAACTCCCCACTGTGGATTGACACTTCTGGTAATGCTTTTAAAGACACTAGATTTCTACCCTTAATCTTACTTTGAGGAAGGAGTCATTTTTCGAGCTTTATTTAGGTTGCATCAGTTTTTCTGACACTGATCGTCCTTGTCTTGTTTCCCTTCGGGCGAGGAGAGGTCTTTTTTGTCCTGATGATAAAATAGAAAGCATAAATTCTTGGCAATTTATTTCCCCAACACTGAAATTAGAACCTCAAAATGTCCTATGCAGACTGGAAAAAAACTGCCTTTAGGAAGTGGTCACGCTGTGACTTTCACCAGAGTCTGCAAACTACGGGCCTAGACCCTGCAAATGAACAGTATTTGTATAATTAGATATGCCAAGCGAGAGGGTATTACATTCAGAGCTCCACACTTAATTTCCTCAGTTACTGCAGCTATTAAGAAAAATTCATCCATTTGGTTTAATATCCATAGAAAAAAATTAGGTCACACAATATTGAATTTGTCAGAGAAGATGATGTTAACCCTTGTCAGGGAGCCACTGTAGCATTGAGATATCAGCTCTCTTGTAATAGGGTGTTTAAGCTCTCAGCTGTGTATCGTACAGTGATAAATTGTAGATAAAATGCTGAAATTATTAGTCAGATATTACCTAAATCCATTGGACAGTGGCCAAGTATACCCAGTTTCAAGCACAGCTACAATGAACTATAGAATATCAATAGTAATACCTGTTACAATATGGTATTTGTGTCATAAACATACAGCTGCCCAACCCACATTCACATATTTGTGTTATTTAGACAATAGATCACCATATATTAGACTCACAAGTCAGTCTTTAGACGCTTTGCTTAACTGAAGACTGATGTCTTTCTCCCTGATTTTGTGTTTAGATGGGCGGATACAATTTCAGAGTTTTAAAAAACTCCCTTCGTTGCAGAACCAATAGTCAATCCACAGGGCGGTCCTTCGGTGGCTCGCTGAACTCTTGTGCTCGTAAACATAGTCTGACTGCGTTAAAAGTTTTAAACAAAGTCGCTGTAAGTCCTTCATTTCCACAATCTTGTGGACTGAGCACACGTTTGATAAAACGGAGTTAAATCTCTCGGCATCCATTTTCAAGCTCTCTGTGTGTTTGTTTCCTTGCGGACGAGAAAAGGGGGAGCGCACATTTCCGGGAGGGCGTGTCCTTTAAAAAAAATTGCAAGAGGCGTTGCTTTGTTGCCGGCCGGTTTCTCTAGTATGTTATACACACTTTAGAAAGGAGTGTCCCCAGACTATCAGAAGCCGGAGATCTCTGATTGTCAGGTAGCGAGACTAACCACATATTAACAGGCCCTTTTCTTTTAAACGTAAAGAGGAAATGTGGAGCATCACTGAACATTACACTACACTACCTGTTTTGAAAAATAAAAGTCAACATATATATACAAAATAAGGATTTTTCCTCAGCAGTTCATGGATGCTCATGCAAAAAATCCCAATTAAAGATCTTTGGAGTAGTATTAAGTACAGCTGGTGTTACTCTCTATTTTTCTCACTGTCAGCAATCCTGTGAAAAGATAAGCAATGCATTAGTCCGTCTCTGGGTGTTAGCTGATTTCCCTTTCTTGTGTCGCTATCACCTCCAAGCCCATTTGTTCCTGCTGAAGACATAAATATTTAAAGGGTCTCACAAATACGTAGTTTCATTTGTAACAAAAAAACAAACAAGGTTCAGTAATTTCCGTAATTTCCGCTGGACACTGTTGTTTTGAGCAAATATATCACAAACAGGAGCAAATAGTTCATTTGCTGTGGACTATTTTCAGCAGTGATTCAAATTTGTTGCTTTAGTGAGTATTTACAGCAGCAGGACGGTGTAAATGTTGGACTGAGTCGAAATAAACTGCAGTAATCAAGAAACATGTGACCCAGTGAAACAGTGTGGCTCATGGATGTTTTTATTTTAGAGAAATGTAGATAGTTCAGGATTTCACCACGCAAAACATACTTGTTAGTGGGATCAGTTCATCGTCAGTTTTGGGCTTTTTAATGGGGTTGATTGAAAGTAAAAGAATATGAAATATAACCAGCTTTATCCCATAAATCACTACCAGTATATGTGTCAGACTGCCAAGTGTTTTATAGGCTTCACAGACTCATCACTGATGCTCAGCAATCACACATTGAAAAATCCATCTTAGAAAAAGACCCAGCAGACCAGAATGTGATGCAGACTGGCATTTTGGAAAATGCAGGGATCCACCTACTGAAAAAGGCAAGGCAGAGTGGAAACACCTACAATGTGAACCAAAACCTCCTTACGTAATTGCTCTTGTAAAATATTAAAAATATACTGATAATTAAGTGTAATATGGAGGTAGATGAGTCATTTAATAGGCTGTTTGACAAGTTTGACAATCCTGTCGTTTTAAATACAGCAGCCCAGTCACCAGAATAAAATGTCGACATTGTACGTTTTTGCTTGATGCAGTTCAGATTACATGTATCTAAGCATGTATAAGCGTGAATTTTTCATGAAGAGGAGGAGGGGATGGTGGATGGCATGACACCTAGGCAGCCAGCAGCAAACCACTGCTGGGGACACTTCGAGCCGTGTTTAAAGTGACAAGAGCGGGCATTTTTTTTTAACAATATTTTTGGAACATTTCTAGCAGTTTTTATAGCAACTAAACCAGGTATTTTAAGCCAAAACCAAGAGGTTACCTGAGTACATGTTAAAGGGGCTTTATGTGAAATTCAGAGTGTATGAGTGCATGTGGTTCTCAACATGGAGGCGGCTGAGCCAGCGGATAACAGCTAACAGTGCTAACTCCATAACAATGGCAACAGTGCTGACAAAGCTAAGTGTTAAACAGAGGGGAACTGGAGGGTGGGCACTACACTTATGCGCTCCCACCTTCCTGATATCAGCGGTAACCACCGTGAGAGACACACATGCACTTGCACATGCACATACACTTATTACAACAAACTAAAGAGAAGTTCGGATTACATCGCACACAGAGGGAGCCTGGCAACATTTTCTTCTCAGGACGCTATTATTCCACTATAACTTCACATAGCAAATAGTGGTTTGTTGCTATAGCGACAACCACAGCGAATGAAAATGGAAACATAATGTTTTAACATATCTGCTACTCATAAACCATACACAGAATATATCCCCGATTTGCAGAAAAGTACCATCCATCCATCGTCTGTTACCACTTATCCTATTGAGGGCTGCGGGGGGTCTGCAGCCAATCCCAGCTGACAGTAGGCCGAGAGGTGCAGTACAGCCTGGACAGGTAGATAGACAGTCACAGGGCAGACACATAGAGACAGACAGCCATTAATGCTCACATTCACACACACAGTCAATTTAACGTCACCAGTGAACCTAGCCTGCATGTCTTTGGACCGTGGGAGGAAGCCAGAGGACCCAGTGCAAACTCATGCTGACATGGGGAGAACATGCAAACTCCACACAGAAGTGGTGGGTTCGAATCCAGAATGCTCTTGCTGTGAGGCGACGGTGCTGTCCACTGTACCACCGCTGCACCACAGTGCTGCCTAGAAATGTATAATGCCAACATTTATTCTGGCGATGAGGTTGAATATAGACTAAAGAGGATATAATGAAACGAGTAGCCAGGTGGTCATTAGTGTTTATGCTCATAACCCTCACTAGTTGGCTTCATATCGTCTGATTCTGTTTCCAGCACTTCGATGCTCTCCCTCTGCCTCGCCCACTCTGTGACACCATGAATATATGAACGGGAACCCTGACAGTTCTCCTGTTGACAAATAGTCCAGTGTAGCGCCAGAGCACACTCCAGGGCTCAGAGCTGTGCTTTATGAATACACCTGTCACTGTGTTTACTATGAATCTGCTGTAACACAGGATCAAGGGCACAGCAGTGATTGGAAAGGGGGAATAAAAAAGTACTCTAGCTGGTGTCTGCTATCATGTAATGTGACTTCAGGCAGATGTATGACTCTACCTTTGTTTACGGGTCGGCTCAGGGTAACAGGAGCATAAATAGAACTGCAAAGGTGTGATTAGAAGATGTTATTCTTTTGTTATGAATTCTGTTGCAGCATAGAGCCAGATAACAGGGCTGAATCTTGAAATTGTTTCAAATCGAATCGATTTTTATCTTTTGGAGGGTTACATGTCCTTTTAGAGGGTGAGAAAATTCTATGACCCTTGGGCTTATGGGATCATTTCAAAACCAATGGGATAAAGAAGAACCCCAGCCTGTGGTTTTCAATAAAGAATAGATATTTTCTATGAGGTTTTTTGAGTTATTTACTCTGTTGGTGCTTGATGAATATGCTTTTATTGACTTATTTTACTTTAAATAAATGCATCATATATCCAGACTGTAAACTGTAATTGTAAATGGTATTATATCTTCCGGTAAGGGTTTATGACTGTGTGTGTGTATGTGTGCGCACACGTACTGCATGTCTGTTAATATTTCAGTAAGTCCATAGAAGCTGATACACAGACAGATTCACAAAACCCCCCCACACACACGGAAACACTCACAGTGATACAGGGTGGTTTTAGGAATATTTATCGTGTTACATTTGGCCTGAGAGCCAAATGAACATCAATTTATTAAAAAGCAGCAGCAATAACCTACTAAACATAATTGTAGAGAGTACCCTGGTCAGCAGTTGAATTTCCATTATCAGCTCTAAGCTCTGTGTGTGTGTCACTGTGTGTGTGTGTGTGTGTGTGTGTGTGTGTGTGTGTGTGTGTGTGTGTGTGTGTGTGTGTGTGTGTGCTAACAGTATTCAGTCTGTGTGGTCACTGCCGTCTCTGTGGGTGTCTGGCCTGAAGGAAAGCCAGGTGAGCCAGTGCTGCAGTACAATCCCCAGTCTATTTGATGAGGAGACCTCATGCAAAATTGATGTGAACCTCAAGGTCACGCGGAGTTCATTCAGAGCATGCTCAGATCAGCTCGCGCCTGCAGCACACCGCAGCAAATAGGACTGTTCTCCTGGACTCTGTTGGACGCACTGTAGGCTCCGCTCCACCTGATGTGGTGTGAGATTCAGTATGATTCAGTTTGGTCTGTGCTAGCATTAAGACCTCTGCTCTGCCTGCACTGCCTCTCCATTTTACCGATGCAGTTTGTGTTTGAGATTGAATTATAATGGAGGATACACACACAGCTACAAAGAGCAGGGTATTGTGATAGCTTGTGACCCCTTAAAATAAATCAGTGGCCGTTGCCATGTTGGAATTTTAGAGCCAGAATTGACAATATTTCAATGAGAGGATGGAGCTCTAGGGGATCAATGGGTGGATCTGAGAGCCCAAGGATACTATCCATAGACAGCCTGTCATAACGTTAAGTCTCTCCCGTACAGTTTGCCTGAAGGGGGAATTAGCTATAGAGTTCAAAACATTTTTTTTATTAGGCTGTAAACATGTTTATTTCAGCTGTAAAACTGGCATTTTATCAAGGGTGTGGATGGAATATTGACTTACTGGTGGAGTCGGCCTCAAGTGGCCTTTAGAGGAACTGCAGTTTTTTTGGCACTTAAGCATTGGTCTAATTATTCCCTAGGTTGCTGCTTTGCTGTAAGTCATTAATAAATACAACAATTTCACTTGCCAAGTTTTATTTCATCAGAGACTTCCAAATAAATATATTAATGACTTTACATTTACAACTGCTGATAAGATCTTTGTAGGAAACCTTAATTAACAACTTTATACACCATTTACAACTGAGACTGTGTTACGTTCAAACAACACAATAGGTTGTTTGTACAAGTAGCTTATTACATCCCATAATTATGTGTGTTGTTAGGTGGTGACCTCTAGTGGCAGAAGTAATTAGAAGTAATTATTATTATTATTATTATTACATTCGCAAAACGCGAATGGGTCTGGACCAGTGTTGGGTAAGGGTTAGTTTAAAAGTAATCAAAGTACGTTACTGCGTTACTTTCTAAAAAAGTAACCAGTTGCTTTACTGCGTTACTCCCTGAGTAAAGTAACTCAGTTACTTTAAATGTACTTCCAGCGTTACTCCCTGAGAAAAGTAACTCAAGCACTTTTAAAGTACTTTTGAGTATTCTACATTTCCTATTGGGCAATGGACCACAGGGCGCTAAGCCTACATTTTATTGTCTCCAAAATTAAAGTTATGGACCACTTGCCCTTCACTGAGATCCAATTCTCCCATCACAGCCGTCACTTTGACCAGTAGAAACACACAACCATCTGCTGCCGTAGACAACTGTATGACAACAACACCCCAGCGTTTTTAATATTTCCTCTAGGGATGTTAGCACACAGAGTAAAAGGGGGAAATGATGGTGTGAAACAGCAGAGGCACTTTGTCAACCCGCTGAGTTAACATTACTGTCATTAGCATCAAGCTAGCAAACAATGCTACATCCTCATAGTTGGACATAAAGTAATAACATTAACAAATAGCGGCGGGGCTTTTACTCACCACAACTGCAGAGGCTCCCAGCTTCATTTGAAACAGGCTACATTATAGACGGTCCGTTATTTATTAATCCCTCTGTGTGTTTATATATTTACTTTTTATCCGCTCCCCTTGTCTTTGTAAAGTTAACATATCGCACCGTTATTTCAAACTCAACACTTGTTTCAAATTAAAAGCCCCTTATAACCTCGGCTGAGAGAATCCCTCCATTTTCTAAATAGGCTTTTATTATGAAACATTTGTCAGAACTTCCTGTGGAAGATACAGTAGCTTGGTAGTTTACGTATGTAGTTCAAATGTAGCTCCTGCCATCTGCTGACGCTTTTAGGTGACTACAACATGTCGGCTGGCACATGAACACACACAGTTCTGACTCAAAAAATAGTGAAATAAAAATAGGACAAGAATAACCTGATGACATCACACACGCTGTGAAAGACGACCGGGGATAATTGGTGAGTACCAGTGTGTAGCGTGTACCAGGCATAATGCAAGTCCTGAGTCTGAAATATGTCTGTCAGCGAGTCCTACTCCACCTATTTAGACTCCACCGTAGACAATGGCAGCATTTCTCCGACCACATAGCGAGCCACAAGCTCCGTGGCTTCTTTCAGACTGATAGGTTTAACGTTATCTCCGTTATTAGAACCAAACGACAGCCGTTGCTGTTTCGGAGCTGAAGGACCAGCGCTCTAAAAGTAACGGAAGTAACTGATGTCTTGTTTGAAAATGTACTTAAGTATTTGATTACTCAAACAGCAAACTAACGCGTTAGGTTACTCGTTACTGCAAAAAGTAATCAAAGTACTTTGTAATGCGTTATACCCAACTCTGGTCTGGACACAGACTATACATTTCCTCTATTCCCAAGGGGCACTATCAACGGCTGTCACTCAAAGTGCCCCTTCATGCAATTGGAAAGATGGAAAACCAATCAGAGTAAACGAAACGTGTGACGGAGGCTAGCACAACGCCACTGTACACAGACCAGCAAGCTGCAGCGGCAAAAGAGCTGTGATGACGTCTGGGAAAGAGTATCACCGTCTTTGCGGATTTCCTCCTCACTGTGGACTCTGAGTTGTATGGCTGTGATTCCCAGCTTGGTTGCTTCCCTGACCTGCTCCTCCATGAGAGCAACTAGCGGAGAGACAACAATAGCCACTGGGTTTTCACTGAGTCCCATCTTTTACCCGATCAACGGAGCCAATTGGTAAATTAAACTTTCACCAAACCCTGTAGGAAGGACGGGAAACACATCCTTTTTTTTTCAATAAAAGCTTTCAGTGCAGCCGTTTGTTCTGCAGTTCGTTCAACACATTTACCATCGCAGTTTCAAAATCAGTAGCCATGTTTGTTGTTTACGAAATGCATTCACTCCACTCCTTGTCCCTCCTATTCTGATGACGTGTCGGCCCAAAGTAATAAACGGTTGTGACTGGCGTGGTAAGCTTTAACCGATGCCAGAATGCACCTTAATGATTGCATGGCCAGACTGATCTGCGGAGCGAAATAGAATATGAGCTCGCAAAATCAGGATGGTTTCACCAGGCTAGTCTTGGTGTACAGATGGATAAAAATATGCAGAACTTTATTCCTGGAGGCTGTTGGTGTGTCATGTAAAACCAAAAGTCCATGTTTAGTCAGTGTCACGTTGTCACATAAGGTCATGACCCCACGTTATGTCATGACATTACGTAATTATGTAACATCCTAAAATAACATTGTCACACCCATCGTCATGTCACATCCAACGAATGTTCTTTTCCTCAGCCTAACCCAACCCAACCCAGTGAGGTGAATGAATGTAGTGGTCTGGGTTGGAGGACTTTTTGTTATAACTGTAGACTTAATTGGTTAATACCATTCATTAATGACCTATTAACCTTTATAGCTACAGAAGGCTTACCAATATTTGCTATTGGATTATTAAGAGAAAGTGGCAAATTTGAACACAAAATTGAAAACACTGAATAGCCATGAAAGAGCACTCCATTAGGAGAAGGTTGCATTTTTCCCACCTATTTTCTGTTTTATCCCTTTGGTATGAAGAGATTAGCCTTAGATGTGTTGTGCTGATGTTTCATCACATCTCCTTGGTGTGAAGGCTCACATTTTTTCACTTGCCTCCCACTGTCAAGATGTAAGAAATTGCGAGCGCAAGCTATTTTGTTCACAACTTGCTAGTAATGACAAAGAGGTGACAAAGCAGCTATTAAAATGTCAGTATTATCCTTTAAATAGTTCCGTTATTTCTATGAGGCCACCCACTCTACCTTCTGTTTACTCATGCTGATCTTTCAGTACACCTTTAAATCATGTCCACCTTTCCTGGGCTCATGAAAAAGGCTAACAAGGTTCTCCATGTCTTCTAATAGTCGAGCCTGTCTCAGGTGTTTCTACGGCAAGAGTAGGTAGGTGGCTCACTGATTGTGCCTGTGGTGCAGAAACACCATCACACCCGACCAGCTGTCTGCTCCAAGGGTGTGTGATCTGTCCAGGCTGCCCACCTTCCTCTCCCATTAAGTTCAATCATGCTGGGTGGCTGCAAGTCTAACTAGCTTCTCATCCTTTTCCATTTAACCTCCTCCCCTCTTGCACATACAATAATCCTCCCTTTGGCACAAACAGGGAAGGGAAAGGACAATGGAGAATTCAAATGGAGAAATACACGGACTTCATCCAAAAAATATAACCGTAAAGTGTGTGTTGATATTGGAGTGTGTGTTTTCATATATATTCTTGGAAACATAAGCTTTGCCATGACAAGTATTGTATATTTAAAAGTAATATCATTGTTGGAACAGTGACAAAATCAGTCAGATTAAGTGACTGGCACAGACTGTTAGATGAATAATACAAGCTACAAGATGAAAGACAGCTTCGTCTTTTGTAGTCTGTCAGGCAGGAGACTGTGGAGAGTCATGACTGGCTCTAAGACTGCATGAAGCATCATTCTAACAGCCTGTTAGTTTGCCTTGGAGGGGAAAAAAAACAAGATATTGATTTTTTTTTTCTCTTTATCATTGGAATTGTCATTTCAAATTCCTATCACAAAGGCAGATTTACACTCGGCAATCCAATAATTATGTGTGTCTCATATTTCTATAGGGAAGAGTAATTTTTCATCTGTGTTAATGTTCTGAGATAGAGACCTGTTACCCTCCGTGCTCTTGTAGGTATTACTCAGTTTGCATCTCCTTCAAGTACGTGGCTGTCAGGCAGAAAGACTGTAGATTTCAGTAAATAACATGTTTTTATTGTTCACCGAGAACATTATTCAGTGTTTTGTCTCTGTTGGTAGAGTGATTAATAGCTGTCACTTCCTGAACTGAGCTTGCATGACAAAGTATCTCGTGACCTTTCTTTGCAGGAAATGGTCTGTAGACAATGCAATATGAAGGTGTCAGAAAGCAATAAGTCAGAAACACAAAAGCACAAACACGAACTAATTAGAAAGCACTCAGAGAGCGCATAACTCTGCCAGGGCTGCACAGTCCTTTAGATTTGTAATTTTAATGACACAAAATGTTAAGGCGTTTTTAATCTGCTTCTGAATCCAAGTCTGCGTCAAAATGCACATAAAGATACACAGTGATGGGATGCCTTACCATATTCTTTTCTTTATTTTTTTTATGGAATTCTTTAATATTGTATCAATAAAATGATATCAGACTAGATATCATCTTATAATTTGGATAGTGTCACATGGTAAGTGTTGTCTTTTCCTGGTTTTAAAGGCTGCATTACAGTAAAGTGGTGTAAAGTGAACTGACCAGACTGTTCTAGCTGTTCTTTTATTATCTACATTACTGATGACTGTTTGTCAAAAAAAATTGTGTAAATATTTTTTGAAAGCACCTATAGTCAATCCTACAATATCATTGCAATACAGATGGTCAAAACTGCAGCCGGACCACCGCTCAACCTGGATCAGTCTTGGCTAAGGTGCTGGAAACAAAAAAGTCCTAAAACAAAGAGAGGATTTCCACACACTTACATCTGTGCAATACTTCACTTTAATACAGATGGTCAAAAAATATTGTGATATTTGATTTTCTGCATATCACCCAGGCCCAGCAAGAAGAATCAACCCAGTTGCCAGAATTAACCATTGGCATTGTACCTTTCTGCAAACCACAGATATGTAATATTTGCATGTTACGTTGCAGATATATTGAACGCTGTGGTTAATGTGTGGTTAGGTTCTATATTAATATTAAGCATCAATAATAATCCAGTAGTTTAATATATGATGATGTAACACTGACAGAGCCCATTTTGACTCCATAGACAGAACTTTTACTTCTATACTTTGAATAAAATTTTCAATAATTCTGCAGTACTTGTACTTTATTGTAAAATTGCTACTTTTACTTGAGAAGATTGTATTACTCCCTCTCTGTATTAGCATGCTAACTTGTGCTAATTATTACTGAATACAAAATATGGCTGAGGCTCATGGAATCATCTTAGGTTTTGCACGTATTTCATAAACCAAAGTATTGGACAAAGTGAAATTTTGACCTGAAAAGTCAGCAGACCGCCAAAGTTATTACAGTTCATCCTAAAGTGATGAATTTGTGTTTCAAACTTTAGTGCAGTTCATCCATTAGTTGTGAAGAGATTACACTGAAAACCACAAATGTAAACCTCATGGTGGTGGAGGAAAAGTCAAGGATCACCAAAGTCAGTAGGATAAATCTAAGGAACTATTACAGTACAAACTGTTATATCAGTCCATCCTTTTGATGTTTTCAATATGACTGGATAAGTGAAAAAGTTGACTTCTTGTTGTGGTGCCAGTTAAAAGAATAAGAGAGGATAACCCAAGTCATTATGATTTCTCATTAATATTTACCGAATTCTGATGCAATCCATCCAATAGGAATTGAGATATTTCACTCTAAACCACAAATGCCAACCCAAAAGTAAGGGATCACCAAAGTCATTAGGATACATCCTCTGGAGAACATGATGTCTGTACAGAGTTTTATGGTAATCAGTCCAATAGTTGTTGAGATATTTCAGTCAAAGACCAACAGACTGACACTGCGATGTCTCCAGCGGGGCTAAAATGAGCAAACAGTTCTCAAAATGCTCCTTCTCACTATTCTTTTAAATATAATGCTGTGTATTCCTTAACTGCACCAAAACACTTGTTTCTCAACCCATGGCCTGAATTTCCACCAAATGTCGATGGAATCTGTTGATGTTTTTTAGATATTCTCCTAGGACACTTACAATCTGAACCAAAAACATAACATCTTTAGTGGAAGTAATTAAAAGTAAGATGAAATAAAACCCACTTCACCATGCAAGTGGGAAGAAAATCAATAAAAACACCAGATTTGCACAAATTTGGAATCTTGCCTGCATTAATAGAAAACAAAATACTTGAATGAAGTCAAACTGTTGAAAACTAGAAGCTATAACTGTCCTCAGTGTCAAGAAAGGTGTACTTTCTTCCAAACTTGCTGTAAGGGACATTCAGCGTTCTCTGTTAACGATACAGAATCCTACTCTTATTACTCACCTTTTATCTTCTCAGCATGATGCGACCGATCAAATCGATCTCTGTGATAAACACTGTGAGCGTGCATCTCCAGGGGGCTCAGCCACTGATTGTGTTTGCGTTTTTCCAGATGGTCACTAAACGGAACACTCATTGATCTGGGGAATGACTACCGGCGTCACATGTCTGGGGGCAGCCTGATCATTAGCAACCTGGACAAGGACCAAGACACAGGGGTGTACCAGTGCACGGCCTTCAACACGTGGGGGTCCATCCTCAGCCGCAGAGCCAGCCTGCACTTTGCATGTAAGTGATCCTACAAATGTTAACACGTTCCTGGCAACACTCTGACGTACTTATGACATTCTGGCGTCTCTTTGTATCTGCTGTATATCAGTCTGACATGTGTGCAATATGGTTGTTGTGGCCCAGGCCTCCCTTTTTTTTCATTCACCATTGCGATTTCTCATTTAGATTGCCTGAGAATAGATTTTCGAGAGGGGAAATGGTAATCGAATGAAATGTCAGATGCAACAAACACAGTGGGTGAGGCAGCTTCTGACTGCCTCTGAACTCCATTGATTCTCATTAGTGGTTCCAGCTCTGACAGCATCTATGCTCAGTCCGAATTGACTCATATTTTGCCAAGTGATACGCCAGCCCCTGTGATCCACACTTTAAAGGAGACAAACACAAATGATGCTTAAGAAGTATTTGTGTCTTTGTAATCACCAGCCACTTCTTTATTCATAACATACACAGCAGATTGCGTGTGGATGAGACAGCGGCGGGCTGTGTGCCGCTCTGTCAGCCGACTGCTGGAAAGACAAAAGGCCAGGTTGGAAAGTGATGCTGTGGAGTGGGGTCCTATCTTCCAGACAGACACTGTAGAGGCACCTCTCCTCTCTTGATCAAGCCTGCTGACTATTGATCATGTCCCAAGGATAGAGAGCATTTCACTTCCTCTCAGGAGATGGACTGCCATTATCCCTATAGCCAGTAATGAATCTCACTTGCGGGGACCGGGTGAGGAGCAGAGCTGCTTGACATTTATTGTCTTGCCTAATGCACAGTGAGGGAGGTCTAGGAGATCAGCATGGCTGATACTCTGCTTTTCCATGTAATGAGGCCACTGCCCTAAGTTAGAAATGTCATGCCTTCTTTGCTGCTTTGCTTGCCTTCAAAATTCAGCTTCAACCACTAGAAGCTCACATGTCCTCCTATGGCCCACATTTCTCACAATATAAACAACTGAAATAATGCATAGAACGAAACATGTCTGCAATCAACATATACACTGATAGCTCATCTTTGTCATACAGCCTTGAAGAGAAAACTAGTTTCGTACAAGCTGGGTCTTATTTACATAGTTTTGGCATTGTCATTGGTTATGTTGAATTTGTACTCATTGAGTTAATGCTGAGATCTGGGAACGTGGCAATATTGGCCCACAGCAAATGCACATTAACGTTTCTCTACTGGCCTTGCCTCTAGGTCCCACTCAGCCAAGACTTTACATTGGGATAACTTCAAGCATATAAACATATCTGTTCTCAGTACTGAGAAAGTTTTGCAAATATAAACCTTCCATGATTAAAAAAACACTTGTAAAACAAAGATTAAAGATTGACATTGTTTGTGGTTGGAGGTGTTCTGTCAACATCTTGTGTTACAATGGTGATTAACATGGAAATATGCTTTTTTGGGCCACAGGGGGGTTTTTCATGCAGTGTCACGATTTGCCAGGCTAAGTTTCCATGCAGTATCTAGCTCTCATAGAGTGGAGATGAAACACTGAACAGTATGACTGTGGTGTACGAATGGGAAACAAAACTGGTTACAGCAACAACAGCAATGTTCTTCAGACTAGTTAGGTGGTGATACAATGGGGTTTGAAAGATTTGATGAAACACAAAGAACCACGGACAAAGTCAAAAACCCAACAGCCTATGCTTTTTTTTAGCCAAAAAGACCAAATAAAGTGATAAGACCTGTTCCCATGCAGCGAAAATGAAACAATGCGTGACTTTGAGTTTCAGTACAGTGGGTGGTGCATGACTAACATTGCAGTTAACAAAAGATTGGGACATGCTTATAAAATTACTTGACCATTATCGTGTAGTGGCTAACATGACAAGTTTAACCCAGCAGTCACATCCACAAACTACCTTATATTATGATAGACAGCATCCCCACTCCCATCTAGAAGCTGAGTCAAATGAAGGCATTCTCTGCATCACGAAGCATTGGTAAATAGTGTGACTCACCATCAGAAGAACTGTCAGGGTTGAGCGCCACTCTAACTTGTCTCATTTCCCTGTGTGTGTTGGGTTAGATAGCCGGTGGTGCCAGTTCAATATGAGTTTGTGCGCCCATCCTCCTCTCTGTGTACATATTAGAGTGTTATCCTTGATGTGGAGACACCACCAAAATCTTGCGAGTTGTTCGGTACAATTTTGGAAACAAAGAGCTTACTCCTCAGTGACCACATATGACGTTTTATTGCGTTTAGTCTTCTTTCAGAATGGCTCCTCTTCCAGTTTTACATATCCATATAAGTAATACCAAATTCCAATGCTTCCATCAAAACAGTAAGTTAGGTTGACCTCATAAACTGTGTAGAATTACAAAATAATGGACATGGCCACCGTCACCCATTAAATCCTTGAGTTTGTCAATTTGGTCAGTGCCATCTAGGATGTTTGAAGCTAGAAGTGACTATAATTGGACCAGAAAGTGGAGCTAACCCTAATGCTAGCTGCTAGATTGGTTAGCATGGTGCAATACCAGCTATGGTTAACTGTGAAAATGCTAATGCTTGCTAGCAAAAAACAAAACAAAAAAAAAAAAAAAAACAGTCTTAAAACTATTAACACAAAAAGTAATTAACAGAAAAATTAAATAAATGACTCCTTAATGGGTTTTTAGTACAACCAAATGCTGAGAAAGACTTTTTTTTAGGTTAGCATAATGTTAGAATTTTATCATGGGGATCTACGTAGATTGACTCTATTTTGCATCCAGCCTCAAGAGGCCATCTGAGGAACTGCAGTTTTTGGCACTTCTGCATTGGCCTCGTTTTTAATCCCGGTGGTTGCTGCTTGATTGACTTGCACTCTGCAATGACCCACCCGCTGGGCTCTACTGTAGACATAAACATAACATAAAGCGTTTCACAGTACCAAGTACACCAAGCCTACCTCAACAACTCCTACTGGTGAACATAAGAGACAAACCATCCCCATGCCCTCACTAAATAGCTTGTTGAAAGATGGCTGCCCCCCACTGGTGAAAAAGTGAAAGACCATCTATAGTTGGGTTTTTTTTAGCAAATCTAGGTGGATCAAGTTTAATTGCAGTGTCCCATCTTGCTTAAGGTAAAAACCAAACAAAACACAGTCATATTATTCAGTGTTTCACCGGTTTAATCTCAATCTACTGCATTTACCATAGTTTTGTGTGTGCACAGTGTGCCAATGTACATTTTGGGTGCATATGCTTTTGGGTTTACCTCCAAATGAATGGGTTGAAAGCTGCACTAATCAATTTGTTCTATTAACAATGGGTCAAATGGCTGTGTGCTGTGTGAAATGTGTCCCTCATAGTGACAATGCCACAGAAAATTACACATCAACTCAGCTCAATAGAGCCCTTTAGCGTCTTTTAGCTCACCGCTTGGCTTGGTTTTATGGCTCTCAACTGTTCTGTTTGGTTCAGTCCCAGTGCTCTTATCAGTGTCATCTCCAGCCCCAGCTGGCAGCTGTGTTTAGTAATGATAAACCCACTGTACAATACCTGCATCAGCACCAACCAACAGACAGGCACAGTTAGTCGCTGGCTGAAATACATACTTGAACATTTTGAGGGCCACAGAGCCAGATATTTCCTTGAAGAGTAGGTGGAGACCAAAAACAGAGCTGAAAGAGAGTGACTATTGGACCTGCATTTGTTGGGTGATTAGAAACACAACTCCAAGTTAATGATAATGTTGCTACGGTTACTGCTGGATGTGTAAATAAGCAAACACCATCTCACCATAATAAACACCATATCAGCTTTTCAAGGTGATAATATGCCTGTGTTGTCTTAACAGCTTGCTCTACTACTCATTAGTGGCCAAAAAAAAAATATAAATGAATACTGCTTGAAATAGCCTGGCTTGTTTACAACCTGCCTGGTCGTCTGACTGCTCACTTCTTGCCCTTGTCGAATTTTGCTGTAATGATGTCAGCCTGTGCCCACTTCTCAGCAATTACTTTATACAGTGTTATTCTAAGTGATAGAAAAAAAGACAAAAACTTGAAAAAAGGCCCAAGTTGTACTAATGTGTTTTTATGCCCTGGCTGCAGGCATTATGTTTTCAGGTTTTTCATCAGGCCACCCATCCATCCCTCCATCCTACACGCAATATCTCAAGAACGCCTTAAGGGAATTTTTCAAAATCACACAACTGTCCACTTGGACTCAACAATGAACTGGTTGAAATTTAATGGTCAAAGGTCAAGGTCACTGTGACCTCGTCCGCTCGTTCTTGTGCATTTTATTGCAGTAAAAGTAAATTTGCCCAAGAACACTGTTGGACACAATATATATAATGGAGAATGTCTGTACAGTGGCGCTGTTGCCCAGACCAATCATCTTTGAGCTGTAATGGTTGCTCTCTGTAATCTCTGGGCCAGCCATTCTTTTATGGTGGAGACTGATTCTGCTTACAATGGAATCACTGCAGCTACAGTGAGTTTGGCCTCTAGCTCTCAGAGTTACAGTGTGTGGTCAGTTCACTTCAATGAAGCCCATTATTCTTCTGCTCAGAGGCCAGAGAAGACAGAAGTGTATCCCCTCCAGCACTGAGCCCAGCTCCCATCTCTGCCCTCCTCTGTGCCGTTTTGCATGATCTTGGCGAAGCAGTCATCCTATCCTCATCCACTATGTAATTATTAGTTTCTCTTTGATCCACCTTATGCTGTTTCCAAAAACGTTCAGGAAATGCACTTTGTATTTGCTTAGGTAGCCTGGTTAGATCAGAAGGACATTGCCTCTGTCTGTATTTCAAGTCAGCCATCTCCTCCTGTGGCCTCCTTGGTGTCCTGCCGTGACTTGGCTCTGTTTGATTCCACTGCGGTCATCAGAGAGCTGCTCATTAATCTTACCAACACTCTGTCCCACTTCTCTCCATAATCTTCCTTCTCCTAATTTCCCTTATCGGTCACACTGACTTTCTTTTGTTTGTGTTTGGAAGGCTTACTCTAGGCTGTTAGCCAGAGGGTGCAGACAGAGTACAGAGCGGACTGCGGCAGCTTCCCTCCATCAGTCATGAAGCCAGGGGTGGTTTATCATCCCAGGTTTAGGTTTTGTCTGCCAGCAAGTGCTCATTCATTTGCAAGGGATAGATTGTGCTGAGAGTATTGATGGGGAAGCTAATGCTTTTAAGTGCAAGATTACACCACATTTAATAATGATGTTACTTATTGCTGCTGGCACTGCAAACTGTCATTTGTCATGCACACTCCCCAGTGTTTGCTCAAGTCCACGCGCAACGTTTCCTTCCCCCCCTGCTCATTTCATCCCATTTCAGCCTAATCTCTTCCCTGTGCTAAAGTGGAGTGTTGCAGGGTAAACATCACCAAGTCAGGTCCATCTATTTCATCAGCACCCCAGATGCTTTTGAAAGTGTCGGAGGCTGTCAGGAGGTGTCCCAGGGCAATCAATGATGCCCTATTAAAGTCCCAGTGCTCAAAACGTAGCATCAAAAACATGCTTCAGTGAATCAGTGAAGGGAGGCTGGAAAAAGTTATGTCTTATATTTTCAGAACTACCGCTTTTAAAGAAAACTTGAGAACATATAGACTATATAAAACACGCTTTTGCCTGACTGATATTCAGCTCCATGCTCTTGATGATTTTCCTTTTTTTGGGCTGCAGTCTAATTCGATTTCGATTTTATTTGACTCATCAGATCTTGATAACTTCAAAACTCAGACGGTGAGGAGCGCTGTCAACGTCCGTGAGGGCCAAGGAGTGGTTCTGTTATGTGGACCACCTGCACATTCTGGAGGTAAGGCTTTTATGCCTCTCATTAAACATGACTCATAACGAGTATAATTCCCTCCACTTGTTTCACATGGCAACCTCTGATAAAGGATTACTCCTAACTTATTCTGATTTTACACTCATTTATGTGTACACATGCTCTTAATAATTATCCTCTTGTGTATATCCTAATGGAATACTACTACCAAGCAAATCCCCATCTGTGTGTTTCTTTTCTTATATTTTTCCTATTACAGAAGTGTGTTACTGAAATCAGTCTTAAGATATGTCCACATATACATGGGTATTTTTAAACGGGAGGAAACTCTTTTGTTGTCAAAAAAAAGATCCCATCCACACAAGTGCTGCTTTAAAAAATCTTTGTCCATATGACAACATAAAAACACAACTGAAGTGCTGAAGAGCATGGACCAACAGGCAGCAATATAACCCTAACCCTAAAGCTGAGGCCATGAGCAGTGTCTTCCTTGAGTAGTGAACTGTGTACCGCATTCTGATGCCTCTGTTCAGATATATAGTGGAAGAGTAACTGTACATTTAAGTGTGAAAATTCATGTTAGCAAGGTAAGAGCTTGCACTATTTTGGCCACACTGACAACTCAGACCAACAGCACAGCTTTCACAGTGTCTGAAAATCTTCACCCTGGATGGAGTTTTAAAAAAGGTTTGTTTTCAATGACCTAAAGTGCAGTTTGGGTGCGGACAAAAGGCCAGAACACATATTTAAAAAGCTACATTTTCAAATATACCTGTATATGTGTGGCTTTAGAGGGATAGTTTGATATTTGGAAATAGATTCCTTCCTAGATTTCTTGCCGATACATCTCTTATGTCTGCCTGTTAAATATGAAGCTACAGTCAGCAGCCAGTTAGCTTAGCACAATCAGTGGTGCCCCCACAGATTTTTCATAGGGGTGGCCAGATAGGGCATTAGCAGAACGAGGTTGTTGTCGTACTGCTGCTTCAAGAATATAAGCAAAACAAGCCCGAAAAAGGCACTAAGAACGGCATCGTCAAGCATCTTGTTATACAGGGCGAGGACTACAGTGTTTTATTCCAAATGATTTCATTCAGATTTATTTCATTCTGAATGAGAAGCCATCATGTAACCGTACCCACTGACTACGTTTACATGCACACCATATTCCTGTATTATTCGGAATATCTTCGGTATTCCGTTTGTAAACACATGCATAACCCGATTAAGGTCATATTCCGGTTGGAGAAGACCCCTGGCATATATGCCTGTTTGCCAAAATATTGTGACATGTATACACCTTAATTGTAAAATACCCCGTACCAGAATATTCAGTAACGTCTGCACATGCTCGATTCGCAAGAAATCCTGGGTTGTCGGTGTTGTTATGGTTATGGCAAGCAGGGAGAACAGCAGAACTGGCTTTGTACCGTCATCCACAGACTCCGGGGGGCTCTGGCTGGCGTGAATGGCATAAACTGGAAGGAAAGGTCCATACACTCGTTTACCTTTTCTTCTCGCTCTCGTCTTCCATTGTTGAGGACAAAGTGGATCAGCAGGAGTGTTGTAGTTAAGTTGTAGTGCAAAAGCGCAATTAGGACAACACAGGGGTATGTTGGAAACAAACATTACAGCTTCTGTTTATTGTAAACACAACTACTGCTTCTTCTTCTTCTGTATTTCCGCCACAGAGCATAAATGGGAGGAAACGCCTCTAAACCTTATTGACATGTTATATCTCTTTTGTTTAACCCGTACGTTTAAATCAAAGTACAAAAACAACAAGTTGTGGATTTAAGGGAGATTCAGTGCTGGACGATTACTACTTATGTTTTGGTTGGGAGTCGTAACATCTTCATAACCCCCGTAAAACTAGAACTTCTTGTTTTTAAGCCTCAGTTTCTATATAGGTTGAACAAAAGAGATGCTAATAGGCAGATTTTGTTACCTTCGGACTGACCCAGGCTAGCTATTTGCCCTTGAATACAGTCTTTATTCAAAGCTTAGCCTACCAGCTGCTGGCCGTAGCCTTATATTTATGCACCTCCACACATTTAAAAAGATGCTTTAAATGTTCAACTAAGATGCTAAAAATGTATTCTTTAATAAATGAGAGGCCACAATTAAGAGATAAAGACGCACACTACTCAGCCCCGCCTCTCTGAGGATATGGACAATGGCTCCTGCCTAGCTCGTCTCCCTCTTGATACAGTAGCTTGCACATTGGAACAACCAGTTTTCTTCACAAGAGAACAGTTTGTAGCACAGTGCATTGTACAGCTGGTCTATGGGATAATGGGTCAGAGTACTCTGTGTGAAATACAGTTTGACAGCTTTCCTCTGACATAGGCTTATACGCGGTTGGCTGCTGTAACCGTAGCGCTATTGTGGTTTTTTTTTTCACATTTTGAGAAGTGAATGAGAGTAAAGCAGTGTGAGCCTGCTGTCCCTTTCTTCCTTTTTCGCCCTGTTGCTCCCGCTCTGGCTCTCCCTCTTTCTCTCTCTTCTTGTGCTTCCTTTTCTCCCACTCTCTTGAATTTTGAAAGCTTCAATTTGCTTCATAACCTTGAACTGAACTTTATCTGACACCTACTCAGGCATCCCTTCTGATTTTCATTACATTTTGGTGACTTCAAATTCTGCAGAAGCTTTTTCCTCCACCACAACATCTATTATGACATCACCCAGATATGATAAATACAATATTGTCACAAGCAGTTGTTTTTGCTGTGCTCCATCGTGCTGAAGACATTTGTTTACTCGATGGGCTTTTTAGCGCATAAGTCACTTGTGTTGCATAAAAGCCCTTGTGTTGTATTTTCACTCCTCACTTGACTTACAATTGCTTACAACTCTATCATTGCTCATTACAGCCGCACAGTTCAGATGGAGGTTATGCTGACGCTGAACTTTGTGGCTCCTGCTTGCCTAATCAGAAGGAGATTTGTATCCGCATGGCTGCTCTCAGCTTGGACGCTCGATCCCATACAAAGCCATGAGGCTCGCTCCCTTGGGGGCACTGGATATGATTGACAGTCATTGCATACACCTTTTGACTCTGAGCCCCTCACCCCCCAAGTGGTAGATTACACCGAGCGCCTCCTCGCTCTTGCAAATCTGTGCAGTGTGTGCTTATCACAATGACACGGTAATTCATCATGGCAGGTCTCTCTTTTCTCATGGTAGACCTGCAGCTTGTGAGGGGGCATCACAACATGTTCTTACTTACATACTTCAATCCATCCATCCATCCATTTGTTTGGGCCTCCCATGAACCAACCAAGTCACTCAGGGAATGGAGGCCATGTGTCAGGGGAGGGCCACTGACGCGCTGTAATCCATTTTGTTTCGCTCCCTTTCCTTGGGTCTCTCATTTCTTCTGCACTGATAGCTATTACATTTACCATGTCTTGGTATCTCTTCCCAAGGAAGCTGAGATAAGGAAAGGAAATGGCATGATATGCTAACGTTTTTAGGCCACAGTGGGGTATCTTCTTTCGGTTCAGTCTTCCCAGCTATAGAGGTGAATGTATCTTATACTGTATGTGTGGAATCAGTCGTGCTTTGAATGAGGGATGACAGCAGGGTGACGGTGCAACTTTAATTGTTTTTCTCTCCCTTCCAGAGCTGACATTTGCATGGATCTTCAATGAATACCCGTACTTTGTCCAGCAAGACAGTCGTCGATTCATCTCCCAGGAGACTGGCAGTCTGTACATTGCAAAAGTGGAGCCCTCAGATGTTGGCAACTACACCTGTGTGGTTAACAACACTGTCACAAGGGAGAAGGTGCTCAGCTCTCCCACACCACTGGTCCTCAGAAGCGATGGTAAATGCCTTTAATTACAGGAAGCTTCATGTAAATGAATGTTAGACTGACACTGGAAATAATCCACATTTCAGCATCTTCCCATTTGTGGTTGTGAGCGGATATTGCCCAGTATACACATCAATTTGTGTTATGTCTAGTTTCAATTAGGCTAAGTTTTTTTTCCCAATCTTGCTATGAAGATTTCACCCCCTATGTTTTCATACATTAAACTACAGGCCTGAATTTGTGTTCAATCAAATATATGGTTGTACCTAGGGGCCTTGACACACCAAGCTGACAGTTGGCTGTCGCTCAACGTGAAGCCTTCAGTAAGTGTTTATCGCCCTAGTTTTTGCCGTGTCCTGCAGGTTGGCACTAGTCAGCACTTGTCCCTTGTTGGCTTTTTTTGGCCAATTCTGAATGTTAAATGAGTGTAGGAGATGCCAGAGTCCATCAGTGAATGAAACTGCTCTGATTGGCAGTTCATCTCAGTGCACAAGACAACCTGTGAGTACTCCACTTTCTCTTTATGAATGACAAATACAGACTACTGCCACCTGCTAGTATAGGGAGTTATTTCCTCTCACACAGGCACAGAATGTACATGGTAGCTGGCCAATGGCTGTAGTCTTTACAGTGTGTTCAAGAGCAACTTTTTGGGCGAGACACAGGCCATGGGAGGCGACGCAGCGCTCGGCCTTGGTCACCTCTAGTTCCTTGATGTTGGTTTTTGTGTCTGGGCCTTAATGTTCTATAGAAATATTTATTTATTTAGAGCCCATTTTATAAAAAATATTACATCAGAGGTTTACTCTGCACTATTAAATAATACGTTAATATGACTCACATTTTTACAAGCTTCTCAATTCAGAGCTATCACAGTGTGATTTGTAGGGAGCATAACTTACAAGGCTTTTGCTTTAGCTGCTTTTCTTTCATGCTTAAACACACTTTGATCAGTGTGACTGACAATTGCAGTCAAAGGAACTTTTTTGTTCATCTTTTAAGCCTTGTCCTAGATATAAGCTGGAGAAGAACCAGAACATACTTACTACTTGGCAATTAGCGGTAGTTTTCAAGCATAACTTTTTGGCCAGCCCGTTCTTATTACGAACTCGTCAAATACCAGCGCTTGGTCAGTGATTTCAGCATCAGACTGTGACGTAAAAAGGCACCTTTTGCAGCATTAGGATACGTTGCCAAGCAATGTCAATGTGTAATGTTGCCGGACGGCGTCAATTTGAAATGCCGCTGGACGGCGTCAGTTTAAAATGCCGCCAGTAGAAATGTAAAATTATACTATTATACTAAGCGTTTCCCTTACCTCTGGGCTGTGTGTGACGTCATCTCGCGAGAGCTTTGCTCCACTGTGTCTGTAGCTCTCTCTACTCGTGGGGCAGCCGTTTTCTTGAGGAAGAGGTGTTTCGGGATTGGATGTCTTCTCTTCTTCGGCTGGCAGTAGTCATCTTGGGAGAAGTGAGCACTGCAGACCCGATGGCGTAGTGTCTGGACAGGAGTGTTAGCATCCATTTGTAGCACAACTAGCCACAACGTCAGCATCTCGTCGTCCGACAAAGGCAGCCTATGAAAGCTAAAGGGTGTTGCGCAACATCCTGTCCTTGCAATTCGGATAAGCACAAACACAAACCATTTTTTTCAATCGATGCAGTAGAACTCTCAGCTGTACTCCGGGACAACCAGCGCCACTCGGAGCGGCGCTCTGCATGGCTCCTCTGTTTTCTTCCGGCAACAAGCAAAGCTCTCGCGAGATGACATCACAGCCCAGAGCAAGTGAAGGATCAGGGAAACGCTTAGTATGCTATTTACAGAGATAACCGGTCAGTGGCGAAAAAATGCACACTTTTAATGCGCAAACTTATATGGGACGCATTTGCCCCCCTGCATCTTCCTCCCTCAATACTGAACCAATTTTAGAACAAGTTGTATCTATGAATCATACGCACACATACACATGGTGAAATAGGGCACAGGTTGAAAAATACAGAAGTTACCCTTTAAGCTGCTTGAGCTATCTTTAACTTTAGCGTAACATGCTGGCAGGAGTCACTGCTTCACAGCTCTGAATATCAGAAGTGTCAACCCGCCGAATAGCATTTCCTTCCATTTACTATATTTCAACAAGATGGTAAGACCACATACACACACAAACTCATTAAAACTCTGTTGGAAAAAGTTGTTCTGAAAACAACAACTTTTCAACCAAACACAGACCAATTTGAACCTCAAAGTCTTTTGATCGGCCAAATCATTTTTGTTGTGTTTTTCTTTTCTTACACTGGGGTCAGCACTGTGATGTATTTTTGGTACTACTTTGATACACCTTAATGGCTTAATATAAACACTTAGAAAAGTTTCACAGCTATAAACCATTTTTAAGAACTGATAAGGCTGGTGTTTATCCTCCACTAGCATGATACAAATCTGTTTACTAATGACATATTACCAGCCCTGACGATGTCTAAATGGCCTTAATGGTTTTCATCTTGTGAGTCTGTGTGTGTGTCATCATGGAATAAATGTGGTCCCAGTGATAACAATTGTGGCAGGAACTACCACAGAAGCCATTTTGAGTATTATGCCAGGAGTTTATCTGTGGATAGATTTTGTCAATGCAACTGTCAAATCAAGAGCAAGCAAAATGCAGTGACAAAACTTAACAGGTGGGTAGTTGAGATCAAAAGGGCAGAGCTTGAAGATGGTTGTGGTCCAAGCAAGAACGCTGAAAGTTGGGGGTAGGAAGTAGGGAAGGGGCTATTGCTCCCCCACTTTATGCCCCTGGTCATCATTCATTTTTAAGTTGCTGATAACTGTATTGCAGCAGGAGTGATCCCATCGCTAGATGGTCTCCATATTGAAAAAATACTGATTTGATGGCTTATTAGAAAATGAGAACTCCATAAACCGTTTTACAGTATTAGTGAATTGGCAACAATTTTAATTGCTTTATCATAGAATACTCCGGCCAAATGGAGTTTTCACAAAAGGGCAACACAGATATTGCTGTTATTATAGGCTTATAACTAATCAATGTAGCATCAATAAATAATTTGTCAACCGTTACTGAAGCCATTGATTTCAGTGGGTGCCTTTTTAGAATGTAGAACAGTGTTTTCCTTTAGTCTTTTAGATGTGTGTGTATCTTTTCAGCCATTATTCCAATCAGACTGTCGGTTTGAAGCACAAAATGCAAAACTGTCAAATCTTTCAGATTAGTGTTATTGAATTTGAATTAGTGTTGAGGTTTCTATACAGGAAAATGTCACAGATGATTACCAACTAAACACTGAGATGATCAGGCTGTGGACTGTATGTTGAAGGAGATGCAGCTCTTTCTGTATGTCTATTCTGTATGTTTTCCACGCTGGGTGTGAGACACTAACACTTATCACAGCTTTTTAAAGTCTGTAGTGACCTTTAATCTGAAAACATGCACAGTACCCCAAATCAGCTCCTGCTGCCAGACTGTGTTGTACTTGGTAATGGTAAAGGGCATACTACTATCTCTGCAAAGGAGTCTTTGACCCGTTCCAGTGATGTGAATATAAATAAAGTCATAAATGAAGTCACATTGCCACAGGTGATAAATCTCTACTAAGCAAGTCTTTTCCCTGATGTGTTCTCTGAATCTTTTATAAGCCACCTCTGATTTTGTCTCGTCTTTACCAGCCCTTCACTGGTCACTTTTGCTCTGTATGCATAAAGACTTTCGTGTTCGCTGTCTCACTGTGTTACTGCTCTCTCTTTGATCCAACACATGTATAATGTGTGCTGTTAATCATTGATGTAAAAAGCTTGTCATCTATTGTCTCCCTTTTGTAGGAGTAATGGGTGAATATGAACCCAAAATAGAAGTTCATTTCCCTGATTCAGTTCCAGCCGCAAAGGAATCGGTGGTGAAACTGGAATGCTTCGCTCTGGGAAAGTAAGTCAGCCTCACTGTGTGTGTATGTGTCTGTGTGTCTGGGACATAAGCTGTAGGCTCATTCGTGCATGAATTAGTGCTACTCAAGATGATTTAAGGATGCACAAGCGTAACATTACTCATTCTCAGATTCATCAATCCATAGGAGAGCAAGGGCCGCAGCATGAAAAGACAAGGGAGCAGAAATCAAAGTTCTTTTAAGAGCTTCTGAAATCAGAGCAATCGCGGTTTGATTTGTAGGGAGCAATAACTCACAAGGCTTTGGCTTCAACTACTTTTCTTCCGTGCTTAATCACACTTTGATCAGCACGACTGACAGTTGCCATCATGGGAACTTTTTTGTTCGTCTTTTGCAGCCCCGTCCCAGATATAAGCTGGAGGAGAACCAGCGGCATCCCTTTCCCCAGCAAAGTGAAAATGAAGAATTCAAACGCTGTCCTTGAAATCCCTAATTTCCAGCAGGAGGACGCGGGGACATACGAATGTATGGCAGAGAATCGGCGAGGCAAAAATGCTGCACGGGGTCGTATTTCATTCCACGGTTAGTGAACCATTTCACATTGAAGCAGGGAAACGTGGGAATGAATATGCGTCTGAATTTTACAGGAAACATGCATGTGACCGGCAGCTTTAATCTCATTTGTTTGACAGAAAACCTATTTGTCTACAACGTGTGTGGCATAATGTTACCATGAAATTGCAGCACAGGCCATGGATCCAGGCTTGAAAAGCAAAACGTTAATATTATTGCAGAGGCTCCAAATTTCTAGTCATTGTTCAAATCTGTTTACTCCTCATTATGCTGATAATCCACTTTAAACTTTGATGATTTAATGCAAGGCTGCTTTAATGGCTTGATGATTTCTTATACCACTCTTTACTAATCCACTGCCTCTATAATTAAAACACATGTTTGAAAAAGGTAATCCTCTCATTTATTCCAAGCTAAACCTCACTGGCTCCAGACAATGACGGACACAGCTCTGTCCATCGAGGAAAACCTCTTGTGGGAGTGTAAGGCCAATGGAAAGCCTAAACCGTCTTACAGCTGGCTGAAGAATGGGGAGCAAGTGATGGCTGAGGTATGGGGATACTTTGTTAGACTTCTTAGTGTCACACAAATGACAAATTGAAGGAAAACCCTGAGCAAATGTGTGGCATAACATAATGAATGTTTCCATACAATCCACCTGGACAGTCTGATAGATCTGCTCATTAGTTACTCTGAATCAGAAGCTGTTTTAAAGATTAATTGCGAACATATATTCAGGATAAATGCATGCTCTGTATCAGAACTGGCTTTTCATGGCTAGAATCAACCTCTCATCCGTTTTCCACTTGTTAGGTAGAACTGCTGTTCTTGAAATTCAAGGGGTACTCCTGGGATTTTGCACTGTGCTTTCATTATGTTGCAGACAGATTTAGAAACTAGGTAGAGGTATCCTGACTTGTAGGGCCCATTTACACCTCACATCAGCATGCTACCTATATTATGTGGATAATGACATCTGCTCAACGGGCCTTTACACTTACACTTTGCTAAATAAGAGTTCACTTTTTCTCAATTCTCCCCACATTGTGATCTGTTATAAAAAAAAACATCACTTTTTGCACAGGAAGAGTTGCTAGCAGACCCCAGGAAGTGCACTGGGAAAGAGATGTCTGTAAATCAGTGGATACATGTTTTTGAGTGTCACAATGCCTGCAAAATGACACGATAGCATTCCCACTGTCTAGAAAAGCTGCAAGATTTAATCATTTTATCATAATTCAAGTTATCAGACGGTTAAACCAGAAGTAGCCAAGTCAGCTGGCGGAAGTCCCCGATGTGTTGCTCTATGGGCTCACTGATGCGGGAGATACAGGTAACTTTAAACCAGAAAGGTCAAACTTTTGTGGCTTTATGGGCCGCTGAGCAGCTTTAACAGGAATAAGCTGCACACTGCCTCCATTGCTGTATCCAGTTCTCTTCATACATCCATTCTTGCTAGCTACTTGCAGCTTTTGCTTTGCTTGCTTACGCTAATAGGAAGAGGTGGAGTTTGGAGACCCGTTAACTTTTTGGGTGGATTTTTTACCTCAAAATGGTCATGCTGTGAGGATCTATTTGTATTCTGATCTGAGTGCATTTACACCATCCCAACATGTGTTTTTTACTTATCTAGATAAGATGTCTAAATACAGATGATAAGTTAGGGCACAGTGTAAACGGGGTATTCAGACAGAATGCAAGGGGAATTTATGCAACATTGCACACACCTTGCATTTGGCAAAGTAGAAAATGTTCCAACTGTGCAAAATTTTTGCACAAACGTTTTCACACTTTAAGGAGCTCTGTACAATATTCAGAGCATATCTATGATTCAGAAGTTGTCTGCATAAGGTTCTCAAAATGAAGGCTATGCCAGCAGCGTGCAGCTAACGGTGCTAACAGTTCAAACAGCGCTAACAACAGTGCTAATAAAGTTAATGATGTTGACCAGATGCAAATTGGAGGGTTGGCACTACGCTTCAACACAAACACTGTCCTGATATCGATGGTAACAGTTGTATGGGCACGGTACAGAGTGGCTGGGATTGGCTTGCCAGTGCACTAACATGCAAAAGTGCTCGGACTGTCGGTGAAGCTTGGATTGCACGCACACAGGGGTAGCATGATATCTGCCCAAGATGCCACTACTCAACTTTATCGTTACATAGCAAATACACATTTGCTTCTATATTAATGCTCTCACAATATCGTACAGAGCTTCTTCAGAAACATACCAATATGTGTAAATTCTGTGGAGTGCCCCTTTAAATCCGCAAATGAAGCAAAAGAGTGCAAAACTGTACAAGTGATAATCTGTAGAAACATGCTACAGAGTTAGAATTGGTTCACAATGCAGGTTAGCTGTGTTTATGTGGTAAGGTGACTTTGTACTTCACTAATTTATCCAGCTTTCTATATGTGTCTATAATTAAGATAGCACTGTTAGAAGCCACTCCCCCTGCAGATTAGCTCATTGGGTTAAAAATCACTCCAAGTCATCATCCAAGCTGTTATCCTAGTTTTTCCAACTGAACAACCCCAGAAAATAAATGACTTTTTAATATGCTGCTGGTGTTGTCGTCAACATTGCTTCCTCCCTGTATATCTAAGATGCAGGTTGGTAGTTTTCACCACTGCCTCCTCATCTGTTCACCCATTCCAAGCTGAACATACATATTATGCCACAAGGCTCTTTAAGCTTATTTTTCCCCCTCTTTCTCCTCTCCTGCTGTCCTCCCTTCATGGTGCACCAGTAATTGCTGCTGTGCTTTTGGACATAATAGGCTGGCCTTGCAATGGATATGCAGAACTGTTTCTCTTTCCTCCTCAGGGCCGTGTACAAATCGAAAACGGGGCCCTCTCTATAGCGGCGTTAAACCTGTCAGATTCTGGGATGTATCAGTGTGTGGCTGAAAACAAACATGGCATTATTTATTCTGGTGCCCAACTAATGGTGTTAGGTAAGATTGCATCCCTCCCTCTGCTTTTATCCTGCTTATCTGTCTGTGCGTTTGATCATCTCCTAAGATAAAAACCAGCAGCCTGCTTTTGCTCTCCTCAGCAATCAGTCTGCAGACTCATTTGATGTCACTATGGGCTCTGCCAGCAAAAATATGAATCTGATGTAGTGTCTCATTTTACTTTCGGTTGTTTCATCATATTGATTTGGATACTACAAACACATTGCTTTGTGGCATTGTGCATGCTCTCTCATGTAGATGGGGTATTGATTTATTTGCAACGCTTTGATGACTTCCATCTGACGAGCTCGATGAGAACTCCAATTCTGTCTCGATGTATGTGATGACACTAGGGGGTCCAAATGATGGCTGACAAAATGTAATGATGGGTGTTGGACAAGAGCTGAAAACCATGTAGGGTTGAAGCTTGGTGAGATTATGTGTGTGTGGTTGAAGGGTGGGGTAGCAGGTGGGTCCATAGCCTTGAGCCTGTTAGGCATTGTTGCTGAGTCCATGCTGAGATTTTTGAGCTGCTCTCACTGAAAACTGAAGGAAAGTCGATCTCAAATCGGCACGGCTGATCTGCAAAGGTACAGCTTGCCTGTATTTTTTAATCTCACGCATTTCTCTGCTCTTCAACACACAGCTTCAGCTCCCAGTTTCTCCAAAAGTCCATTAAGGGCCTTGCTAAAAGCTCGCTCAGGCAGCGAAGTCACTCTTGAATGCAAGCCTCAGGCCTCGCCCCCAGCAATTAGCCTGTGGAAGAAAGGGAATGAGATCCTGCAGAGAACCGAAAGGTAGGATAAAAGTCCAAGTGCATATTCCTAGCAGCTTTTATTCACATTCACTGCAAGCTGACTTGTTTGAATAGTATATTTGGGATTTGTGCAGATGCATAGAAGGAATGGCTAATGAGAAGAATGAGAGCAGGGCACCCACCAGGAAAATTGCACATGGCTAATATACTGCGTGCACCCTCATGTGCAAATAGCTTGAAAAAGGGATGAAGATGCCAGCTGGCCATATCAACATTGCATGCATGAAATGTTTAAGAACATAAAAGATTAGCAAATGGAGTCGCTGCTAAAGTTAAAGTCTAACTGCTCTTACACAGTGGAAGTAAAACTGAAGCTGTTGCACCTGTAATTATCCAAAGTGCTTATTTAATCATGACATACAATACAGTTTGATTCATGCAATCACCGAAGCTGCAAGACAAGAGCCTCATTGCACATTTTACAACAGAGACATCCCACTAGACTGGAGACTCCACACACAGACGCAATACAGACAACGAGCAACTTTGGGCACCACTTTAAGCAGCATGAAGTGGTTCTTAATTTTGTTTGTTGTCCTCCTCTGTCTGATATCTTATTGAATACACCAGCAGCTGAATTTGAGCTACTGAGAATATTTCACACAATACTAAAGGGCCAATTAAAACGGGAGATACCCAAAAGAAAATCAGAGGCAAGAAATGACACATTTGAGCAATCCATCCGCAAACTTTTCATCATCGGAGAGAGAAGAAAAGCGGTGACTAAACCCCGGTGCAAGGCAGCGCACGCATGTTGAGAATTCGTAGCGCACACACACACACACACACACAGGCAGGACAGACTGAAAAAGAACAACTGAAACACAGCGTACTGAAGTAATGCCTAACTTTGTACTCTTTGAATCACTCCCATGCTGCTTATTCAAAAGGAGGTCTGAAAGTGAACAATACGAGCAAAGCATCTTGTCAAAACAGCACTGAGGCTCCTTAGTTGGCTCCAGATGGGAAGCTGCATCTATAGCTGCAGAAAATTGGTAAAATTCCCAAGCTGACTGACATTTAGCACACTGTATGTGAGGCCCACATAGTCTTTCAAGGTGCACAACGCTGGATTTAAGCAGACACTGGATGGGAAGTGCTTTTTCATGTGTGCAGTCATGCTGTAGATTGGAGCAGTGTTTAGAAACATGAATCATGTTCCCATTTTGTGGCTAAATACTAATCTGTTAAAGTTGGTTTCACCTATTTTCCTTGTGGTTTCTAAGCATGCAGATGGTTTTAGCTTATTTTACTCAGTTTTCACACATCTCTGCATTTGTCTCTGTTATCCTGAACAATCTAAAGAACACATTGTTCAATGTTTTTACCGGAACTATTTCTTTGGTAGAAAGTAGCTGCAATAACAACAGTGAAGTGTGTGATTTATCCAGACATTGTTTCTGGAAAGACACATTGCTGTTGATTTTTTGTTCTCTACCAGTATGTATTTTTTCAATTCTTTGAGCTCCACAAACACAATTCTCTCCACCTTCATTGCACTGGGGACGGAGGCAGAGCTCTCAAAAGCAGATATCTTTGTCCAAAACTTTGACAAATAAAGTAAAAAATAGATCCACACAATGTAAGTGTAAAAAAAGTGGTTGTTTTTGTGTGTATGTGTAATTTAAAACAAGACTATAACATTTGGGATAGAAAAAAAATTGTTTTTCCTCTCACAAAAGCTTCAGCCATATTTGGTCTGGTATGACCAGTAGTAGGTTATATGGGGGCGAACGTTAGCAAAGTTTCAGTTCAATGACTTTATGATTGTTTGAGCATTTAGCATTTAGGAAAAGCAACTCTTTGATATGCCAGAATCTGAGAGTAACACCCCCACCCATCCCGTCCACCCCAAAAGTAAATCTAATGTTAACCAAATTCTGGTCACCCCCAGAGGGTGGCTATTTCCAAACAAAAACATAAAATTGCTATTATATTTATTGGTAATATGCAGTAAATAATGACAATACAATACATGGTATTTGTTAAAATTCAATCCAACTTCATTCAACAGATATGTTTTCTTCCTTTAGCTTTTTGATGAACAGTCTAGAGCACACTGCTGATTATTATAAACATTGCAGTGGACTATTTTTCAAGGCAAGATTGTGCTTTTATACTGTATGTATTCTATCATCTCTTTAGCTCACAGAGATATATTGTGTTCCCAGCGTGATACTTTCCTCCCTGACCTTTGCAACATAAAACCTATAAAGCACATTTTATTTATTCATTGAGTTATTCAGTGTTGCTGTTTGTAAAAGATTTGTTCATTTAGTAATGTGTCCCAGAGTTTAGCCTCCTGCTGAGTCATGGTGATGGGTCAGCCCGCCTGCTGCTAACCTACCGCAAAGAATTTCATTTTTCTGGGCTTTAGTGAGGAGCTTTAAAGTACCACGAGGGTCAAAGTGCCTCTGAGGCTTTTCCATTTTGACAAGAATACAGTTTGGTAGAAACATTATACAGTAGGTTTACTACATTAGGACTAAAATAAAACTGTCACATATGAAGAAGGTGAATATTAGCATAACATAATGCTCAGCACTTCAGTCTAACTGTACACTCGCCACCTTAGTCAGTCAGTAAAAAGCTGTTCTGCTTCCCTCAGGATTACTTTGCTTCCCAATGGGACGTTAAAGATCGCCAATGTAACCAGGCGGGATGCAGCCAGCTACACGTGCGTCGCCAAGAATCAGTTTGGGACTGCAAGCACAACTGGGAGACTGCTCATCACTGGTAAGTCCTGGTCTTCTCCATCAACAACTCACCATTAACTGATCCTTTGCTATACCCTACCTCCCGTTGTCAGTGTTATTTTGGTATGCTTATGTTGTGCTTTCCATTCACATAACTTTACACTGATAATGCTGGTAGATTTGCCTCTCAGGATTCATGGAAACTTTTGAAACGATTGGATCTTGATTTCAAACAGAAAACAAAAGCAGCTTCTCATTTCTAACAGGAAACCGCTGATAGCTGAAATGACAACTTTCGTCAGTATATTTTATTAGATGTTGCTAGCCTGCTTACTATCATAGAGTCTATGAGTTGGTTTAAAACTTTATCTCTATCTGACTTTTTAATGTTTCTAGCTGACTCTTAGGAAAATGATGATTTACACAAGACTCTTTGAAAAGTTTGATATCTTGAGTAATATGCTTTTGTGCTGAGAGTTAGGTAAGAGGATCGAAACCACTCTCACATGTGTGTTAAATATGAAGCAGCTGCCTTCAGCCGGCTAACTTTTGATAGCACAATGACCGGAAATGTGGAAACAGCTAGCCTGGCTCTGTCCAACACTAACATAATCTATGTAACCAGCATCCATGGAGCGCATGCATTAAAACGTGATATCTTAGAGGCATTATGTGCCAAAATATTTCTATGACTGGTCATTGACTTCTTGGAGTCCCTGCTGGTTGCAGGGAACAGCCCAGTCGCCAGAAGAAAATGTTGACATGTATGTTTTTTCAAGCCATGTGTTACATTTGTACTTTTTATACGCATCATCAACGTTTCTAAAGTGATGTAAATAAGCTAACTTTGTTATTGGAAGGTGGAAGGGCTAATGGAGGGTGTGAACCTTAGGCAAGTTGCCTGCGAAGCTGCAGAATAAATGTTAGCACTGTGACAAACAACAAAACTAATTTTTTAGTGCGTCATCGCTGCGCTTCCACCAAACATGGGTGTTTTTTTTAGTGACCTTTCACTGCATTTACAGCGGGGATAGTGCCACAAAAACCTGTTGTTTTTTACCAACACAAATCTGTGTTTCCAGCTGGGCCTGTGGCACCAAAACACGATCTTGTCCTAACTATAACCAAGTGATTTTTGCGCTTAAACTTAACCACACTTAAACCAGTGTTAAAAAATATTAATATTAATATTATATTATATTAAAATATTAAAAAAAATAAAATAAAGAAAAAAAAATAAAGTTTTAACGTAACCTGCTACATAATAACGTACAATTGTAACGTATCTGTGGTTTGGAGTAACATACGATGCTAACATTTATTCTGCCGATTGTTATGCCAGGAAATGGGTCCTAACTAAGAAATAATCCAGTACATGATTCCCTGTGAAAAGCACATCTGTTCTCATTGTTGGAGTCAGGCTAGTTACTTCCCCTGTTCTGTATCTTTGTGTTAATCTAAAGTTTGCCGGCTGCTGGTGGTAGCTTTAAATTTCCAAGTGCATATTTGTAAAACTTTACCAGACTTTTCCCTTTGATGGCTACATAAATTATATAATTATAATTCAGCACTCAAAAAATGCTAAAGGCTAAACCTAACAGTATAGCTAAAAAGGTAGCGGTTAACATATAGATGACACTGAGAAAAAAACAAAAAACAGCATTGTTTCTGTAGTGCAGGGTAGAGACAGTGAGCCCCAATACTGAAATATATCCATTGAGATGTTAACTGAACTCCTCAGCTTCAGGATGTGAAGAAATCCAAAGCTTTCCCAGGCTTGCTGTGCCTAGTTATGGTTGCCAAGGAGGAGTTAGCAAATGGTCAACTTCCTTTCAGTTCTTCCAAAATAAAGGTCAGCCATTTCTTGTCAATCTATGGCTTGAGAATACCCTCATTTATATTCATTTATAACCAAGTTATATTGCATGTGTAATGTTAACAACCAGGGTTATTATGTAATTAATATGGCTGGTATATATTATGCAAAACAGCAGTTAAATAAGCAACATAACATTATCCTGGATTTAGTTAAAGGTCATTATTTATGAATGCAGTGACATAACACGTACATGTACTCCTCCAGTTTAATCTGTTGTGTGTGTAGCCACCTGACCTATTTTTCTCATTAGCTTCTATTCTTCTTATACACTGACAGCTGAACCATTTAATGTCATAGAATTTAATTATTGTGACCTTTCCTCAACACACTCTGAGGCCTCCAATCCACCACAGCCACCAGTGGGGAATGTGCTCCCATCTCTGTAATCCTGTTTCAAACATTTTCTTCCAAATGGATCCCAGAACATAAAGTACAAACCTGAGATGTCATTAAATGTTGCTAATGGACAGGCTTGGAATTTAAGTGCTTATTAAAATCAGGAAAAGAACACATCCATGGGTAATTTAGTGTCGGTGACTTGATTTAGGCATGAATTGAAGTGAGATGGCAGTTGCTGGGGTCACGATGGTGTTAAAGGTTCCCGTGGCAGCGATATTAACATGCGTACACTGTCGTCTGTTGTCTGGCCAGAGCCCACCAGGATCACCATGAGGCCTACTAACATGGAGATTATTGTTGGCGAGAGTATCGTGTTACCCTGCCAGATTGCCTGCGATCCAGCTCTGGATGTTTCTTTCTCGTGGGCATTCAACGGGCAGCTCATCGACTTCCAGCGAGACAGCGATCATTTCGAAAGAGTGGGCGGGGTGAGTCATCTCAAGCATTAAACTCAGCTACATTCTGGCTATTCTCGGATTAATTGGGACATACTGTGTGATGTGCAAGGGTACGCTCCACTGCCCTGCTGAGGTCTTCTTAGATACCAATAATACCCAAGCTGAGACATTCATGCCAACACTTTTCCATTTGAAAGTTTCACAGTGGTCAGTGGCGGATGGAATATCAAAGAGACAGAAATATATCAGTTACATTCTGTCATTGATATGCTGTTAAAGCCTCAATGAATGGCATTGTCGGGTCAGTCATCGGGATCCTTACCTTTTGAATTGGCTGTGTGAGCTGCCATGTGTTACACTTCTGAAGACATATTGGTGAAATGCCATTTCAGTCATAAAGAGAGGGTCTTCATTAATAAAGTCTTTATACTTTTCATCCCTTCAACTTCTAGTTCTCTTACCTCAAGGGAGAACATTTTCTTATCATCTCTCTCTGCCATAATTGAATTTGCATACCTATTTGTGAATCTTGAGCCCCGAAATAATTAAGTAATGAGCCGGCTGGCATTCACCAAGGGCAGGCATGGCACCAGTAAATGTCCATTTGAAATCCTTATGCCCTGATATAATAATAAGTGACGACTCTTTGTTGAATATTTGTTCCTTTTGATGAAGGGCAAAGTCAATTGTTCAACGCTTGTCAGAATGAAATTACCTCACACACGCTTTTTGCTTTTTATAGTTCCATTTATCATCCAGGGTCAGCAGTCTGATCACTGCCGTTCACGTGTTAGAGGTTGACATTATTTCTGAATGCCCTCACAGTGTTGTGGACATGCCAAAATCACATCTTCATGAATGCAAATGGCAATTACTAATGACATTGAACTGTGCATAGGAATATAATGAGATATAGTTTTCACAGAATCTGTTTCCCCTGTCCAGAGAGATTACCAGCCCCCTGCTCAACAGCTTCTGATGAATTAATTAACATAATTAAAGCAAATCTGCCTCATCACTTTCTTCCTGCCAAGGCAATATGCCTTGCTTTAGAGCACAAGCTCTCAGGTTGGCCAGGTGGCGGCTGACATTAGAGAGGGAATCAGGCATGGCAGAGCCATGCGTAAAAACTGTCAGGCAAAAGGACAGGAGATGAAAGGAAGAGGTAAAAGAGAGAAGAAAGAGCAGGAGAGGTAGTCTCTTTAGCCCGTGGCCGCATAGAAGTGCCATTCGGCTTGGCTCTGCTTTGTCATGTGCTTTAGGTGGAGATCCACGGGCGTCCCTGCCCAGTTTGCTGCAGAAAGGAGCTATGATCACTAGCCGCCGGGTGTGATGAAATCTGCTATGACTGTAGCAAGTCTTACCTGGCTCGCCCCCAGGTGACTCGTTTCTAAAGCAACACACTGCTTTTCACAAGCTGACATGCTTTGTGACAGAGCACTTCAAGAGGTGACTTTCAGAAGGTGGATTCCCACGCACAGTCAAAATGAGAGCAGAATCATGGTGCCTGGATAAAATGTGCTGTTACAACACTGTAAATGACTTAGCATACATTTTGTCATTTTAAAGGATGAGGCTCACTATATTTTATATTTCTGCTTTTGTCAATGAAACACACCAGAAAACCAAAACCAACAATGTACTGATCCTACCAGATGCCTCTTTACACTGTGCGATAACAGCGATATTACAGGCACAGCGCATGTCACACTATGCAAGATGGTCTAGAATTACACCATAATACAATTTTTTTTGACACGCCAGACTCTGGGATAAATGCCTGATGAATTGTAATGTTATGATATCTCACGTTTTGAAAATGCAGTCAAGTACAAGCTATAGTATAGTATATAAAATGACATTTAGCGTACATGTGTCAATGTGGTATCTACTTTATTTGTATATGGGCACTTGCAGTGTCATGTTGACCAACGTATTCTGTATTATTTCAAGGCCCCTTTCACTCACAAACATGTTTATGTTTGTTTTTACATTCCTGTACTGAAGGGAGTGATTTCTGTGCACTCCTCTAAAATCTGAGATTCAAACATACACCGGGCAAGTAATGTTAGGTATGTCAATAATACCAATTGCTGTCTAATAGGGTAAACACATATCGACGGGGAACAGACTTTGACACAACACAGCAAAGAAATCTGAAACCCTCAGTGCAGAGCGGACTTGTCTGTACAGAAAGCAGAGTTTGCATTAGCACAGTGAAGGTTTTGACACCAAACACCAATTTTTGGATGTATGCTAGAACCTGAATTTTTCCTCCACTATCAACCAAAATAGGCTGTGCTCATGCACTGTTCCCACATTTTCCTTTGAAAAGCAATGCTCCAAAATCATACATATCCTAAGTAATGATTAGCCAGTAATTAGCCTGTAATCTTTACAGAAGTAAAGACGGACCCGCTTCTGAGTTAGGAGGCAGGTGGGGGTAGTGGATGGGTAACAAAACATAGGACTTTCCCCCAGGACTTTCTCCTTTCAGAATGGTGTCCGGAACTGTGTGAACTTTTTGTAATCCTAAACCTAACCTCAGTAACTTTACATGAAGTACGTAACTTTACCTTAGCCTAGTGTGTGCATTTTTGTAGGATATCATACAAACTGTTATATGAGGATGCATTGACAAAAAACCTCATTGTAGCAGATATTAACGCTGTTTTGGCCACTGAAGTTAGCCTACAAGCTATCAAACTAACAAACAACATCAATAAATTAAAGATACTAGCTATATTTATATATTCTGAAACGTCTGTTAGTTTTTGGCTCACAACAGACTCCTCGTCTGAGTCTGGGTCTGACTGAGGCTCGAACAAGTATGTGTGAGTCTGTCTGATATGTCCTCTAACGCTAACATTAGCCATCTTGATGCACACTGCTCTTTTAACTGCTGGTCAGCTTAGCATAAGCAGCGCTATGGAAAGCAAAGCCTACCGCATGCATTAAGGCGGAGGCCAGATCCAGAATTTCCTAATGAGGGAGAATATGCTTCAGGGGGAAAACCCTGTTAAACAAAACATTAGTATAAAACATGTCTGGAGGGCGACTCTAATGTGGTTCTGACTGGATGAATTGTAGAAGTGAGTTGTAGTAACAGCTATTGTGAGAATTAGGTCTTTAATTTCAGACACTGTGCAGTCCCTCTAGAAAAACGCGATTATGCGATCACATAATTCAACGTGTAATCAGCCAAAGTCCACATATTTTGCAGGGGCCGCATTTTTTCAAAGACGCCACACTTTCTGTGATGTAGTATGCTTGCTTATCATAGGAAGTAATTAGAAATGACTCTTTACATTAAGGTAGTAGCCTAGCGAGAACAGAGTGTTGGGGGAATAACTTTTTTTCTCTTTTTCATCAAACTGCAGTTTTTGCAAGTTCCCGCAATTTTTACAAGTTCCCGCAATTTCATCGCATAAAATTGCATAAATATCCCGCATATTTCATCGCATTTTTTAAGAAAACGTGCCACATAATCAAGGATTTTTGCCCGCAACAGTCACAAAAAAACTCTGCATTTTTCTGGAAGGACTGACATACGTACGACTGTGAATTTTCCACAAGCTCTCTTTGTCGGCCATAATAAGCCATGAGTGGACGTGTGTCACAGTGGTATTTAGGACCACCACTGTCAACCCACATGCCTCTGCAACTTTTGTGTGGGACAACCCAAAATTGCACTGTGTAGAGGGGTCATAACAAGTATGGTTTTGTAATCATTATTATTATTCCTCAGTGCTGTTGAGCTCCAAAAACTATTAAATAAGTATACAGGATAACCTATTACTTCATTACGATTAAAGTAATGTACACACGACAGAACTAAATGTGTATTTTCACAGCATAAACTGGTCCCTCCCAAACTGGCCATTTATTCCTTTAGTATTTGCTAAAGACTTCAGTGCCCAGCTGTTATAGGACATTATTCAACTTTTTTTTTTAAAAGAAGAGACTATAGATGTTGTTTGTTTATTGTCTTTGTTTTTTTGTTTTTTTTTAAATATAATTACATCTTCACAAGATGGCCTTGGAGCTGAGTAACACAAACATCGTAGGGGATATGTTAAGAATTTAGAAACAAACAAGTGCATTGTTTTGTTTTGTTTTTCATGAGGTTTGTTGACAATAAGAAAAATTATTTTTTAAAATACCAGCCTTATCCTTAAAAATGCTCCTTCATGCAGCCCCAAATAATACAATTGTCCTTGTACAGATGAGAAAGTTAACAATATTTGTTGTGATGTTTTGCCGTGTTCCCTCATGGCCACCACATGCATCCAGCTTGTGTAAAATAATATTTGCTCTTTACACTGGGAGTTATACTCATATCTTGCTTGAGCTTATGTAATTACAGAATAATTAGGATTGTTTTGCCAATTAACTCGACTATGTTTGTTTTGTGTGTCCTGTGTATAGCTGGTAGCTGTTTGTAGGGGGTTGGGGGGCTGGTTGGTTGGGTAGTGCCTGAAGGACAGCCAAAAGCATTATTTGTGCAGAGTACATCTGCCATGTCTGTTGTTGGTGTTTGAAGAGATGCAAAAATCAGTGGCCTGGAGACGATGTGATTGTGCAAAGCATTATAAATGTTTCAAACATCCTAGAGCCAAAAGCTGAATGATGAAATAACACTGCATCTCTTACTTAGCCTTATTTTTTCAACTATCAAATTCCCTTGTAGAGTATATCGGGAGATCTGATGATTCGTAACATCCAGCTGAACCATGGAGGGAAATACGTCTGCGTTATTGACACTGACGTGGAGAGTCTGTCCACCTCTGCCATCTTGGTTGTCAAAGGTAAGAGAGCCAATTGATTTCAAGAGCTTGTTTACATTTGCTAGTGCATGAGTACCCCAGTATATTTACATTTAAGTAATGTGGCATTGAAATCTCTGTATCTGTATTCAAAGAGAAACAAGTATGACAAAAAAAATCCTTGAAGCTTCCTGTAAATACACAACGCAGCAATGCAAAGATGGATTCTGCCTCAGTCAGAGTTGTGTCAGCTTCTGTTTACATTATATATGTGTTACTGAAATTTTAAAAATGGCACACAGACACTCACGCTGGCATGTGTGACTGGCTTTGTTGGTATGTACTGTGTGTATCTGGCTCACTGTGCGGGCTTATCTCCAGTGATTTACATTGGTATTCATGCCCTTAACAAACTGTAATAGCGGTCCCAGGTGCTTTGAGAAGGCAATGTTTATCACAGAAAATGACTATAATTGGCTCATTTACACATCGGCAAAATATCATGGAAAGCATTTAAATAATTGAGCAGGAGAGCAAACAACAGCAACATGGTAAAGCCAGAACGTGTAACAGTCAAACACACTCGCCTCTCTTTTCCTTTCTCTCTATTTACTCTACTTTTATTCTTCTCACTAGTGTCTGCTCCCATCTAGCCCCTCTTTTCTTTCCTCATAAATGATCCCATCCACTGTCTCTTTCCACAGCTGGTAATCCCATGTGCAGTAATCACTTCGCAGCCCTGCACATCACACATGCGGTGAATGAAAAGTCCCTTAATGCACACACCAAGGTTGTAGCCCTTAATTGGAGGGAGCACAATGGCCTTGATATGAAACACGGTGCGCAAGTCTTAATGACTTTGATGAGGGGAGGCCTCTTAGAATGGGTGATCACCTCAGGTTCATCCTCCTCATTGTCTAATTGATTTAGGTCCACCAGGTCCTCCGGACAAGGTAGCAGTGGAGGAGATCACAGACAGCACGGCCCAGCTTTCCTGGACACCTGGAAGGGACAACGGCAGCCCCATCACCGGCTACATCATCCAGGCCCGGACGCCCTTTACTGTGGGCTGGCAGGCTGCTGACACAGGTACCATCAAACACTCCTCCTGCCCCTTGTAAAATTTTCCAGATTCTTTATGTGGGTTTTAATGTATTTATCATCCAATTCAAGTCCAGTTGTGTAACAATCTGATTTTCTAAAGAACTCATTTTTACTTTGCAGTGCCAGAGGTGGTCAACGGTAACATGCTGACAGCAACGGTGGTGGGTCTGAACGCCTGGGTGGAGTATGAGTTTAGGGTGGTTGCCCGCAACACTGTAGGCCTGGGAGAGCCTAGCCCGGCCTCGGCCAAGACCAGGACAGAGGATGCCAGTATGTGAAACGAAACACTTCACTGCACATACACATCAATGTATCCTCATCCAACAATGTGATATCTTACAAATTACTGTCCCACGGATAAAGGCCTGTACTGGTTAGGTTAGATTTAGGGAAAGAATCATGGTTGGGTGTCATCAGTTTCATACCTAACATAAAGTCACATGTTAGGTTTACAGTAGTAAAATGACATAGGTTACGTTCAGGAAAAGAAACATGTTTAGGCATTGTCACGTTACGTACTTAACATAATGCTACGTAGGTTAGATTTATGAAAGGAACCACTGTTGGGCGTCGTCACTTTACATACTATACATAAAGTTATGTAACTTAGGTTTAGGCAAGGGAAGTTACGACGGTTAGGTTTAGGACGATAAGTTAGTTTTCAAAAAGAAACATGATTTGCCGTTTTCACATTACGTACCCTAACATAAAGTTATGTGGATAAGGTTTCAGAAGACAGTCATGGTTGTGACGTACCTTAAAATAACTGAATGTTCACTTGGTTTTACATGGGACACAAAGACCGGTCTCCAGGGGAAAAGTCCAGTGTTGTTTGACCAATACACAGCCCCAACCTGCCTTCTTACGTGGACTTTCGCTCTTTATACCAATTCCTTCTTTATCCGTGTCAGCACATTAGTCATGTAATACTGGGGTTGTCCCAAATTCTGGTGCATTACTTTTTGTAAGTATACATACAAACAGTGCGACTTTCACACATACACAGAATGTTGACCGCTTTGCAGTGATTTACTTAAAGAGAGAGGAAGTAAATAGAAATAGATCAAATTATAATTTAACCACAGTACTGCTGTGGATTAGTTATAAAAAGCTCTAACTGTCTGGAGGAAGAGCAACAATTCCTTTACACTGAATGTTTCATCATCTGCTAACAAATTAAAGAGTCCTGACAGCTGTGATGAAGCTCAGTACTATTGAGTATCCTGAGGATGGCCGCTATGTTACAAATGATTTTACTAGCTACATTTACAAGAGTGTAACAGCGTGCTGACAAATTAAAGAGTAAAACCTGACATTGAGACATTGTCCTTTGTGCAGAGGTCAAAATATACTCTACATATATATAATACAATATTGTATAGCTCTATTTTTCAGCAAGGAGTCGCTTTGTTGCTTCCTTTTTTTGGCGTCACATTTGTTAGGCTAAATGGTAAATGGGCAGCACTTCTATCTTAACAGATAAAGAGCTTTACAAATAGCCAGTAATTCAGCCATTCACACACACAGAGATACAGAGCTGCCATTCAAGGCTATGGCCTGCCTGTTGGGAGAAACTTGAGGTTCAGTGTTTTGCCCAAGAAGACTTTGACATGTGGACAGGAAGAGCGATGGATCGATCCACCGATCCTGTGATTAGTGGACAGCCTGCGACTTAGTCTGAGAGCACGAGAGCTCTTAGCAGCCCTGGAGTTAATCTCAATATATTCATTTTTTTCCCCCAAGAAACAGGAGCAAAATTTGGTTGGAATTCCGAGGGAGTACTGGGGTCCTCGTTCCCAACATTGAATCCTAATAGACAAGCATACAGTGGCATCAGATATAAATGCTGCATCAACCATTTGCTGATATGACACATTAAATGTGATGCTCCACTTACTATAGGATACCATAAGGATGTGCACGAGTGCTCCTCCACCTACACTATCTGCTTTGCCATCACACTGCAGTGCACTAACAGCTGAATGGGAATAGGAATGAAGTGGGTTGAGTTGAGTGTCATTTGCAAAATGCTACAGATCTTGACTTGGTGTTTATGCACGGTGACATTTGGGCAATATCGGTATTTCACTATTCACTGAAATGTTTGTGTTTGCACAGAGTGGGGGATTTGTGGGCTGTAAAATAGAAGCTGCAGCAGGCGGTCTTGTCATAAGGCTACAAGTATGGTTGAGGCTTGTCGTTGAGCTTTGTAAACTGTGTTCTAATTGCTCCCCTCTGGGCTTTACCTCTCAGTTCCTGATACAGCTCCCACTGATGTCGGAGGTGGAGGCGGCACAAAGTCTGAATTAGTGATAACATGGGAGGTAAGTCATCTGTCACATTTTACTGTTCTCTCCATCGCCGAGTAATGGTTTTGCTTAATTGTGCAGAATTGAACGGAGCAATTTTATGGCCCACATTAGAGCGAGACACCTCTCCTCTGGGCTCAGCCTCCGAGTGCCATTTCTCCCTCCAAAGAAAGGGACAGAGAGCGCTTGCTCTGAAGAGTTTTGCACTTTAGCCACAATTACATAGCCATGCAGGAGGAAAAAAGATAAGGCAAAAGGTGATTGCTGAGTGTTCTGGGTGGTAAAGGCAAAGAAAGGGGCTGTGCCTAATCACAGAAGTCCTTGTCGAAGTACAGCGCAAAGACGGGCCTGTCTGTTTCTTTGTCTGTATGCCTTTTAATATCACTATAGTTTTGTGTTTTGCTCCCAGCCTGTTCCTGAAGAACTGCAGAACGGAGAGGGCTTTGGCTACATCATCGCCTTCAGGCCTGTGGGCACGGTCACATGGACACGGGCGGTCATCTCCACACCTGGTGTAGCTCGATACGTCTTTCGAAATGACACCATCCCACCCTTCTCGCCTTTTGACATAAAAGTGGGGGCATACAACAACCGAGGGGAGGGGCCCTTCAGCTCCATTGCCACCGTGTACTCAGCAGAGGAAGGTACGTACTGACTTCACAGCCCCGCAGCATAGAGTGATGCTTAAATAAGCTATAATCTCCCTCCTTACAACTATGACCTTGAATAGTCATGATGAAATGAGTTTTTTTTCCAGTGCTGTTATTTCCCTCCCCTCTCAAGCTGGGAATGTCAACTTGATATTAGTTATCGTGCTGGTAGATTACAGGAAATCCTAGCAGACACTTACCACACCGCGCTGTCAGGGAGGTATTCTGTTAATTGAATTTGCTGGGCAGATAGTCTTCCCTTATGTCAGTCACAGATCCCATTAAAAGACAGCGGGGGAAATAGCTTTTCAGTGAAACTACAGGTCTATTCTGTGCCTTTCCTCTTATTGCTATTAGTGTGTGTGATGGTGTTGGATGAGTCTCTGGGATTCTCACCCGCGCTCTATTTTCTGCAGTCCCTAGTGTGGCTCCTAAGAGGGTTAGGACTAGAAGTGTGTCTGCAGTGCAAATTGAAGTGATCTGGGAAGCTCTCCCTGCCATCCCTGAAAGAGTGCTTGGATATGAGGTATGTTATGAATCACTGCAAAATCATTGTTTTCTTCTTCTTTTTTTGTTCTTTCTCAAATAACATGATAATTGAGCTCCTCCTTATGACTTGTTTATGAGATCACAATCATCGTTTCACTGCTCTTAAAATAAGTTTTCTCCCATTTTTTGTACTTGTAATATTCTACTTATCTTCTCATGTACCTCTGCAAGGATATGCCTATATGTCAGTGACAGCTGTGGCTGGAGGATTATGTTTAAGATTGTCCGTCTGTCCATCCAATGGTGCAGGTTTCATTTAAAGCCACAGTGTGTAGGAATTTCTCCCATCTAACGCTGAAATCATATATTGCATTCAAACAGATGGCGCACTCTAGCGCCTCACTGTTTCAAACGCGTATTGCAACAACAGTAGCCGCTGTGTACAAAAAAGCTATGAACACTGATGAAACCATGTCATCTGATACTCAGAGGTGGGTAGAGTAGCCAAATATTGTCCTCAAGTAAGAGTACTGATACTGAAGAACAATATTACTCAAGTAAAAGTAAAAAGTAGTCATCCAAATAATTACTTGAGTAAGAGTAAAAGAGTATTTGGTGAAAAAACTACTTAAGTACTGAGTAACTGTTGAGTAACGTCTGATTTATTTGTAAAATAAGAACATGAACGTAATCAATCAATCAAAAATAAAAATCTGCAAATTCATGTATTTTAAATGACACCCCTTTAACTAAAACAAAAATAAATTAAATCTTTACAAACATAACATAAATCAAGGCACAAGAAACATAAATATATTCTTATATATACTGTACATATATATATATGTAATTATGTACTCAGAGGTGGGTAGAGTAGCCAAATATTGTACTCAAGTAAGAGTATTGTTGCTTTAAAACAATAAAACTCAAGTAAAAGTAAAAAGTATTTTGCATTAAAACTACTCTGAAAAGTACAATTTATCCAAAAAGTTACTCAAGTAAATGTAACTGGGTAAATGTAACTAGTTACTACCCACCTCTGCTGATACTACACGGAGTATTCATTCAGGCTGCTACACAGACAGTGTTGACAAACCCCCTCCTCACCATGCTGGCTGTGTTTACAACGTAGGACTGTTGGGGCGGATGTAAATTGAAACAAACCAATCACGTCTTGTCTTTTGACAACTGACAAGTAGCTCAACCTCATCCCTCGTATCACTGCACCACTGACAGCAGCTAGCGGCTATTGGTTAGCGGCGCTGGCATGTGATTGCAATACTTCTCTCCCTCAGCAGCTCTCTCCACCTAGGAAAGGCTACCCCGATGTTGACCCTCATTTTTTTAATTCGCTGGTCACGCTGCCTTTTTGATTTCCTTTTGCGCTTTCTTGGCGACGAGGATTCCATCTCCCGTGATGCTGCACATGCATGATCCTGCATTAAACAACTTACCCGCACAATGTACAAACAAATTCTCCTTTTACAAGATAAGTCCGATTATTGGTGGAGGTAATAATACACCAATGATGACATAGTTATGAAAGCAGACATCAATTTTTGCCAATAAACAACTGAAAATGTTACACATTGTCCCTTTAAAGTTTCAATTAACAATGGAAATGTTTTTAATTACATTAAAATAAAGGTCCTTTGCCAATTCTATGTTTTTATTATAGGGCGGGGACAAATGCATGTTCTAAATATTTAAGGGTCACCCTGCAAATCTACGCCTGTGCATCCATCTTTTTGTCTGTCCCATTCTCATGAACATGATATCTCAGTAACACCTGTAGGGGGAATGTCCTCAAATGTGGCACAAGCGTCCACTTGGACTCAGCAATGAAGTGATCAGATTTTGATGATCATGCGTCAAGGTCACTGTGACCTCAAATACGTCTCATTCTCTGAATGTGATATCTCAACAAGAACTTGAAGAAGTTTCCCCAAATTTGGCACAATCGTCCACATGGACATAAGGATGAACTGATCAGATTTTGGTAGTCAAAGGTCAAGGTCACTGTGACCTCACAAAACATGCTTTGGATCATAACTCAAGAATTCAAATGCTAATGAAGAAATTTAATACAAATTTAATACAAACTTTTCTGGCCATTAATGAATAGCTCAGGAACAGGATGGAAGATGTTTTGTTGGATAGTGAATTGGTGATATTAATCTTGGGTGTCCAATTTGGAGTTTGGTGATTTTACAGATCTTCTGTGCTGCTGGTGTTGAAAAAGTCTGTGACGCATCTATGTTTCGCCAAAAAATACACTTAATGCATTTTTATTAAATTCTGTCAAAGTCAAAGTCTGACATGGACTAGAGGCTGACATGGACTAGAGGCTGACATGGACTAGAGGCTGACACTTTTTGGGGGAATTCTGTGGGTCACTGGATTCCTGTGGGATTACTGCGTAAAATCCAATATAAACGTACTTTGTGTGATGCCAATAAAGCCTGTTTAAACAGAACTGAAGTAAACCCAGCTGTATCAAAAGGCAGTGCCCCTGTGTAACACAACAGACAGTTTCTGTTTTAATAAATGTTTTGCTACTTTCTGTTGGGGTTGACTGCAACCAAGGTCAACAGGAGCATGTGAGACAGGGATCATAACAACATTAATGAGCTAACAATATTAAGTCAGAAGGTATTAGTTCATTTCCACAGAGCAAAGGAAATATATGCCTGTAAGTATGAACACACGTCGTTTTTTGCTAGTAAGTAAAGTGTAACCTTTGCTAAGATTATATTAATGCGATCGTGATGCAAATTTCCGTTAGAACATTATCTGCCCCATGGTGATAGCAGTTAGAATGAGACGACGTGATACGATATGATACGATACGATGTGGTGCGATACGATATACTTTCTTGTCCCTGTAGAGAAATTCATCTTGGATTCAGCTGCACAAGTATTGCTGCCTTACAATAACAGTTAAGGCTCAGCAGGTTTTCACCTACAAAGCATTTGTCTGGGTGCTTGGTGCAAACAATATTTGAAGATTAAGGAACATAACATGAAATGGAAAATTTAACATAACAAATATGTGCAATAATATGCATATAGTTTCAGCTGTTTTGTAAGGAGCTATTCTATAGTGGATAGTAAATAGTAATATAACTTGAATGCTATTTTCTTTATTATTTAAAAACACAACACAGGAAGGGAATGGGATAAAACAGGAGTCATTCATTCAAAATTGGGACAGTACAGGATTTTTTTTTAATACTCTGTCATGAGATGGGTACAGAGTTTTGGGACACAAGTAAAAATACAGTCCTGTGTCCCCCTTTAGTCTGGACAGACATGGATGTAATCTGCAACTTGAGTGGTTGGCTGACACACACAACCACAAGGCAGTAGTTCTAGTTTTGACTTATAATATTCTTTTTTATTTTCTCATGTGCCTCTACAAGGATTTTGTTTTCAGCGTAATAATATCATGAAATGACCCCAACACTTTGGTGCAACAACAGCAAACCCACAAGAGGAAAATAAATTCCCTCATCCTTTCAAGAATGCAAACAGGGCTTTGCTGGGTTTTTTTTTTTTTTTTTTTTTTCCTCCGGTGCTCTTTCAATATCTGTCACCTCTGGCCCTCAGCACAAAGCTCTCCAGTTGCCATGGCGGTGGCTACATTGTCCTTTTAGAACAGAGCTCATTTCTCCAAATGCAGCCGTGAAGTGGATTTAAGCTGCTGAATCTCAATGGGCCACCAACAGTATGGATCCCGAGCTGTGGCCTGCAAATATATGGCGCTAATCTTTAATTAGATGTTGTTAAGATTGCAAATGCAATCCAGTTTCAATTTCATGTGATCATCATTATAAATGCTTAAAAGATTACATTACTGTAAACTGAATCCTGGCGCATATTGAACACAACCTTAATTGATATCAAATTTGAAATATAATAATTTAACGCTATGGAAAAGCAGGAGTATCCCCGAGGGTAGCCTCCACATTTAAGTTTAATCATTTATCGACTTAACTCTTATGTCAATTAATACCAGACACATGAATATTGAAGATGACCCAAAGCAAGCAGCAAATTAGTCCATTTGCTTTATCAAATATCACTTCACCTGCACCCTTAATTGGAAGCTACTAGCCTGAAGGAAATCCAACTCTGCATCTTGTTCAGCAGAGCACAGAATCCCACTTTGCTGGAGAAAGTGGTGATTTGTTACTGCATATTGCATTTTGGAATATTTATCTAGATTTATCTATAACCTCTTCACTTTTAATATCCAGTTTCGCAGAAAAAAAGTTAGAACCGAGGCTGTTTTTATGAACAAAACTGGCAATAATCATGAATTTTCCTTCCTGGGTCAGTTATCATATGACCCACCAACGCCCTGTTTATATGGCCTGGGTGGTTGAGAGGATGTGCATCAGTAATTGAGGCTCCACAAATAAAAAATGTATTACTCATCATTGCTCCCTCCCTTCCTTTCTGGTAAACACACACCATTTCAGATTTCATGATGGAATATGAATTTCAATAATGCAGTTAAAAGCACCACTGCAATCTGGCCGTTTGTGCCCGTTATTGTGACTTTTCTTTCACCCAACAGGTCGTGTACTGGGAAGACGACACCAAGCCTGACACTGTTGGCAAAGTGCGCATATCTGGAAACTTCACGCTGGTTAACATCACAGGGCTAAAAGCGAACACAGTCTACTACCTCTCTGTGGCCGCTTTCAATACAGCTGGCCCCGGGCCACAGTCGGCACCCATCAACGCCACCACAAAGAAACCACGTGAGTCCGTCCCTGAGGGGCACTGAAATCATTTCCAAATGGTCCTCGTTCATGAACCCCTCTCTGATGACGTTGTACTGCCCTCAACATGACAGGCGTAGCATTTCTGCAGCTTTGTTAGTTGTGCTCATAAAATTCAATGTGACAAGGGAACTTTCCATTTACCTTGGGAAAAAAAAACTGTAATCACTGGGTTGAGTGGAACATAAAGGCACTGACAATTTAGGTATTTAAAATGGACAAGTGATGTTAAAGCTAATCCAGAAGACTGCTGTGTAAGCTAGATTCTTGAAATTTAGGGATGGAAGTTTGCAGACATCCTGCTTCCTGACACCAGGATTCTGATCTCTTTTTCATTTCCTGTGGCCAGAGATTTACTACCAGTGGCCATACAGTGCTTGATGCTACAATTTTATTTGAAAAATTAGTGAGAATTCTGTAGTGGCCCTGAAAGCCCTATGCCAGGAATACTCAACTTGCTTTTCCCCGGGGCTACCTAATAAACAAAAATATTTATCAGTATATCTAATAAATGAATCGCCTATTTTCAACCTTTAAACATTTGCCGTCCTCACTCATGTTTGCAAGAGGCATATCTGGTCAGAGCAGACCTCCACAGGTCATGTGTACTCATTTGGGGGCTTAACCTCTGGCCTCTGTCAGGGGGGTCTGGGTGATCTTCACCGACACTTTTTTTCTTTAAAGAAGCTCAATTTTGCATTTGGGCTTTTTTTTTTTTTTTTGCATTTTTACAATCAAAGTACAAAAAAAATGCCATTGTCAATCAGTTTATTTTTTACCGTAAAATTGAAAATGGTCAGGGGCCACCCTATTGCAACAGTACTGGACGATACACTTTTATTTGGGGAAAACAGTGGAAATAATATGCCGGCCCTGAAAGCCTTATACCAGTGTCACCAGGAGACCAGGGGCCAGTTAATAGACATCATAGACATAATTTTTTCATGTGTACTCAGGGGCGTTTGTGGGATTTGAGGACATCTGGGGCTTAACCCAGGCCTCTGTCAGGGGGTCTGAGAGATCCTCCCCTGCCTTTTTTTCCTTTTTTTTAAAGAAGCTCTTTTTCTCTTTTTTTGCATTCTGTTACCTTTTTTATATTCGAAGCACAGAAAAAATCCCATTAATAATCAGTTTGTTTTATTCTGAATTTGAATTCAAAAATAGTCAGCGGCTCACCCAGCAACCGATTTTGCCCACGGGCCTCAAGTTGAATATGACTGCTCTACGTACCGCGAAGCGAGGAAACTGCAAACAGTATTTGACAATACACTTTTATTTGGAGAAAATCGTGAGAATTCTGTGGCGGCCCTGAAAGCCTCATGCCAGGGATACTGAACTTGCTCAGGGGTCACTTTTACAAAATAACAGGAGGCCAAGGCCAGTTAATAGACATCATAGACATCATTTTTATGAATATATATAATAAGTGAATTGCCTCTTTTCAATCCTTTGACACTGCTGTCGTCACTCATCTTTGCAAGAGGCAAATTCAGTCGTAGCAGCCCTACACAGGTCGTGCGTGCAGGATATGAGACCATTTGGCTTTTTTTTTTGATACACAAGCTCTTTTTTATGTACACTGGCACATTATTTACATTCAAAGTACAAAAAAAAGAAATCCAAATGTATTTTCATTGTGAATTACAAAATGGTCGACGAGCCACCCTATTGTGAGCCAAGTTGAGTGTCCATGCTCTTCGACCTGCAACGCAAAAAAAATTGCAAATATACACAACAACCAATTACATCAGAACACAGCAAAAACAGAAAACACAACCAAATGACAAAACACACTGTGTTTTCTGTTTTTGCTGCATTGCTGTATTTGGTTTTGTTTCTAACTGAGCCACGTCTGTTTGTGAATGCTGTGCGCATGACGTTAGATTGGTGAAGGTGTTTTCTTTTTTCCATGTTGCAATATGTTGTGCTCTCAGGGCCACCGTAGAATTCGCTCTGTCTTAATTAGTAATGGTGGTCTGCTGCAGCCTCAATTTATTGCTCAGTCTCATGGAGTTTTTTTTTATATCAAATCTTTCCAAGTGGAACAACTGTATAGAGCAGGAATCTGCAAATTGTTTTATGCAGGCACTGATTTAGAAAAATAACCACAGGAGATAATTGTGCAGCGTGTCTTGTAGTAGTATATCCTTACCTCTGTTTTCCTTTTTCCAGCTCCAGATCGGGCTCCGCTCAACATACAATGGACCATGATTGGCTCCACACTCACACTGCACTGGGATCCTGTAGTAGCTATGGAGACAGAGTCAAAGGTTACTGGATATTTGGTAGGTCCCAGTTCACTGCAAACCTCTGATTTATCTGCACAATCAGGGATGACGGTTTTTGCATTAGCTCATTTTTCCTCGTCACCCTCCCCTGCCGCAGGTGCTGCTGAAGAGACATCGCTATAACGACATCAACACTATCTTGACCAACAAAACCACTGTGGAGCTCAGCCTCTCCGCCAATGACAACTATCTTATTCAGATCAAGGCCATGAGTGAAGGTGGTGAAGGTGTGGGCAGTGAACCCATCCACATCCATAAATTAAGTGAGTCTACCATTGTTTTCTTTCCTCTTTCACATCATCTCCTTTTTGACCACTGATAAAACTTAAGTGAGGATTCAATAATTCAGAGAGAACATTTAATTTGGCCTTGCCGCATCCCTTTCCAACCATGTGTAATAGACTTATTTCGAGTGTGAGAAAAGCGACCTTTTTAGAAATGCGTGCGCGGTGTCATCCATCTCTGCCATTGGGTTATTATTCCTTGTTGACTGGCTGCACAGCGCTGCAGCATATAAAGCAGTTCTGTGCTCCCATCCTGCTGCTGTGCAAAATTGTGAGGCGGCTCAGTTTGCAGCTCTCCTCTTTGATGTGATACGAACTTTATCTTCCCAGGATACTTAAATAGCCTCTCCTGTTGAAAGCCAGTAATAATGTAGATATGGAAAAAATTCAGAGTTGGCTTTTGATTTATGATGACTTGTCAGAAATTTAGGGGATAGCACAGCGGAGTGCAGGGTTTGTTCTTTTGATCTGAGGGGGATTTCTGGTTCCTCACGAGCTGCTCTGATGGTTTTGGTTGCAGGCATGGGGGCGCGGGGCTCGGGAGCGATCCGCCTCAGTCCACTGTACCTCTCTGCAGTCCTCATCAGCGCGCTGCTCTGCTCCGCCTGGTGATGTCTAATCGGAGCCCATGGAGCACCCTCCCTCCCCCTCCATCCCTTCAGTCAGCCTGGTCACTGGACTGGCACAAGGCCCAGGCTTCAGTGGCAGGACTGGGAAAGACTGGAAAGGACTGGACTCCGCCAAACTCTTAAAGGGACCACGCCACTTTCTTTTGAAGGGCCATCAGATAGAGAGAGACGTGATAATTTGCGTGCATGATATCTTTCAGTATTTTTTCCAGCGTCATAAGTGCCACCATGCTCTAGGTTTCATTTTAGAGGTTATGATGTCTACATGACTTATCTTCTTAGTATCTTTGGAGATACTAATGCCTTAAAATCCATTTTACACATACAGTCCATACCAAAGTAGGTGACAGAGGCTGCTTGCGTTATGGTTTCTTTAACCCTTTATACATTCTTTTTACAAAAAAAATGCATTCACAAGAATTTATCTTCTCCAGGTCAACTTGTCACAAATGATTAACCTAAATTCATTGGTTTCATCCATACTCTATCATCTTAAAAATCTTAGTTCCGCTGACAGAACATTAGCTAATATCTCTGTCACGTTTATAGCAGCTTTTGCCAAAATAAATGTCCATTGCAGACTTAAAGGAACATAATGTAAGATTTTGGGGGATTTAGTGGCATTAAATAATGTGGAGCTAAAACTCCTCCAGGTTAGAATTCTTTTAGTGTTCATTTTTCAGAAGGTTTTTACCAGGAGCCAAATGACCCTCAGAGGTCTCTTACAGTAGATCAAGTGAATAACAACGGTAAAAACACTGAATGAAGCAGTTTCACATCGGAAATCTATTTCTCATGCACTGGCATGTCGCAGACGGGTCCCTCGCCCAGCACCTACCATTGTCAAATTCATGTTTGCTCACCTTATATCTGATTCAGATGTGTAGAAGGTTATAACCAGGAGCCAAAGTGTCCACAAAGGTCTCCTCCTCTCCAAATCAAACAAACCCGGTGATTTAAACTGGTAAAAACACTCAATAAACCACTATACAATTAATAATACAGTATTTTTCTGATGCTGCTTGTCGCAGTGGGGCTGCACACTATGGAGTCTGACAAGAAAATGAAAATGGTTTTATCTAAACCCAGTGTTTGGTTTGTCCATTCTGGGCTACTGTAGAAACATGGCATAACATGGACATATCTGTAGACAAGGACCCTGTGCAGATATAAACAGCTCATTCTAAGGTAACCAAAACACAGTGACTCTTATTTTCAGGTGATTATACACTTAAGAAAACACACTTACTATTATATTCAATTTCTGCCAATATATCCCCCTAAATCCTGCATACTGGACCTTTAAATATCCTTCCAGGCTCTGACAGATATATAAAAGATGCATAGCAAATTGATAAACTGTGCCTCAAACCCACTTATCTCTACATACTGAAATAATATTAGGTCTGTTGGACAGCCATAGTCTCCTGAGCTTAAGGCCCTCTCTACAATACTCTGATAGATCTTGGCATTTTGCCATCTCATGCTCCTCTAAATAATAAATGCCCATCACACTCTGCATTCACAGTCTAGCTAAAAACCCAGGATTGCAGAAAATAGAGACGTGTGGTATCACTATGTCAAGCAGATCCCATGTGTACCTCTCCGTTTAGAGGACCTGTGTTCTAGATACGTATATCATATCACAGAATATGTACCATCTACACCCCAGATGACCAGCTGCCCTAGTGCACAATGGACTACAGGATAACAGTGCCTTCACTAGAGCTCACTCAGATTTCTTTTCTTTCCTTTTCAAATAGCTTAGGGGAAAGATTCATGTTGCAGAAGAGGCGTTGTTTGCTTTTCTTTCCGAGGAAGTTAGGAAGGACTGGAAACTCAGAATGTAGAGGGAGCCCATTATTGAAAAGGAGATGTTGATTAAATTTTCATTGAGACAAGTCACCTGAGAGGTTACCTAAGACAAAAAGGGTTGGAAGCTTTAGGAAAGCTGCGATGGATTGAGATATATGGCGGAAATTTTGGTCCCAGTATTTATGGTCTGTGGTATAATAAATGTATGACTCCATCCGAAGCATAATTTATGGGCTATTAAGGCATCAGAATAATTGATGCCAATACCGCAGTGAAAGAGCCCTGACTGGAAATGGAGCGAAAGGCATGGCTGTCATTTTCCCCCCCGCCCCATCACCATCTATTGGACATATACCAGACTGAACAGTAACAAAAGAACATTGCTACTCTGCTGAGGCAGCTACTTTTCACGCCCTTTTATCATGTGGATGAGTCTGTCAGAAGCCACCCAAGAAAGAGCCGAGGTGCGATTACTGGGGTCCTTACAATGTTCATGTGGATGTGGAAGGATACAGTCAACTGAACTGCTACACATTACTGTGCCTTTGCCGAACATGGGGCTGTGTACGGTCATTAGCTCGGAGGCTGTCGTCGCTGTCTGTATTTTGCACTCTCTTCCCCCCCACTTCCCCAAAGTCGAATGAAAGCACAAGGAATTGATGCAAGGTGACTGGATGTCCTCACTTAGCCATCTGAACAGGTGTGCAGACCCCAGAGGCCTCGTAAAAAGTCCAAACAGCCGACATAATCAGGCTGTCCTATCTGCTCCTTGACTGGTTTCATAAAGCTCTGTGCTCTTTGATTAGACTTCTGCAGACCAGTCAATGGGATATTGATTTTCCTGCCCCATTATTACAGCTGTCACAATTCAGCTGCTTGATTGACTGATGGCTGCGTTCTTATTGCACTCGTTCTGTTGTGTTACAGTCAATGAGGTTTCAGAAACTCCCTATCAGACAATTTCAAAGGCATTCTTTTCTTCTGTTGTGTTTTGGTTTGCTTTTACTAGAAATTTCACTGTATTTGCTCAATTTTTCACAGATTTTACAAGTATTTTGTAGTGTAGTGTTAGATTGTGCTTTTGAATCGGAGCAGTGACCTGAAATCAATTGGCTGGTTGATTTTTGTTTTTTGAGTTGCGCGTCCAAGTACTACTGTATCTTTTTAAGAGCCCAGTCACACCAGCGTTTAAAAATGGTAAAATTTCATGGCAAAATCAATTCATTTCAATGGAAATGCTACGATTTGCAGATGAACTTATGGGGCGAGGAAATGCTGCCTTCAAATGGGTCGTATTTACTGTGATATGGAGAAAAGTCAACATGAATGCCCTCCTCTTGTAGTTTTTTCTTAAGGCTCCAAGTTCACAAGTTTTGACATTTTTGCCGAAGTTTTTAAAAATGTTCAAATGAAAGTTCATTTATCAATAATATTTTGTAATGTTAGTCATTAGGGTTTTACGTCATGTCTGAGGAAAATGTTGATATTTCTAATGAAATTTCCAACGTCCATGCTGCTGTTGCCTAGCAGTGGTGCTTTCTTGACTTAACCACTTAAATACCAAGTATATCGTCCACATGGCTTCCTATAAGCTATATAGATCCATTTGAAGGCAGCATAAATTTGTGTAAATTTCCACTTTTTTGTGCCGTTAACCATTAACAAACCGCCTTGACCAACAGGATAATACAAAATGGAGCAAGCTAACATAGCTTATTTGCTGTGTTGCATTAACTACTTTCATTGAACCCCATTAAACAGTAGGTTATAGCCTGCTCCACAAAAGAAGCAAGGTTTTTAGAGAAGTTATGAGACAGGTTTTGATGGTTCAAATATGTCTATGGAATAGGCTAAACTGTGTGAGCTTCAATGTCCTGTTATCTACCAAACTAATGAGCTTGCTAACTGGCATTGAGCAAGCTAGTTAGGTTGGAGAGTTAATTCTTTTAAGGATAGAGAACAAAGAACAAAAAGACAGACTAGCACTAGCATGTTCCCAGCTGTCAACACATTTAGCCGTTAGCTCGACAGCTATAGTAGTTCACAACACACTAGCCCTGTGAGTGTTCACTATGTCACCAAGCTTCTAGCAATGCCCGTTTAACAAAGACGTGCATATGAATATCGCTGTGCCACTTTCTGGTGTGACCGGGCCTCAAAGCAGCTTGTGTGTGCAAATACTTGATCCAAGTGGTGTTAATATTTTTTGTTAATCCAAATAAGGTAACCTCATTGCAAAATGGCAGACTCATAGGTCATTCATTTACAGTGCTTCAATGTGTGGCAGTTTCTCAGAGCTTTCTTATTATTTACATAGTTGTAATTCAGCCTAATGTTTCTTACCTCTGCTCACATAAGAAAACAAATCTATTGTTTCTGGCCTTGTGCTTTAATAAATACTACAAAGTACAATCTAAAGGAAGTGAAGGAAGTGATCAGAGCCATCAGCTGAAATGGTTGAACTGCATTGATCATAGAACAACAACATATCTATTTATATCCACAAGGTCTGCTTGGTTAGATTGGTTTCTGTGCTGTTGTCGCTAGAAAGGAGTGTACCTGGTGCAGTGTAAATAGCTTGCATATATTTTTTAAACATGGCCATCAAAGACAACCTTACTGCTTTTATATAGTGTGTTCCCCGACCTTAATACTGGTGTATTAATCAATGATCTCTGTGAGATGCTGACATGTAGAATGGCATTTTCATATTGAAAAGTAACTGTTTTGTCTTGTATACTAAAATTGTGCATGTTAATCATTGTTTGTGAATTTGTGTTGGATTTTTTTCTAAAACTATAACTTAATAAAAATGTTTATTCCAGCCAGTGGGCTGTTCTCCTGCGTCTGCCTCACACACCAACAGCTTTCTTCCAGACCCAAATCCCCAAGGCCCTCACAAGCCTTAAGTTCAGTTGATTTGTGGTTACTTAAGTGCACATTTGTTAAGAGAATTTGCACCTTACAGTACAACATCAACTAATGCAGTTCTGCTTTATTAGTACATCTGAAACTAACTTTTTACTTGGGCCCCGCATCAAAACCTAATTTTGAGAGTTTTATTGTTTTATGTTCATATACTCACATAGTGCATGTTCCTAATTTAAGTTGTGCTTCATCAAAATGACCACAAATTGATAGAAACATAGAAAACCTGGGGCCAGAAAGTATTTTTCCAGTTAGGAGGGATGGTTAGTGTCTGGATCTCTGGGCAAATGATGAAGCTGATAAAGCAGTTTGCTGTGTGCTCTGTACTTAATTCTGAATTTGTAGGCAACAGGGTACATAGTGTTTGGAACAGCAAGTCCTCCAACCAAGACAACAACAAATGTCAAATCATCCTACCACTGAATACAACCCAGTTCCTTAGCAAGTGCACCTACTGGTGGACAACAGACAAGCATATATGACTCTTGTAAGAGTTGCAGTTTTAAACACATGGGTAATGTTGCAAACAGTCACAGTTGCACAAAAACCACATGATTTGGTTAAGGTGACAAAATTCCTTGGTTAGATTTAGAAAAGATATATATATATATATATATATATATCTCATCACTCATATGATATATCATACTTCGACAATCAACAGACTGACAATACGTCATCCAGAGTAGGGGCCCATGTCCATGCCCTCTTTTGGGGGAAAACAATCCAGTGTTCTGTGTAGACTGCAAAGCGTACACAGACAAAGTTTAAACATGTCTCCAAATTTCTCTTTGAAACAAAGTGGTTGGTATTAATAGCACTATGCTGATGAGTTGCTGTGTATTTGGTTGCACCAACAATAAATCCCAAAACGCTGATCTCCAATTTGTTTCCTGCCATGTCCTAAAAACAGATAGAAGATAGGAGGGCTCTGGCTCCAAGCTACAGACCACACGGGCATTGCATCATCACCAGCCCTGTGTTCCCATTTGGGATAAAGCAACATGCTGTAAAAAGGAGAGAAGCAGAAAATGCAGAAAGGCTGTTGTCTGGTGGATCGACCAAGGAGATTTGAGGCACATTTAAGAAACGTGATTAATTACTGTCAGAAATAAATAAATGATGCTGGTGACAATTAACACTGATGGATGGATAACCAACTTTAGTTTGAGTGGGAGGCTGCTGTAAAACAGTCATACAGTAATGCTACAGCAGCATCACACTGCTATCTCTAACTAAATCTCAGCATATACCAAACACTTGGAATTAAAGGGCTGGTTATTAACAGACAACTCTGAGCTGGTCAATGAAACATGGAGAGATGTCCGCATCAGCAATACTGGGCCACTGTGTTGGGTCATTAATGAACATAGATAACTGAGGGGACATGATGGTAAACAAGCTTAATTTATTCAGGTATAGTGAACACTGGTTTAGGCAAGGTTGCACAACAATTATGGGCGTCTTCTTGAGAAGGACAGCCTGTAATGTAATCATAAGATCGTTTTAGTGAAAGTAATAACATCATTTCACTGCTAAAAGGTAAATGGTGATGTTGAATTATCATCCAGCCATTATTTAAAGTCAAGTAAAAAGTCCAAGATGGAGTCAGTGAAGCTGGAGACCAGAGCAGGTTCTAAGGGTATAAAAACTGACACCAACTTAAGACTAAAGCAATGATAAAAGGGTTTCTTAAGGATAAATGGAGACATAGATCTATTTGCAGGAACTCTGTGCCCTGGAGCATCCAATTATGTATGGAAGCTGACCGCTTAATGCATGCAGATTTGAGCACGACAACATACAGGTAGAAATTACACCTAGTATCAATAATATGACCCCTTTCTAAGCACTATATACTGCATTTTAAAGTAGTGCATTAGAAGACCTATAGATCTATGGACCGCAGCTGTTGAATTATTCATAACAGTTAATTGCCAGGGCTTTAGACATATCAAGTGAAATCCAATGTATAAATGAGATGTATTAGGCTAACTTTAACGTTAATGGTGACATCATAGCAGTGCTAAAGGTGCCACCATCCATAATCCGAGGGAGGAATTGCAGAAAGCCTCCGCTTGTGGGATTCACACATCAATGGCAAGCAGACTTTTTTAGTCAGTAAGATCCAAACAGGATTACTTTATGCCACAGCAGTTTGTAGAGCAAAGGAGTGTTTCAGAATATAATCACCCGATTCATCAAAGGACAGCTTTGCAACGCTTTCTCCACTGTGCATTTTACCCATCATTAGCCTCACACAGGCACAGTATCTGTGAAGAATAGATGTTTCTTTATTTCTGACCAGAGGTCATCGCTAAGTAATATACAAGCCGCGTGATTCGAACTTGTGATTATATGTCAGAAAAGGTTGCTTATTTGCTTTCACCCCTTGTTGGCCTCCCTGTTTGGTTTTTACAGTGTCTTTGAAGAGATGCAATCTATTATGCATGCAAATGATCACCACTGAATGTCCTGTTGTAATGAGAGATATATGAAAGCGTCTCTTTAAAGCACCACTGTTCATGCTCTTGTAGTCTATTCTAGTTTTGGAAAGAGATACTTCCTTCAGTGTGGGGATTTTTTTTTTTTTAAATGATGACAAGCACAACAGGAGGGCTGCTTCATAAGTTCCACAGAATACTCACATTAAAGCATTTCAAAATTAAAGTTCACTTAATGTTTTCCCTTACAAAATGTTGCAGCAGTAATTGCCCTGCAGCAGCGGTGTAGGCATGATCCGCTTGTGAGGTGTTTGCAGTGTACACTTATTACATTTGAGATGTTTCAGATGCATAACTTGAGGTCACTTCATACTTTCTTATTTAGCCCATTTCTAATACAATATGTGTATCAGGGTTTTACAGTTATAGTTTTATAATTATAAGTGGTTATGGTCTTTTCAAACAGAACCACTCATATGTGGTGCAAACTAAATGTGTATATACAGTAAATAATAAAAGACTGCTTTTTTTTTTTCATTTGAATGTTATCTCAAGGGTTTATCCTATCCAGAAATGTTTCATTTTTCATGAACATCAAAAGAGTCTAACCTTCGTCCAATGCAATCACTGCTGTATTTAAAGGATTAGACAGACGGATGTAAATGGAAAAAATATCAAAGCAATTCATTGTTGACCACAAGCTCTCAAGTCCATCACCCTTCTTTTAAATTGCTAGAAAACAAGATACATTTAATTAAAAAATTGTATCAATGCAAGGAACACTTTGTTTATTCACCTTCTTGCCATGAGCTAGATGATTGATTCTGCAATAAAAGGCTGCGGCCAGGAGGTTGTAAGCAAGTAAGTATACAAAATGTCTCAAAACCTCAAATACTTCCTATGGGCTCGAACGACGCTTAGTGTGTCCAAATTCACACCTGTTCTTCTCTATGGACTTTCTCCGCGACCGTGCCATGCATATCACGTGAAACAGCGGAACTGTAGCTTTCCGACAAGGCCAAGCACTTGTCGGTAATCCAATGTTTTCATAGCGAAAAAAATGGTAAAGGTACAATAAAATGATGTATATCAGAGCTTTCATACAGCTTTGCACACACATTACTCTTGGATGGATTACCCGCGAATGCAGCATTGCACAGAAATACCACACGTCACATAAAGCGCAGCACCAGAGCTTTCCAGTTATACCACACATCATTGTGCTGTCATCCCATCATGCTGTAAATACAGATCAATTGTCTACAAAATAAAAACCTGACAAATTTCTTTACAATCCATGATACAGATCTTGTTATCAGTCACTTCATATAGTGAGGAATATCGTATCTTACCACGTCTTAGGCTTGCGTGTGTTTCTCCCTATCTATCCACATTTGTAGTCCGGCTTTCAAGATGCAAATATCTCCATATTGTCCATTTGTATGACAAGACCAGCCACTTCACCTTTGCGCGCTGTAGTGTAAGATTTAATTACCAATCAGAAGAATGTTCATTAATCAAGTAACTATGTTCATTGATAAATGTGTTCATTAATCAGGTAAATGTTTTATCTTGCTTAAGTTGATTAAGACTGAAGACTCAGCTCATATAGAAATGTGTTATGTATTCATGCATGATAGAAACACTTCACTCAAGCCTGAGTACTGAGAGCACACAAATGTATTACTGTAAACACAAACAGATGTACTGACTGAAAACACACACACACACACACACACACACACACACACTTGAAGGTTAAAGCTGTACCAGGGACACATACAAAATCCTTGGGTCTCACATACTTTTAAAAACAGGTGTGCCTGAAACCAAAACATTGTGACAAATAGATGCAAGGAGTTCCCTTGAATGATTACACACCCGCATGTTTTGAAGGACATTGTGACAAAATGGAAGCAAAGAGTCTATTGAATGATTACACACCTGCATGTTTTTGAAAGGGCACAGTGACAATGGAAGCAAGGAGTTCCACTAAACGATTGCAACATTAATGTCAAGACCTAACACCTGTTGTTGATGCCTGCTACCCCACCAGCTTAAAAGACAGAGCACAAAGACTGGACTTCAGTCACATTCCAGAGCGTGCCTCGAGATTTTGTATGTGTTTGTTGCCTGCGAGCACATTAAACTCAGTTGCATCTGATTCTACGTGTCTCCAGTGATTTTTTTGACCTCTGAGTATTTGAGTTTTTGATATCTAATGGAAGACAAAGAAAGTCCGTTCAGGAGGCAGGGAGCAGGGTCGCGAGCTTTCTGGCACGGCTCGGGACCTTACTTTTTGCCTCCACAGCACCCAGACAACTGTAGCCTAATTATGCATGCGGACAGGGCTGTAGTCACCATATACATTGAGGGGAACATGTGTCCCCCCCCAATGCCAGAAATGTCCCCCCAATATATAACTGAAACTGAAAAACAACAGCAAAAAAATGTTCAGCACAGAGTACAGAGAAGTAAGTCAAGATCATATAGACATGAAGAATTTCTTTTTACTGCAAAGTGGCAAATATTATCTTGGAGGACATCATTGCACTTGGTTGGCTGTTTTTCTATTATCTTAGATGTAAATATTGCATGTTTCTTTCAGATAAAACACATGTTTGACTTGTGAATGAGTCAATTGAATTTCTTGCAATAATGAAAAAAATACTGGCTATCATGTCCGCCTGGCACAAACCACATGTTTTGGACAAAATGTCCCAGCATCATGGTTCTTATATTGCCAGATTCCAGAGAGTCTCCCCTCTTCATATATGTCAGAATATGTCAACTTCCAACTTGCAATGGTGAGATACAATGGTAAGAGTTTGGTAACACAGATTTGTTTTTTTCATTGATATAAAAATTAATACAGACACATAGAAGGACATGGGATGATTAGCCCAGATTGTCCTGACAAAAAAAACAAGAAGAAGAAATAGTATGTGTATGTAGCCTTTATTAAGAAAAACAAAAGGCCTAGGGCCCATAGGGTTAATATCCTAAAGCCTCCTTTGGGATACTTCTATTGAAATGTATAGCAGAGTGGCCTAAGATACAGCTGGCCTACTTATATCTTAATAAAATAGAGTTTATGTCATAAATAGCAAAAATCATGATAATATTTCAAATAAAGTGCAAGTAATTGAAAGTACATTGAGGAAGCTCAGTAATGGTAACTGAAGTAGGCTCACACAGTCAGTAGCAAAACTGCAATTATCTACATCTGTAACTATATATAGTACCTGTGCACTGAGTGAATGAGTGTACCATCACATGTGAACACTGATTAAAATCTGGCTGTGTGTCAGTGATATTTTAACGCACGGGGAATCTGCATGTTTTTAAACAACACATATAGCATATATTGTATGTTTTTATACATTGTATATGTCTTATTCTTATTCCTACTTGTGCATATAGTGTGTTATACACTGTAGCATTAAACACATATATAAATATTTTCAATGTACGATGTAATGCAGCATGAGAGACTTTTTTTTTATATATTTTTCACAAAACTTTCATGCTCAGCACATTATGCATATTTTGTATTGACAAATATTTGACATACTAGTGTTAACATTATAGCATAATGAGCATATTTTAGTTCATATTTTTTACATACTTTGTATTCATACTTCTAATATCTACTGATCTACTACAATAACTCGCTATGATTTACATCAGAGCAACTGTAACATCAGTATCAATGACGTATTTCTGATTCTGATTTGAACCTCAGTCTTGGGATCGGTTCATTCTTCACAAGGCTATGCGCCAAACGTTGTATAATTACTGTAATAACAACTCATAAACATTCTTAACAATTTAGAACAATAATTGTAACTTATAACAAAGTCTTTTATAATAACTGTATTATAATATTTCAGAATTCAATCAAGTTCATAGACGTTTTGTCACACCCCTCAGACTCTCATACAGACACACAAAGCACCCTTTAGCAATTGTATGAGACTATGTAGCATCGTTATTTTAAACCCAAACAATTTTTTTCTCCTACACCCAACCAAGTAAATGAGGTACCTAAACCTAAATAAACTGTGACCATTTCACAATCACAATGTTAACCATGTGTTAGAAAGGTTTTCTGGCTGGAAGGCATTATCTATACATCAGGTATTATCTATAATGTAGCCTGTCTGTAATTGAGTCCATTGAGCCTTTAGAGTGAGTTTTTTGGGGGAAACATAACGAAGGTTACAATATTGTAACCCTAGTTATATTAGCACAGGCGGAGCCCTCTATTGGACTCTATGGGTATAATCTCCTCCAATCGCGTGCACGTGATGGCCCACTGAAAAATTTGCATGTACGTAGCCGGCCAATAGGACGTGCCTACCTTACCCACCCTCTTTGATGGGTATATAAGCAGCTTCGTCCGTGGCTGCCCTCATTCCGACCAAACTTCAGCGTAAGGCAAAAGAGCGACAGGGCCCTAAGTAGAGGGCTCCGCCTCTTCCTGACACAGGAGAGGCTCCACCCACTGACCAAGCCAGCTACCGGTTAGGTACCAAGACCCAATCACCACCTGTGGAGTGATGATGGATCCATCTCCATCCCAGTTAGCATCACCTGGCTAGACTGGGGGAGGTTGTGGTCTAACCTCGCAGGGGTCTCAATCATAACACGCCCTGCCTACCCCATCGTCCGTGTCTTAACAGAGCACAGCTCAATGCAGGTGTATGTCGCCCCGTGGGGGTCAAGTATATAAACACTTGACACATCCCTCTTTTCACAAGTCCTGTGTCCCTACGGTGAGCACAGACCTTGAAAAGGAACCCGACAGGTCCAAGAGATAGAACCGTATGAATGGGCAGGGTGTAGACCACAATGCCGCCGTACATATGTCCTCAACACTCGCACCACTGAATAGAGCCGTGGATGCCGCCACACCTCTTGTGGAGTGCGCCCGGACCACAGCGGGGGGCTCCCGACCCGCTTGACTGTAGGCTGAGGAGATACACTCACACAGCCACCTCGCCAATCATTTCTTGGACAGGGCTCTGCCGGCCATCCCGTCACCATAACACACCAACAACTGGTTGGTGTTCCTGACGGTGGCCGTGCGGTTGACATAACATGCCAATGCATGTACAGGGTATAGGAGGTGCAATTTCACCTCCCTCGAATCCCCATGAGGGGAGGGGTGAAAAGATTCCAACTGGATTGTTCTAGACCGAAACAAACTCCTTATATTCTTTGGAACAAAGGAGGGGTTCGGTTTAAGAACAGCACCGCTGCAGTCCCCACGAACAAGTAAACAACTTGGGTGGACCGACAGGGCAGACAGTTCACTCACTCTCTTGGCCGACGTCAAAGCAAGCAGGAACGCTGTCTTGAATGACAACGCCTTCAAGGAGGAGCGCTCCAAAGGCTCGTAGGGGTCCCTCATGAGGGCCCCGAGCACCAACGGCAATTCCCACTGTGGCACAGAAGTGCGTGCCGGTGGATCCAGCTCTAGCCGCTTGTATAGTTTGCACCACCCGCATAAACAGTCAAGCCCGCATCAGCCTGTCCCTTTCAGGAGCCAGGCCTGAAGTGGCTGACCCAGGACCGGCAGTGCCTGTATTGCACCTGTCTCCTGTGACAGTGCCCCCCAGAATTGGGGGATGGGCCACGGCTGGGCCACCATCATCGAGGTCAACTCTGCGTACCACAGAGCTGACCGCCGGCTGGGGGCCACCAGAATGACCTTCAATCGCTCCAGTCTCACTCTCTCCAGTAGCTGGGGGATGAGGCGGAGGGGAGAGAATGTGTGAAGTAGCCCTCTTGGCCATGGCGCGTGTGCAAACGTATCCACCCCCAAGGGCGGACGGTGTAGCATGCCCTGTTTTTATGACAAACAGCATAGTAAGGCTACGGCTAAGTTAGTGTAACGTTACTGACACTCCGAGACACACACACACATACTGGACAGCCTCTCAGTCCTTACCCACTGACGTTAGCTCATTCACAACACTGTACCACACAGAAACTTTCACAAAGGGTCATAATGTGCTTCTGGTGCCTGTCAAATCACTGGCGAAAGATGTTTACACTGCGGACACGGAGATGGGACAAAGATCCTCTGTGAAGGAAGACGGTTCACTCTGCTCTGTCGCCAGGAACAAACTGGGAGGCAAAGATCCTCTCTGAGGAAGAGGGTTCACTTTGCTGCAGGGTTCACCAAAACGTTTTTTTTTTTGTTTTTTGTTTTTTAATAAATTGAACACACATTAAAGAACATACAAGATCCTGTAGAGAATTAATATGTATAATACAATACAATAAACATTGTCTAATTAAATAAAGGAAGAGGATTTTTTAAAGTCAAATAAAATATTGGGGATTTATGTAAAAATATACATAGAAACATATAAATAATTATATAATTAAAGATATGTAGGCTGTGAATACTCCTGTCAGTGACCCTGACCACTGGCATTGGCAAAAGAACTGGAGTTGGTCCCCGGACACTGCACTGCAGCTGCCCACTAATGTATACAGTAGGATGGGTCAAATGCAGAGGTCAAATTTCATTTCACTGTATGTTATGTGCTGAGAAAGGACAATAAAGAATCTTCTTCTAATAATAATTTCTTAATAACTAGGAGATACCAAAAGAATAAAGAGATTTCAAAGACTTAAAAAATAAGGGACATGAATCAAAACAACAAGAAATGAGATATATCCCCAGTCAGTCATATATCCACACCCAGTTTTAAACTCAGGACTGTCTTCATTCAATGTAGTTAGTACACAAGTGACAAGTTGTGAACAAAAATATGCACCACACAGCCAGAAGAAAGAACCTCTTAGGCAGGGCAAGTAAGAATTTAGATGGGGCAAGTAGATTTGAGAAGTACTTGCCCGGCAGGGCAAGTAGGAAAAAACCTTAACGACGGACCCTGCCGTTGCAGCTTGAGAATCTCCTGCTGTAGGGCCGTCCGTCTGGACTCCGACAGAATGGCCCTCAGACTGACAGAGTTGAGCACAACCCCCAAGTACTCGGCCTGCTGGCTTGGTTGGGGAATGCTTTTCTGCCAGTTGACGGCAAAACCTAGTTTGGTCAAGTGAAGTATCAACTGGGCTGTGTGAAACATGGCCCATTGTTTGGACCTGGCCATTACGATGAGGTCGTCTTAATAAAAGAAGATCCTCATCCCTTGGCTTAACCTCCGAGTCACGGGGCAGCTATCGACATCAGCTGCGCTGGTGCATCTGCCATTTGACGGGGAGACAGCCCGTGTTAACCCGGCCGTTCTACTACAACGGTGTGGGTAAAGAGAGCAAGAAGCCAGCTGGCCAATGTTACGGTCGGGGCGCGCGTGGCGCGTAACAACCATTCTATTGATTGTCTTTAAACCAGCTTTGTCGTGCCAGCGTGAGGGATGATCGCATTCGCTGCCGTAATTGTAGGCTTGGTGGTGAGAATCATCGCTAGTCACCCGGTTGCTGGCTCAACCATGAGAGCAATACAGTGTCAGTCAACAGCGCGCGGAGCAAGCCATGCAGTCGCTACAACCATCGGGGAGCGCTTATCTCTCACGCATCGCTGCCGGTTGTAGCACACAGATGAGGGGACAACGGCAGAGTCGTCCCGGCTGGAAGAAACAACAGTAGGCTACTCCACTCTGCTGAGTCTCTCTCAACTGAGGCAGAGGATGTGTTGTGTGTGTGTGCTTGTGTAACTGCAACCCCGGGGGGCCCGTGTCCAGGGCCCGCCGCGGGGGTGAAAGAGAGCGTTGATGCAGCGGGGGCTGCACCGGTCGAAGCCGCGCGGAAAGCCAGGGGCTTGGAGGGGGTGGAAGGGGGGGATTTTGCTCTTTCAGTGGTGTAATATGTTTTAATAAAAACATTTTTAACTTGAACACAAGCATAATGACCCACAGTAGCACAAGCAGAACATTTGCATACACAACCCTGACAACCATATGAACAATAGCGGGGGAGGGAGGCAAGGAAGCCTGCCTGCGTCGTCCCTCCCGCCAACAGTCACTTGGTCAGCTGCTGTGTGCCCCAAGAGCCGGATAACCTCAGCTTGGGTCTGCTGGTGCCGCGTGCTGCAGGACGATACCATGCAGGGATACCCTTACCTGACCAACCAGCTGAGTGTGGGATAATGAGCGCAGCGAGAGCTTCTTCGAGCGGGGGCACACCGGGAAATGTAGTCTGCGTTTCGCCCTATACGCGCAAGAAGGAATCCATACCCACAACCACCGCTTTGGTTTTCAGCTGCTCCTGCCACGGCGCCCTGACACATTGCCAAATGTCAGGAAGCACCGGGGAGACGAACACAGGTTGGGGTCGATGAGCCGGGCCGTAGAAACCTTGGCGGAGGCGGCTCACTGGCTTTGGCGGCAACGGAGGGGGCAGTGGGAGCCAGACACACTCCGCCGCTTTTGTCATGACTTGTGGGAAGTCCAACTTGATTGAAGCGGGCGCTGAGGCGCCGAAGACAGTTTAGACATCAGGGAGAGCTCCTCATCATCGTCCTCATCATCTCGGGCCGGCGGGCCGGCAAAGGAGGCTGAAGCCGAGCCGACCAGCAACGCTTCATCAAGCAGCATGGTGGTGGTGTGCGCCGGTGGTAGTGTGCGCCAGAGCAGAGTGCTCCTCCTCCATGGCATCCTCCTCAAACTCCCGCTGCTCCTCGTCACTCTCGTTGGGGGTCAGGGTGAGTTGATCTGCGCTGGAGAAGGACAGGACGGGCGCCGCTCAAGCCTGGCCTGTCCATGCTGCCTGCCGAGGCACTCTTAGCGCAGAAGGTCTGCCGGAGCAAGGAAACCGCTGGGGCAGGCCGGGCAGTGTCTCATCTCTTCTAGCAGCAACTCCATCCTAGGAGGTGGTTGTGTCAGTGGGCACTCGCTGACGCTGAAAGTAAAAGGAATGAGGGCAGTTACGGACGAAGCTGCTTATATACCCGTCAAAGAGGGCGGGTAAGGTAGGCACGTCCTATTGGCTGGCTATGTACATGCAAATTTTTCAGTGGGCCATCGCGTGCACGCGATTGGAGGAGATTATACCCATAGAGTCCAGTCGAGGGCGAAGCCTGTATGAGATATAACCCATAACATTAGTTGAATGTATATGTCCACCATTCAGCTGTTCGTCATCAAAAAAATGTTTTTGTTTTTTTTTTAAACTTACTTTACTTAAAGCAAACATCCACCTGTAGTGATTTATAATGTAGTGTGCAGTATCTGCCTGTATGTCTTCAGGCATGTCATTACTTCACTAGTAAAGATTAACTCATGATCATATCATCATGTGTTGCAACAGTGATTGTAATGCATTATCAAATGATTACAATTAGGGTTGTAAGTGTAAATAAAATGTTCAATTTTCAAATTGCATTAATTGTGCGCTGCTATTTTTGCCATTTCAGAGGCTACAAATGGCTGAGTTTTAAAGCTGGTGATGATACTGGAATCAAATGAAACAAGAAGACCTAAGGACCCCAGTGTTACCGACCGTGTTATGCTAGCTTCCCAGTATGGGGGCTAAATAATGCTCAAAAGTTGGGCTAAATTTTGGCAAGTGAAAAAAAACATAGCTATTTTCACAGAAGTCCCTTGACCTCTTACTTCCCGATATCTGAATGAAAATGGGTTCTGTGGGTACCCATGAGTCTCCTTTCTACAGAAATGTTCACTTTATGTCAGTCCCATGCAGTTTGGGGTAGAAATTATGATTTTGCATGCAATGTTTATCACAGATTTATGACTAGAAAAACTTGACATACAGTGTCTGCATCTCAAATTCATCTTCAGGTTTCCAGCTTCTAGGTGATAAAAAAACACTTCTAAGTGGCATATACTATTGACCTGCTGTCTCCCCCAAAAGATCGCCCGTCCCACACAAACGCTGGTCTACAGTATGTGGGTCTCAGAGGATTAATTGCATGTTACTATATTTTGTCTTGACCACACTGTTGTAACAGTGCAGTGCTTATTTGAAAGAAAGAAAGAAATCTAAAATTTAACATAATAAAGTATTTTTTTGTTTAGAGTTTTGAAGTGCAAAATTCTTGAATTTTAAACCTGTGATGACTAAAAATGTGACTAACTGAGATTAATTATCAAAATCATTTGACAGCCCTAATTTTAATGTACTGCAGCAGTAACAGTTATAATGCAATGATCTTTCAAAAAAATAAAGTAAGTTAGTGACCAGCAAATATGAAGTACGCCATTATTATACTTGACCTTATAGGTCATTGCAAAATGCTTTATAATGTGTTATGATTATGGTTATAAAGCACTGTGGCTATTTAAGAGTGCTTAAAGGTACAATTATTTATGGGGCGTCGTTGGCTTAGTGTCCTGCCTTGCTGCATGTCACTCCTGCTCTCTCTCCCCCCTTCACACTTGTCTGTCCTATCCATTAAAGGCTGATAATTGCCCCAAAAATATCTAAAAAAAAAAAAAAAAAAAGAAAAAAGTACAATTATTTAGTGCTTTAGGCAAATTAATAAGCAGCATAAGTGTGTTCATGAATCATGATGCATTATAGTTATGGGTGTTGTAGAAAGTATATATATGTATATATAGTCTAGTATATTTTTATTGCATCAAGTCTTCAGATCCTGTTCACTTAAAGGTGTCACATAATATGTGGCTGCAAAGTCAAAAAGCCATTAGAATGTAAAATTCTGAAGAATAAATTATATGTGTACCTTCAGGCAACATCCACTAGACTTGATGTGCAGATGAAGGGTTCTGCCACAGTGACTTGGCTATTCATAGATTTCTCTTCAGCAGCAGCAGCACTCCTTAGATTGTCCCTGGGCATTATAGATGCTCCATCAGTGTTCACTAATTAGGAGGGCGCCTTTTTTTTACAGACAACAAGGGAGGGGACACAAAAGGGAGGTTTGGAAATTAATCACTGAGGTTTATTAATGAGAGGGTATCTGCCCTGTGTGGTCAGAGAACAATATGAGAAAGAGCGGTCCAACGCGAGCTCCATCCATCACTCTGGAAACTGCGTGGAGACACCAGCTGAGCAAAGCTTTTAGAGGAAATCTTTACTGTGGGCACATGTGAAGAAAAGAAAATCATCATCTCAAATAGCATATGATTATTTAGCCGGGTATGGACCTGAAATTATATTTTCTACTGTAAAAAGACAAATCTGCTGCATAATGGACCTGGATGAATTTCTCTTAAAAGAGCACCTGAATGTCATCCTGTCAGCCTCCTGGTGTTATTTCCACCCCCACTGAGCATTCAGTCTTCAGAATCTCTCCCAAATAATTACATCTTAGATTAATTCTGATTGACTCTAGCTCCTTCTGTCTGTTCCATCACCACAAAATCATTAGGTTGAAATACATATCATGTGGTGTGCAGGCTTTATCAGCAGGATCTAAACTTGCATGAGCAACTTTAAAAATAAGGGATCCAACCTCAGTGAGTGAGCGACACACTCTTCAGAAAAGAAAAAAAAACCGAAATTATTTCTGTGATGCTGTATAGCTTTGTTGTGCTTTAAAGGGACAGTACACCCCTAAACCAAAAACACGTGTGTTCTTCTTACCTGCTGTTTATCACTGTTTTGGTGTGAGTTGAAGAGAGTCTGAGATTGGTCGTAAAGATTTCTGCCTTGTCTCCTTCCAGAAATCATGACCTGGTTACTCAAGATTAAACAAGACCTTGTTGTTAGCATGTAGAGCTATTTTCTTTCTACCGACCTACACCCGCCAACCGTATCACTGTGCAGATGGAAGCATCTACTCATGGACGAAAAGCTTGTGCTCATGACAGTATAAGATGCAGGTCCCCAGGAACGTCCCTCAGCCTTACAGCCTATTTTTCCTAGTGGCCATTTGTGGTATTACAAGAAATAGCCTGTGGCCCAATAACCATTTCCCCATAGGCAACCATTATAAAAGAGGGTGTCTGTAAAACTGTTTACAGGACACTTTGAACTGCAAACAAGTTCAATTATGACTCTTTCTATTATGAATTTTCTATCCATGAAGGTTTGTAAAACTTCCCTCAGGCTGAGTAAAGCGATTCAAAATTCATGACATCATCACAATGTTTAGTCGATGAGTCAAGCGGGAACTCGTGGGTGGGGCTGGTGGGAGACACACTACTGAGCATACTCAGTGGGTCACATACCAAGGATGTAAACGCGGAAGCTATAAAACTTTTTTTGGTAAATGTGCAAGGCAAGCAATTCCATCTGAATGAATAGGTGCCGTCTTGGTAGCCGGTATCTAGGTATTTCTATAAATCAATGGTTATATTTAAACAATAAAGTCATTCTCCTCAGCTGAGCTGCAATGTTAGCTAACTCACTGATGCTATGTGAGCTAGCAGCAGATCCACGCTTTCCTCTGCGCAGCAATATGATTGGCAGGTTTGATAGAAAGACAATAATTTCCACACGAAACTGCTCACAACAAGGTCTTTAGATTACTTTGTGTGACCAGGTTGTGATTGCGCTAAAGAGACATTGCTGTTGAGTTTTTTAAACATACTTCTTTGGCGGTTGGAGCACCACACGCCAAGGGCCATCTAATTCTAATTATATTCGAGAAATAGCAGACATCTCAAAAGCTGGTATCTCCAACACTCAATTACTTACACCCAAAAAAATTAGATTGATTAATAGCACTACAGGTTAACAGAGGATATGAATTTTGGATTCTAGAGTGATTCATCCCTTTAATTTTCAATAAAAATGTGTCTTACTGTTGTAACAAAGAGTGTAAACCCATGCTAGCAGCTCAGCTATGAGCCTGTATTAATGACACAGCTGTGCTTTGTGCTAAATGCTAACGTCAGCATGCTAAAGTCACAGTAACTCTATTAGCATGCTGATATTTAGCAGGCAGTGTTTATAATGTTCACCAAATTAGTTCAGCCTGTTATCTTGCATTTGCTAATTAGCACTAAACAAACACTAGCCACAGGCTGACTGAAACCTGCTGGTGGCACTAGATTGGCAATCACCAAAATCATTAGGATTCATTCTCTGTAAACATAAAATATCTGCACGAAATGTCAGAAGAATTGTATCTAATACTTATAAAATGTGGACCAATGTGGTACCAACCAGACAAACACAATCAAGATATGGACATGTTTTTATACTGTGTGATGAAAATGGAAAATGAAATCTAGCTTGATAAATGAAAGGAAAAGTGTTAGTTGGGGTGATACATTGCACAAGGCGAGCGAGGCAATATGTCAGTTGTGGTTGGCGTCTTTGTTTGGTTGAGGGAATTACATCATGTGAAAGTTGTGAAAAATCTACTTTACTGTGCTGTGGACAGAATATTTTTGCAGCAAAGAGGAGAGTCGTCTGAAAATAGCTTCAACAGAGTAAGAGCTGTCAAGTTTGGGATATTATTTACATTTGAGAAGTGGCTCATATCTTAAATCTGAATGTAACCATGAGTGGAAAAAGTCATAAATGTAAAAAAGATGATGTCATGAGAGAGACAAACTGGGACAATGTCCTGCCTTCCACTCCACTGAGGTCAAGGGAACCTCACATGGGAGCTTTGACTCACAGACGGGCTCCAGCCAAACCACCTCAACCGGCTCCCAGATCTCACTGAGCTTTGGAGGGTTCCTTCCAGGAGGCAGCTGGTCAGGCACGGAGGGCCAGGAGACAGTGGCTGTACACTGGAGGTTTCTGCGGGTGACTTCATAACCACTGGTAATCCTGCAGAGACACACAGGGCCACCTCGGCAAAGTAGGACATTGCTCATTGTCTTGAGAACCGTGTGCTTTTAAATGAATGATGTTGAAAGTTGTACAGTACTGATGTGGGAAGGAGTTGACCGTAAAAGTGTGGCAAATCTTTCAACATTTCCTTTGGTTTAGACATTACGATTGATTAAAGTGCACCAGAAAAAGACTGATACTCAATACTAGTCTTTCTCTGCCTTTTCTATCAGTTAGGGTCAAGCTAGACAGGCAGGTTTCTAGCTACATGGTTTCTACTTCAAATACCAAGACCAGCGGGGGAAATCTAAGCAGGGAAAGTGAATGAGGAATGTTTTTTTCCTCCCTCAACGACTACCATCAAACTGCCCCTTGTTATAGGCACTTAACCCCCATTTGCCCTTGTGGAGTCGCTCTGTGGCCAACAGCAGAGGACTGTGCTGGGCAGCTCCTCGCTGTAAATGTAACTGAGTGAGTGGGAAGCATGGCATCTACCATCTCTACATAGATAAGGGATGACAAATTAGAAAAACAAGGTTAGCGTGTGCCTCTGAATGCTAACAATGTTTTATTTTCAAAGGGCGACCTAGATCAGATAAATTGGGGTTTTCAAGCTCAAAATGTGACCACACAAAGGCTTGGATGTTATAAAGATTTAAAAAATAAGTCTGTAACCTTCTTCCATGAATTTCTAAAGGTACAGCAATTTCAAGAAAACTCCGAATCAGAAGGAGGACACTTACATTCGACCTCAATTACAACTTCAGAGGATAATTCAACTTTTTAACAAGTTATTCTTGACTATTAAAAAGCAATAGACCAAACAAACTCACCACAAGATCCACTCAGTAGCTTTCCAAAGCTGTCAATAAGAAATCTAAAGAAAACCTATTATGCTTTTCTGTATTTTGTATCTTATGCATATAGGATAAAGTCACAGTGTCAGATGATCATATTAAACGTAGCCAAAGTTTTCAAATAATGAGGTAAACCTAGGCTATCTAGAATCAATGTTGGCTTCCTTTTATTCTGAACACTCCCTTTCAACTATTTTTTTAGCTAGCTACATTGTGAAATTATAGTGTGACAGTTTTCTATATATGGTCATCGGCTCCAGGTGTGCTACTGTAAGTGTTTATGATATATAGCCTACACTGCAACATGAAGCTACATGCTAACATCAGAGAAACATGCAAACTTGGTTGAGGATGTTACTCCCTGATTTCGGATCAGATTCCTGCTGGAATATGTCCGGTCATGTTGAGAGGCCTTAATTGGTAGAAAGTGCAGATTCTCAATTACAGTCATTCACTGGCTACAAGTAGCCCCCACTGCTAATGTACATGTAGCTTCATGCTAACATCAGGGAAACATGTAATCTTTGTTTGCTGGAACATGTCTGGTTGTGTTTAGAAACTTTTATTGGTGATTTTTCACTGTAGAAACTGTGGTTATTCTCCATTGTAGTCACTCTACAGGGAGGTGACAGTGCAAAAAATGCTGACTAATCAAAGCAGACTGGGAGGGGTCTTAAAGGGATAGTGTTGTGAGGACTGTAAAACTTCACCTGAGCCTCCATCGGCATGAGGGTGAGTAGATAATGGGTGAATTTTTATTTTTGAGTGCACTATCCCTCTAAAGAGACAGGTGCTAAAGGGAGCCTACAGGGTGAATACAGGTACTCCAGCACACACAGTATGAGAAAAATACAATATTTCTTCACCATTATAACCTGTTCTCATAGAAACCTTAAAAACATGTATGAACCTAAAAATGAGCTCAATTGGTCCCCTTTAAAGGTCCAACAGTTTACTCAGATTGTCTAAAAAACTTTATTAAATGGAAACTGTGCAAACACAGTGTGTTTACAGGTGCTGGGGAATACCACGGCGTATGTGACAAAAGTTGCATAAAACTTTTTAAGGCATGAGGCAACTTTGGTTGTTTGAAAGAGGTGAGTTCACCAAATTTCTGTAACCCGCTCCTCATATTTGCACCGGCTACACACCAGTGACACCAGGTTTTGACTAGGAAGAATAATGTGTGGAAAAAAAGACCATATAAAAATCAATATTCCTTGCTCTGCTGCCTTGACCTTGAGAGTCTACTTTTTTTAAATAAACTGTCAATTGTGACTTATAGACGTGAAATGCTAAATCAGTTGGCTACTCTTTTAAGAAGTCAGAGTGAAGGTAAATTATGTGTCTGTAAAGTGTCATAACAATGAACAGTGAGGGTAATAATTTAGAGTTTCTGCCCTACTGTAATTCTTTTAAGCAGCTTTGCCATGTTCCCAGATCTCAGAAATGAACTTGGTGAGTTCACCGTAATGAACAAGTCTAAACAACAGAGTGGATTGCGTGTGATTGCCAGTGATCCATTTGAAAGTTGACTTCCTTATCGTGTCAAACACGATAACAAATGACTGCCAGTGAAGAAAGTAACATATTACATTTACCCTTGTTACTCTAACAAAGGTTTTGTGCATTTGCGTACTTATACTTTTTGAGTATTTTAGAAAATCATCAGTTTTCCTTAAAGTACTTTTTTATCACAAGTATTGTGCTTTGCTACGTTTCAAGTTTAAGAGTAAAACAAAAGTCACACGAAAAAATCCTGATAAACTTAGTGAGAACGGAACAGAGGAGAGGTGATCGATCAGCAGCTGCAGCTGAGATGAACCTGCTGGTGTGTCTGCAGCTGCAGGAGAGCAGGGCTCCAGAGAGGTGACATTCTGCACTCAGCTGCCACTGTGGAAGAGATATGTGTTCTAAATGTGTACTTTCACTGGCCGAGTGTCAGGTGGTGCTGGGGGGGGCGGAGCAGCGGTCACATCCAGGCTGTGGATAGCAATTTGTGCAAAAAATGAACAACAATGCAGTCAAATAAGGATCACATATTTATGAGGTATGATTATGATTAGCATGATTAGCTGAGTGGATTGGTTACAGTGGGACAGAGAGGCTGCTCTCATATCATTTGTTTAAAATGACCTGCTTCACCCTCTCTCGACATCTCTTGTCTCGTCCTCCTCTGTTTGAATGGTGTCCTCGTCTTTCTTTTTTTTGTGTGTCTGTCTTCCTTCCAGGTCTTTGTGGCAGAGACGTTGTGCAGCTCAACAACATTTCTGATCCATCTTCTTTACGTTTGGAATTAACCTGATATTATGAAGTTGTTTCTCTCTACTGTATTAAATGGATTAACACTTGTAAAGCCGCTTCCAACGTCTTTCAGCACCTTCACACAACATGTCACATTTACTCATTCAAACGCACATTCATACACTATAGCGGCTGAGGCTACCATAGGAGGTGCCACCTGCTACTCAGTTACACATTTACACGCACTCACACATTGGGAGCAATTTAGGGTTTGGTATTTTGCCCAAGGATACTTTGACATGCAGACTTCAGAAGCCGGGGATCGAAATGTTGATCTTCCGATTAGTGGACAACCCGCTTTATCTACCTCCTCCGGAGTTGTCCTCATGTCTGTCTTCCTGAGGTCTCCCTCACCATTTTTGCTGTTGAGGGTATTTCTGTGGAGTGTCTCCACATCTGGATCAAGTTTAAGTATGGAGAGTGTTATGTCGTGTTTGATTGTTAATCCTTAGGAGGCAAATTTGTGATTTTGGGATGTATAAATTAAGATGACTAGACTTGACTGTGTGCCCTGATTAGAGCAGTCTCATTATTATTATTACTAATAGAGATTAACTACTAATATAAGATACAGGTTGTTATACACTGGAATTAACCCTTTACTCTATTGCATGTCAAGCTTGCATCAATATATGTTTTCTGGGGAAGAAAATAAAATTGAGTTTGATCAGTCTGGAAGTGTATTTTTCGCCGGATCTACCTGAGGGGAAAAAAATGTGGCTGAAGTAATTAATTTATTAATTCTGTAAGCCATAGTAAGTGCTAATCCTCTGAGTCTGGATTCATTATCACTCTACAGTGGATAAACAGAAGCCGCTGTCATTTACTGTTGTTTAAATAGTTTAATTAAACACAGTAGCTAATATGAAACAACAGGTGTATGTTTGGATTCTTGCAGAATATACTATATACATCACTGAGCCACACATCCTCATACAACGGGTCGTCTGAAATCCAGCAAAAATTATGTTTCGTCCTTAATGTAAACCGTTATGCATTTAATGTAGAGTTATGGAAATCAGGTTTAGGCAAATAAATTTACTATGGTTAGAATTAACTTAAAGAAACATGATGAGGCTGTACCTTAAAATGACTCAAAGTTCAGACGGTTCCAGACACAGGTCTCCTGGGGAAAGTCCTGCATTTTGTGCTTCCTATGTAGACCACTTGGGACCACTTCCGTTCATTTCTCGCATCAACAGGAGAGAAGCCGTGTAGTAGGTTTACACAGCCCATTCACATCACACCAATCAAATGAGCCCCTCTCCTCGCCCTTAAATGCACCGCGCGAAGGCATAATGAGAGTTTACTCAATTCGCCATGGCAGAAGAGAGCAGCAGCATCAGATGGCCAAACTTCTCCCAGGAGGAAGGTGATGCTTTGGTCCGGGAGGTCCAAGCTCGCAGTGTCCGAATATACAGAACTGCGAGCAGACCTCCACGGCTGATGATGCAAAGGTAGCCTGGGAGGAGGTCACCACAATTGTAAATCAATGATGCGTTTCTCTTGTGCACGCGTGCACTCTCTCTCTTTCTCTCTCGCAGTCTCACTCTGTTTCTTTTCTTTTGACTTTTCTAAGATGGCAGGTGCTGAATATATACTCCCTATCTGATGCTGTGGCTGTTTGTGGTTGGCTGAGAGGGATGTGAACTCATTAGTTTGCAGCTGTGTTAATCAAATCATGCTGGGCTTCCATTACGCGTGCCAAACGTGCCAAACGGTGCCAATCCCCTTTGATCTGACATCAGATGTGATGGGACAGTCGATATAGAGATACATTTATGTGCTGATTGCAGATAGTTGCATTGAATAGTGTTTTTTGGGGAATTTATTGCATCGTTAATGTGCCTGACATTCTGGAGACCTGCCTGTGAGGTTTTGGTGACGTGTGCGCACTGTCTGCCGGTCAGCCAAACTTCGGCTTACACTGGCTAGCTTTTAGCGCACTTTCGACGGAGCCTTTTGGCACAAAACGGTTACTGCGCCAAGCTGGATCTGTCGACACCTCCCCCTGCTGCGCCACCACACCCATCTCAGCACTACTCGGTCTGCCAAACTACCAAACTGAGCGCGCCTTGGGTTGCGCTGCTCAAAACTAGCTCTGCGCGGGGTTCACCACCCTGCGCCGCAACGGGAAACTAAAGCCCTGCATGATTTTTTTTTTCTTTTTTTTTTTTCTATTGGAGACCTATTCACCATCTGCATGTTATGTCAAAGTGTAACACTAGATGTGCCTTTTTAAAAGAGCAAGGTTAAAAAAAACAGCTGATATTTATGTGCTCTTTTTTTCTGAGCTTGTCTAATTGCATTTTGGTGAATTGTATTTTTTATTAATATCTCCACTGCCAGTTTTATTGCAGGGCAGTGCATGGTTACAAGCTATAAGAGTACATGCACCTTCGTGATCAAGACATTGATCGATGATCTTCTTCATGCTTTATAATTTTCTTTATACCACCAAGAATTTTCTGCTAAAACAACTTCAAATGATTATGCCAAAGCTCAAATAATACGCCTTAATGATAAATCATCCGTTGGATTCAAGCAATAAGGGGCTGAAACTGCATTATGGATAGACTTGATCTACACTAGACACTTTATGCTTTTTCTTCAGTATACTCAGTGATAAGAGTTTTAAGTTCACAACCTGAAAAGCCATGAACAGTGTTCATTCTGTTTTCTGTTAAAAGTTCATTACTACAGAAGCAGTTTCATAGTCTGTTAAATGTAAAACAGCTTCTATTTTCAACTTTAATTTAACAAAATAATTAGACATTCAAACTCAGTGGCATTTTTTCACACTGCAAAATTACTTCTACCATCTTTTCCCTAAATTGTGAACAGCTATTTTAAGTTGTCTTTTCTTTTCCTTGAAGGATGTTACATATTATCAGGCTGTATCATGCTCTAACTGTACATGACAATAACTGATGGTAAAGTACTACTGATTGATTTCTCCACTCAGGGACAGTGGAATACGCTTCAAAAACCTAACATAATGTTATGTAGATAAAATGGCTTGTTAGCAAATGGTTTGCTTACATTAACAGTGACTTGGCTTCATATTTCTGGCCACCTGGTGAATGTAAATCCATTATTCACTCTCCATAATTAACAGGCTAATGCTAGGTTAACATCAGGTCTGCAATCAGCACAATCCAATCACCAGAAAAAATGTAAGTTTCTGCAAATGATGAATATGTTACTTTTGTACATTATTATGTTGTGGATAGGTTAAAACATTTCAACAACACTGTGGTTAACAAGCACAAAAACCACTTGTGTTTTGGCTTAAAATACTTGGGGCATAATCCCCAGATATGTCTATGTAACAGCAACATTTGTGGCACTATCCTGGCAGGAAATCCAGCAATGCCTCAATAGAAAAACAGCTTTTTGTGGTACTAACCTGGATGGAACAACAGCAATAGGTCCCTAGACAACATCCTAGTTTCAATGGTGTGCACACTCGTGGCCCAATTGTTGAAAAACGCTCACTAAAGTGCCCTCCTGGGAGCCCTAAATGCACGCTAAAGTGTCCTATTTGGAGCTAAAACGCACACTAAAGTGCCCTCTTTGGAGCCAAAACGCATGCTAAAGTGCCCTCCTGGGAGCCCTAAATGCACGCTAAAGTGTCCTCCTGGGAGCCCTGAATGCATGCTAAAGTACCCTCTTGGGAGCCAAAACGCACGCTAAAGTGCCCTCCTGGGAGCCCTAAATGCATGCTAAAGTGCCCTCCTGGGAGCCCTAAATGCATGCTAAAGTACCCTCTTGGGAGCCAAAACACATGCTAAAGTGCCCTCCTGGGAACCCTAAATGCACCCTAAAGTGCCCTCTCTGGAGCCAAAATGCGCGCTTAACTGCCCTCCTGGGAGCCCTAAATGCACGCTAAAGTGCCCTCTTTGGAGCCAAAACGCACGCTAAAGTACCCTCTTGGGAGCCAAAACGCATGCTAAAGTACCCTCTTGGGAGACAAAACGTGTGCTAAAGTGCCCTCTTTGGAGCCAAAACCCACACTAAAGTGCCCTCTTGGGAGCCAAAACGCATGCTAAAGTACCCTCTTGGGAGCCAAAACGCATGATAAACTGCCCTCTTGGGTGGTAAAAATGACTTTTATGTTGGGCCCTTTTTTGATCTATATTGAGCCAGAACAATATCTCACAGAACCAGTTTGGATTATCTGGTGCTAATATGGTCTTATAATGCACTATACAGGAAATGACATCTACTTAACTGAAAATATTCTGGGGGAGGACCCCCAGACCCCCCCAGGGATTTATTTCCTTCATACATCCATGTCTCTGTGTGTTCTTCACAGTCCAACGTTGAATCTACACAGTTCTCGTGGATGCTGATCCTAACTACAAACTAACTTCAGTAGTTTGTCTAGTTAGTCTGTTTAAAGGCTATATAATGTGCCATTTGTATAACATATAAACATTTCTAAAGTGCCCTCGAAAACACGCAGAACTTAGTGCCCTCTTCAGTGGCAAGAAGCGCTGTATGTGCCCTTTTTTTTCTTTTTGCCCCTGCCCTTCAAAAAGTCTGTGCACGCCACTGCTATTGGTGGCTAAAAGCCCCTGGAAACCCAACGATGACTCACTAATACACGCCGACTTTAGCCCCTTTTACACTGCCAGATTTTCTGAGAATGTTGGGCCGTTTTGCCAGCAAGCTGTGAGCGTTCAGACACACAGAGCCGGATTGGCGAGTTGATCCGAATTGCCCAATTTTCCGCCTCGTAGGGTAGTCATATTGCTTTCCACAATGGGAGGGGCTGTTAATGACTTGTGGGAGGAGCTGTTGATGGATAAACAGGAAACAGCTGATAGCAGGAATGAGCAGCTAGCAAGAGGGAAACGCAAACCTGACAGACACTGTAAAGTTGAGCAACTGGGGAGACAAGGAATTGCGCACCATCCTTGCACACATCCTTGCATTGTCAAGTCGATGTATTTGTGCATATGTTGTAGGTAATATATACCTATAAGTAGGTGAAGATGTTTCTTTATTCGCTTGTGTTGTGTCTGTCTGCAGTGTTTTGAGCTCTCAGGGCCACCGTAACATTTACTGTTGGTGGATTAACTTGCTAAATAGGCTGAAAAAATGAATTGCTAGTCAAGACAGCTTGTGTACATGCATGTAGCACATACAGTATAGACCTGTGAGTTACATGCATCATAGAAAGCCATTTACCCAGTCTGGCAGAAATCTGACAGCTTTAAGAGACGTGCACGGAGAATTTAAACAGGCATTTAATTGAGCAGCTAGCATAAAACCAGAGCCTGGCAGATGACATATGTTAATATGTCAGTTCTTTTTCTGCACTGTAATTTGTTCTCTTGCACACAAGCCTGGAGCAAATTAAATATGTATTTGAATTATTTGAATTATACATTTGTATCACCAGCACGCTAAAGCAATGGTGTGGTGATTAACATTCCTAAACTGCTGTTATGTTAAATCATCCCATGTCTCCAAGAATTGCAATTTCATTCATATATTCTTAATAATCATCATCTGTATCCAATGATAAATATCTTCTAGGGGAATTAACATATCTCTGCAAAGTATTTTTGTTTTTAGCCACTGGATTTCTTTCCGTAATTTCTCAGTTTGCACATTTGTGGTCTTCAGTCTTGCTTGTAGCGTGTGAAACGTAATTTCTTCAGTCTGTTCCTGGTGTAAATGTTGCCCTGGGGTTTCCTGAAGACTGAGGTGCCAATCATGGAGCCTGGTGGTATAAATAAGGTCTGGCACTGGGCACCAGAAATCCCTGAGCTGGGTGTAGCACCCCCACTTCTTAATTACAGCTTAATTAAGCCACTCAAACACAGATGTGGATTCTGTGTGCTGATGGTGTTAAAATTCTCAGTTAAATATACTCACAGGATTTTTTTTTGCAGTAAGAGGAACATGGGGGCTTTGCAGCTTTTCTATGCATCTGCCAAGATGTGTATATCAGCACAAATATCAGGCTGCTGCTGCTGCTGATAATTGTTTTGAGATCCAGCTACACTGGGTCGGATGAACTCACACGCCTCTCTAGGCTGTGGCAAAGGACATTGCAGTGTGATGTTGCGTATCATTACGCTAATTTAATCCCCAAAAACCCCCCAGAGCTTAATTTTGATATTGCTGAAATACAATTTGCACAAGAAAAACGCAGAGGAAGTTATTATATGTGTCGCACACATCTGCTACATTTGGAATCAGCCATCAATTGGAAAGATATGTCTTAATTTTCTTTTTTGCAATATAAGAATTCATGCACAGCCACATATTGAACTGCCATGGAAGACAACATACAAATTTCTGGTGCCAATATCATGGCACAGGGAGGCAGGGTGAGTCGATCATTACTAATCTAGTTCATAGCACAATGGCTCTCGTGTTGTTTCGACACTGGGCTTCCTTGATCAGACTCCAGCGTTTTATGGCAGGACCTGGATTTAGTGAGGCCTGTCGGGGCAGGAGAATGTGAATTACGGCTCAATGTTCCTCGACAGTGCTGAGCCGGTGGCTTCATCTGTTCTGACAGGCTCTTGACTGTGTGTGATGATGAGAGACAGCTCCGGGTTGGCGCTCGGCACCGGCTCTTCAGCTGACAATGTGAATTATGGAGACCCGAAGGAGCAAGAGCATGCATCAGCAGACCCCCACTCCTATTAATCCTCCCCTCAAAGGTTCCACCGCAGAGACCCTAGACGTACCTCGGTGCAGCTTGCCACACTTCAGACACTGGCTGAAACATGATGAAGTCAATGGACCCCAGTGCCCCATTGACTTCAGTTTCAGCATCTTAATTTCTCTTGGATTTAAAGTCCTCAAGTCCTCAATGGATTGTCCTTTTCATTGGAATTAAAATACGTATTATAAATAGGTGCTGAAATAATAACCTTATGATTTTTTAATCCGCATATTAAGGATTTTAATGGCTCTTTATGCTTCTTTACTATTATCAAGTACATTTTGAGAGAGCCTCTTCATGGAGCCCCAAAGTGTTAAATACTGACAAAAAATCCGATCAGTATGTTTGTTGTACACAGGTCAAATAGTACTCAGTCTTTGTCATCATCATTTTTTTTAATCTGTCTTAATAAAAATCATTATTCTACTAAAATTCTCAAAACAAAACAAAATGTAAAGATGCATTTGCTCCCTTCTCTCCAGTGGAGTTACCTCCTTGCCTGTCACCACTCTCTAGCTGCATGTTGGTTTTGACACCACCACCAGCTGAGCTGTCTCCACACTATCACTGTCTCTCTCTCTGTGCATGGTCTTCATCCTCTATTGCATCATCCTCCTCGTCATCATCATCCACCTGACTATTGCTATCAGATCTGTTGAAAAAAGACTATTACTCGTTACTCTTTTCAAAAGTAATTTTATTGCTTTACTTGCCACTCCTTGCCAACAGTAATTTATTATGAGGGTTTTAATGCTCCAGCATTGAATCGACGCTGTAACCATTGCGTTAGCTCTGCGTCAACTTAGATCCAATGCCATAACCTACGCTGTAGCCTGACGTGCAGCTCCCCAGAAATGTAACTAGGCGCCACGGCAATGCAGACCTCCTGTCTACATTTGTAAGATGACAACCATTTCCTTCAGTGGAAATGAAGCTTTTATTTACTTTTATTTCACAGATAGAAAACAATAAATTGTGAAGACAATAAAGACCCCACTAAATAGCATTTAAGTCTTGTGTGTTATTTATCCTGGCCTCATATGAGTAGAGGAAATCTCAGCTTGTTGCTAGGCTAATTAATACAATGTAAAATGTAATAAGTTTGTGCTAATAAGGTTAGCATGTTATATTTGTTTGGAAAATGTCTTTAGTATAAGACAGTTATTTTGTCAATGACCCTTGTGGGTTGTTATGAAGCCGAATTAAGTGACGTTACCTTTGTTAAATGTTATTGTTGTCCTTGGCTTCATATGAGAGGAGAAGTCTGCTAGCTGCTAGGCTAATTTATACGATGCAAAACGCCATAGGCTTGTGCTAATGACATTAGCATGTTGTATCTGTGGGGAGAATGTGTCTGTGAATGCTGTTATCCCAAGGATCTGTCTGAAAGACGGAAAGTCATTTGTGGAGCAACATTTTATCCACATGTGCTTTTTGCTGATGATACCAATATTTTATGTTCTGTGGAAAATTTACAGCAGCTTTTGAAGGATATCACACATGAAATGAATAAATTGAAAACTTGGTTTACCGCAAATAAATTAAATCTAAACTTGAACAAAACAAAACTCATGTTATTTGGTAAACGTAAAACTGCTATTCCAGTGCAAATTATGATTAATGATGTTGTTATTGAAAAAGTAGAACAAAACATGTTTCTGGGTGTGATAACTGACGAAAAAATCTGTTGGAAACCTCATATTATGCATGTCTGCTCAAAGGTGGCAAAGAGTGTGGGTATCATGAGAAGGGCCGAACAGATCCTTAATAACCACTCTTTACTTTTGTTGTATCATGCTTTTGTTTTTCCATATTTGTCCTACTGAGTGGAGGTCTGGGGTAATAAAACAAATTTGTCACCTTTAGTTATTTTGCAGAAAAGAGCCATTAGGTCAGTATACAACACAAAGTACAATGAGCACACAAACCATCTGTTTTTGAGGGCTTCCTCTCTCAAATTACCAGATCTGGTCAATCTCTCAACTGCACAACTAATTTACAAACCCTTTTTAGTGAAAGGGAAGGTTGTAAGACATATGACCTGCGGGGGAAAAACAAATTACAACAAAAAGGAACAAGAACAACACTTAAAACTATGTGCATCACAATTAAGGGAACATCTCTGTGGAATGGCTTGTCTGAAGAGGTCAAAACAAGCAAAATTTTAAAGCAATTTAAAAGAAGGTTCAAAAAGGAAATTCTAGAATTGTATAGCAAGGAGGAGTTTGTAGAGTAGTGAAGGGAAATGGAAAGGGGGCACTGAGAGCGCTAAGTGTGTTGATTGTACTTTGTTTGTTTGTACTTGTGTGTTGTGTAAACTGGGGTTGGAACCTATAAGCTCTGCTTCTTCCATCCCCATTTCAAACCAGTGTATTGTTATGTCAATTGTTGTCTTGTTGAGTTTTATTTGAATTCTTATTGTGTCGTGTTGCATGTTGTGTCTGTATGTGTAATGTATGGTATGGTTTGAAATAAACTGCAAACACAACACATACAACCAGTCATTAGTTCTCTGTAGTTGGTAATTAAAATCCAGTTTTGGTTGTTAAGCCAGGAGGGTGGGGTGTATTTCCTGGAGTCTCACGGTGTTGTTGTTGCTGTTGTTGTCGTTGGTTTTGGAGTAACTGTAATGTTATTACTGAAATTTTATTAGCAATTAGTTACACTACTCGTTACTGAAAAAGTAATAGCATTACTGTAAGGCGTTACTGCCCAACACTGACCGTAGCTAACCAGAAGTAGTCCTACCAGCTAGCTAGCTGCTGTCAACAGTCTCTTTAAAGCTTACTTCTCTAGTCTGCCAGCTGGTGGGCACGTGTAGCCTTGATGAGCTTGCCAGCAAGAAACTGGTGAGGTGACTGGTGACAACTTGTACTTATTCTATTATAAGATAGTAAAACATGAAATAAATTCTGCTGAAATCAAAAGCCACAAATAAAACAGATTTTTGAAAAGGACATCATGAAATTTTAATAATAGTACAAATACTAATAATTAAATTAATTCAATTAAGTAAAAATAAGCTAATGAAACCAAATTTACACCATTTATTCCTGGGATCATTATTATTATTTTCACATTATTTATTTATTTTACAGTGAACACTTTGAGTTCCATACCCTCTACATGTAATCAGTTTGAAAGCACCATTTTACCACCCACGAATCACTGATGCTCAGTATCTCCATACAGGCAAGTTCACATTTTGAAAATAATAACTCACATGGTCAAGGACTGAGTCTTGTCAGCTAACATCAGAAATCAATGCTATCTACTGTAGCTGACTTATTCAGTAATATCCATCATTTCATTTCAGTTACATTTCTGAAAGAACCATTGATATAACAATGTTGCGATTCTGAACAGTCATTGAACTCTAACTTGAGCCTCTGTTGAAGGAGATATGAAAACTGAGCCATTCCAGTGAAAAGACAAATCCTGTTGCGTGTTCCTCACTAATCCTCCCTTTGGACGGTAAATGTATTGCAGAGCTTAGAAACACACCACCCAGGCTGAACCGTGATGTACAATCTCCAGGAGACAATAGAATTGGTGAGTGTATTTTCTCATCTCATGTCTCTGCCAAGTTCACATGCCCACACACACACACACACTCCAGTGCCAACTGCATCCCTCCCCCCGCCCCCGGCCCTCACAACCCACCCGCCACCGCAAACCACCATAATATGACGGATTTATAAGCCGGAAGGCATTGGTGAGAATATATAGAAAACAAGCAAACTTTATATAAAGTATCTGTACTTAGGGACTGTTTTCTCCTTAAAATGTGGTGGTAAGCAATCGTCAATGCTAAAATCCAATGAGAAGGACATTATTCTCATCTCCTGTGAAATTAATCCCTTTTACTTATTTATTTATTTTAAATTAATCTCAATTCAAAGATAATACAAAGCTAATGGATACAATACTGGGAAGCCATTGGCATCTTGGAACAGTAAATCTGACCAGGAAGAGGAGTTGGGGAAGAGTGCATTGCAACAGAGACTATCCTGTTGCACACATGCTGTCAGCTAATCTCATTACTTAGAAAGAGCAGTCTCCACTGTTGGCATGTTGTCTAAGGTTAACACACCCACTCACACACGCACACACACACACACACAAATATACACACACACAGAATGTGTTGTTGAATATATCCATTTCACTTTCAGTACATTTATATGTGTCGATAGAGATCTTTGCTCTACACTAATGAAGGTTGCGATTGATTTTACATTCCGGGCATGCTGTGTTTTCCTAGACGTCGAATCAGGATGTTCCAGCACCAAAATGTATATTGTTGCACTAATGCATGCATTCATTTAACAATTGGTATGTGACTGGAATGTATATGAAGTGTATCACATCATGAAATGAACCCATTAATATGTTTTCTTCTGAAGAGGCTACATATGCATTTTTAGTTGGGAATTTAACAGGTCAAGGAAAATCTAATCAGTTTCTTCCAATTGAAACCAGCTTTACATCATTATGAAACTACTCAGTCCACAGAGCAGTAGGTATTTATTCCTTTCATTGTTTTGTTGTATGTCAGTTAGAGGCCGTCCTTCCTGACTGTCAGGAGCAATAACATTTCTGCAGCAGAATTGTCTAGTCATATCATCGGGTTTTAACCTCTGCTGAATTGAATACAATTCTGCACCAGGAAGGACACATTATTGAACTGACAGCTCCATAGTAGTGTGAGCCAACCCTCCTCCCTTTATACAGCACTATATGCATTTGATTCCACAAAATTAGATTACTTTGATATCAGTCACATTTTTTCCACTCAGTGTTTTCACACAACATCAGCATCATCTTTCATTATATGCGACTACTTTGGAGGTCCTCCACTGCGCTCATAAATACCGAGGATTATTCAATTGCTGTCAATCTGTCTGCTGCCTCATATATTTACTGCCATCACAGAGGGTCACAGGATTCAAGGGGAGAGCTCCTGGAATTCAGGTTGGTTTCTATGTGGTATGTTGTGTGAGAAGCATTCTCCAGTTTCAGCTCCTGATGCACTGACACAGGATTCTCTTGCCCAGGGCTGTACCTGATCCGTGCAGCAGTGGTCACATAGATGCCACCAGCCTTAAACATGTATCCCCGATGAATTATTTACACTGCAGCAGAGGTGGGAGATACAAAGGACATGCAGTCAAAACACATCTGGCTGGTAAGACACCCTGGTTTGACAGTGGAATAGAGTAACACTTCACTAAAATCCTTCCTACTTCTACAACTACTGAAGCATATAAACACATTATAAATTATTTATTAAAAACTATAATGTGGTTTTAGCCTGAGCATATTTAAGGACATTTTTAAGGGTTTACTAATTCATTGCTCAACAAAAACAACACTGAATGATTAACAAGGTAAGATTTCATAGCTGCAATTATATTTAACCTAAGATAATTCCTGTGTGGGTTAAAATAATAATGATAATATCAAATGTTTCATGCACATGTGCTATACTAATGTCAGCATCATAAAACAATGTACATAGCAAATATGAATTCACCATTTGTGGACTCTCATTTGAAAGCCTCAAGTTTGGTATTTTGATATTTACCATCTTGGATTTTTGGAGCCAGAAGTGAACATACTTTAACAAGAGGTTGGAGAGAACCCTAGCGCTAGCTGCTAGCTCAGTTAGCACAGTGCATTTACCAATATAGTTAACTGTGACGATGCTAATGCTCGAGAAAAAAAAAACAGGCATAGAACTATAAAAAACAACATGTACTTATTGCAAACATTTGATAAGCATGCTAACATGCTTACAGTGTATGAATGTCTAAATTTGGTGCCAATCCATCCAGTATACATACTGTACCCTACACTACCCCACTGAATGTCAGGGTTGGGTAGTAAGAAATTAGATGTCATCGGGTTTATGCAACCAGATTACCCAAAAAATAAGTAAATTTAAAAAAGAAAACCAACATTAAACCAAGTACAATAAACCCAGATTACATTTGAAAAAATGTCTATTAGTTACATTGTCAAGGAATATTTGAGTACACTTTTGTTTATTTCCTTAATGTGTGGCATATTTGTATGATGGTTTTTGGATAATAGAGTTTTTATTCCTTTTGATATGCACTGAAAACAGAAGATGAGTCAGTGTGCCTCTTGCATTACAAGAACAAAGTCAGCAACAAACACAAAAGACACAGCATCCCACATGTTGTAGAATACACACAGTACATCTGTAGTTTGTAGGAGAACTATTTTTGTAACATTGATTTGACCAACTGTAAGTTCTGAATATGCAAAATGCATTTTATTTGTGTTAGAAATGTTAGAATATTTGTGGTACTCAGATTTTCATTGCTGCATCCATTTTTCTTAGAATAAGATACAATATTTTTTAATGTTTGATTTTTAAGTAATCCAAAAGATAACATATTTTCTATAATCCAGTGGATTACATCACTACATTACAAATTTAAGTTTTTTCAGTAACTGACAGCAAATTATCTCACTCAGCCTAGGTTGAAATTTCACAGAATAAGTGAAAACCAAAGGGTAAGTCAAGGGTCATTGATATCAGTCAGCTACATTCTCTGGCAAACATGACTGTCTGTATGAAATTTCATGTGAATCCATCAAATAGTTATTAAGATATTTCAGGCTGGACCAAAGTGGTAGACTGACTGAAGAAAACTTAAGTCAAGGTCTGCTTAGGAGATTTCTTTTTGCGCTTGCAGTTGCATGTCATGGCCTTCATCGATAGAGTTGCTCAGTTGTCATGTGAGTGAGGCACTTCTAAATACAAATGTATTGTAAATATACTGTAAATAAATACTGTATATACAACTATAACAACAGTACCAGTCAAAACTTTGGACACACTTTGTCATTCAAGTAAATGGGAACGAGTGTCTGGTACTGTACTTCATAAGCAGAGGCGGTCCTGGCTAGTTTTACGCCCTGGGCGGTCGCCCACATTGCCCATAGCAAAAACCGTCCCTGTTCATAAGTTAATCTAGTCCATTAATATAACACATAAACCATATTTCACATGCATAGAAATGATACATTATTGCATATTTCATATGATTTTAATTGTGTTATATTCATATTATTCATTAACTGTCAATTCACCAGTTATACAGGGGAAGTTATTGTTGTGCTAATACTAAATGGTGGGTTTAAAAGGTGGTACTGCAAAACCTCAGCTCTGACTGGTTGTTTTCTTTCACATGTAGTAATGCCATTAGAAGTGCTACAAGGCAAGAGAGTAGGCAGACGAGTACGATTTCTTTCACAGATTATCTGTCTCATTTACTGCTGTGTAAATATAATGACAGTTTAAGCAAATATTTCAAAAGCTGTTTTTATGAAGGTTGCCAACTACAGCTTTAAGTGTCCTAATCTTTTTAAAGTTGTATTTCAACAGTGTGTTTCATTATGACTGAAGGGCAGATGAAAATGAGCTCTCAGTTAATTTATAATACATATTTATGTATGATTTGTAAAGTGGATTTAAAAAAAGGGGGAGAAAAAGAAGGATCTTGTCTCTGAATGTCAGCTCACTTTTTGAGAGACAGGTTGAAAAACTCAGTGCCATGACAGAAAGTAAAAAAAATAAAATAAAATAAAAGAACGAAAGAAATGGCCAGGAGCAAATAGCGGTTTAAAACCTATTTGTGAATATGATTGTGGCAGGTCTTGACAGAAAGAAGAGGATGGCTGTTGACCCCATGAGAAGAAACCTTTTACTCACATCACTTTCTGCCCTTCTGAGTAGTTTATGGTTTTGTGAGTGCACTTTCACCTAGAAGGCAAATATGATCAAACAGCATTACTAATATACACAGAGATGATGCAAAGCTTGCAGTGAAAACCTACGTACCTAAAAACTACTCAAGATATTCCATTTTGTGCAATTTTTTCTCCTGTACGAGGTACAATCAAACATATTTTAGCTGCATGTTGGGACTGAATTGTAAACGTTATGTTTTTGCAGTGGCTTCTGGCTACTCTCTCACTGTTTACCTGTGGAGTGCTCCCCCTTGACAGACATTATGATGTACAGCATTAAGTGCTGGCAAAGAGAGCAGTGCCTTATTATTCTCAAGCCAAAAGGAAATCTGAATCTGAATTGTAGTGTACAGAATTCATACTAGTGCTGGATGACAAACTTACAGGTACAGACTGTTCTAATGCACTGTCACACATGACCAATGCTGAACACAGGACTTTTTCTCAGTAGATCACAGTTAATGACCGTGTCACAACAAGTGAACTATGAAGTATTTTTTAGGTACATCGTCACCATGTTTCTTTTCCCTAACCTAAGCAATATAACTTAACATGCCTGAACGTAACGCAGTAATTTTATGACAGCCAATTATGTTTCTTGTCCTAAACGTAACCTACATAACTCTACTCGACTAACGGAAGTGCAGGGGCCTCGGGGATCGCTCAACCCCTTCACTTCCAGCAGTGCCCCCAGGGAATCGCCTTGTTGTTTACAAATACTTCCAGGTGGAAAACGGCAGAGATTAGCTATACATATAACTTATATATATATATATACAGTATATATATACATTAAAGGCCTCCCGTTGTCGGATACGACATGAAACTACTCCAGTTAGCTCAATCATGTTGTTACTAAGACAACCGTTGGAAAAAATATTTTTTTCAAGTTGACAAGACAGCGTTTTGGGTGGAGCGGTCGCTATGAACGCGGAGCTTGCTGTGTCTGTAGGTACACATTTCCTGGGGACACCTGCACGTCTCGGCCCCACCCCTTCAATTGTGGATATGTTAGCGGGTGAAAACCCCCCACAGACAACATTCATAAGACTGCGTGAAACTTGCTCTCATGCATTCTCTCTCTTCTTTCAGCTATTCAAAATTGTATGTGGGAGCACTTGGGTGAAAAAATAAACGGTTCATCCAGAGGCCAGTATGGGGAAGTGAACTGTGGCTTAGAACGGGTTTGTCCACTGGCCAATTGTCTCTTTCACAAAAGAGTTTCCAAGGTCAAATAAAATGACAGCAGTAGACAAAAAGGATTGCTCAGTATAGTACTGTGCTGTGCTGCTGTCTGAGTGTGACTTCAAAAGACTTGGCTGCACTCCGATTTATTCCATATATCATGCTCAAATGCATGTGTCAGAAGTCAAATTTGCAGCTTGCGGACATTTAATATTACAAACTAAGTGAGATGAAATATGTTTACTGTATAGCCACACAATTTGGCTTTTTTTTTTTTTTTTTTTTTAAATGTCTAAAGGATGTTCTTTGTTGATTATGTCACCTCTCATCTCTCCCATTTTAGAAAGAGCTGAGGACTTTGGCAAACAGGACAGGCTCTCAGACTTTTCCACTGGACTAAAGCAGCGTGTTTGTTTTGCTGTGGCCTTTCCCCCCCTTGGCAAACACTGCTGCTGTCATATAGGGCTCCTGAACCTCACTGAGCTCTGAATACAGACGTGGCCTGTCTATCAGAAAGGCTCAGTCAGCACAATTCCTGCAGTGCAAAGAGACTTCGTCCCGAGGCACCAAACCCCCACCCTTCCTCACCCCAAGTATTCTCTAATAGCACTCCACTTGATGTGTGAGAAGCACGGCTTGTGGTAGACCACAAAGCATTGAATCATTGTTTGCTGATAAAACACTCAACACAGTGAATGCGTACAGGGAGTCCATCTCCACAGTGCCAGCAATGACTGCAGATGAGACAGAGTAGCCTATACTGGTCGATTTCATTACAGACTGATATAATGGCATTGTGTTTATTGGAGAGAATGGCAACTTTGCTCGATACTATTTCCCAGGTTTCATTTCATGTTTCTTAAGCCGGCACAGGCTGGGGTTATCAACAAATAGGATTGTAGAGGATTTTGGTTGATGACTATAAAAGGATAATCACATACAACAGATGTCTGTTGAAGAGCTCACGTTCAGTAATTGGACTGGCTTCCCAAATGAGATGCAGGAATACAGTATGAGGGGTGAATGTTTGATGCAATACCCCGTTTCAATGCATTTCCATTTTCTCCGTCTCCTAAAACACCATTCTCTACCGCATTCAAACTAAAAAAGATACAGTAAATAAAAACATCGCTTCGACCTTATTTGATTCCACCACATCATTATTGGACAAAAAAATCCGCTCCTCAGTGAAAAGAAATGGGTTACAATGGTGAAGCGAGGCTCCCAGACTCTGATGGTGATGAGAAGGAGGGTTTCAACAATTACCTATCAACAAGAGATGTGCACTCAGATAAAAATAGCATGCAATACATGCAGAGCTTGTTCTGCTGACTGAGAACCTACAGGCAAAACAGGCTGAAGTGAGGACTGTCAAATTAGGCACCAAATTATGCATTAGATAGCAAAGGCATGGCTGGTGACTGGTGCGCTGTAAAGCAGCGCAAGTGCTCCGGGAGGAGAGGTTGGAAGGTTGTCTCCTGCTGTAATGGAGCCTGACAACCCTGTAAAAGAGCAGGGAGAAAGGAATAGCAATTCTTTTTACCCTTTAAATACCACATGCCACTAAATGAGGTGAGTTTCTTAATCCTCCAAATTTTAGAGCTGAGCTTTTTACAGGCCTATGTGTGAATATATTTGCTTCTGAACAGCCAGCAATTCTGTCTTCTCACAGCAACCACCAGCTCACCTGCATTTGCTGAATGAATTATATCTTTATCAATATAGTGCTGTCAGATTGTAGAAATGTCTTAATTAGAAGAGTTCATACTGTTGTTAGAACTGTGTAGGAAATATTGAATTTCATTCCATCTGTGCATATTTTTCGATCTTATTTTGTAATAAGCATTCGTACGGCTTTCACAAACACTGTGTTGTGAATAATTATATGTTTAATTGCATATTATTTTGTTTGCATAGTTTAACACAAATCATACTTTAACAAGACTAAATGTTGGGCTGGACAGTAATTAAGCATTATTGTCTATTGACTTTTGATGGAATCTCTTTGCATGGATATGATTATATCATTTAACTGAAATCTGCCATCCAAATTAATTATTGTAATGAAAATGAGTTGCTGCTATTTGTTCTACATGAGTGAATATTTTAATTTGATGCCATGCACCACAGTCTATTAAACACAGTTTACAGTAACTGCGTAAAAGAGTGTGATATTAATTCTAATTTTGACCATCCTTAGTCTATAGCCACACTTGCTCTTGTAGCCTATAAAGCTTCACTGCCATGATAACACTGAAAAAAATGTTTTGTTCAGTGTTATTTTTCTAACATTCTTAAGTGTCAGTGGTGCCCCTAAGGGGTGGCCATGGGGGGCATTACCACGCTGATAAAATTGCTGGCCACCCAGCTGGCCTCCCCTGGTGAAGATAAATGAAGGCCTACATTACTGTCTTTAAGATGCTCTGCCACGCTCATTTTTTGAAGTTAGGTAGGTAGGTGGCAGTATCTTCTGAAACTTCACAATCTAAAACATGCGTTGGTACCAACCATGTTGGCAAAGTTTGACAAGCAGGGGGCTAAATATCATTCTAAATTAAGGCGAAATTTTGGTTAGGGAACATAAGCATGGCCATTTTCAAAAGGATATCTTGAACTCCTGAGGGCTTGGTCCTAGTAAATGTTTTGTTTCTTACAATTCAATGTACTCTTTCAAATTGACAGCCAGTGTATTTGAAAAACAATTCATCACCTAACAAATATATATTCTGATACATAACACATTAAAACAGGATTGTTATGTAACTCAAAATGTTAACTGTACTATTATTAATATTTGTCTGTGCACATCAGATAGTTAGAAATATAAACTGTAAGCTAAGAAACCAAAGCATAGGCCTAGCAGTGTGTTATTACTCTCCACATTGACATAGTTTTGACAAGCCTATATTTCCACAGCATTGCTAAATTCCTGAAATTTGGTTATGGCTTTTGGTTGTGGTTTCCACCCCAAGGTTTTTCACAAATGATGTTATGTCCTAACATAATGCTACATAATTAACGTAAAGTTGGAGAGCTTAGGTTTAGCACAAGAAACAAGGTGAGGATGTACCAACCTTCAGAGCACCCGTCTCCAAAGGAAAGTGTTTTGAAACCCATCCACTGCCCTGACTTGCCTCCTTACAGATCGCTCAAGACCGTTTCCTTGTTTTCTCAATCCTGTCAGTGCATACATGGGTTTTGCATGGATTACTGGCTCATGATTACATGGAATATGTATGAATATGTATGAATGTGGATGCATTGCTTTTTGTTTATGAGAACAGCCTGTCTGGCCATTCCTATGAAAACTTTTGGGAGCAATACTGGTTCTGGTGTCCCAAAACAATATAAAATCCTGCACTATCTCAAATAAAAGGGGTTATACTGTACTTTCAGTGGGATTCATGTTATGACATCCCAACATCTCAGCTTGTCAGGTTGTGTAAGTTACATTTTGTGATTTAGCATGTTAACTTCCTAGTATACTTATATGCTCAGCTAATGTTAGCATGTTAACAAGCTTACCATTAGCATGATAAATCAGCATGTTTGTGTGGCATGCATGTTGCCTGTTCATAACAATACCCTTAGATTTACGCTCCATACACACTGTCTGCCTGAGATGATAAAATGCTTGCCTTTGGGCTAAATGTTTAAATCAGACTGCACCAGCCACAGCCCGGGCCCACCAATAGCTAGCACAGCAGAGCAGAAGAGCAGAGCAACACAATCTGCGGAAATATTGGATTTAGATGTTGGTTTTGCCTCAAGCTAAAATTTTATCATTCAGGATAGAAAGAAAACATTTGTTAGAACACTAAAATACAGATGCAAAGCCCCTGGAGGCAACGTTTTTCCCTAAAGGCTCGCATAGGGACTCGCAGAGTAACAAATGGGTCACAAGTTAGTTCTAATTTCAGCATTACTCACAGTTCAGCTGAGGCTTCATAAAATCTGGTCATGAGGTGAGTTATTCTGTCTTTAAAGTAAGTCTTAGATTAGAGGAAATTGGAACCTCTTGCTGGTGCTAGTTGAAGAGTTGTGGGATCACAGCAGTAATTCAGATTCATCCTCTACAGACCATGTGCTGTATGTCATAGCAAACCATTAATAGTTACTAAGATGATTTCACAGTGCACTCGAGTGTTGGACCAACAGATCGACAGACCAAGCGACCAACACTGTCAACCCCAGAGCTCTGCTGCTAGTGTGACTAAAAATACTCATGTGAAAGCAACTATAAATTATCTCATGTGTCACTGATGCCAGTGTGTATGTCGTGCCTGTGTCACAAAGGTAGTCTTGTTTTAAAAATTGAATCTACAGTATCTCAAAACTACTATTAATCCTTACGATCGATTCTTAACCAATGGCACAGTATCCATATATATTCAAGCAGTGTGCAGTATTCTGTATCTTTGCTCTGGAAATCTTGAACATTATTTCTTACCACTGACTAATGTCTATATTGACATTTCTGCCCAAGGTTCTTGAAAAAAAGTACCAAACTAATTAGTTACTCTTTTGAGCTGTAAGTCTCTGAAGAAATTTCAATCTGCCTTCCGTGCACCTCATAGCAGTGAGACAGCTCCTCTCAAGGTGATGAATGACTTGCTTTTAGTAACTAAGGTGGAAAATCCTGTTTTAGTTCTCCTAGATCTTAGAGCAGGTTTTGACACAGACGATCATTCACTCCTACTCTCTGGGTTGGCATCTCTGCCACTGCTTTAGGGCTGCTTTCTCTCTCTATCTGATGCACAGAACTTTATCTGATGCCATTGGGGAGTTCAGGTCATCGCCGTGGTATCATCCATGGGTCCACTGTGGGTTCAGTACTTTTCCAAATATATACTATCCTTACGTTAGATAACACAGTGTGTTCTGACATCCCTTTTTCTCCTCAAAAAATACTTTAAAATTATTTGAATTTTGGTGTTTAAGCTTGGACAAATGAGGTATTTGATTAGAATGGTTATGCTTTCTACAAGTTGAACTTTGTGAATTTAATGTAATCCATCTATTTGGATTGTCATGCCTTGTCTACTTAATTGTATGTGCATATATACACTATCAAAATGACAGACTCCAACAGGAGCTATGAATAAGTCCTATTTCAATGCTACTTTAATGAGTGCATTTTGAATGGACTTAAAGATGTACTGATCACCATCACAGTGTATTGTTAACTCAAAACTGCCCCTTTATCTGTGTTTACAGGGCCAAGCAGAACTGCTGGGCTGGATGCATAAAACTGTTCAAGTTCATAACTAAAAATAGAAATAAGCATATACACTCCGTCAGACTTATAAATCTTAATCATTGTAAAATAGGGCAAGCATGCGCAACATCTTAATTTCCATATTATACCTTTGTTTGCTCCACCATTCAGAAATAGAATCATTTAGTTAAGAGCATTCTGACACAAATAGACTTCACACAATGCCTCACAATAAAGGAGAATATAAAAGAACACCCACAGGGTGGAAAAACACCTTCAGTGACAATACAAACAATCACAATCAAGCACACAAAAGTAATTAACTGGTACATTGTACAGCAGCTCCATGTATAGGCTATACACAAAATGTGTATTATTTTTTAAGTTGGTTTTTTTGGTTATTTATTTATTTATTTGATTCATCACACACTATTCATTTAATCACCACTAAAAGCTACTGTTGATAACATTTAAAAAAAAAAAATTAGCTTTTGTTATATTTGTTTAAACATCCCTATATCCTGATAGTGGTGCATGAGACACATAATCATGTTCCGCTGGTGCTTCTGATGACATCTGCCAGAATCTACTAAACCTGAAAGAAAATAAAAAATTGCTGAAAAGTCTCTAAAGCAGCTGTCAATCATGTCAGGCACTGCTCATGAACTGCGGTCAAACTGTCAAACTAGGCAGCACTGATCAAATATGAATCAAGATTCTGTTACTGCATTGCCTATTTTTGTCTCCAGTGTAAAATGAAAACCTTTGTCTTCACAAACTTTTTCATTTTACAGCTAAACAGTACATTAAAATATGTCCCTGAGAACATTTGACGTTAGCACTAGGCAGTGAAGTCACAAAATCTTGATCCATATTTGATCAACACTGCCTTGACAGTTTGACCGCAGTTCACGAGCAGTGATTGACATGAGTGACAGCTGTGATGGAGACTCCTCAGCTCTGATTGGTTGTTTTCATTCAGCCGCAATTATTTCTCACATGCCATCAGAAGGCTTACAAGGAGGAACGTGATTTTTTCAGAGATTATCTTTCTCATGTACTGCTGTGTAGATATATTGACAGTTTAAGCAAATATCACAAATGTTCTAATTAATAAAGTTAGCAACTACAGCTTTAATACATCAAACTGAGCTCACTCCAGAAGTCAGTGCATATGATTTGAAATATGCGTGAAACCAAAACACTCTCACCAAATTATTCTTTGTTAATATTGTTTTATGTGTGGAAAATTGTCTGTGCATGTTTCCTGTGCATATACATTGTGAGTTTCGTCCATCACCTTAAAATCTTCGATGTAACAGTGTTTTTAGTTTTGCTTTTACTTAATTTGTGGTCCATATCTTATTTTGATTACCTTTATTGAGTGCATTTTTATCAGTGTGTGTAGACTATTTATTTGATGCATACATTGTTATTCTACTCAGCTCCACAACTGACTACAAAATGCTAAGACGCTGCCCAAGGTCTCTCATTAAAATGTTCACACCAAAAGTCACAGCAGCTCCTTTGACATGAAGAACAATATTCTGAGCTCCTGATGCCATCAGCAGTCATCTTAATGGTCTCCAATCATTGTCTCTCTCTGTGTATAGGAATTGACATTGCAATGCACAGAGAGAGCTGTGCTGTATTTATTGAATCACGCTGCCTCCGTGTTTAAATCAATACTTGGATTTATGAGCAAGTCTGCAACATATTTTTACCCTCACCTCCAGACTTGAGGGCACTTTAATTGGTGAAATCTATTCCTCTGATTAGACATAATTCACATTGGGCATTGTTTAATTCACTTATAATTAAAGAGCAGGGTAAAGAGACAGGGCTGTTTAATTAATTAACACTCGGATCCCTCACATGTAGATAAAATCAATCGCACATTTCTCCATTTATAATTCAGAGACAAAAGTGAAAAATCTGCTGCTTGTCCCTGAAGTGATAACATTTATCCAGACAAGACACAGTGTCTTAGACTGCAGCTCAGGGCTGGGGAGCATGTGTGAACATGACAAGTGAGATGATTGGATATCCGTCACATGCAGAGGCAGTCTACACATGTTAATTAAAGTTAAACACATTTGCATAATATAGCAATCTAGACATGTTATTAGTATGGAATAAAAGCAGAAATACAGCTGGATGGCTCAGATTGTGATTCCTGCTAGCACGCTTCGCCACTGGTGCTGCTTATCTTCAAGTTAGCAAAGACCAAGCTACAACATCTGGGGCTGAAAAATAAAGCTAATGTGGAACTGCAAAAAGTGCAGTTCCTCTAATGGCCACTTGAGGCTGGCTTCAAGAGCGAGTCAATCCCCCATAGACCCCCATGTTAAAATGCCAAACTTTATAGCAGAAACAGTTTCACAGCCTGGTACAAAAAGTTGTTTTTGTCTCTGTAGCTAACTGTAACATTCATGACAATTTTACCATTTAAATGTTATTTAGACTTAATGTTATGCATAATTAAGGATGTGACCACTTTGACTGACAGGTGGCTGTCCAGTAACAAGTTGCTACCATGACAACAACGTTGGTCAGGTAACATAACCATAGTTCACGCTATTTCAGTGTGTTTAAAGTTCATGAAAGTTCATGTTGCCCAAAAAAAAGTCTTCATTCAAAGCTTGATTGTACTAAATGACAAAGGAGTTGGATATCCAGTGTTCCTGGTAAGTACATTTTGTTTTAATAGTTTTGAGTCTGTTTTTGCCAGCGAAAAATTAGCATTAGCATTAGTGTTATAGCAGTTAACCATAGCTTTAAATTTACCATGCTGACCAAGCTAGCAGATGGCATTAAGGTTATTTTCCTCTCATCCAAATATCATCACTTCTGGCTCACAAAAATCCAAGATGATGATGACTAAAATGCCAAACTCAAGGCTTCAAGTCCAGAAACAGAGTGGCTACTTTTGTTATTTCATACAGTCTATAGCAAAGTCACAAAAGTAGCTGTCCGGTGTCTCCATCTGTCACGCAATCCTTGCCTTGCACATTACAGCCAGATAAGACTCAGTTCCCAGGAACAGTGCTGGACTTTTATGAGACTTTGGCGGCCACTGTCTGTATTGCAGGATCACGTGATGCATGTTAGCTCAAAAAGACTTTCTCCAATCATTACAAAAAGAAACGCTGTAAAAACATTTTTATGAGCCACACAAACTCCTTAAAATGGTCTTTACCACATTATAATCTGATCCAATAAAATGTAAGTCTTGAAATACTGTATCAGTGTTTTTCTCTGTGACCAGGGGTTTCGAGAAGCACATTTAAACAATCCTTTGCTATACCCTCATATCCCCCATACCGTAATATTATGCAGCACCACACGTCATTTAAGTAGCCACTGAAGGATCAAGGGAGCAGGATACGTAATGCACAGATCCCACAAATGCTATCTGATGATGACCCATCAAGAGCTCATTCGCCTGTCTGTCTGAGCATTGCAGTTACTTTGTACCACATCTAATATATATATGTCAATAAAGAGGTCTTGACTGATTGCAATATGTAATCCTCAAATGGGATTATCAGTGTCTTCACAATAAAGATAAAAACAAACTGTTAGTGCTACCTTAAAATGAACCAACAAATATTTTTTGCAAACATTTCGAGAGTCCAATTTGTACAGGCTGCAAGCCAGCTACTTTCATTCTGTTTCCCACACTGACAAAAGCTCTCGCCTTCTACCGCCTACTCCACTTTTGTATGCTACCAAACTAACGGCCAGTGATCAAAACGATAGTATTACTGCCTTAAAAAGTGTGACAAACTCACTTGAGCACTGTGTGACAAACTTTCAAGCGGTGCAGTTGTGACTGACTGTTGCATATTCCCCCTCGGGGCTTACCGTAGCTCTATGCACTCGCTGCTGAGATCGTTCAGTATTACAAACCTGTATACTCGACTCGACCTGACTTGACTTGGCTGCTGTTGATACCAGCTCTTATAAACACTCAATGCCCTCCACACTTCCAGTACACTCTGAACTACTACCTGTATGCAGAGGAATACAGGAGAGACCAGCTGGGCGCAGACCAGATTAGTTCATGTACCAAAGTCAGACAGATGACTCAATGCTTGTTAGCCTTTTAGCCCCTGGGTACTATTCCTGCAATCTGCAGAGTTCAGTGAGACTCTACTGCAGCTTGGTTGATAGTTAGACAACTTTTAGTGCTGTGGGTGTTAATAATAATATTGCATATTGATTTAAATTCTTTTGTCTGCAGGTCATTTGTCACTGAAACATAATTTGCTTCATTTACACTCTATACCTGCACATCCTCTTCCTCTCCAATACTTGAAAACATCCTCTTCCTCTCCAATACTTGAAAAAACCCTATGGATACTGACTGTATGAGCCCAAAACTGTGAAAACCCAAAGAAGGACCAATTTAGGAACTTAATGCGACTCTGTCTTGGAACACAGTATCCAGTTCTGAACACATTTATGGTTGTAGCAGTCCCTCAAGAGGATCCCACATTGCTTCCCTTGATTCATGTTTGTTGACATGTCTGCCAGCTCTGCCTACCTAATCTGCATATTGACATCTGATCACAAAGCAGGCACAATCATGATAATGACAATGATTATCGATGCCAGGTGTAAATGCAAAGGCCCCGTAATTAGACGTTATTATCCAGATAATGTATCCATACAGATTGCATGTTAATACCAGGTGAAAATGAGGTCTATTTGCGATCTGCCTCAGTGAACACAATCATAAGAAAAACATGCAAGCTTAACTGAGGGAAAAATGATCAGGGCATCAGCAGCAGCTCCAGAATCGCTTAGTTAGAGCAATCTCTGCTGATTTATATTTATGTGGTTTTAAAAATGTTCTGACAGCGCTCTGAGCACATTAAATGGGATTGTGCTTCGGAGGAGGGAATCAGAACAATATCATCATTGTCCCTGATCTCGGCACGCAAATAGCTCAGTTGTAAAAATGCTGATTTATATTTATGTGATTTTAAAAAGGTTCTGACAGTGTGCTGAAAACATAAGATGGAACTGTACTTCAGAGGACAGGGGAAGATATTTGCTATTGCCTTTGAAAATTGATTTCTTTTGCCTGTAAATAATTTAATATGAGATAAGCCTCTGGGTTTGAAGTTTGCCTCTGCCAGGTCTCGATATCCCCTCGGTGTGTTGAAAGGCTTGGTTTGCCCCAGTGCAGCAACAACACTTTTCCAGGCACCAATGATGACCACATTAAAATGCTCAGTGAGGTTTTAAAGTCTGGAGGAAAAAAATCCAAAATCAATCTTTAGATGATTAACTACCATTTTCAGTTGCAGTGAACTGAGTAATGTGCACCTGGGAAAATATTTTAAAATCCCTTTTCTCCATCTAAAAGAGGCCATTGTATAAAATTATCAAGGCAGCATGCAAAGCAACAATATTTATTGTGGCTTAGGTACTGTATGCCTTATTTTTCCTTTAATGCTGTTGCAAATTATGTTTGCTAAATAATGAATGAATAGAGGGAAATGCGATTTGCTCATAACCAGGTTCAGAGAATGAAGGGGTTAACAGCGTTTCCGAGCGCAGCTATTAGGTGGCCGTGACCTATTAATGATGTTAGTCAACGGAGCTGACTGTCCATGTTAAAGCAATACTCTTCATTACATCATCATTGCCACTCTAACTGATCACTGTCAAACACGGTCAAGCCTTTTTTCCCAAACACTGCATCTCCATTAGGACTGTGTAATGCTCCAGGGACTGCCTTCTCTAATCGCATGTATCACTGACACCAGCACATATTTGTCATGCAGAGTGCACCATAAGCCCAATGTTGAGGCATTATGCTGCTAGCTCTGGCATGCATTAGGATAACTGGTATTCCGTAAATATTAGTCTTGCAACACATTTTCAGCTTGAGCGACTCTGTTCATATTAAGAGGTGACAAACAGATGGGATGTGCGCGCTACAAAAAGAGGCAGGCTTAGGGCTGTCAAATCAATTCTGGGAGAAGTTGTAATGCTGCCTATGCTAAGCGATCCCTTAATTAAATACAAAGACCGATGCAGCTCCATCTCTTCTGCTTTGAGTATCTGAGGAAAAGAATCCACACTATTCAAAGGGCTCCTTATTATCACCAATAAGCAAGCTGTGTTGGATCATTCAAATCGAATTTCACTCAAGCAACAACCCGAAATTGCTATAGCAGGTGTTTGAGCATAAAAATTGCTTCTGATTTTTTCATTGTTAAAGTTGTATAATTTTATAACTTTGAAAACTCCAGTCCCAAGTAATAATAATAATAATAATAATAATAATAACTGTGTTTACTTTTCAAGCCAAACACAGAAAACATTTTTAAAGGAAGAGAAATAAAGTGCAATTACAAAATACAAAGTACCATACGAGCATCTGTAGCACAAAAGATGTTAAACCAACTTCAGACATGAAGACAGAAATCTATCAAAAAAAATCTCTATAAAAGGTATAAAAGCAAAACCAACAGATGGATGTACTAACATGACAAAACACTATTATGCAACAACAAAACAGCCATTAGTCATACAGGCGAATCAATAAAAATAGTTTTGTATCAGGGTTTAAAAACACAGACAGTGCCATTGAACTGCACACGAACTGTACTTGAATTGTTAGAGACTTCTTTAAGTAAACAAGTATTTTTAGACACAATGAGAAAGTCTTTGGCAATGAGACGCCATTGGGACATCATCATATTTCAATGGGGTAGAGATGTCGTGAGAAGTGTAGAATACCACCCGCTGGAGTCTAGACACTGCTGGTCATGGTGGTTGTGGTGGTGATGAATGAAGACAATCGTGAGGTCTGGATGGATGAGAGGAGGAGCGGGCTTCTGCTGAGCTCAGACCTGTGTGCTGGAAATGATAAACTGGAGGGGAATGGGGTGGAGGAGGGTTGCAACAATTAGCACTGAAATGACAGTGGACAGCAACAGAGAGGAGACCTGGACAGTAAAGATATCATTGGCTGATAGAGATCGTGGCACAATCTGGTTGGTTAAACTGAAAGAGAGAACGCTCATAATCAGCTGATAAGAGAAAGCAGTGAGACAGAGGGTTGGGGGGTGGCTTGAGGGAAGTGTATATTGTACATAAATCTGTTCAGTATGACCTCTAAAACTAAAACATGTTGAAAAAATAGACCTACGTTTGTGTCCATTGGGAAATATAGGCTCTGATTGTTAATGACGTCAGAAGGCCTAAAAGGTGACACAAGAAGAAAGGCTGTGTGAGATTTTGATTAATAGGAGCTTAAATTCCCACCACTTTTAAATAAAAATTGTGAAATCAGTTAATCATTTTTTAGAAGGTTTTTACATGTCCTTTCATATTGAATTGCCTTGTCTGTTTTATGTCTATTATATCTATTTTCATGTGAAGCACTCAGTGCTAATAATGCCTTTATTGTAAAGCACTTTGTGCTGCACTTCTTGTATAAAAGGTGCTTTATAAATTATGTTTTATTATTAGTAGTAGTAGTAGTAGTGGTATTACCTTTGAAAATCCCTCCACACTCTTGTTTGGAGTGACTTTTTTTGTACTTATTTCCTGTTGGAAGCGAACGGAAAAGGCATACTATTTCAAGACACAGTGGAATATAGTGGATTTTTTTAGCATGACCAAACCAAATGGTTTTTGGTTAATTGAGATAGCTCAATCAAGTTTAATTAAGTTCAACACGTTTCTCATTAAGATATAGTTACTTAAAACATGCTCTACGAAAACGATAAGCAAAACATTAAAGAGACAAATCATGGGCTATATGAACATTTGTTATAAATTTTAAACAGCATATTGTCACGTTCCATGCTTAGGGAACAGGACAAAAAGTTGGAGACCACACGTTGAATTACTTTTAACAAAGAAATGTATTAATTAACTTAGAAAAAATAGAATCAAAATCATTTGGAAGTGTTGCATGGATGTGTGTTTGCAAGTAAAGTGGGGGAAAATGTGTGTATGTCTGTGTATGTGTAAGAACCTGAGGATCAAAAAGTCACAAACCACTAAACAAAGAAAAGGAGGCCTCAAACAACCCCCACAGCATGTGCTGGAGGTCCAACCAGGAAGGAGTGCAGAGAGAGACTGCCTGCACAGAGCTGAGCCTTACAGACCAGAAAACTGCCAGGAAAGGTTTGGAGCTGCTTTTCAGATCCATAAAATATCTTGGACACAAGGGACTTTGACTGCGGAGTTATATCCATGGAGTTTTATACTGGCTTTGATGGAGCCGCAGACGAGCCCACGTAATGTTATGATGATCTGCCCCAGGGATGTCAGTGGCTTCAGCAAAGAGACAACTGGATGTCCGACATCATTCAGAAGGAAATATTAGAAACTTTGACCTATGCTGACCAGAGAGAAATTGTGTCTGAGGTGAGGGAGCGCTCCTCAACCCAATCATAATAATAATTGTTTGAATGGTATGTTTCTGTTTATGTAGCAGACGTTTCAACAATACTGTCGTTAACGTGGTTATGTTTAGGCACAAAAACCACTTGGTTATGGTTAAAAAAAACAATCTTGCTTTGGCTTAAATACGCTCTTCACACTGGTTTTGTCTTTTGTTTTGTCTGCAGTGGACTGCAGCTGCTAGCCATCTCACCTGAGCATGTCCTCATAAACACATATTTATGGCAGCACCCCCGAGCGAAAATATGTTCCTGCACTTATGCAGAGGTATGTCAGCACTTTAGGAATACCTGCAGAGAGTCCTCAGCCGTGGGCACAGATCCCGCCAACCTTTTACCCTCCCCCTGGTTCTCTGGTGGAGGAGCAGAGCACAGTATGTACTGTATGCAGACAAGTATGCAATAGGACAAAATTCAGGTATTGGAAGCGTTGTGATTTTTGAAGTTATTTCGCAGTCTGAGTATTATGACCAATCATGTTTGAGTGTCAGGCAAACAGTCCTTGTGGAAGGGCCATGGGCAGATTATGAGACAATGGGCCCCTGGGAACAGATATTCCAAGGGCTCCACCACCTCTCCCGCATAGAAGCAAGACACACATTTTGTTGTGGTTTTGCATTTCTTTGTAGTTGTTATGCATCTTTTTGTGAGGGGCTGTGTCACTTTATGGTCATTTTATGTCTTTTTTTGTTGTTGTGTTTCTCTTTGAGGTCATTTGAGTCTCTTCCTAGTTGGTATGTGCTAATTTGACATTTGACATTTTGAAAGTGAAGGCTAGGGAGGCTTCTGACACTTTAGGCCCCTGGGCCTGTGCCCAGTGGGCTCATTTAATAATCAATCCATGGGCAGTGTTGAATGCACTGGCAGAAAAGCAATCTCGAAACCCATCAGCCATTGTCTGATGACCGCTTAGCTTTATATTAGCTTTTTAAAAATGTATCTGTATTCATATACAGATATGCAGTTTATAGTGATTGGCTGAAATGACTGGTACACAGAAGAGGAATTCTTGGCCCGGATATCAGCGTGCTTCAGCGGATCTCCCAAGTGAATGCCCGCTGTCCGCTGCCCTCCAGTGTCCACGCACCCTTGGATTTGAAGCCTCCACCATGCTCTGTGGGCCCTGGCTCTCCTCTTACCCACTATGACTGCTTCTCCAGCTTCTGTAAAGTCTCCAGCCTGCACCAAGAGCCCTGGCTTGACTCTCAGCTGCCTCACTCTATCCCACAGCCTCTAAGCAGCCCTCAGCAAGCTCCACTGACCTAGGCTGTGCAGTGCTCCTCTGCAAGAGAACCAGAGGGAGGGCAGGAGGTCAGTTGGGTTTATGCCCATTTCCTTGGGCTTTAGTTTAGTTTCTTTGCACAATAATTAAGATACAAAATACATATATACAATGGAAAAGACAGTAATTACAGTGCAGGACTGGAAGGAGGGCAGAAAGCCTGAGTCAGAGTCTTCCAATATTTAAAAATAAAAAAAATACAAAATTACTCATCAAAAACAAAACAGGCAAACAACAAACAAAGGACAGCAGACCCTCTGTTGGCTTTCCTCCAGTGTCCACATAACCCTGGATGTGAAGCTGTGGACTTTGTCATTTTTTTCTGGGGATTTTGTGCTCCTACTTTCTAAATGTTTGTTTGCTTGGATTGGACGAACAATATTTCATGCTCTAGCCATCACGGCACAGTCGGGCTGGACCTGTCCCTCCAGACCATGTTTTCTTCCACTAACCATGATTGAGTCACGTAAGACAGTCTCCCTGATTGAACTTAAGCTAAGCTTCATTGCCCCAAAGCCAGAACAGCAAAACGTCCATCACCCAGAGAGACTTAAACCACTCGATCTGAGAAGCCTTTTGAAACAGGAAGGAGTAGAAAACTTTGCCAAAATAATCCACTGACAGGTCATGTAAAGTCAGGTATATAATTTTAAAGTAGATTCAGAAAGGAATTGGCAAGTATTGAAAAGAAGTTGAGCTGATATGGGAAAAAATGTCTTAGTCAGTATCCTGGCTGCAGAATTCTGCCTAAATTGGAAGCTGAGCTCCAGCTCCAGTGTTAAAGCAGGTAAACAAGGAGTTTCAAGGCTCAGGCAGAGGAATAAAAAACATGACTCATTTCTTCAGTACCGCTGGAGGACAAACGCTGATGTCGAAATATTCCTAAATCTGGTAAAACATGACGAAAAACAACTTTGCAAAAATAACCAAGTTCTTGGAAACTACTGATGTTAGGAATAAGGGTGCCAAGAGGCTTTTGTTTGTGTAGGAAGGTGGTCAGAGTCTATAATTCAGCCCTCTGGGGATCAACTGAAGAAAGTTTTAAGATTGTTGACATCAGGTATTAAAGTACATTAAAAGTTGTCCTGCAAAATCATTTATATGATTGAAGGGAAACTGGTCTAAAGTAAAATAAATAAATAAATAAAAGATTGTGTCATCTGCATACCTGCAAGTTTGCTAATGAAACACTATGATGGCGATGGTAAATGGAATGTTTAATGCTAGGATGAACAGAGAACAGATCAGTATTAAACCTATTTTTAACAGGAAGGTGCTATTATTATTTTATTTTTTTACATCAAATTGTTTGTATTTGTTCAGGAAATTAGTGTTTGTCAAATCAAGTCAGATCCAGAAGTCAGGCCCACAACTCAAAACTCAAAAAGTCAAAAAGATCAAAAAGTTACAAGAAAGACGTCTACAAAATGTTCTATCTGTTGTAAGAACAAACAAGCAAATGACTCTGAAGTAAACATTCACATGAGCCCACTCTTCATAATTAATAATGTAAGCAGGCCTGGCATTAAGTGGGGGGGATGCAAACTGCATCACAAATGCATCACTGGGGGTGGTTGAATTGATGTGGATAAGGGGCCCACACCTGTCCATAATTCCTCATGGCTTGCCTGCAAGTACATCATATAGGACTGAGCTCTGATCCTCTGCTCACTGAGCCCGGCAGGTTTTAATTGGAGGCTGTGAAAGCTCATGCACACCTTCAGTTTCCTGAAGTATAACATTTCTATAGGCACAAGAGGAGAATTCATGCACAATGTTCTTAACTTCCAACAAACTTAATTTTAGAATTACAACATATCTGTCCTTAAACCTTCATCAGATAAAGCAGAGGAATAAAGAACATTGCAGACAGATAGTCAACACCTCCTCAGCTGAGGCCAAACAGGCTGTCAGGCAATCAGTCCCACAGTCTGTGTGCATTAAGTTTATCAGAGGGCACCTCCCATCATCAAAGATGGACATTCCAAAATCTAAAATGGACAGCAACTACGTCAGTTTTTATACAAACATTAAATAATATATTTTAAGTTCAAATGAACTTATTCAAAATCATCTCTTTCATACACCATACATATATCTCCAAATATAAATTGCCATATTCAATCATATACAGTAAGACCTTTGGAGGACAAGGTCTGCAATATGAAGATCCAAAAAGCTTCGCGTCTTCAGTCACAGGTCATAGTCACAGCCTCAAAGCAGCATCTTTACCTTCTTCATATAATAAAATCATAAGGAAGAGATATTGCACACTCATGTTCATTGATGCGTTTTGTTAATTTTACCTACAGATAAACCACAGAGACAATGCAACATGTAAATCACATCAGTGTGAGAGCAGGTGATCACACTTTGATAGGGAACTGTTTGCCTGTGTGTGAATGACTAAACTGTGTAATTTCGGAGGTGCTGTTACATTGTGCATGGTTAACAAAGTGATAATTCCCATTAGAAATGTCTGGATGGGTTGTGCAGGTCTATTCTTATGTGTAAGATTTGCATGTACCAAGGATTTTCTAAAGTTGCAGTCGCCTTTAATAAAAACAAAAATGGGCAATCTTGAAAGACAGTAGAGAGCTCTGGATCTGACTTTGTGCCAGTGCTTATTTAAAAACTAACTTAATAACAATGTATGAGTTATTAATAACTCTCACATTATTAAGTCAGTTGGCAACATGAGAGAGAGTCCTTGGTACATGCAAATCTTACTCACAAGAATAGACCTGCACAACCCATTCAGACACTTCGCAGCCCTCTCCCTATAATGAGAATTACCACTCTGGTAACTGTGCACAATGTAACAACACCTCCAAAGTTGCACATCCACACACAGACCAACAGTTCCTTATCAAAATTCTGCTCTTCTGTTTGTGCCTTACATGTTGCATTGTCCCTGTGATTTAACATACGGGTAAATATACATAGCTAAAAACCATAAGAAAATTGAAGCAACGTATCAGTGAACATGAGAGTGCAATACTCTGGAGTAACCATTATTATCGTGCTGCTATGCACTTTAATGACACAAATCATGACACCTTTTCTTACAGTTCTCTGGTATATAGAAGGAAAAGGTAGTGATGGGCAAAGCAGTTCTTTAGATGTTACTGAATCACCAGAATCAGTTCATTAAAAAGATTCGTTCACCGGGAGGAGCCCTGACTGTCCAACTCACTGAATTGATACACGGCTGAGTTGCTGCTGTGTCTGCCCTGCACTGGTGAGTCTCATTACTGGCCAGCCTAACATTTTAAGTTTGTTTATCTGGAAACTAAATCTGTTAAAACAATGGGGAGGTGTGTGATTGTGTTCATGTGGCTTGACTCCTGGCTACATTAGCTACGTTAGCTTGGAGAAAACAGTTCCCACGAAAGTGTATCGCTGAGAAGAAATGATTTGAATCACTCAGAAATCGGGGTTACGTTGTTCACAGAGTGATTCGTTCAGTGAATGATTCGTTCAGCAGTCCCTCCCTACACCATGGCTGCCTTGCGACTCGCACGTGATTCATTGTTCGCATGGACTGAATCGGCAGTTCCACTACCGGCCTGCACGCCCACTGCTGAGCTCAACTTAACTGAGAAATGAACGAATCGGTTCCAGAAGTGATTCAGTTCAGTACGTTCACTCAACAGATTCGTGCTTTTGAACGATTCGTTCACAAACGACACAACACTAGGAAGTGGTGACCACGACCTATGACTGAAGTGTCGACTTTTCTGAGATCTTCACATTTCAAACATTGTCCCCCAAAGGTCTTAATGAGTTGTTACCTAATGTGAAAATCAGTTTTAAACAAGACCTGTCAAGACAGAGTCCCATATGTTGGTTTCTATATTTATACATTTATCCAATAATAATTAATTTTCTTCATTGCCAAAAAATTAAAGCCCATTTTTAATGATCCCTGCAAATTGCCTTCAGCATCCCCATTTGTGAGAGTCAGTGTATTTCTATAATTTTTTTTCTGAATAACTCCTACTATATATGTGTGTGTGTGTGTGTGTGTGTGTGTGTGTGTGTGTGTGTGTGTGTGTGTGTGTGTGTGTGTGTGTGTGTGTGTGTATGTGAGTGTGTGTGTGTGTGTGTGTGTGTGTGTGTGTGTGTGTGTGTGTGTGTACGTATATATATATATATATATATATACACACACACAAAAATGTAATTAGATAGATGGAATATAAACCCTGGGTTCTGGGTTCTGTGGTCAGGAATATAGAAACAAACAAATAAACTGACAAACAAAAAAAATATTTCCAAGAGTGTAACCTACTTGCAAAATGCCAGTGATGTCTCCTGAAGTTTATTTATGCTTCATTTTAGATTTAAAAAAAAAATTTTAGCATGTGGGTGTTCCAGCAAATTAGACATGTCCATGCTTCCAAATCCAAATTATGAGTGGTTGTAAAGCTGGTGGCAAGTTGGCTTTGTGACAGTGAAATAAAACACCACCACTTGAGATTCAGAGCTGTAAAAGTCATTTCATTTTCAACTGGTAGCAGTGTAAAGTGGTTGTAGATTAAATTGAATGGTCACATAAAACCAACTTTAACTTCTCATGGGTTTATTTCACTTCAGCAATGCTTGTCTTGTGTCATTCACATGGAAAACATTTAAAACATTTATTCAAAGTAGGACTAATTTAGCTAATGAAGAATTCAAATCAGAGTATACAGCCACATTTGCTGCTCCATGAGGCTCCATTTAATCATAGCTGTGCTAAATGCTAACATCAGCATGCTAACATGTTCACAACTTGCCAATTAGCATTAAACTCATAGGCTGATGGAAATGTCATGAGTTTTGCAGGTCAACTGTCATGGACTAATGCATTGGACAAACTGACATTTTGATGGGAACACTAGCAAAAATGTCAACCCGTGGTGTATGGAGCTTTTTTCTTCTTTTTTCAAGTGAGTGGTATATCAAAGCATTATTTATTTATTAATTTTGTATGTATTCTTGTGCTACGAATATGACTTTATCAGTTCAATCTGAAGGAAGTAATAATACCATTAAAATTAAAAAAAGCACACCGACTAGGGGGCGCTGTGCCATGTGGCTGCTATTATACTGTATGGCTATTATGGTAAAAAAATACGGGAGCATGTGTGTAAATTAACAGTCCCTTTATTCCAAAAGTCGTAAAAAAAAGCAAGGGAAGAACATTTAATAAAGCCCTGGAGGGTGGGAGTGGATGATCCCAGTTAAAGAGTACCCACCCGGACGGGACGCTCTAAAACTAAAGCGAGCACGCCCGCAAGGAGGTAGGGATCATTTTCTTGGTCAGCAATAAACCTGGCATTCTATTGGCTGGGGGATTTTGACAGGGTTAATCCAAGAGCAGGGCAGAAATCTGAGAGCAGAAATTCCATGAGCGCACAGCAGCTGGAGCAGGAAATCTGTGCAAGCAACATTGTATCTGGGTGCAAGCACACAGTTTGAGCAGAAAGAGTAGATCTAAGTGCAAGCAGAGGCTATTTGAGTGCAAGGGCAGGGTTTTGAAGGACAATATTACAAAATCGGAACGTGAAATAAATACATAATACTCTCAAATTGATACATGTATACCACTCTCTTGAATAGAGATAGGAAAAAAGCTCCATAACCGAAGTGGTGGACTGACTACCAGCTGACTGACCAACATTGCCATCTGTAGGGCCCCACCACCAGTGTAATGTAAACTGTTTTAAAAAGAGTTTCAGTTTGCAATAATTTGCAAGTGTCATGTGAAAACATTAAAACCCCAGGAGCAGTAATGTTACAGTAAACATTTCAGTTTTCATTTCATTTACACACAGTATATTTTCTCTCCATTGGTTCTTGTTTTTTTGTAACATTGCATTCAAATTCTGTATAAAATCATTTCTGGCACTGCTGTATGACTCAGTTTGCTCTGTGATTCAGATGTAACTGGATTTTTATTTAAGAACTGTGAAGGTTTTTCTTCAAACGATGTTCAAATTAGGCAGAGCAGACACAACAGTCAAAATACATTTAGGCTGGTATTAGGTTAAAAAAAACTGGACACTAAATTTACATGCACGTGACTGTGAATATGTTTTTCCATTTACAGTATACATCACATACTGTGTTGTTCCTGTGAGGATCTGCAGGGTGTGGATGGATGGATAGATACGTATTGATGGATGGATAGCTGTATAACTCACAACACTGCCTCTGATCGGTTTCCTGATACAGTTGCTTGGTGACGGATGGAAATCACATTGAAGGTTTCCACTCCTCAAACAAACACAAAGGTCCATGTAAGAGAGAAAATCATCAACTTTCATCTCGTTCTTTTCGTTTTCTAGCTTCCTCCCTACAGCCAGTCCAGTTTACCACCTCCGTCATATTCAGCTGAAATTCACCAGCAGATGTCCAACTGATAAATAAATATAAAACTGACTGGGAGGTGTGAAGGCCTGGTTTTGGTTCTGTCACTGCAGATGTATCTCATTCACTCACAGGGATCTGTTTTGGCAGAGGTGGTATGGTGCTTGTAGGGCTTTGGATAGGAGTTCTGAAGTCTCCGATGAGAGACGGCAGAGAGAAACAGAGAGAAGGAGGGCTCTTATCACTGTGCTGGCAATTAATCCTTGTGTGCTGCACTCCCACATATACATTACACTGCTCCTGTGTTGCACCCTCTAATTTACAGGCTGAGAGACAGCAGGTGTTCAGGACAAAGTAAACAGAGGGGAAGTTGGAGGGAGGGATCGTTCGACCTGCTCCAGTCTGCTATTATGTGGCTCCCCGCTGGACTGAAAACAAGAAGGCACCTCTCTTGGTATGCAAAACCTGTTTAGCTTTCCCTGTCTAAGTACTAGGCCAGGGCCCAAGGTCACACTTCCAGGGTAGGCTTTGCAAATGTTGTTCTACCCCCGAGGCGTCAGCCAGCGAGAAAATTAACAGACACTTTGTGTTTTTCAGTGTGTTCCTGTGGGAGAGATGGCTGACTGCCACACTGATCCTGTCTTGATCTCCTCAGCTGAACACTCCATTATTCAAAACAACAGTTTACCCTCTACCCAAAGTTATGTCGCAGTATAAATAACTTGTTTCTCAATTAAAGCTGTACGTGACGACTTGGCTCAATAATATCACCTTGGCTAACAAGTCCAAATTTGTTAATGCAGTCTGTTGCATTTGTCAGACAATAAACGAATGTGAGCTGCCTGGTGATTGCACATCATGGTGGATCAAGACACACGTGTCTTTTAAATATTTTTGTCCATTATAAACCAAAAAATATATATCTTCACTCTGAACTGTAAGCAGTGTTAAAATCCAGTCTACACCATAGATCAGAGTAAGCAATTCTGGAGGGTTTTAAAGAGGTACTGAAGCGTTTTATTATTGCACTTCCATTAGGTTAATGAACTCACAAAAGACACATTTTACAAGACTAAGGATAGAGATGAGATATTAACTAAGGTTTGCAGCCCTTTTTGGGCATTAAACAGTTTAATTGCATTTATCCTTGTTTATTAAATGACCACACTAATATTTTGCACTGGTAAAGTCTTGGAGGTGTTACTGCTAACACTTTTCAGATCATGCATTATGTATTTTAAGGTGTTCTAGTTTAGAGGCACACATTTTTGATTCATAAAAATAGCTGCTGAATGTGATTTATTGTTGCAGATTGACCTCTGCAGCAGAGGAAATTCCACCTGAATTTAAAACTGTGGTTCACTACTTTTATCCATTTGCAGTGGCAACCCCATGAGGAGGCACAGTGGGCCATGGCCAAGGACCCCCTGGTGAAAATAATTGAAGGCTGATTTAACTGTGCTTAAGAGGCTGTGACATGCTTTGTGGGCTAGTGTGAAGGTCCTAAGGCATCCATTGGTACCAACCATGTTGGCATAGGTCGTATAGGGAAAGGGGGGATAAATAATCCTGCAAATTAGGCTAAATGTTGGTAAGAGAATAATTAGCATGGCCATTTTCAATGGGGTCCCTTGAATTTTCTCTTCAAGGGATCTGAATGAAAATGGGTTCTATGGGAACACAGGAGTCTCCCATAAACTTGAGAAGGCTTGTTCTCAGTAAATGTTTTGTTCCTTACAATCAATGTTCTCCTTCAAATTAAAGCTGTATATTTGTCTCTTTAAGGGGAAAGGACAACCGGCTTATTTGAAGAACAATGAATCACTTAACATGTCTATAACACAGTAAAATAGGGCTATTGTGGTGTTAGTCTATGTGTTAGTTAGGCATTAGTAATATTAGCTGTAAAAAAGAAACCAAATTAGATCAGTATGCGATTCCATTACTCCATTACTTCCATTACTTAGACATAGTTTCCAACTAGTTTATATACTATGACAGCATAATTGATTCACAGAAATTCAGTTATGGCTTTTGGTTTTGATGTGCCACCCCAACATTTTCAGGAGCCCCATTCTGGCCACCCCTTATGAAATATTTCTGGGTGCACCACTGGCCATTTGGCAATACACCCGCAATGATAACATTCAATGGTTTTGCAAATATCTTGCCATACAACTATGTATTTGAACCATTTTAATTCTTACCTAGCCATGGCCACAGGTGATGAGTCAGGGGATCACAATAATTAGTAAAATTCATCCTGTGGAGACATGAGTATCTGAGCCAAAGTTCATGGTAATCGATCCAATAGTTGTTAAGACATTAAAAACTAAAAATGTCAGGTGACAATGTCGGCATGTGTCGCTAGATTAGAAGTAAGGGGATCACCAAAGTTAATTCATATCTGGGAACTATGAATGACAATCAATCCAATAGTTGTTATATGCCACTCTAAACCAAAAATGGCAACCTAATGTGCTAGAGGGAAGGTCAATAAATAATTCACCCTCTGTGGACCTTGAATATCTGTACAAATTTTATAGGAATCCTTCAAATATTTAGAGATATATTTTAGTGCAGATCTACAGACACTGCCACAGTGTGGCTTAAAACAAATAGTCTTAATTGACCACTGGTCCCTCCAGCTCCAAAACTGAACAAAAAAAACCTTCTACAACTCAATAGCGTCTTTTGTTAGACCCAGCTTGCCTGGTAAACAGCCATAATTTATAACATTTGCAACGCAGGCTGTCCATTAAAAATGTGGAGTCTCAAGCATAAGCCAAGATAAAACCAATGACAGCACAATGACAGAAGACATTTTACAGTTTGGATTCACAGTACTCGGCTTGATGATTAAATTGATCTTGATGTGTAAACTTAATGGAGTTCTCCTTTACTGCCTATAAAGCTTTACTGTAAGAAAAGTCTTCACATAGAGCATTAAAGTACATTTATGAATCCCCTTGACTGTGGTGGCTCAGTTGTAAGCAGTATAAGAGCACTGTAGTGGCGCTGCAGCCTCAGCAGCAGCAGCAGTATAATTAGCATACTGTCAGATGTCATCCAGTTGGTTTCCAGACGCGTATGTTGGAATGACCTTTAGCACTGTTTGAACTTTCTCTCACTTGTTAAATATACATACTACGTTGTCGCGTGCTGCTATTTCTTTAGACACACATTGGCTGACATTTGCCTGCAAGTCACTCAAATGTCCATTTGCCTTTTTTTTGCTTATTTATCTTATTCTGGGAAACATACCAGTCCTTGTTGGCATTTCCTTTCCAAGCTACAGTAGCAGTGTGTCCCCGCACAGAGAGTTTACTGTGTATCACAGTCATCTACTTTCGGACTTGTGCTTCAATTTGATTTATATTTACTTTGAATATTACGCATTTTAGCCACGCTAGAAGCATGGCCCTGTGGATAGCAAAGCTGGTCTGTCAGTCGGCCCACCACTATGATCCACACTGAAATATCTCAACAACTATTGGATGCATTGACATTCATTTTGGAACAGATGTTGCCCAGAGCATGTGTCTAATTGACTTTGGTGATCCTCTGAGGAAGCTTTCATTTATCTAGTGAAATAACTCAACATCTACAAGATGGATTGAAATGTGGTGCAGACATTCATGTCATGTTCAGGATGAATTGTAATGACTTTGATCATTGTCTAACTTTCATGTAGTGTCAGAACCTGGTCAAAATGTGTGACGTACTTTGGACCAAACACTTTCGAAATGAATGACAATCAGCCTGCCCTGTGCTTTGTAAGTAGCAGAGACATAAATTACAGGAGAGGGACATGGCCCCTGCTCTTTTTACAGTCTGAAAACTAATGTTATCTTACTATATAGTGGCGAAAACTCTGTGTGTGTGTGTGTGTGTGTGTGTGTGTGTGTGTGTGTGTGTGTGTGTGTGTGTGTGTGTGTGTGTGTGTGTGTGTGTGTGTGTGTGTGTCTGTCTGTCTGTCTGTCTGTCTGTTCCATGTTTTTCTCCTCACTGACTTGGTCAATCCATGTGAAATTTGGCACAGTGGTAGAGGGTCATGGGAGGAGACGAATGAAGCAATATTACATCAATTGGCCAAAGGGGGCGCTATAGCAACCGATTGAAATTGCAAACTTTGAATGTGTATGCCTCGTATGTCGTAGAGACATGAAACTTTGCACAGAGATGCCTCTCCTCATGAGGAACAAATTTGCCTCAAGAACTCATAACTTACGATTATATAGATTTTCCACCATTTTGATTTTTTCGGAAAAAAATACTTAAAATCGATCTCTTCCTAGGAAGTTTGACCGATCTGCATGAAACTCGGTGAACATAATCTAGGGACCAATATCTAAAGTTCCCTCTCAGCATAAGCTGGAAAACTTACTAAAACAGAGTTTCTATAAGGCAATGAATATTGTGGAGGGTGTGGCTCATCACATAAAGGTGTATAACATCTCAAGGGTTTCACCAATCACCACGCCACTTTGTAGGCATATGACCACACATAATCTGAGGGGACCCCTCCATTATTGACCCCATCAAACAAAATGGGGGCGCTATAGAGCTAATTTCTTATCTAGGCATGACTGCCATATCGATTTTTACTAAACTTGGTAGATATGTAGAACAGGACGCCTCAAGGTGACTAGAGAAATTTAACTCTAATTGGCAACTGGGTGGTGCTAAAATGCGACCAATCACTGTGGCTCCCCCTGTGGCCCAATGTTTGGGTTTTTTTTTCAAATTTTTGGTATGACTAAGTCATGGTATGGTATGCTGCACATAATCACGGAACCTCTCAGTGTGTCATTCTGTCAGTCAGTCATTCTGTCTGTCCCACGTTTTTCTACAAAAAACTGCACATAGGCATTGATGATTGGCATAGGTAGAAGGTGACAAAGCTACCAATGGACATGGACTAGTATTTAAAAACAAACAAATACAAAGCAGGAGATACCGCACACACCAGGACCACAACGCCGATACACCCTGCCCCCCTTCCAAATGTTAGCATGCCAACATGCTAAACCAAGATGGTGATATCTGCTGAACATGCCTTTGCATTGAGCGTGGCATCAGCATTGAGCTCAAAGCATCACTGTGGCTTAGAGCAGAGAGCTGTACAATCTGAAGCTCAGAGACAATTTTAGTGGCCAGTACTGGCTCCTCACAGGTGTACTGGTATTGGCGTATATGTTTTTCAATATTTTTTTTTTTTTACAGAATATTAAGTTTACAGTTCAACTGTGTTGGATATCCATATTTCAGGCATATTGCATATATAGATAGAAAGATATAAAGATATGGATAGAATGAGTATAGCTCAGTATATCAGTATCAGTGCTTTTTTACTCCTTAATATCGGTTTTGGCACCAGCCTGGGAAATCAGTCAGGCTCTACTTAAGCCCTATTCGCACGAGACTAGTATTAACAGGGACCTTGTGATTTAGGAATTACCCTTCCACCTGTGTTTCATGCAGCAGAATTGCAAAGGATAAGCAAAGTCTTTGTTTTACTTAATTTTACTGACATCATCCCCCAACGCAGCCTCAATAATTCCCGACCAGGAAAGAGGAAGAAAAGAGGCACAGACAAAAATCGTAAATATGTCCCTAAATCAACGAGATGCCAATTCGCAGGACTGACATTATCACATGATCTTTATGTTTGTTAAAATATGGTAGATTGTTTTGGCATTTGTTATGCTTTATTGTGATAGTGAGAAAAATATAAAAGGGGAAAGAGAGAGGAATAAGACTTAGCCTCAATGGTACGCACTTAACCAGAGAACTACTGGGGCACCCCCTGTGGGATTAAGATCACAGACGACCTCTGCAGTTTTTAGAAATTACTAGAGGTCCCCAGGTGATACTAGTCCCGTGCCAACAGAGCTCTGATCTTGTACTCAAGTTAAAATGTAGCCAAGCATCCACATTTTATTTCTGTTGAGTGTTTGACAAGAGATGTCAAATCATATCACATAATAAACTGCCAAGAATGCTTTCCGGACCAGCAGCTCTTCTTGTCCAGTCAACATTGGCCTCATTGTCATTTCCAGCCACTGATGTCGAGGCAGCTGACTGTCCAAAGACCTCCTCTGTAAGCCGTGGAAATAACAATGGCTGAATGGGAGCATGGGGTTGAACAAGACTGTGGGGGCTGTGGGTCAGAGCTGTGTAGTAAATACAAGGCTAGCAGAAAGTGCTGTGTGCTGCCAGCAGATGGTATGAATAGGTTTATAAATGCTTGAGTAGGCTGTCAAAATGATGTGATCTGGCATTTAACCATTTGTGATGTATGGGGGAAAAAATATGATGTGATAACCGAGGACAGTGCTATCTGTTCTGTGGCACTGAGCAGGAACAAATCTGATCTAAAAGTGTGGATTTGTTGGGAATAATGGCTTTCACAGCGCGCTCAGATAAAGCATCTCATTTTGTAGATGTCATATGTTGTGATCAGTGGAGACTTCTGTACGATATTTCCACCCAGAGATGCCTCTACAATATGAAACCCTGCCAGACTGCGCTCTCGGGGATCCGTTTGCTTCCTCTTAAGCAAACATTTGCATTCGCCACACTGGTAGTGTATCAAATCGCCCTCATGCACTTCTCTGCAAAAAATCTCTCAAGGTTGATGTTCGAGGTTGCAAAACGCTGCTTTGACCTCAGTCCACTTAAAATAAAGTTCAACTAGACCATCCATTTATGAAGTGAGCTGAGCACCCTTCTCTGCCTCCCATGCCTGGGATTTTATCAATTATCATCTCATAAGTGCTCGTGCAAACATGCCTCCACAATATAAATTGGAGCATTAGGGATATGAAAATTCATGTTTAATGATCTTCATACTTTATAAGACTACACTGTAATATTTTGTGCACTATGCAAATTAAGGAAACAATACTTTTCAAGTTCGTTTAAATGCAAGACTCAGTTAATGCATGCTGTATGACAGCAGAATATTAAACATTTGCTTACACAGGAGGGTGTTTTAAAGAGTGGAACATTAAATGTTGCAAAAAATGACAGCATTTCCATGTACCAGGGTGACCTTAAAACCTAGCCAAAAAAATGGTATAGTTCTGGTGTCCAAAACCTCAGCTCTTTTTTCCTTTGTCTGCGAGTTAATTGGATGTCAAGGCCTTTGGACAACAGATTTATGTTCCTTCAGGCTAAAGCTTCATCTGGAGCATGACTCTGGTTCTGTTAATGTGCAGCCTGAGCGCTGGCAGGGCCTCGTCTCATGTGTCACCACCTCCAGTCTCACCACGCTAAGCAGCTCTGCCTCCCCCGGTGCCATGAGCCCAAACATGTACTCAATCCATCCCACAGAGCAGCTGCACATTTTACTGGGCCGCTACTCTCTCCAATAGCCAGACTGAGACCTACAGTAGCTTCTGAGCTCTTATTCCCACTGAGATGCATTTAAATCAGGTATGTGACAGTTGTGCATATACGCATGCTATGAATATAAACGCAGAGAGTGAGGCTGCTGAGGAGTGGATGAAAAACAGAGCCATAGACAGAGATGAAATGTAACATAGAGGGCCGGCTTTTGGATATGCTGCTGGAGCTGTAACATCTGAGAAATGTCTGCTCGTGGCTCAACAGAAGCAGATAAATATAAATTGATTGGAAGTGAACTCCCACAGTGCAATGTGCCACAGTGTTTATAGACAGGAGGAGAAGCAGAGTGAAGTGCTGTGTGCCTGAGAGAAAAGCACAGTAACATACTCTCTGTAGTGAGGCACCATTCAGCAGTGTTTCGGATTGCTTCCTTCACAGGACAGATATGAAAGGCATGATGGTCTCTATTGGCCCTGACTTGTGTTTCAAATAATGAATAGCTTACAGTGATAGAAAGTGGCACCTCTTTGACAATGCACTGTAAAACGTTTACTGTAAAGTTAACTAGAAATCATTACAGCCTCTAGCAAACAGTGTGTAATTCTGCAGCGTATCCTCATACAATAGTTTGTATGATATCTAATAAACTATTGTATGAGGATACAATAGTTTATCATATAAACTATTGTATCCTCATACAATAGTTTGTATGATATCTAATAAATAAGTGTGTCAAAATGACATTACATACCTAAGCATAAGGTACTCACTTAATGTAAAGTTATGTAAGTTAGGTTTCGGCAGTTAAAGTTACTATAGTTAGATTTAGGAAAAGAAACTTCATATCTTTAGATCTGGGCAAGTAAAACTACATAGGTCAGGATTATGAAAAGAAACATGGTGACAACGTAAAGACAACCGTCCCAAATACGTGGGTTATACACAAACTTCTGGCTCATGGATATGAGGTAAATATACAAATTTTGGTACATAACTTTTCATAGGTTTAGCTACATACAAACAGTAGATGAATACTGCAATTTAAATTTTCGATATCATCACAGTTGGCTAATATAAGGGTTGAGCCCAATACTCTACCAGATACCGAAACAAGTATCTGGTATGGACAGTGCTGGGGTAACGCATTACAGTAATACATTACTTTTAAGCAGTAACAAAGTAGTAGTATATGAAGTATGATGTGTTACCAACAGAATTTTGGGTAACATTATTACATTTACCATTTATTGTTTTCATTTTTCATTTATCCACATTGAGTGTGTTTACATGGACAGTTTAATTCCCTTTCCCCTTCATTCCTATAAAGTGATCTTGACCTAATTTGGAATGAAAGTGACCAATGCAATTGAAAATTCAACCCGATATAAGGGGCTGGAATATTTCGTTTCTAATTCCGAATGAAAGAATTTCTCGCACTTGTATGTCACTCATTCCTCTTTAAATTCATTCCGGTCTTTCTGCGCATGCTCATTTCCGTGGCAACGGGTTGAGATGGAGCAGTCGGACTTGTTGCACTCACCGGTTTCCATTCACCAAAGCATGGTCTTCTATCTCCCTTCTATCTCCCTTCTCCTCCTCAACAGACGAAGCATTAGCAGAACGAGGTTGTTGTCGTACTGCTGCTTCAAGAATATAAGCAAAACAAGCCCGAAAAAGGCACTAAGAATGGCATCGTCAAGCATCTTGTTATCCAGAGCGAGGACTACAGTGTTTTCTTCCGGTAAACGTTAACACGTAACATCCGCTCCGCCCCCTATCCAATCAGAAACCTTCCCTGCCCCAAATCATGCGCAGACCCGAATAAAGGCAATTAAACGGATCTCCCGTGTAAACCCTCATTCGGAATGAATATTTCTCATGTAAACTACCTGGACAAAGTTTAATCCGAATGATTTCATTCAAATTTATTTCATTCTGAATGAGAAGCCATCATGTAACCGCACCCACTGTTCCACTTCTGCCAGTTCACCATCAGAAAAAAAACATCCCCTGAAGGCTGTTGTGATCCTGTGCATTATTATGTCCAATGTGTTTCCATTCACATGCCTACAACTAATCCCATCCTGTTTTTGCATCATAAGGCTGCTAGAAAGAAGCAGGTATAACGAACTGGCCTTTGTTTTTTCCTCATCCCAGTGATCGACACTTACTTACCTGTGTGATGTTAGTTTATATTGGGTGTTTCCATCCACATCCCCTACAACTGCAGAGCAACGTTCTCATGCATACCGGTAACTCTCTCTCCGGTGCTGCAATGCTGACCGGCACACCAGGAACCGCCAGGTGGGTCTTCAGCTCCTGTGTATTAATTTGCATTTGTCAAAGGGGTTTAATCACACACCACTCTGTTTGTTGTGATAACCTCAATATTTGTTTATTGTGTTTCATATCATAGGCCCACACTTAATTATCCATATCTCACAATTATCAGACTTTGATCCTTTGCCTGCACGTCCCTGTGTGCAAAGCTATTCATTCATTTTAAACGGTCCAGGCTATTTAATTGTTCCATATCATCACACTATTATTAATATAACCAGGTGATTTTAATACAAAGTGGTAAGCACTATATGTGAATGCATGATTGGGTCAGACCTGCGCAGCACTGGATTTAAAATGAACTGTAATAAACTGGAGCCTCTGTGCTTTGATTACCTGCTGCAACACAACGTGACCCTCATCTATTTGAAATAAACATTAGTTCTTCTGAGCTCATTTTGGTGAAAGTAATGCAAAGGTAATGTAATAAGTAACTTATTACTCTACACAGAGATTACTATTGTAAAGTAATTTATTACTTTTAAATGAAGGTAACTAAAAGAGATTACATTTTGGGAGTAACTTGCCCAACACTGGGTATGGATAACTTATTTTTTACAAGTACATGTATCATTTGAGTATAATGTGTCACTATCCACACTTGTGGTGAAGGAAAATACTCATTTGGGGATCTGTGCTCAGTCTCTTACTCTTGTGATCAAAAATTAATCTAGATTCCTAATAAATAACAAATATTATTAAAATAATGACTTCCGGTTAGAGATCACCAACTTCTGTTTTGAAATTATCCATTCCAAGTATGGATACGGATATGGGTAATAGAGTTGATTAAACAGATATAGATACTGGTGTTCTTGCTCATCCCAAATAAATATCACACAAACAGCTTTTCTTCCAGCTGCTTTTAAGATGGGCAGCGGCAAACACCACTGCAATTGTCCACAAAGGTCAACATAGTCAAGTCAAAAATTCCTCATGATGGCTTCTACAAGAAATAATCAGCTAATGGCCCTTACTCATCTCCCAGAACTTTTTCTTGTACAAAGTTTTTGCAGTCAAATAATGTGACCATTAAAGTGATTTTCATTTTTAAAATGCTAAGAGGACGATGGAGTTTATACAGTGAAATCATTGGGAACAAAGCAGCTTTGCTCAAGATGAGTCTGGCACCATCAAAGCTGTCTACATTTTTATTTTCAGCACAAGTCCAAATATTGTTTCCTCTGGTGCTTCAAGTGGATTATTAAGATTTTTTTATTTGGAAGTTTTCAGTTTTTTTGCAGTAGTGGCATTAAAGCATGGAGCATATCTAATCACTCAAGTAAATAAAAAAGATAGTAGGTCTAAAATAAAAACACAATTTATTGAACTTGGCATATGAATTACTTTGGATCCAGAAATAACAGTGCCAAGTAAAAATATGTCTGTTTTTACGCATGGACAGGAATTTTAATGTCTGCCAGGTTTGCCACTGGCAGTGCATTTAGATATAGACCTATATATTTGGGATGTTTGATTACTGTCTTTTGGGACTTCCCAGAAACTCATTTAAAATGAGATTTAAAAATACCAAAATACATAACATAAAAATGGAAATGTTCTCATTTCTCCCTTGTGCTATTTGGCCATTTACAAAGTTACATTCTGCTGTAGAATGAGGAACTAAACTAATACAAGGGTGGAGAATTGAGTTTAGTTTGTTGTACAGCATTAAAAAAGACATTTGGAAAATTTAACAGCAACATCTCTTTCCAGAAACGGTGCAATTGTTAATGTGGACAATCCACATCCACAAAATATGATGTGTCCAGTTTTTACTGGAACTTCTTTCTAGTGAAGAAAGAATCCCAATAAAAATTTCAACAGTGTGGTTAGTGGAAACCTCTCAATTCATACCTAACCCCACCTAACCTTAATGGACAAGAGACACTTTACCTCACTTCACAAGTTGTTAGTTAAACAGCAGAAACTGACCTTTGCATTACCTAAAGAAATTGTGAGAGATTTTGGGAAAAGCCCTATCTTGTTGAGAGTTAGATGAGGAGCAGTAAGTTAGTTTAGGTCAGAATACAACATGTTACAATAATGAGCCTTAGAGGCGCTGCTGGAAAGAACGAGTTACCACAGACATATATTGACAACACACTCTTCCTTTCAGTTTGTCAAATACTGATGCATCGTCAGTCACATGATGCTGTATGTACCCCTCAAGCGTTAGTTTTGCACTATCAGGGGCGATGTGTTTTCAAAATAAACTTTCATTTTCAGTTTTACAATCATTTTACAATTTCTCCTGTTGAAATGCATAGTCTCTTTTCAAAATAAAAAGAACGTAGCTAAAAAACTGTGATGTTTGGTTTACTTCCTTTGGTTTAGGGAACAGAAGTACATGGTAGGTTTAGGTTTGACTTAAAACTATCCTAATGCAGCCTTATGTGACATACATCGCTGGCGTGTGCTACACACACTAGCACACTAAATAAATCGATCAACTTTTGTTTTCAAGCTGGACACAAACAGCAGTCTCTTGGGTGAAAGTACTGAGTTTGTTTGACCCATCTACCTGATGAGATCTCGTAATGGTAATGACAGTGAAGAATAATCCACCCTGTGATTCAGACCCACTCCAAAAAGTAACGGATTCTTTCTTGGCCCATGTTAAAGCCTTCCACCAAGTTTCATGACAATTGGGCCAGCGGTTTTTCTGTTATCTTGGTATCAAACAAACAAACTGAACCAATAACATAACCTCCTTTGCAGAGGTAATGAAATTAACAGCACTTGCATACAGATAAGAGAAAAAAACAAGTAATGATTTTATGTTAATCACAGGTTGCAGCGTGGATATGTGAATAGCTGTCAGAGGTCACTGCTGATTGGTTTGCGTTCTCATAACTTATTCTCCATGACACAAAAATGGTAGAAATAGCACTCCCTAACCCTAATTAACTCCTGGTGTAAATGATGAATAAAATTAATCATGATGCATGAGACTAAAGTAAAATCTTCTACACATGGATACCAACTCCTGTTTAAACAGGAGGTTTTATTTTGCTCCACTGATGACTTAGATCGAAAACACAGACTGTTTTAAATAGTTGTTATGCTTCATTGTGTTGCACACATGGCAAGAGTGCCTAGTGTCCCCCTTTATTCACTACGAAAGTCTTTCCAATTAGATTTCAAATGCCACTGCAACTCTTGTCTCCCCAGGCATTATGTGAATAGAAGTCTCCCAGGGCTGCACATATTATATCTCATTACTGACAGCGCAGGTCACCTGGGACTCCAATCAGAAAATCTGAACACTTAAGCAATTGGCTTTTCTCTAACTGCCTTGCAGAGATTGATTGGGTTTGGGCTCCCCGAGCACCACTTTAATGTCAAACACATAATGCATCGGACAGAGTTTAGGTAGAAAACATTCAATCTTTTCATATTATTCAGCTAATGATATTTTTACCCGAGTAGGATGCAAATTGCATTTTCTTTTTTTCCCATTTGTATTCTTGAATGGTTTTAAAATAACTATCAACAGCACAGCACAGAGCACCAGATGGTTTCCTAATTTGGATAATCTTATCATATGTGGATAGGCTAGATCTCAGTACCAGCAGTGTAGAGTGTGACCAGAGCCATCAATAAAAAAAAATGGAGGAACATGGGTTGAGAAGTTAATGATCTGAAAATGAGGAACCTTAAAAACCCAACTGGAGCTTAATACATCGGATTAGTTATCTGATTAGAATTTAAAAGGCCATTCAATATTCCTTAATGGGATGGAGTTTTTAAGGGTGGCCAAAACATTGCCTTCCCAGTTGGTGCCATAAATGGTAATAGTTAGAAAGAGTACAAAAGGCTGGCAGAGGGCAGACTGGTTGGCTGTGTTTGCCCAAGCCGGCTGTGAAAACTGAAGCTGGCTTACCTCCGTTACACACTGCTCTATTTCTGTCTCTGCCTCTCTTGTTTCTCTGAGATAGATCGCACCAAACTCTATGCTCAAAACGGTCATTTTAATGCGTCATGAATCCAGGGTGAGATCTTGGTTGAATTAGTTGAATTTGGTTTTCACTTCAGCATACATCTGTGTATGGGGATGTATGCTTATAGGTCTTTGATTTGGGAGGAGTGGTGTTCCCTTGTGTGTCTCATTTGAATGCTCTTTCAAGGTAAAACTATCCAAAATCTCATTATAACAACAATGATTGCAGAAAAGTCTGAAAGATAAAACAATTTGTGCAGATGAAATCTTTTCTTCAATTCCCTGTCTTGTTAATCATCTTAAAGATTCATCTTCTGCCCCCCTGAGAAATCACAAGATTGGCATGACTGCTGTCTTTATTCTCATTTACATGTTTTCCTAATGTTTTTTGGTCCCTTTTCTTACTCCAACAAAAGACACTGTGATGAAATATGACCTTGGCTGAGATGTAAAGCAGAGTGACACTCTCCGCCCGGTTAGTATTTTTTCACAGTTATACCTCAGCCAATTATCACAGACAAGCTATAGAACGCTTTCACACCTACAGTAAGGTGTTTGGTGCAGTTGAAATTAACTCTGCAGCATTAGCCTGTTTTCTTCAGTTTGTTTACGCTACAGCCAAAAGCTGGCCATTACGAATGGATTTAATTTTCAATAGTGACTTATAATGGCTGGCTCATTAGATAGTGGCGTCACATCAGAAAGCGCTTCCATGTGTCGTTCTAGAAGGCGAAGACAAATGACGTATTTGTCATAAATTTGAATGTAAAGTTGCTACTCACTCTGTAATATTACTGTACAAGACACCTCTTGTTCAGTTGCAGTCTCAGCTAATAATCCTCATAATCAGTTATTTTTGGGAGATAAAGATGAACAATACACACATAAGAAGTAATAGAATGCAGCATGCCTTTCTGCCAAAATATGGCTTCCCTCCATGTCATGCTGATGATGCAGGATGACAGTGAGTCTGTCACGAATGACTTACCTGTCAGTCCTTATGGCTTCTTGGTTGGTTTGTAGCTACTAACTTATTCTGAACACAAAGGGAACCATAACTGAAAAACCCCAGCGGATCATTCCTTTCAGTGCATCCTTCCATTTGTGGTAATTCAACACATTTTTAGATTAGTGTGAGTATTTCAGGTAATGTAGCACAATGCTGACTCATTGTTGCTATGGATGCCTGGATGCACCTTGTCCTGTTATTAAGAATGATGGTGAACCTGCCAAGTCAACCAGCCAGTGCCTACAACTGCAACATATTCTCACTCCGACCTAGTCACATAATGACGCTGTAGTCATGGACTTTCCACGTTCACATACAACGTGCAAGGTACCCTAGGTGCGTTGGTTGTTGATGTTCTTGGACACCGTGTCAAGTTCTCTTCTTTCAATATACACTTCCATTTTCACAGGAAAAGTAACAGTAACATACAGTCTCTTTCAAGATAAACACACTACTTCAGTACAACACAGCAAATTGATGTTTTTTTCCTTCAGCAACAAGCACACACGGTTGGGTTTAGGCAGTGCTTAATTTGTAAAATTAGAAGTAGGGGAACACTTTGGGCCCCTGAGAGAGCAGTGTTCCCTCACTCCCAAAAGTGGGGGAACACTTTTTTAAGTGGCACCTGAGCCGCCTCACTGCGCAACTCCGAATGGAATGGTTGTGACATCTAGTGTTGTCACGGTACCAAAATTGGGACCCGCGGTACGATACCAGTGAAAGTATCACGGTTCTGAGTAGTATCACGATACCACAGTGAAAATGAGGCAGATGTGCCTTTTGTCATTTATAAAACAATAAATTGGGGCGCTGGTGTCGCCGCAGCGGGCTGGGTTCGACTCCGACCTGTGACCCTTTGCTGCATGTCACTCCCCCTCTCTCTCCCACCTTCACACTTGTCTGTCCTATACATTAAAGGCTAAAAAGACCCCAAAAAAATCTTTAAATAAAAATATAAATCACTTTTCTATAATACATCAATGATATTTCAATGGAATAAATTACTTATTGACTTATTCATACTTCAAAAACAGCACCAATAAGTGATTAACATAGGGGGGATTGAAATAAAATAAATAAAATAAGAATCAACCAGCCACCCTTCTCCCCTTCATAAGTAAAGAACAGTCCCTAAGTGGGAGGGACAGCGGCTTTCCGTGCCTCCAAAAAATATGCCCTATTCATTCGGTGTTTACCCAACACGCTCAATACATGGACATGCAATGACAAACTGTCATTAACTTATAACGTTATAAAAAACGATGAAAATATGGACTTACCCTTATTTAAAATGCCCTGTTGAAGTGAAAAAGCAAGTACTGACGGGAACAGCGAGTGGAGTCGATGTTTAACCGGCGCGGAGAGAGCAGGAGAAATGCGCTGCCTGTGTGGACAGTCAAGCACCTGCGAGTACACTCGCAGGACTTCTGTGGCACTAACACGCTCGGTGTGTCCTTGGCGTTAATTATAACAGCAAACTTATTGAAAAATGTCGGGTTTAAATCGGGCTCGGGCCGTTAATTACAATTATTTGGACGGGCCAGTCCGGTCCCAGACATAATGTGCTCGGCCCAGGTCGGGCTGATTTTTTTGGGCCCGATCTTAGCTCTACCTCAAATGGCCACTTAAGGCTAGCTTTAAAAATTAGTCAATTTCCGTAGATGCTCATGTTAAACGTTTCAAAAAACAGTTTTTTGGGGTTTTTTTGCAAATTTCCTTTTTCATGACAACTGTGTGCTTCAATGTCTCATCAAGCTCTTAGATCAAGTTTTTTCATTGTTCACATTATTTAGATTCATTTTCTGATTTATTGTAACTCATCTCTCATTTCAGATCCCCACTTCCTGCCCTTGTGTGTTTTCTACGTCTCAAACTGTCTGCCCCGCCCTGATTTGTTTCACCTGTGTCCAATTATCTCTGCCTCCCCTGTGTATTTAGCCTGTGCTTCCTACTCCCTGTGTTCATCTTTATACCAAGTGTCAAGCGTTCCAGCATTCCCCTGTTGTTAGTATTTCTGGCCATTTAGATCCATGCTCATGTTTTTTTGACCTCACCTTTTTGTCTTGCCCTTCTTGGACTGGTTTCCTGTTCTGACAGCTTGCCTGTGTACCGAACCATTTGTGAACGTAAAGACCTCTGTTTTTCAACTGAACTGTTTTTGAGTCGTGCAATTGAGCCTTCATCTTTGTTTTTTGTTTTTTTAATAAAACTTACCCATTAGGGGTTAAATATTATAAGGCTTAAGGTTATATATAATTATGGGCATGACTGTTTTGAGTGACTGGTGGGTGCCATCCGCTGACAAGTCGGTGCATTGCAACAAAGTTGGTTAGGTAACGTAACGATGGTGTAACCCCAGATTTACAGGGATAGCCTAAGCTGTCGCAATTTCAGTGTGTTTTCAGCTCATGAAGTTTGATTATTATGTTTTGGTTGCCTGTAAGGAGCTGGATGTTCTGTTTTTCCAGTAAGTACATTTTGTTTCGAAGTTGTTTTAAGCCTGTTTTTCGCTAGCAAATCCCAGCATTAGCATTATCACACTTAACCCTGGTTGTAAATACACTGTGCTAACCAAACTAGCATTAGTGTTAGCCTACCTCCGCCCACTTGTCCAATAAGTAACTTCTAACTAACACAAAATGCCAAAACCCTGCCAAAAACAGAAGTCCACATACCAGTGAGTGAATCACAGTGGCTACATCCATTATTTCATACAGTCTATGCCTGTTTGACGACTGCCAGTGCATCAGGAACAACTACTGAGATTTCCAAGGCCGTGTCATAAATCAGGTTTGAAAGGTTGAAATATTTTTTAACTAGAAGGGCACTTGGAGAGTGCAGACCTCCTCCAAGGCCAATAGTCCCGTCATCTATGATATGCAACTCTGCCATCACAACTACTATATATTCGGATATATTTCCAAAACTTTTAGAATTATGTCAAACAAGTTATCCATAATGACTGCTATCTGTATAAAGTTTGAGTTACTACATGTGTGGGCGATCCTTGAGGATTGTGATATGGACTCAACTTATTCCTAAAATTGGCTGTTTTGTCACTTTTGAACTGTACAATCATCTGCTGGATTTTAAGATGCAGGGCAATTTATTCCTCCAAGGCCAAATGTCCTATCTTGCAATGTTAAGGAGAGAATAAAAAAAATGTGTGTATCTGCCCCATGATTCAAATCCACTTCAAAAATTAATGGGCTCTTCCTTGGCCTATGCTACACCCCTCCACCAAGTTTCATGAAAATAGGGCCAGTAGTTTTTCTGTAATCCTGCTGACAAACAAACTGAACTGAAAACATAACCTCCTTGAGCGAAGTTATAATAAGTGCAAAAACAATAACAGTTGTACTAATCCTTCAATGATCTCACAAGGTCTTACCCGGTTTACAGGAGGAAAATGACTGCTTGGCTCTCCTTGAATTTCAGGGAAAATTCTGTTTTATTGCCCAAAATCTGAAGGGTTTTTTTTTGTACTTCTTTTCACTTTCTCCTTTGCTTTCCTGAAAATATTTTCTTTTTAGCAGCAAAGTGGGGAGGGAAAGAGTGAAAGTGTAGTGGCAGAGCCCATAATGTAGCTGTAGCTGGGTATTTTCTGACATCCAGCACTGACTAGCATGCAGCCTAGCTCAGTGGTGGTTTGCTTAAAATAGAAAGCTCTTCTTAAAAATATAGCTACAGGGGCCTTAAAGGAACTGCAGTCGCTATCTTGCTGTGCACACTTACTCCAGAGGCAGGTCTGTCTAGGGAGGACAAAATGCTTTTGGGTTCCGTAGAAGCAACTGCCAAAAATGTTGCATTATTTCTCATTGGTTAGCCGAGCCCATGTACCTGTCAGGCAGCATGTGGCCACTAAACTTTTATACGCTTATGAAGATTTCACCGGGCATATCTCTAAAGTGTATTTTATGCGGAGAGGGACATTAATTTTGCCACTTTCAAACAACATCTTACAAGAAATCTATTTTTAAAATTCCACTTCTTTTCTATTTCATGCATTATGGATGCATATGTCTCAGAGATGAATCCTCTGTTTATGCAGTGGTCATGTTGTGAATTTCGGCATCAAAGAGGCCTTTATTTTCTCCCCAAATTCCAAGGTTGCTGCCCCGGTATGTGACCCACATTCTAAATACTTCAAACAATAATCTCTTATGTTGAAGCTGGGATACATACTCAGAGCTTTGCACTAGGGAATAAACAAAAACTATAGCTGTTTCTGAAGCCTTGCCACCACTAAGTATTATTGGTTAAAGCAGGGACCAAATGCTAGCTTTCTAATACAGGAGAGATTTACTCACCCTCTCATTGTCTATGTCTCTCTCCTGCTGTGTTGCTGCCGATAATTAGTGCAGCGTGGACATTATGCAGACACCCATACAGGAGGTGAAGATGAGACCACTTCAGTCTCATTAAATATGTATATTTGCCTTTAATTAGGAGGTATTTGTTTGCAAGTACAACATCCTCCCTTGCTCTGATTTTACAGTGCACCTGCTTTCAGTGGTTGTATGGAGAGCTGCTGACTGGGTTGAAGCAAATAGACTGTCAACACTCCTCACAGGGACCCTCCATTAGGCTGTCTCTTTCAGCAGCGCACACCCCCGAGGCTATGAAGCATTTTGCTCTCTTACTGCCGCACACTTCCTCTCCTTCTTTGTCCATCTAAAGAAACGGCCCCTTCACCTTCTGCAGCTCTGTCTCTGTCTTTTTATTGCTCTAGCTTTCCGTTTTTTTCCAGGAACTATATTTCCAGCCTGTCTTTTTATGATGTCAATAAACCAGAATGTGTTAGAGTAGCAGCAGAGCTGGTACTGTCGACCAAATATGATTATTATTGTACCATCGACCAAATGCAATTATGATTATTGTTCAGTGCATGCTGGGAAAGACAAAATAAATGAAAGAAAGTAGAGCTGCCATGTGACTTAAAGCAGTGGCTCTTAACCTTGAGGTCAGGACCTCAGGACTGAACAGAAAAAGCATTATTCTGACATACGAAATTGTGTTTTTACTTTTCACACTTTTACTTCTGAATTACTGGATATTTTCCCTCTTCAGCCTTCCTCCCCAAATTATTTACATAAATCAAGAAAAATAAATAAAGAACTAAATATTAGTGAAGCATGGATTATATTCACTGGCAGCATTTTTTTCCAGCCTAGGACAGGCTATATTCTAATACTGCATGGTGGGCATACAAGGCATATTTATATCCAGATGTCGTCTGTGGCATCCTTATTAGCTGCGTTTTGCTGCATTTTCATTCTGTGCACTACCTTAGATAACTCTTCGCTCTTACGTGTTTTGTCTGGAACAGAAAATCATTATTGTACATGCTTTCAACAATAATAGGTTTTTTCCCGCCACGTCCATGTAGTGCTTAAGCTGTACACCCTTTTACAGCAACATGTGGATGGACCCATGTGCTGTTAAGTTCTGTTCCACTTGGGAAAAGGCACCGCGCAAGCTTGGGTAACTAACCTCCACTTTCTTTCTAACTCGTTCTCACCCCCTGGTCATCAAATACCGACACTCCCTTGCACCCCTCAGTGTATATTGACACCAAAGGCACCCTTTAGTGTCTTTATGAGACTCACTAGGCTTTCAGCTTATTCCAATTAAAACCCATATGTGGCAGCCGTTGACACTGAAAGGAAATGATCTAGTATAAAGAGTAAAAAAATATACAAAAGGTGGGAGGTGGATGGGTCAAACAACACGGGACTTTCATCCAGGAGACCACTAGTTTGTTTGTGAAAACAAAAGTCTACATTGTTTTAAATGGCGTTACATAATTCATGTACAATTGTTGTGCACTTGATACAGTCAGGTGAGGTATTGACATGACGTTACATTTTTACTGTGTAACTTATTTTATCCCAAAACATGATCTTTTTTCTAAACGTTTAACAAAGTTAAACTAAAGGGTGCCCATCGTGTCTCTATGAGATGCTGAGGGGCATGACAAAGCCTCGACATGTGATGACCTGGGAGTCTGTATGTTATCTTAAAAACTGAATCACAATGTTGTATAGAGTCATGTAAGCAGTACCACAGACAGCTGCAATAACAGTTGAAAATGTCTTTCCATCTGATTAACTGCCTAAGGAATCTTTAGTGCCTACCCACATGGTTAACCAATCAAATTACAATACCAATATTGTGAGTACTTGGAGCCAAAAATGTACAATCCCTGGATAGCACTAATGTAGGAGGTACTCTCACTTCAAAGAAATTAATAAAACTAAAATGAGTTTGGTGTGACTTTAAGGGATCACAAATGTTTTGACCATGGTCGAATTTATGATGCAGATGTTGTTTTCTGTCAGTGTGTGCATGTCTGGTGCATGGATATGCAAATAGGTGTGACCTGGGTTGAGGTAGCCATTTGTGGACCCAGCTACCGGCTGCTGTAGATGATTGGTTGTCGGGCAGTACTGAAGGAGACAAGATGGCGGTGGCAGATTGTATCCTATAGTCTGATCTGCTGAAGGTAGCAGGGTTGGGCTGCTGCTTTTGTCAACTTTGTTTTCTCCTGTTTTATTTAGTTAGGGATATTAGTGAATGTATTTTGGCTTCTCATCTTATATTTGGTTGTTTAAGTCAGAGGTATTTTCGTTTGTTGTTTGGCTTTGGCTCACTCTCAAGTCAAAATAATACACCAATATGTCCATGTATAAATGCAAATCAATCTGAATGTTTGCAAAGTGAATTAGTTTTCCTTGCGGCTGCTTGGGACTTGGGGAAGATGGGGGCTTAGTTCATATTATGTTTCAGTCACCCACTGTCTTATAGGACATAATTAATGCCACAGAAGTGGGATTGACAGTCCTGTAAACGGGACCCAAAAATGATTGTGCAAGTGTAGGAGTGGGTAATGCATTTGCATGATCTGGAACCTGTTTCGACCATTAAATTACGGTGTGTGGATGTTAATTAATGCAAGTATTTTCTTTAAATTCACAGTGAATTGTGATTATACTGATGTAAATGCAAATGAGAAAATAGTAGTGTTGGATAACCTTAAAGGGAGGTCGAGGTAGATCTAAACGTCCCAGGACTCAAATCTTTAAGGTCATTAGAGAGCTTTTGTGCTGTTGACTGGTTATAAATCACATTTAAAGCCTCTACAAAAATCCAGTATCAATAATGAAGGTCCAGGTTTAAAGCACCTTCATCTTGGCTGTTAATCAATATCTTTATGCCCAGCGCCTGGCGACACACTGCACAGCAATTGTTTCGGACTTGTATCAGCTATATCAAATGGGCAGTCAGCAAAGCTCACACAGGCTTTCAACAACAACAAAAAGCACAACTAACAAATGCACCACTTGAAGCCTGAACAACTCAAAGCTTAAAATAGAAGACTTTTCTGCTGGGCTACCTTACATTTGTCTGCCTTTAACTTGCAAGCACTTGGCTGGTTATAGAGCCGAAGGCAACAGCCAGCTTAATCCTGCCCACTTCTGGGGTAAAAGAAATAAATCAGATGATGAATAAATCACACAGAACAAAACATACTAGTAGAGCAGGGACGCTATGCTACCAAAAAGGTTTTTTCTTTCGAGTAGTCTCTTGGTAGTGATGCCAATTCAAACAAATGGCCCCAGCAAATTGCTGCATGGTGTCTATTTATAATATGAAAGGTATTTTTTTCTGGTACTAAAGTATAATTTGTTCTGAAACTCTTATGGCTAACCCGAAAACAAGGTAACTGAAAGGACAGTAAAGTCAGAGATCTGTATTTTCATGCCTTAAAGCTGTGTACCAGGAGCTTTTGTGTGATCGGTTCGGGAATTTCAAGGATTCTTTTTGATTACCCAACTGCAGGTCCGAGAGGAAGCGATCAGAGCTCACAGTCCCAACAGCACCGAGGAGCTGCTTGAAACGCCAGGAGCTGCTAGTCTTACTCAGGTGTGCCGACACTGAGGCAAAAACAGGCAGAGAGGTAATAACAACACAGTATTAAATCATGGGCCCCATTGTTAAAGCTCATTTACACCTATGACTTGGTGAATTACAACACCAGATCAGTCTATTTTTCTAATGAGTAAAAAAAAGAAATCTGAAAAAAGGATATTCCTTGAAGAGTGTTACAGCGAAAATAAAATAAATCTAGATGGTGGAGTAAAAATCCTGAGGGAGTTTTCTTCCAGCTCTCCAGAACACAGCCCCGTTTGATGTGTGAAATATGATGAAACTGGTGTTATCTTTCAAATCAGCGCATTAATTAATACGTAATTTCAAAAATAGAAAGAGAAGGCAACCTGAGTGATTTTTTTTTTCAAAGTAAGCAATATAGTTTGAACTTGAGTTGGTTGCCTTGGCTGGGTTTAATTTTCACCCAGTGTGAAATGTCATGAGCCTTATCCAGATTTATGTAAACAATCAGGGTAAGAGCTTCATTTTATGGCCAGAATGCCCAGACTTTATAGAACCGAGTAAATCAACATAATGGACTGACAGAGAAGGCATCCAGCCGTACCATGAATTCCTTCTTTATTCCTCATTTTCCCTGTTCTTTTTCCTGTCTTGTGTCATGTCATATCTCTCTCTCTCTCCCCTCTGTAGACAGAGCGCTGTCTGTTTCCTGATTTGCGAGGCAGTGCACGTCCAGCGAGAGGTGGGTCCGACTGAAATGACTCCTGAAATATCCATCACCACAAATTACATCTTTGGTAGTGCTGATTCCCTCTTTTGGGCTAATGAAGTTATATGCCCCTGCACAACTACCAAGACGCCTGCTAATGTCTTTTAATTTGCAAAGATAATTACAACAAGGTTCCACTTGAAAATCCATACATGCCAGCAAACGGAGCCAAAATCGACCAATCCACAGGGGTAATTATTTTCTGCCTTAGATTCTCTAATGTATAGATACATCTCAAGGGGCAAATGACACTGATCAAATGTTTATGCAATAATAAAGCAGTTGGGGTTGACATGACGTGTATACTGGATAAAAAATAAGAAACTACTTAAGCATACTAATGCGCTTAGCCTCGCTTCTATTCAGCGCCTTGTTTCCGAAATACCAACATTTGCATTTGGTGCCTAAAGGTGCAAGAAAACCAGGCTAGGCTATGCCCCAACATTGTACAATCCACAAGGAGCCAATGTAACACAGGCTGTTGAGAACAGAACATGGTGTGCGTGTTGTTATCTTAAGGTTAAAGACACACGCGCGTACGCATGCTCACTCATATGCATGCAAGGCGAGTGAGACAAACAATGGAGGAGCAGGCTGTAGGAGACTTAGTGGCAAGGAGAGTCTAGACATAATGAGTTTAATAACGTACAATGTTCATTAAAACATAGCTCACAGCCTCACCGGAGGTGTCATTCCTGTCAGATTAGTGGTGCTGAGATATGGCTGGTGCTGAGCGGAAGCAGCCCATATGGTCTGTCTGCTTGACAACACTGTGACCCACAACAGATGTGTTGTTTTCCTCTCCCCTGATGTTAGAATCAGCCTCTCTGTCACACCTGTGTTTTCTCCCAAGCCTCACAATAACATCAACAAATGACACTGTTGGGTTCACCCTCTGAGTCGACAAAGGATTCTGGCCGGCCACAAAATACATTTCGACTTAATTAGGAACATTGGCTTCCTTATGGGCATTATTAGAATAATGGTAACCTAAAGAAAAAAATAAATTATTCCTGTGTGATGTTTGCATGCTAATGTAGCAGGTTGTGACTTTGGACTTTCTAAAACCAGGATGAGGAAGTGATTAGTCAGGCTGCTCTCATGCGCTATTTTTAGGTTTTCATAAGAATAGTAATGCACCAAAATGTGTACATATCCTATGTAATTATGAGCCAGTAATTTGGGTATAACCCACAAATTTGGGAAGGCTACAATCACATGACCTGTGTGGTGATGGGAGTAAAGAAGGAGTCCCTGTAAGGAGGGAGGTTAGGGTGGTGGATGGGTCACAAAACACAGGACAATCATCCAGGTGAGGACAGATGTTCTAAACCGTGTGAACTTTGGGTCATTTTAAGGTACGCCATCACCATGTTTCTTTTCCTAACCCTTATCACAGTAGCTTTCCATTAAGTGCATAATGTCATTCGTAGGGCGCTATTTCTATATATATATTATACGAACCATTGTATGAGAACACATGGGATTAGTAACCCTTTGTCTTTGTTTTGTCAAAAATATTTTGAGAGAAACATATTGTAAGTACTGCAAGTAGTGTTGTTGAACTGAATGTATAGGTACATTTACAGTGCATCACTTTAACACCAGAGACTGGGGATTGCCTTCTAGGTCCAACATGTGGTTAGGTTTAGACAACACAAACACTGAAAATCTTAAGGATTGTAACTATAGCCAACTGTTTGTATTTTACCCCAACATAACCATAAAGACTGTGATCATGCTTAAGTTGCTTCATGCAGACATGATAGGGAAAACAAACTAAGTACACTGTAAGTCAATATTTTTCTAATGCAATCAGTAATAAAAAAAAAAATTGAAATTTCTCTGTTCATATAAAAGGTTTTCTTATTTTGTTGATAATAATTAAATTTGGGTAGCATCGTTTTTCTCAAAATGTGTATTTCTAAGTTGACCCTGAGAGCTCAATACACTGCAGATTACGAAAACACATGCAAATAGGCACGACACAAGCAAATGAAGAACTATCTTCCATCATTTTTATTACAAATGCAGTGCATTTCAACAGCCTGGACTCACTCCCAGGGCTCAAAAATCGCTGATTGCTCAGTAGGCCTAGGCATCAGATCACATGCACAATGTCCCGTTTAGTGTCTGTAATAGACCCACTGGGCTTTCAACCAACCCCAATGTAAACTCATTTGCATCATTATTAGACGCTCTGAGAAACAGATATAGTATAAAGAATGAGAAAGTCCAATTTGGGAGTTGGATGGGTCCAACAAGCACAGGCCTTTGACCCAGGAGACTGGTGTTCATGTCCCGTGTGAAACTTCAAGTCAGTGTTGAGTTATTTTGTCAAGTTAGGCATTAGTCACGTTAGTCGACTGACCTGACTAACCTCGATCCTTCCCTAACCTGAACCAAGTCATTTTGTTGCCCTAACCTAATCGCCTACGCTTGGCATCGCGATACAATGCAAAAGGCTGCTTCTGTGTTATTAAAGTGACGCCATGGGCTTCTGCCTAAACATCAGAATATTATGAGCAGGGATGAGATCCTGCTGGTATAGAAAAAATGCCACAAAAGGCTGACAACACAAGGAAAACTGTTTGCAAGGGAAAAAAGTGGTGCTCTTGATGGGTGCCACTTGTTGCCGTGGTTTGTGGCTTATGAAGTCGGCCATCAGATATTATAATAATAAGCAAAAGGCTGACACAGTAGGTTAGCAGATTTCTTTAATAATATATGACTGTGCGATCACAATGTTAAAAAAAAAGTTAATTTTCCAACACCACTGACAGAAAGCGGATTTTAATTAATTCATATCCAATAAATGAGAACAAGCCCTGCATGTCCCAGCTGTGTGCATCACTTTTTAATGTCCCCTGGAAACAGCTTCCATTGTGTTGTGAGCTTCTGACAGCGCTTTTTCTAAATGCTGCACGTGTTTTCAAATTTTTGTGTCATCAAGTTGGGGAAAATGTTTTCTAATTGCTGCACGTGTTGTGAAATTGGTGAAGATATTTCTTCATTTGCTTGTGTTGTTTGTGTCTATTTGCATGTATTTTCTTGATTTGCAGTGCACTGAGCTTTCGGGGCCACTGTATATTTGCCCCTTGAGGCAAATTTGTGATCTGTGATATTGGACTAGATAAATAAAATTGACCTGACTTTACTGTTGCAAGTAAGTAATATATGAGTGTAATTTCTAGGAGACAGGGTTGCTACTTGGACATGTTCTCTGGCTGTCCTGAAGGTTTGCCTTCTAACAAAAATCTCACTTTGTCACCAAGACAAATTATGGGGAGCTTTTGCTGCTTAACTGTGTGTGCATGGTGATTTATAGGGTTATCCAGCCACTTCTGCCCACACTGTATGAAGTATGCACCTGATAAGCTGTCTGTAATTTCAGCTGGAGGGAAAGCAATTTATTCAGAACATGTAAAGTGCAGATGATCAGGTTCAATATGGACACTCCCATGACAAATGCCACTCTGCTTACAGGCAGCCGCACAGCTTGAATATTGGACCATGTACTACACATGAATCCTACATTTCATTATTAAACCTTCCACCGGGGAGTATCATTGATCCCTTCATATGTATGTGACACAGGTATCAAGGCAAATGTGCAATATGTGGAGCATGACATACAGTGAGAATACGAAAGCCAACATTTCTCAGAGGAGCAGATTCTGGTCCAAACACTGAATATTGGAGGTTTGTAATACATAGTCTAGTTTTTATGGATGTAAGTGTCTATCTTAAGTAGCAGCTGCCTGCTCCTGCTAATCCTTCTGCTTGATTTAAATGTCAATACCTCCTTCATATGTGCACAAGCATAAATCTGTATGGATGGAGTGGGCGAAAGTGACATCACAGGGGGCAAGAGGTGAATGGATTTTGATGGGCAATGCAGCAGAGGAGGCGGCGATAGACCAGTGGCGCTAACAGCAAGGTCCATAGACTTTATGCACGCCCCCTGGTGAAATACCATCTGGAAGAAGCAGGGTGCCTATGGATTAATCACCTGAAGGTTCATTCCCATCCTCTGTTGTACACCCTGCGCTGGCGTCATTGGTGGTCCCGCAGGTGATGAAACCTTGAACTGCGTGCTTGTGTTTTTGAGAGCTTGATGTTGACTGTCTGAGAGGCCTGCCAGCATGGTTTTTCAGTAAATGGGGGGGGAGACAGAAACTGGGACGGTTAATGGATGACCCGGGGTGCACACAGATAGATTAATGTGAGGGGAGGAGGGAGCGCCAGGGAGGATGCCACTCTATTGGGGTGTTGTCTTGTGAAGCAGCTAGAGGGTTGAGATTTATGATGTCTTGTTAGAAGTGTGCGGATAAATGATTGTTGCTCTGTGTATGTGGGACACACTTGTTGGGCTGGCTCAAATTCAGCAGAGAGAACTAGGAAACACACGGGCGCTCTCCTATCGCTGGGAGATTCATTTTCTTACTGCGGCGCCATATTTTCCTCTTCCTCAAGCAGACACAGGTGGTCTGATGTTTGAGAAGGGAATATGAGTGAGCTGTGTTTGTTTGAAGTATTATTTTTCATCAAAGTATCCCTCTTAACATATTCTCCTCAGTTTGATGTGCCAAGTGTAAAGCAGCCTGCTGGATCTTGTAAGGATTATTAGTCACTCTGCCACCATGAAAGTAAGGAATAAATAGTAATTAATGTGTTTGTTTGTTGTTAGTTTTTTTTGAGGAGCAACCTTACTTAGTGGGTGGTTTCCAAATCAATAACCTTGTTAACTGAGTAGCAGCGGCACCATGTTGCACCTCACTGGGCTCGGAATTAGCTACCGGTGGCATGTGTACAATCATGATGGAGAAAATAGAAAGAAAAATCTATTCATGCCGTGACACAGATTAACAGTGTCATGCTGTGGGTGAAAGCAAGCCGACACACGGAGTAAATGTAAATTAGCAGATGTCACTCGGGGAAAAAATAAATAAAATCTATATATATACATATATAGAAAATGCCTTTGAAACACCTGAAGCAGAGTTTGTTGTTTCAGTCCCTGCCTGTGGATAATAACATTAACACAAGTTAAAATGTCACACAAAGGGGGAGTTGTGGTGGCCCAGTGGTCTCATGCATGAACTCTTTATAACCATGTAACTGCAAAATCCTGGGCATGAATCCAGGCGAGGACCTTCATCACAGGTCATTTTCCTCTCCCTTTGATCTCATATGATAATAATCTAAAGGCAAAAATGCAATCAAGTATTTTCCTATGCATCTGATAAGGGAATAAGAACATTAAAGGTGATAGAGGAGAAACTCTTGTCTTTCCCTAACCTGGATCGTAACGTACTTGCCATGGACAGATGTTGTAGAATGCAAGAGCTTTTAAAATGTTGCCATTGGATGCAAGACATAAATCTGGGGGTTTGCAGAATGGCGCCATGTTGATGTTCTTTTCTGGTGATAGCGCCACAGAAAGCAGCCACATCTCAAGCCCACTTTCACGTATACAGCTTATTTGCTTTTTAGTTTACAATTTATTACAAAGAAAATTTTAAGTCATAGTTAAAGGGAAAATAAATTAAGAAAAATATAAAAGATATAAACAAGTTTAATAACGATAAGAAAAAATAAACACTAAGCAATAAGTAATAACTAGTAAGACCTACAGTAATAGCTCATACACGGTACACATTCTTATACATTCAATATTAAATATCACTTAGCTTATTTCTGTATACTTGCATGTTCATACACTGACACACATTCACCCACAGAAATGCCTGCATGTACCCATATGTACTCATTCAATTCCTATATACACATGTGCATGACGAAGACGTCATTAACTGCTGCAGCTTGCACATGTGTGATATTCACCAAGCATCAGTCTCCAGGTCTGAGTGGAGCCAATATAGAAGTGCCAAAACTATAATTCCCGTAATGGCCATAGGCTGGCTCCAAGAGCAAGCCAGTCCCCACAGACACCCACCTTGAAATGCCCAACTTTACAGCTGAAATAAATATGTTTACAGCTTGGTACAAAACAGTTTTGGTCTCTTCAGCTCATTTCCACATTTATGAGAACTGTACAGGGGGGAAATTTTTTAAATAACTCACCCATCAACATTTTATTAAGGCTTAAACTTCTATATAATTAAGGACGGGCCGCTTTGACCACCACAGTCTATGAGTCAGATCCACTCCTTGCTCCTCCACAGCTCCACCCGCAAATTTGGTCACTTCTGGCTCCAACAAAAACGTAGATGTTGACACCCGAACTCGAGGGTTCAAAACAGGGGTCCACAAACCAATGGGTGACATCATGGTGGCTACATCCGTTATTTATGCAGTCTGTGGTGTTCACACAGACAGCGGCACTGCTGCCTGCCAGCCCTCTTTCTACACTGCGTTTGCCTTTAATAATGGTCATCAATAATGGAATGTTGCATTTAATTTCATTATAGATACACAAAAACACTAGAGTGCTTTTAATATGTAAGAGAAACAGTAAGAGTTGAGTTAGATTTTTATATGTTTTCATGTGCGTGACATATTCTACAGACAGGCTTTTGACATGGAAACTGTCGGGAAATGTGTCTTGTTGCCTGTGTGATGTCAAGATGACCAGCAAGAGATAATTTTCACTGTGTCCTTTTGCTGAGGACCGTGCACATCATGCAGGGAAAACAGGCATAAAAATAGGCACACCGTATCCCTAGATGAGCCACAGCCAAGCGTGGGCGTAATGTGTGCTCACTTGCTGTTTTGCTTCGAAATAAAAGTTATAATAATCTGGCTAAACCGATGGCTTATGAACAACCTGTCTGTTTAATGAGTATGCATTTCCTTAATTTATTCATTTTTCTTTACCTCTTTTCCCGTTAGGGGCCGCGGGGGGGCTGGAGCCTATCCCAGCTTACATTGTGCACGAAGTGCGGTACGCCCTGGACAGATTGCTTGTCACAGGGTTGACACAAAGAGACAGACAACAATTTCACTCACATTCAACAATTTAGATTCATCATTCACCATTTAATTTTAACCTGGAACCCTCCTGCTGTGAGGTGAAAGTGCTAACCACTACATTTTCAAAACAAATGGAAACAATGGGCAGAACTACAAATTAAGACCCAAGTCATACACTGTGATTTTATTAAAGCTTGCAAGTGGATCATGACCATTTCAAAGTAATATTGCCATAGAGACAACTGAAAGAAAATGCACAAAAAAAGTAAAAAATATTCCTTGTGATGACTTCTTTTATATCTTCTCAGCAAAACATATACATATACATATATATATATATATATATATATATATATATATATACATATATATATATATATATATATATATATATATATATATATATATATATATATATATATATATATATATGTATATATATATATATATGTATGTATACACATATATGCAGATGGAAAGTTGAGATGAAAACAGACAAAATGAAAAATATCCAGGCAGCAGGAGATGATGCTGCAGAGGGTCTTGCAGAATACCTTGAAAAGCAGGCTGGTACATAACAAACATGAGGTAAAGATGGAGCGGAAAAACCCTGACAAGATAAGTGTGAGGCTGAGAGCGTTCTTTGGCTGTCAGCAGCAGCTTGAGATACAATGTACTCTATTAGGGGAGCAGCTTGCAATCAAGGAAGAGTGTGCGATGGTGAATAAAAAATCTGAGAAGAGATCAAATCAGGCAAGAAGAGATGGAGAGCTGCAGCAGGATGAGATGTTAACATAAATGACATCTCAATCACTGCGTGTTGCCGCCTTCTTGATCCGCTGTTCCATAGGCTCCTCTGTGGAAGATGTATCTAGTCTAAGTCCACTAATTAAACTATGATTAGGTTCCACTAATCAAACTCCTTCGGATTCCTAGATGTTCAGCAAAGTCAATTACATCATATCTATGAATTTGACTTTCTCATTACATTTTTTTCCCCTTGCAGTTTTTAAATTAAAGCGAGAGCCGAGTGCATTGAGTCGGGCTTAATCAAGTGGAAACTACCAAAGCCCCGTGACTCTGCAGTAGGCAATCTCCCTGAGCCTCTCAGCCTACTGCTATGAGCCAAGGCTTCATCAGGCTTATGAGCACTGTGTCATATCTGCATTACAGCTGATGGAAGCAGCACCCCTCTGAAAATACCCCCAATGTCTGACTAATGAACTACGTAAGGTCCACTACACAAACTCCGCTACTGGTGCCAAAAAAAAAAAAAAAACAGAGCGGAAAAGACATCTCAGTGATTCCCACGAGCATGATGTATCTTCAGCAGCGGAAAGCTATATGAATGATTTAAACTAGCATCTGTAGAGGCACATCAGCTGTCAGCTGTCAGGAAATGAAAGCCTGGATTGGCTCACAGGGCTTGATGAGAGACCGTAGTAGCTGGGTGTTCTGGGACAGAGAGTGGAGGCAAGCATGGAGACCAGCTGTCGCACTAACTGCCGGCACCACAGTGCGTGGCGATAGGAGGCCTGGGGCACAGAAGGATGCTGTGACAAGAGTAGGAAGGAATCCAGTGTCTCAGTCACTGTGCTCAGCATTCCCCGAGCCTTCCCTGCTGTGGATATTTTATATCCGCTTTCAAATAACCCGAAAATCGATAAGGTTTCAATCTGGCTTTATCAGACCACGCCTGGGAGGGCTTTTTTCCTCATAATAATTTGGACACTTCAAAAGATATAGGGGAGGAGCTCTCTCCTCACATTTGCTCAATAACTGTGCCAAAGCACAGCCGGTTTGATGTGCGCTAAGTCAGCTTGTCAAAGGGTTAAGAGCTATGCCCTACATTTCTGTGCTTTGACTTCATCAGGCGTAAAGGCAAGGGCAGTCATATTCTGTTATTGAAATGTGTGCACCATACACACACCTGCACATACTGGCTTTCCAATAAAGACCGGATTTGCACTGTTGCAAAAAGTGTTATTTAGTCTCTTTTTTTTAAATCTGACGTGACACAGATCTAATGATTTGTACTGGAAGTGAATAAAGCCAACCTGCAGTGGTGTTGCATTGCACTGAGGGTCTTTTGATTTGTAGCAGCTTTCAAAGAAACATGCACATTTTTAAAAGCTACATATCGATTTTAATCAAAGTTAATCTGGAGCTATTATCCAAACCAGGGGCAGGATTTTGATTTTAAAGGGGTGGGGGGTGTTAGTGCAGGCAGAAATCCTCAAAGGGCTGTAGTGTTTTTAGACACCCCTACCTGAGGTAGAACAAAACACAACCATGTTTTTTCATAATTACAAATGTCCCCTTTGCTGAACGGAGGGTCATAACGAAAAAATTTTATATAACATAGTACAACAAAGTGATGAAACTGATCAATATATTGGCTCACCCCATAGGAGAAATTTAATTATGAGATACAACAATATTTTGAAGTTCACACATTCACAGGACACAGGACACAGTGTTGGAGGTAGGGCCTCATTTATTCCTATGAAAGTCACTCAGTGGCACATGAAGCCAAAAAATGTTTGACTTCCCAGGTGTAAAATTACCCAGATCTTCTACATGACTGATCGACTTCTGGTTTAGCCCTTCGCTAAGTTGAATATGGATAAAATTATTCAATCGTGCAGCCCTTCAAGACTTTTGAAATGTTTTCAGACCAAATGGATCACATGCTGATAGTAAAAGAAGTCATTTTTTGGGGGGTTGTGATGCTTCCAAAATGTATCCACTGATTTACAGACCACTTTTTCTATGAGGAAAAGTCTTTACGTGCCCAATGTCATCATGTAGATAAAAGTGGAGGGGTCCAATATTGCCCAATGAAAAAGTGCAGAGGGCAGTGTCCCCTGTGTCCCCCAATAAATTACGCCCCTGGTCCAAACATTATTGTGCTTCCTATTATAAAAAGACAATGATCTGTGCAATTAATTGTAAACAAGGTTTACTTCCCACAACCACAGCTAAGAAAATCTAGTTATATAAAGTAAATAGAAATATGTTACATGAAAACACACTAAATTGTGGTTTATATATTCGATAGCCAGGTTTTTGTATTATTGACTTTTGTTTTTCAAAACTCATTTTCATACATTTTTTAATGATCATACTAAATCCACTAGTAAATCCTCTGATTTATTCATGTAGGAAAAGGAATACTGAAAATAATGAGCACTTCTGATGTGCATAAAAAGTGTTTTAAAAAATCAATGTTTCTGGGGCATGCAGCCTTCGGGTAGCATGTATTTGGTCACTTAAATCAGAATCACTGAGGTGATGATGAGTAAAATTTGCATTAGTCACCAAAGAAAATTGTTATATAAAAAGATGCATCAATGTCAAATACCTGCCTATCTCAGTTAAGTCACAGGCTGAAGATAGCCAACAATGTGTTAAAACAAGCAAGAGATGTATCAGTAGAAAGACATATATGACATCTTTTGTATCGCATCCTCTCCACATCGCTGTCAGTTCATTTTGGTATCAGATGCATCCCAGAATAGACTGGAACAGCGATCCAAGAACATCAGATATAAGCAGCGATTCAGAACTGAGCATGAAGGTCTGCGGTATGAATGTAGCCAAACACACCCACTCAGCCACATACAAATTCACAGCTTTATTCCATTGAGCCACTGTGTTCATCTTGCAGACAGCCCCCAAACACTGCCACTGGTTATGAAGAAGAGAGATTGATAGTATGGCAGATGCATGGCACAGCCCAGGAGGGGCTCTGTTAAAAGCAATCTGAGATAAAACGAAAAATAGGAAGCTCAGTCATATCCTGTGTGTGTGTGTGTGTGTGTGTGTGTGTGTGTGTGTGTGTGTGTGTGTGTGTGTGTGTGTGTGTGTGTGTGTGTGTGTGTGTGTGTGTGTGTGTGATCAAAAGGCATTGGTAAACCACTATCATCTGTCCTCACCACTTGGGTTTCTGTGTGGTCAATGCATCACAGTGTCTCATGGATACCCACACTAAGTGAATGTGCCTTCATGTATACGCATGGCAGCAGCTCATCATATGAGCATTTAGCACAACTCAGTTTGTTTTCTCCCTTTTCATTAGTTTCAGCACCGTATTCTCAGGGGAGCATCGGGGATGAAGAATGACACTTCAAATGTGCAAACCGCACATCATCCACTGTAGGTCTCTCACTACCACTGTAAACATATTTATGGACCCAGTACATAATATTAGAGAATATATCTGAGGATAAAAGCATGGAGGGGGATCTTTTAAATTTATCGTATGAGTTTAAAACACTCACCATCTGTAGGCCCGAAAGATTTGTGGCTGTAAAAAGTTAGCAGTTAGCAGTCTCTTCATGGAGAGAGCAGCTGTAGTTAGCTTGATTAGAGCGCTGAAGTCATGGCGTTACACTCTGTTCCACTGGCGTATGTAACTCAATGCAATCTGTCGTTCTGAATTTCTTTCATCAGCCGAAGACAAAACGACATCCACTGCAGCATTTGCCTTCAGAAGATAAAACCTTGAAACAAAGTTACAGTTACGATTTATTTTATGAGCATGTGAAAAACTACAGCTCCCATGGAAATTAACCAGGGATGCAGTGTGGGTACTAACTATGTTTTGTCCCAGCTTAACAAGCAAGAAAATCCGCGTAGGAGTAGTTTTGGGTGGTGAATGGGTCAAACAAACACATGACTTTCACCCAGGTGACCGCTGTTTGTGTCCTGTGAGAAACTAAAAGTCTGCGTTGACTCTCTTTAACTTAACTTTAACCTTAATATGTTCTTACATTCTTTATGTGGTTATGTCACGTTAAGTGACAAACTTATGTCATTTGACAATGTCCTGTATGTGTAGTTATTTTAACCAAAACCTCTATTTTTTTTCTAATTTTAACCAAGTAGTTTTGATGCCTAAGCCCAACCGTGCCACCACCATGTAATATTACCACATTACATTAAGAGGTCCTTGTTATTTCACATATTTCTGTGAGATCATGTTGTTTTGTCCATATCTGTGATATTCACAAACACTCTCTTCTCAAGTCATTCTTTTTTACTTTTGGCCCATGGAAATGGTGTCCATTAAAGGTCACTAAAGCTGAAACTTTGTAACAATATTAGGTTGTTTTTACTTGACATATTGTTCAGTTATGTTCCAAGAAAGGATTGTTAGTCATTTGCGTCACAAATATTAATGTGATCTTGACAGGGAGGGGACTACTAGAATCTCCACACAATCTTCTGAACACTGCTGCAACATAGCTTCCTTATGTAGAGTAAGCTTGAAAAAGCCATTGCTTAGCTGAAATATGGCTAAACGCACTATTACCAGCAGAGCTTCAAGAAGGGTGAAGAAGTGCATTTGGCTACAAGTTTTCACAGCAGACATAAGTTTTGAAATGTCAGCAAAAACTTCTCAAACTTCTGCTGCAGCACAGTCCACTTGTCTCTTCATCCATATGCTCAGTTCCAATTGTCATCACTTAGCTAAAATATGGCTACATACACTACAGCTCTACAGAGCTTTACAGAGCTTTGAGCAGGGCCATTTACCCATATTTGGCATAACAATGACCATTTGGAACATACTGATCATACAGATGGACAGTGAAGAAGTGGATTATGCTGTAGGAGTAATTTCAGAAAAACTTGTCGCCAATTAGGTCCATTGTAGCTGACAGAAATTCTAGCTGAACACAATCTCTGTTGTTTATGAACAGGACCGCTAAACCCTTTTCATAGCCAGGACGTCATGCAGCGTTTTATCCTATAAAGACAGATTTTGGGCAGAGAGTCACTTTAAATTCATACGCTAATTTTTGTCTCTGACAAAATGTAGACTCATGAGTCTATCCTCAACATGACATGTGTCCATGGTGCTATTGTTTCGCAATTACAGCATTTCCACTTTAAATGTTTTGGCACAAATTGCTGTAGCTTAGTGGATACTATTTAAGTTGTTACTCTCCATGACACATCGAATCTGGCGACATGACTGCTTTACAGAATATGTAAAAGTAACATAATTTCAGGCTCTACATTTATTCATTATGCCTCCACCCTGGCAATAGCCATGGCCGGTGGCAGTATGTGTTTGAGGTGTCTGTCTGTCCATCTGGACGTACGTATGTTCCTTTCTCATCAATGCAATATCTCAAGAACGTTTTAAGGGAATCTTTTTTAAAATTGGCACAATTGACCACTTGGACTCATGGATGGACTGATTAGATTTTGGTGGTCAAAGGTCGAGATCACTGGGATCTTGTGTCTGTGTCATTCTCATTGACAAAATATCTCAAGAACAACTTAATGGAATTTCTTCCAATTTGGCACAAACATATACTAAAGGTCAAGGTCACAGGGACCTTGTGTAGGTCTTATTTACATTTAAATGTAATATCTTAAGAAAGCCTTGACAGAATTTTCCAAATTTGGCACATATGTCCATAAAGAGTCAAGGACAAACTGATAAGAATTAGGTGGTCAAAGCTCAAAGCTTAAGGTCACTGTGACCTCATAAAACATGTCTTTGGCCACAACTCAAGAATTCATACGCTAATTATGACAAAATTTTACAGAATACAATAAAATGATAAAGTGATGACATTTTATATCCAAAAGGTAAAAGGTCAACTTCACTGGCCATTATTCAACACCACGGGCTCTAGTTTCCCGGCGCAGTGCAGGGTGGCGCAGAGTGGCGAACCCCACGCAGAGCTAGTTTCAAGCAGCGCAACCCGAGGAGCGCTCAGTTTGGTAGTTTGGCAGACAGATCGACAGATCCAGCTTGGCGCAGTGACAGTTTCGTGCCGAAAGACTTCGCCGAAGGTGCGCTAAAAGCTCCCCAGCTGAAACCACGTCTACTGTCAGCGCAGGCGGAACGCAGCCGGTGTAGTGAAAGTTTGGTTGACCGGTGGACAGTGCGCACACGTCACCAAAACCTCACAGGCAGGTTTCCAGAATGTCAAGGCAAGTTTATTTGTATAGCACAATTCAACACAAGGTAATTCAAAGTGCTTTACAGAGACATTAATAAGCAACAAGACACAAGGTACATTAACAGGCACATTAACAATGCAATATACTCACAAAAACCACTATTCAATGCAACTATCTGCAATCAGCACATAAATGTATCTCTATATCGACTGTCCCGTCACATCTGATGTCAGATCAAAGGGGATTGGCACCGTTTGGCACGTTTGGCACGCGTAATGGAAACCCAACCTGATTTGATTAACACAGCTGCAAACTAATGAGTTCACATCCCTCTCAGCCAACCACAAACAGCCACAGCATCAGATAGGGAGTATATATTCAGCATCTGTCATCTTAGAAAAGTCAAAAGAAAAGAAACAGAGTGAGACTGTGAGAGAGAAAGAGAGAGAGTGCGCGCACGAGTGAAACACAACATTGATTTACAATTGTGGTGACCTCCTCCCAGGCTACCTTTGCATCATCAGCCCGTGGAGCTCTGCTCGCAGTTCCGTATATTCAGACACTGCGAGCTTGGACCTCCCGGACCAAAACATCAGTTTCCTCCTGGGAGAAGTTTGGCCGTCTGACGCTGCTGCTCTCTTCTGCCATGGCGAATTGAGTAAACTCTCATTACGCTTTCATGCAGCGCATTTAAGGGCGATGAGAGGGGCTCATTTGATTGGTGTGATGTGTGTAAAACCCACTCCACGCCTTCTCTCCTCCCTCTTTCCAACTTGCGCCAGTAGGAGGGACAGAGGTGGGAGAGAGGACTAGCTGTGCCAGCATGCAAGGTGTACCAAACTTGCAAAATCTGCCTGGCCACACCCAGTTGGCGAAGCGCAGGTGTGCTGCGCCTCCACCTCGCCCAGTCTGCAGCTAGAGGCCCATATCTCAGGAACAGAAGGGGAGACATTTAGTTAGACACTAAATTGGTGACACTAATCTTGAGTGTCCATCTTGAAACTGTGCTGATTGTATAGATCTTCTGTGCTGCTGGGTTGAAGCATCCATGTTTTATGTTTTGCAGCAGTACCCATATTTAAAGCATTGCCAGCTGCCATGGCGACATACGAGTCTGGACAGACATGGGTATAAACTGTAACTGCAACTTGATTGGTTGGCTGAGGCATACAACTGTGAGGCAGTAATTACAGTTTTTCTATTTTATTTAGATATTGAGAAATAAACCTGCAGCTTTTCTGCCTGAATACAAAGATGTTTCATTAAAAAAAGAAATGTTTTATGACATAATGGATTACTGGAATATATGTGATTTACTGCAATATGTGTTAAACAACTTTTTACAGCTTTCTCCCCATGAAAAGCGGCGGGGGTGTAAACACCTCTCCACACACACTGGATTTCATCTGTCTTGTATTCCTCCATAACTAAGTATGGATTTTAGATCGTCTTAGCCATTAAACCTGTTAGTTGTAAACTGAATGGCGAAGGTTCCCTCAAATAACCTTGGGAAGGTAATGTGAAAAGCACAAAGCCAGGGCTGGTGGAATATTTTTTTGTAAGGAGCTGAAAATGAGCTTTGTGCTCTTATCTGAAAGGATCAGCTGCTCAGATGCCGAATCTTTCTTCAGCAAATTGGCCCTCAGATATCCTCTTGGCACCATTGTCAATCCGTTGTTGTTGATCTCACCATGTTCTCTTTGCGATACACATAGCATAGCACAATAATCCCTGTGTGTGAGGCCCTAACAGAAACTAATAACATTACCACCATTTGCACATATTTGAGAAAACCTTGTTGCATGTGTTTCCAAATCTGTCTGTGATAGAATCTGGTCACCAAGAAAAAAAAATCATGCTTTCTCACACTGTAAATGGGATCTTATTAATGAATAGTAATAATCCTCTGAATCGCAGCATGTTTGTCATCTCCCTCTTCCTCAAGGGCATCAGTGTGTGATTAGGATCCACATTAGATTGCTCCGCAGCCAAACTTGCTATGATGACTAAAAAGTGTCTGCCTTATATAACCACATTGAGAGATTTTAAAAATATTTTTCCAGTAACCCACTTCCCAGATGGATGCTCTCACTCATCTTAATAGGTCGCTGCTCGGACAGGGTGATCTGCATCGCAATGGCAAACAATAAAAAAACAAACTAGGCAACTTTGAAGGACATTTCAGTTTTGTAGGATATCACAAAAGCAATCAATGCAAACACTGTTTTCAGGGTGGGAATGTACAAGGTTAGCCAAGGCTGGAGAACAGTGATGCTACCTGTCAACTTTATGATGCAGTCCCACAGGGGTTTCCAACTGATGTAATGTGAATAAACAGGTGAATGACAGCAGGAAAGGGAAAAAAAATGGTGTCAACTTGATCAGCTGTCGGCCGCTGTCAAAGAAAGATTTTCGTGAAAGTTGAGGTCGCTCCATGTGTGACCTTTGTGAGTGTTGGCACGTGACCTGAGCTGTTGAGCAGTGTGCTGTGATTTGCACTAAAAAGACACTCTTCCTTTTGAAGCACCAGACACGAGAGCAAGCTTAAGCTTCAACTGTTGAGGTTTCAAAAATGAATCCAGTTTACCCAGCAGCCCACAGTTCTCATGCCGCTGCGCACCCTGACTCTAAATGCAATTTCACCTCAGCCGGCCTTGAATTTTTAATACAATGGGTCTACCTTTGTCCTCTCGGGAAGCAGAGTAGTCAACTGTGTGGAATGTGATCCGGCACTCAAAAACGCCTTTTTTTTCCCCCCCTCGATTTCAAAAGATTTTTCTTTTCAGTCCTCATGTTGAGAGTTTCATATCAAAATGTGGTGGTATTGTAAATGGTCATTTGGCACTCTTTTGTGATATTTCTCCATTACAAGACAGATCATTCTTGCACGGAGAGCTGCAGCCTGTTGGTGAGCTTCTACAATAGATTTACTGCTGTTACCAAAAACTGTTTGGTGTGCCTGCCAATCACTGAGAAGTCTGGACAGGCATTACAGGCCCAATGAAAGATATATTCAACAGAGCAGTAGCATTGTATACTGTACGTCTGTTTAACTTCCATGGCTCCATTATGTTGTTATTACTACAGCGGGATTATTTCCTTCTACAGTTGTCTCAGTTAATTTACATACAAAAGAAGCGGTCCCCGGAGAAACAGCAGCAACAAGCTGTTATTACTGTACAGGCAGGGCCAGAACGTTAACTCTCTGTTCAGAAGCACCGTAGCACTGAACCCTTTTCTTTTTGCACATCACATGCTGTATCACAGCGCAAACAACAAAAGCTCAAAGCCAATTTCATATGTGTCTATCACAGTTTGAATATTTCCACCAACAGCTCCGCAGTCTCCTGTATTTGCACGGCAGCGGGTCATGGGAAAGCACGGAGAAGGAGAGCCCAAGGAGAGACACGGGGGGGACCGACAAGGCAGAGCTCCATGTTTGTGTTTATAAGCCAATGATGCATGACCTCTCTTTCACACCCTGCTGATTGTTTACTGGGCTTACATGCACATACTTGAACGGTGATGATCCTGCTTGCCACACATAGTACTTTCACTGCCCTCCAGTGGCTTTCCAATAATAGTACGACTCAGTGTCACACACACACACACACACACACACATACACACACAAACACACACACACATATGCACACACTCCTCACACGCATGCCACCGCCCTAACCAATTCCATCAGTGCTTGCTTGCACAAATGTTCCTGGAGCTGGACTGACAGGATCCACAGAGAAGATCCAATAAATGTTTACTTTATTCCACTGCTATTATCATCGCAGTTTATCTCATTTGGCGTCCCTACGGCAGTACATAAATTACTTTCAATGCAATTATGGAAGTAACCAATTACAGCCCTTGTAATTTCATCATACAGTGTACAAATAAGCAGCACAACCCTCCATTTATTACTTGAAACCGTGTTTTTAAGACCCAATTGAATGTGGGGAGAGATCTCAGCAAAGCAAAACCAGATGTGGTTCGGAGGGTTTTCTCCGAGCCAAACCGTGAGGAATGCACAGCCCCGGCAAGGTTTTTTTTTTTTTTTTTTTCGTGAGAGTCTGTGTGGTGAGGAAAAGGGGTCGAAGGGTCGAGGAGTTCATTATTGCGATGGGTCTACATGAAGAGCGGCTGAGTCGTGAGGTCACGCACCAGGCCAGGCGAGGATCTCAGCAGCCAGCCTGGGGGCCAGAGTAGCAGGGTGGTGTGTGTGATGTGTTTGTGTGCTGGGGGGTGGAGGGGGGGTGAGATCGGTCAGACAGCAGGGGGCGTTATTGTGTTACCAGACTCACAGCCAGAGCACAGGAGTCCTCTATCATCTCTGGCCTCTTCCTCTCTCCCGCCCGTATCACAGCCAATCAGATTGGGACGGGGACTGAAAATAACACTACACACTGGCTGAGATGACTAGCTCTCAGCCCTTTGAAGCTTGTTTGCTCTAATTTGGCATCTGAATTACACTGGGATTTTCAATTTGCCTACAACGAAATTGAACCCAAATTTGCTGTCTGTGGACATAGAACAGACCATCCTAAAGGAAAAGTTCTTTTGGGTCAACCTAACCATATCCTCCACACGTCTATAAATAGAGATATTCATCTGAAACATTGACTACATATGCTATTTCATTTAATGACTGTGGTTATACACATGCATGCGCGCACACACAAACACACAAAGCAACCAAAGCCAACCTATAAATGCAGCTGAGGCAGAACATTTTACCGTCAATGCCAAAACAAGATTATCTGGTTAGAAGCTCAAATCACCAACCCAGTGATTAAAAGATCTATTCAGCATTTCCAACAGAGGCTGTAGCTGCCACAGATGAAAATTTGATTTCACAAGTTAGTCCTTCATTTCAGCTTTGCCTTTGATACTGGATGGTAATATGTTCATTTTTCAATTTAGATTCAAAAGGCTTCCCGTATTCTGTTTGTGTGCTTTCTTTGTTTCAGCCTGCCCCTGTTTGAAATTTAGTTGACCTTCTTATTATAGGCATGTTGTATGGCACTTTCTGGAAAATGTCAAGGCCCTCCCCTTCACTGATGTAAGGATTACCAGGTGTTGACCCAGAATCCATTATCTCCTATTAGAGCCTGTCTTTCTTTTTGCTCTGGAGTGTGTGTGTGTGTGTGTTTGTTTGAATATTTGTGCACACTTTTTAGCTGGTAGTTTTTGTCAGTTCATTGCTGAAAGGCCCTCTAAAGTCTAACTCTTCATTTTTGTGTAATGAAATATTTAACTCATAATGCATGCTTTTCAATTTTTCAAAGAGGATGAAGCTGTTTTCGGTCATATTTGTGGAAACAGTGTCTCAGCCTCAGGCCTCTAGTTGAGCATGTCAAAATCATATAACATTAATAAGAAAATCCGTTTTTTTTGTTGTTGTTTTTTTCTTTCAACAAGTCAACATTGGCTCGAAACAACTACTGTTTTAGGACAGCTGTCTTCACAATAATCAACACTTGCTGTATAGCTTGTATTCACTTGGAAAGTACTGGATGTTTGCATGCTGGGCAAACTAGCTTGACATTATGGTGGCTACATCCATTATGTATTATATACATTGACTGCTTAAAATAATAGACGTAGCCATCTTGACATCTTCCATTGGACCGCCATCCTGGATTTTTGGAGCCGGAAGTGACTTATTTGGATAAGAGGGTAGCGATTACCCTAACACTGGCTGCTAGCTTAGTTAGCATGGTGCATTTGAGCTATGGTTGACTGTGAAAATACTAATGCTAATGCTAATTTTCTAAAACAAGCTTAAAAACATCAAAACAAAATGTACTTACTAATGAAATTAAGTATCCAGCTTCTTAGAAGGTCTTTCAGGACATCCAAGCGCGGAACAAGACTTTTTTTAGGTGACTGAAATCGTACAGTTAACTGAAACTGAAACTGAAAATATATGGAAGGGGTGACAACTACAACTATGCCTATACTCTTTGAATCTATCTAATCAACATAGTCGCCATGTTAGCAACTTGTCAACAGATGGCACCCACCTGTCACTCAAAGCAGCCATGACCTTAATTATGCATAACTTTAAGCCTTAATTACATTTAAATGAGTGAGTTATATTAACATTCATCCTTCATACAGTTGTCATAAATGGGGAAAAAAACGTGTTTTTGTGTCAGGCTGTAAACATGTTTATTTCTGCTCTAAAGTTGGACATTTTAACATGGGGATCTACAGGGATTCACTAACTCTTGGAGCCAGCCTCAAGTGGCCATTAGAGGAACTGCAGTTTTTTCACACTTCTGCATTGGTCTCATTTTTCAGCCCTAGAAGTTTCCGTTTGGTTTCTAATTCAAGTTGAATGCTTGAAAGCAACACTTAGTAGTGTCCTAGTTAGCCTAATCTGCCAATTCACATTACTCGTCACTTTTCATTCATGTCATTTCAAAACCTATAAACTGAGTCATAGCAGCTACCACACACTCAGTGCGGTGTTCGTCCCATGTCAAAGAATGGGACTGAGCTATTATTAGCTGTCTCTCTTTTGTGGGTCCATTTGTGTTGATTGCAAATGACCAAACTATCAAAGCTCACAGAAATGCACTCACAGCATTATGCGGTGATTTGAATGAAGACATGGAGTAATGTGTGGAGTCATGAAGAAATGCAGAGAGTGCTTAGATCACAGATGGCTAAGCAGCCCCCACGATGGTGAACTGGTTAACCTAGTTATCACAAGTATGGCACCAAACAAAATGCCAGTAAGGACAATGTCAGCTGGAACCAAAAATTCATGCCTCTTGGAGAACAGTAATGATGGCACACTATCACCTCAGAAAACAAATAAATTCTTTTTGGTAATTACATTTTTCACTGAATGAGATCACAAGTCAAAAAGATACAAATTTCTTAGCACAAATAGCATTTTTTTTTATCAGTTCAACTACATGAACCATTTATCAAACAGCCTATCTGCTTCAGTTACTTGTTTGTTTTAAAAGTAATGTTTTTCCTTTCCGTGTTGTTAGGTGAATCATTTTCACCAAGTATTGTGTTTTTAATGTGAAACCCATCTCGAAGCCTTTAAAATCCAATGGAGTCCCCCCCACCCCACCCCATCCCAAAGAATTTTCCTCTCTGCACCTGGTGTCTGTCAAGCGGAGCCAATACAAAAGGCCAGTCGAGGCGTATCTTTTAAGAGGGTCATGTGTTCAGATTTCCTTTCCCTTTTTCTCCTCTTGAACTTCTAAAGGATGTGCGTGAGTTTAAATGCCTCAGCCTGAGAGAGGGTCAAAACATAAAAAGCAGCTACGGTGTCCCTCCTGTTCAAGCGATTCAGCTGCGCGTTCAGATAGGACTTTTGGGTTTGGTTTTCTCTCTGTGTGTTCACTGCCTTTGACTTGGCCATTGAAAGCTTTCACTGTGACAGGTTTGTCAACAGGGCCAGAGGGAAAGAGAAAGAAGAATGGAAATGTAGTTTGCGGAGTTGTGTTGATTAAAGGCAGCAGCATGAGATCCACTTAGAGACGAATTGTTAGCTCATCACACATTTCAAATTAAGTTGTGGAAGCCAGTTCTTTTGTTTTGGCACGACGGCTGACTTCTGCTTGTGGAGATCCGCCATGGTGCCTCTCCATGCGCCAAATAACAGGAAATCATATAAAATCAAACAAATTGTGAGCTGACTTCATGATCCTTTCTTGTTGTTCAGTCACACAAACTGCCATTGAGCAGCATCTGTATCTGCGTCCACATGTACTCAGTTCATTATGTGTGTATACCCTTTCAAAATAATTGCCCTGACGCAAGTGAGCATTACCTGAATATTCCCTAATGAGACGTTAACAAGATGAGGTCATTCGGAAACACTGATCCCTATGTCTGTCTCTCTCTCTTTTTTTCCCTTTCAGCTAAGCGTTGTAATAATTGTTATCATCATTATCATCCTCATTATCCCACTCAGCACTTGTAATCGCCACCACTGCCATCATCTCCACCTCTGTCACCTCTCTAATTATCATCATAACTGTGGTCGCCATCGCCCCGCCATTAGCATCGTCCACCCAAGTAAAGTCAGATTTTCCGTCAGGCTTTTGAAATCAACAGTTTGCTTGAGAATCTTTAGAAGCTTCGACTCGCATGGATGGTCATGCAGCCAGTCTTGCAATTAGCATTCGAAGTTGCAAAAGTAAATAGAGGATAATGTTCTGTCATTACCATCACTGATTGGGAAGGTTTCCCTGTTGTTTAACTGTGCAGAACTGATTTTAATTTGAAGTAACAACAAATAGCTGGCTCACTGCCAGGGAGGTTTTTATTTTCTGAGCTTCCTCATCATCTAAGAGGCTGCTCATCAAGTAACCCAGATAAGATTGATAGCGTGTTTGTTGACTCCAATTTGACTCATGGAGTGGATGTTCCCTTTCAAAAAACATTATCTTCTCACTTGACACTTCTCCATTGTGTTCAACGGCATCATTTATACTGTTTTTATGGCAGCCCTGCAGCGAGAGGGGAGTTCTACGGCGACTGTGTCTCCAGCTCCGCTCAGGATTCCTCCAACTGCTGTTCAGACATGTTGCTATTCTCTGCCTCCAACCTGGATGTGTGCATTAAGAGATTCCAGCATTCCTCACAATCCTCCCTTCCCTCTCCTCCACTTTTATGGATTCCGCCTTCCTGTTCTCAGTGCTTTCCAGCCTAGACTCAGGTCAGAACGATGGATGTTGTGTAATGAGCGTAATTGCGCTAATCCTTCCGTTTTCACAGCGCTTTAATTTGTTCATGCTGTTACCTAATCTTTATTGGGCCATAATTTGTATTTTGTATATGATTACATTTCCTCTTCCAGTGGTTTGGCAATTATGGGGCTTGCGCTCGCATGCTGGCTTGTGCAATACTTGTTACTTTGACACCGACTTGTAAATAACAACATGAAGGCAAGACCTGTGAGGGGAATCCATGTTAACAAGAAAAAAGTGACTCATCCAGATGTTCTCTTTTTTTTTTTTACTTTGCTACCCGGCTGCTAACCTACACTGACTTAGACGTTTAATTGAGACGTGACGTTCAATTATTTGGTGCCTGCTTGTCTAAGGCTCTCAACATTTCGCTGATTTTTCACTTACAACACATTCAACAGTCCAGCATGAGGGAATATTATGTATGTAATTTAGTGGTTTGTGGACTTCGGCTGGCTTGTGCCATGTGATGTCTGAGATGGCAGGGAGAATGCTTTTAGGTCAGTAGTTGTTTATTTTGAGAGCTTTCCAGGAGGGGAGCGAACGAGCTCTGTCGCAATCACAGCACATTTGCTGATAAGCTCCACTTTACATTGTGCCTTTTTCTCCTTTCACCCTCCTCCATCTGATAGGAGACTCTCAGATGTGTAAACAATGCCTGGATGGTGTCAGGCACATGCCGTTTGACTCCGAGGGATGCACAAGACGTCTTCGAGCTCCGCTGTTTGTAATGTACTTCTGGGACGGAAATACACACAGCAGCAGCGACAACATGACTCCTGTAGGATGTAGTTTTGGTTAAAGCCCTTCTAAGTCAATACCTTCGCTGCAACATCATGAGGAAGCAGAGCAGCGGTGAGGGTGTAGTGGATGCCCTGTTAGACTCATTATCATCAGAGGCACATTTTTCCCCAGCCGCACTGGCTTCTGGACCGCTAATCTACTCCATCTGATTCTCTGACTCCTCATTTCCCTGCTGATTCTGAGAGGAAAGTCCCTCCACCACTATCTGCAGGGTCTAATTTAGCTGTCTTTACTCTGTCCAATCTCCGTTCACATGAGAGCAGCTCAGGGGAGGTGGCTGGGGCTTGATGTTGACCTGGATGCCCGTGTACAAGTCTTGGTGAAGTAACAGCGGCAAATCTTCTTTCATTAAGCCTCTCTCAGTTTAAAAACCCTACAAAGGGTTTCTGGTAAATGCGGCTGTTCAGCTCATGAAGAATGTGGCTTGTTTTTCCATCTCAAATTTGCATTCATATGTGAAACACATGTCATAAGGCCAGCATTTTAATACAGCTCTTTATATTAGAAAAAATACTGTACACAGCAGAATCTGTCTGCTTCCCAGTGGCAGTTTGAGCCAGAGGTCAGAAAGGCAGTGAGGACACGGGCCAGGTGGCGTCTGAGAAAGAACAGCAGCGTGTTCGTCCTTTGGAGATTTACGTCATGAGATGAGTTAGCATGACAGAATGAATCAACGCTGACAGAGACCCCACAGTCAAGGACAGAGGAATTTTAGAACCCATCTCTCGGGCTCTTTTCTGCTCCCGCTGCCTCCGACTCATCAGCACCATGACCTGCAGTGAAACGCGTCAGGTCAGACTAAACCAAAGAGACATTTTTGGGCCACGGTCAGTATTACCTCTCTGCAGTCTCTCAGGTCAGTTCAGTCGCTGTTATACTCCCAGTGGGTAACTGACCTGCAGTGCAACAGAATACAAGACAATGACATTTCCGCAGACAACCACAAAATAACAGAACTGCAGTTTGCATTAGTGTTCTGCCAGTTTGATGGCTGACAGGACAAACCAATGTTTGCCTTGGCAACTTGTGCCAGAACAGAAGGAAAGACAGTTGCAGTCTAGTATGGTAAAGAGCTCTTAAAACAATGTACAAGGACAGTCAGTAATGCAGTTTGTCAAACTGAGGTAGACTGCATTCAAAACAGAGAAAAGAAATCTTGTTCATGAAGTCAAGTGACATATTTAACGCTCACTGTATTTACTTGATTAGAACATGAAATCTGATAAAGACAGTGAGCCTAAAGGTAGCCAACCCTCTGATACGCCTGATGGAGGTGCTGCAAGTGTTGACACTAAACAGGAACAGATGCCGCTCGACGAGGCCTGAGGAGCTGACACAGGAAGCAGACTCACAGTGGTGTTAAGCTCAAGGGGATCACATCACCTTGCATCAGTAAACCTGCCTGGGCAGTGTCAAAACCCTCAGCATCTGGCCTCCAACGTTTCATGTTTGAAATGACGGTTGGTTCATTTTTTTAATGGTACCCTGCTACAGATCAAAGCAACTCTTTAAGGACATGGAAAAGGTTTTCATCGACAAGAACGCAATCGGAAAAATGTAAGACCCATTTAGGTCACATTTGAAGCATCACTGAAATGAAGTATATATTCTGCAACAGCACACAGATTTGCACTGTACAAACGATTATGTGTCATATATTGCTTGTTCCATGGCAACAGTGCCTTCTGTCAGTGAGACCTCTGTTGGTTTTTTTGTCTACGTAGAAAGAAAAATACATATAATCCAAGGGTGGAAATTCCATTTCATTGTTAGGGGGGAAAATAAACAGAAATTTTTTATTTCTCAAGAGCAATTTGGGGGGAACCAACAAAGTTGCAATCAAATTTACTGTTATAACACATATAAATGGAACCAGCATGGTCAAATGTATTATAATTGTAATTATATTAAAAGTAATAATAATGTTTAGAACAGCATCCCTTATCAATGCAGTAGCCCCCATGGGGTGCTTTTTTCATAATACTAATAAACACAAGCTTATTAAACTTACATGAGACTCTGTGACCCTGTCTGACTCTGACTGCCCCCGCCTCCCTGTGCCCAGCTTTGTTCACTGTGCTCCTTTTGCCTAATGACACCATTATGAAACATTTCCATAAGCACTCCAGGACTTTTTTAAAGATTGTATTAAATTGCCTTTCATATTACAGGGTCTCTCTACTGACTTGGCGGTTTGGTGCACTGAAAAATTATTGAATGTCAGTTTTTCTTTTTTATGACATTTTTGCTGACCTAAATGGCCAATAAATCACACACACACACACACACACACACACACACACACACACACACACACACACCATGCTGGTTATTTACAGTAGTAGGAGAGAGGCAACACCTGTTAACTAAATTAAAGCCAGTATATTCCTAATTGGATTTAATTTTCCCAAAGAAGCAGATTTATTTGTTTTGCTGTCAGTGTAAAAAAAGAAGAAAAGAAAGGCTCACAACACTATGAAGGCTGCCAGAGACGCGATTTTTTTAAGTGTCAGCTGTGATTATGTCTTTTTTTTTTAATCAAGTCTTCATTTATTGAAAAGATTATGAACAAAATCACACCATATCAACGACTTTAAATGCAGGAAAAATATACTTGGAACTTAATTGTTTCAGGCGTCTGATTTTAAATATAGAGAAAATACAGTTACAGTAATTTACAAAAGTTAAAAAAAAAATGGTATGATAATGAAGTATTCTCTTTCATAAACACACTTCTGGACAATTTCCCGTTTTTCCAAAGAAGGAGGGGTCCGGACCCCGTCAAAAGTTGAATGTGAACACATGGATTTATAAAGAGACTTGGATACAGCATTGGCAGTGGGGCCTCATTCAATCTTATGAAAGTTGCTCAGTGGGCTGTGAAGCCAAAATGGCTCAACCACCGCGTATAAAGTTGCCCGGATGGTCAGTGCTGCCTCTGCATTGTGCAGCTCATAGAGCAGGTGCACTAGAGGCTTTCACCGGCCAGTTTCAGTGTAGCGCTCCATTAATTTAAATGGGAATAAAGTAACTCTTCCAGATCTTCTAGACTTTCCAATTGTTGCTAGACCAAATGGATTAAATCCCATTAGTGCAACAAGTCATTTTGTGGGGTTGTGACGCCCAAAAAACGTCTCTTTCATCGTGCAAGTCTCTGGGGAAAAGTCGTTTTGGGCCACAGGGCATCACATGACAAAACCAGGGGTTGTAATTCCACTGTTTGGCCACTTGAAAAGTTAACTAAACTTCCTGGAGGCCTGGAGGAACAGTATGTCACTTCCCACCCTCAATGGTTGCCATGTAGCCTTCATAGCAAAAGGAACGGGACCAGAAATACACTATACCACTATGCTGCTGTTGGATAGAAGCCATCACTTTATTGGGTTGATTCTATAATGATTTGGTCCTGCGACAACAATGTGAATGTTAACATTAGCTTACTAGCTAGCTAACAGCAGCGCTTTTTATCAGGTATTGATGTTATATGAGTTGTGGTGTAAGATCCATAGGTGTAAGTTATATTGGTGTTTATACAAGTTAAACTGTCATCTTTACTATAAAGTTTTGAATGTTACATTTGGGGTCAGATGCTTGACAAGTTGTAAATATTCACAAAAATGTGCTATCATTAATCCAGTAGATCAGCTGGTGATAGAGCCAGCCAGTATTGGCTACAGACCACACTGTATTATCAATAACGCTATGCTTCAACTTTTTTTTTTTCATTTTCAAAACAATTAATAAATCTCCAGAAATACTCAAGTTAGCACACAAGCAGATATAGCGAGCATATATTTGACAAATCATTCATAAAATAGTACCGACAATGCTCCACCCAGTTCCAATTCACCAAATAACAGAAGAAAAGCTGTCAAATCTTGCAATCATCAACAAAAGTATCCAATTTGAGACATCCACCACAAAAAGTGCACACTGCTAGCATTTTGCATGCAAACAGCTTATTACTGTAACAACTTGCAGAACATTTAACATCTTTTTCCCTTTTCATAATTCATTTGCAGCTGATTTTAAATATTTTTTCGAGCATTCTTTTCACATCCATGCTTATTTAACAGTGATCTCATGAGTTTCACATAAATCAATAAGAAAAAAAAAGAGAGAGATTTACACCTCAACATAGATCTTCATAAGAGTTTTTACATAATTACAAAGATTTAATTTCTTACAGTACGCCCCTCTGGCTCCAAGCCTTCAACTTTGCAGGAAAACGTAATTTAATGTTGAGAGAAATGACTTCACTTCCCAGAATGAAGAGAAGAATTGGTGTCTGATCAAAGGGAAGTACTTCTAAAAACCTTTCTCATAAAGAAATGACAACTTCAAATTCACCCTTTGCCCTGGTAGCAATAGATGTTCTATTTTAGTTCTGTCAAAGTGCCAAATGAAACATTTTTGGACGAGGCATTAGAGAACATCTGCTAAAGATTACTCCTTTAGGGTGTTGATCATGAGTGGCGTTCCTCATGTCGAAGCACTGATCAAAGCAATCACAATAGCCATGTGTCTATATTTAACATAGATGGTCTGCTGTGGATTCTTGTTGGTGCATTTGATGTCCCACCTTGAGAGTAATGTATTTATGGACTTTTTTAGTCAAATGGCAATTAGATTTATTAGCTGGTGAGACAAGCTGTTTTTTTTAATAGGGGATGGATCTGGGAGATACTGCACACAGGACATCCCCATAACATTAATGTGACTGAATCTATGTTTCAGGGGTAAAATGCTTCATAAACCAGCACAGTCTCACAGAAATACATAAAATGCACACAACCCTTTAACAATGCATTTCATGGTGGTGGACATGAAATACGTAAAAATTACGTGCTGGCAACACAAAAACGATTTCAATGTGAAGTCTGTTACAAGCCCTCATAGTTTTGTTGTGAAACGCTAGAGTTTGATTAGGTTTGGAGAATAGACAATTCTCAGTTGGGTTTAGGAAGAGATTGTGATTTTGGTTGAAATAACCACATACGGGAAATAAAGGCTGTAAAGTTACGAAACAACATAGACCAATACATCAGCCTCAAAGCTTCATCAACACCCACTTAGCTACAGGATGACACATTCTGAAAGTGGAAGATATTGACTTATTTTCCTGCTTATTAGGCCTACCACTATAAATGCACATCCCTCCATATGGCTTATGCCAGCTACAGTGCTGTTGTCAACCGCATTAACAGCAAAACTCTCTTTAAAGCTACATCTGTTTCCCATCTTAACCGCTTCCTCTCTTCTGACACAGGAGATTGTTGGCATTTAATGATGTAAGCTACATACTCTGTGTGTTATAGATTTGGGAGATAACTAGGTGGGGAAGGTATAAAATTGAAAATCTATCATCATATCAAAAGCTGTCACCTATGTTCAGTCAACCATTTTTGTCCAGACTGAAATATCTCAGTAACTATTCCATGGATTGTCATTTTGTACAGAGATTCATGCTCCCCAGAGGATGCAGTATTTTTACTTTCCCCTGACCTTTTAACTAGCGTCACCAGCAGGTCAAAGTTTTCACTTAACCAGTAAAATATTTCAGTATCTACTGAATGACTTAGCACAAAGTTTTTACAGACATTCATAGTTCCCAGACGATGAATCCTCATGATTTTGCTGATCCTCTGATGCGCTACCATGAGATTCAAATTTGTGGTTTTGAGCGCAATGTCTCATCAACCATTGGATGAATTGCCATGAAATTGGTACTGGCATGCTTGACCTTGAGGATTAATTTATGTAGCATCATCCCTTACCTTTACATTTTAATTTGTCCAAAACTTTAAGATGAAGAGCTGTCATTCTTATCTTCCTCTGCTAAAATACAGTACAGCACATACAGTGGTGTTAGGTACAGTACAGTTAATGTTAGCATGTTAACACACAAAAGTAAAATGGCAAACATGGTAAACGGTAACCTGCTAAACATCAGTGTTAGCATTTAATTTAAAGTACTGCTTTGACTAAATCAACCCTCTCTCATACCATATGGATTGTTACTTAAAGAAGTTAACGTTGACGTCAGGATGCAAATACTGGTGTTACCAGTGAAAGACCTGTGTTTGTTTGACCCTTCAACCACCTCTGCTGCTCACCATATTCACAGAACATCACACAGACTTTGTTAGATGTCATGTCATAATCTTCTCTGTTCCTGTAATACTAGTACAGCCACTTCAAGGTGCCGCCTTATAACAAACATGGGTATAGGCCGTAATAAGCTGCTTGCAAACTGGATCTATGTGGTTGCTTTTTGGTAAAAGCAGGCTGGACTTGATACAGCCTCACAAAGCCATAAGTTTAGACTCTAATCTTGTTTCCTTGACAAGTGAGGTTTTCAGTGAAACAAATAGCATCTCTGCTAAAATGCTGTGATTATGTAGATCATGAACAACAAATTGCCCGTTAAATCCACAGTCATTTGTCTTTTTGACTAAAGGGAAGATCTGCCTCACCTCTACATTTAATGCATAATATAGTAAATGTATTAGAACTATAACATATTTCATCCTTTTCAGAGAGCTGCTGGATGCATATTTTAAACATTATGTACATTACAAATATAAATGGATTGGGAGTCAGTCTTTGAAAAAAAGCTTATTCTGAATGTCATATAACAGAGCTTTGATTAATCCAATGCATCAAGAATATCTGTAAAATCTTCGCACTGGAAATGTTGTATTTATGACCTTGGACACTGCAGTCTATTTTCAGAAAGAAAAGAACAGACATTCTTGATGAAAGTCAATGCCTGATGAAGGAAGTAAGAGCTCTGTGGAAAGAGTGTTAGTAGCCACTGTAATTTTACAAGGAAGCAAACACATCCTGTTCCATAACTGTTATCACTGCAAGAAAGTAAAGCCGGGTTTGAAGTCAAAATTCAAACAAACACTCTCTGTCAGTCCCCCAGTTTTTTGTGAGTGGAGCAGCTCCAGGTTTTGTCTCACAGATAACAGCCTTGGTTTTCTGGTTTCTAATTTTTGGAGAGAGTTGTTCATTTTTTGAATTATTGACTGAAAAAAAAAAAGAACAATCAGGAAGCATTGGAAAAGCAACTGCAAATGCGGGTTGTGCTTCAGAATGGTTTTTTGCTCTGAGCACAGTGTGGGACAAAGAACAAATGCCAGGATTTTATATGCAAATGTTAAATTGCCATTACATGATAAAGGGCATGCAATCAGCAGGAAACATATTTCAGCATTGATTTACGACTATAGCTTTATCATAGATGTCCATAATTTTCAAAAGACAATCTCATATTGCGCACAATGAAGTTGACAGCAAACCCTTTCATTGTAAATCTGAATTCCTCCAGCACACATTTTACATTTTATGACAAGGCCAACCAAATAGGGCAGTGACACTGAACATTATTCATCATTTATATCAGTGACACTTCTCCGGAGCAGAAATGTCTCATTAGACAGGTCAGGACCTGACTGATGGCTTCTTGTTCCCCAGATCTCTCTTACCTGACAAGCGGCTTTCAGGCAGACGTGCCTCAATTGTCCTGCATGCATCCCTGCCTCTGTGTGTGGATAGCATACAGTCAGCACACAGATAAGCCATTTGATTTTTTGGCCTCAGAACAAGCGGGTGTTGATGTTTCTCAGAAAGCCTGCTGTGATAAGGACACATGATTATAAGGAGCAGCCACATTAAAAAAAAAAAAAAAAGAGCTGCAATAGATTCCTCTCCATGGCATGCCATATCCTCCCAAGTTTGATGTTTAATATGTCGTCCTGAGGGTTTGGTTTTTCTGTGAACTGATTTAGATCTGGAGGGGAAATTAGCTTTTGACATGAAAGCTTCTCTCCTGGGTATGTAAACAGCACCCCGAACTCAAGGATATAAATATGTATCTCCTTCCATTTAGGTTCTAATGTGAGGCCGCTTACAGAGGAAATCACAATTTTCAAGTGGAATTTTATTTTTAATATGAAGGATATTTAAAAGATTTAGCAGAATAGGCCCACTGTATCACTGAAAAACTGAATTTGAAAAATAGTTTGATTATACCAAGACTGACGGCAGATTTATTGTTGTGCATGGGCTCTTGTGAGCATTTATACTTGTGAGCTGATGTGTCTGTGTCCCTTTGCAATTACACCTCTAAAATGCTAGATGTAAGGCTGTGAAGTTCGACTGACACAACAAGCACACATCAAACAGGGCTTATTAGCAACTATAGTAAACAAAAGTACAAAATTTTGGCTCTATTATAGCTTTCGAGATTCACAGACAAAACACTTGTCTTTTACTTGACACCTTTTCCCAACAAATACAACATGCATTACATCAACATCATTACCATAAGCCTGTGACATCTTACACTGAATAAATTAGCCCATTGGCTAGCAGAGTTTTCCTCCACTCATATGAAGCCAGGAGCAACAGCAACATCTAACACTGTTAAAACATTGTGCAACTTTACAAAATTTGGCTCTATTATAACTCACAGTGTTTACTGACAAAACAGTTGTTTCATACTAGACATGTGTTCCCCATATATACAACATGCTAACCAGGGGCGATTGCTCTGAGACAACAAGGAAGGCTGAACTTCCCCTAAAATTTCATAGAAGAAATGGTCAAATATGCACTATTGAATTTACATTAAAATAAGAATTTACATTGCATTAAACGTAGATGGGATGCATTTAACATCATGACTATGATGTCAAACATCAGCTGTTTATCACCAGTTTTCAAACGGGACCTCACTGTCATACATTCTCATGTCAGGACGGAGGACGCGGAGTCTCCAAGCATTCCTATGAGACTGCGCTGAGCAGGTTTCTTTCATGCAGCAAAGCGAGACTCATTGGAGAAATGCAACGTCACTTCCAGGGAGGCTTAGCTTCCGTGGGACCTGATGGAGCGGTGGGTGGGAGAGGACGCTCGGTGTATGCATGATGATTGGAAGAATTGTCTAAAGGCTGAACCCCTTTGTGATTGACAGCGCAATACACACCGACATCGTCGCATTTCGAGCTCAGTCCCAAGCGGATATTTGCAAGTGGAGTCTTGTGACAGATTGCCGTCCGAAGTTCCTTATTTCCATAAGCGATATAGCTCATTTTCACCGTTTGTACAGCACAGTTCAGGTGTTTAAGCCCATCTGAAAATCTTTGAGGTGTGTTTTGCTGTGGTTCTATGGCATTAGTGTGGTTGAAAAACGGCTTCAATTAAATGTTCCTTTTATATGTTACTGCCTCGCTACGATATGAAACATTTTATGATGTATACTTAAAGTGAGCTTCCCCTGTTTGAAAGACCATTAACATTTTACATTGCATAAATTAGCCAGTTTCCTACAGCCAGTGATCCTGTGATGCTGTACTTATGCAAAATGATGCTTTGAGCTAAATGCTAATGTCAGCAAGCTATTATGCTATTATAGTAAAACTCAATGAGCAATGAGCAGATATAAATGCTTATCATGTTCACCATTTTAGCGTAGGCCTATTATAATTGTAGCATTATTGCTACTAATAAAAAAGTCAGTAAGTCCTCCAAATTAAACAACAAAATACTTTTGTCCATGCCTTCCAGTATGACATATAGATGTGTTTTGTGATTTATTGCTCCTATCAGCAGGATAATATCATTTGTCTGTGCCTTTCAAAATGATGCATCTCCGATGATGCATCTTCGCTTACCCCCATTGTACAAAAACGAAGTCAAAATATCCATGGCCACTGTCATCTTGAACTAGTACCGTCATTTGGAGCCAGTCTGTGAAGGTAGCGATCTTCGTGGGTGTTGGGGTTCCTGCCTATACCCCCAGCAGACCAATCGCAAGAGGTGCTGTTGATTGCAAGCAGACTGACTGGCACATGCAGCTGTCAATTATGATGTAAAATCCCCTTTTTGTAGTGTCAAATAACGAATGAACACTTGAAGATGCATCAGCATGGCAAGACATACCTAAAATGACAGAAACAATCTTTGGGAAAAATTTATTTGACATGTTCTTTGGTCTTTAGTTTGGCCAGTCCTCTCCATTAACACAGACGGCAGGATTCACGACCTATACTGATCAGCAATCAAGATGCTGTAGCTTGACTTTTGGGGAGTTGTCTTTTCATCCATCTTTATACACAGTTTATGGTAATACCCATGCAGTCTCCATCTATGAAAAGCCACATTTATGTTCTTCTGCTTCTTTATATTTCACTTCTTATCCATGCTGCGGAACATGGTTTCTTGCTGGGAATAGATGGTTGGGAGGGTGATAAAGGTAACTTGCCAAGAGCGTGAGCCATCTTTTGTGTTATAAAATGAAAATGTGTTCATGTGTGGATGTAGCCTTTGTGTTTAATGTCCCACCAACCCGGGGGCTTGGGGCTGAAGCTCTACTTCTTCATCCTCTTATGTTGGAATGAGAGCAGACTGGGTGCTACCGTGACTCACTATTGCCTCTCAAGGCACAAGTGGTATTACAATACAGGAAGGGCCGGGGCTAGCTGTTGAGCATGCTCATTTCAGTAGATATCTCAGCAACACAAGACATAAACGTCTTTGATATAATGTCAACACTGTCACTGTCACACATATTCTGTTGATAGTGTTGATGTTGATGTTTTGAATGGTTTAAACTAAAATTCTGTCCACACTGTAAACATTATAAATTTTTTGGTTTAGTTAGGCACAAAAAATGACTTGGTTAGGTTTAGGGAAGCATCGTGGTTTGGGCTGTCTTAAAATTAGGGGCCTACGTGTTCATGGTTACAATAATAAACATGTGGTTAAGGTTTTGAACAATGGTGTGCTTAAAATCAGTATATTGTTGACCTTTCTGTCTCCCTGAGCAGATTTCTCTATGTCACCTTGCTTCCTCTTTTGCTCCTGTTATAAATACTAAGACCATTAGTGAGCACAATCACCTGAACTTAATCAGATGTCCATTTGGGGCACCTTCTGAAATGACTGATGCTGATGTTTTTCTTCAGAGTCTTGACAGTCTTAAAAAATTGCAGCTGAGGCTGATGGCAGTGTCACTAGTTTCCCCTGAGGAAGATATGGATGTCTGTACCAATTTTCATTTAATCATTCATTGATTCAATCAATTATCACTCAGTTCATCAAATAGTTGTTGAGATATTTCGCTCAAAATCTTAAACATAGACCTTGAAGTGGCACTAGAGGAAAAGTCAAGAGATCACCAAACCATTAGGGTACATCATCTGGGAACAATGAATGTTTGGACAAATAATTATGTCAATTCATCCCGTAGATGAGCAGTAAGCTAGATAAAAGCCAGGGGATTACCAAAGACTGTTGGTTTCATCCTCTGAGGACCATCAATTTTTGTACCAAATTTTATGGCTAACCACTGAATACTTGTTTAGATACTGTCTTCTGGACCAAAGTGGTGAACTGACTGACATTGCCACGCCTTGAGCCATGATGCTAGCATCCCTAAAAATCTGGGTTCTCACCTAAGTGTGACTTTCACATATCAAACCTTGGTTTAATGATGTACATTAAAAGTTAAAAGTACTTAATGTATGCACAGTTTATTGTTAACATGGATTTATGTGCAATTTTTCTTTGTTCTGCGGTTCACTTCCTGTGAAAATTTCCCCAAGCGATCAGCACCTGAACATTTGTTTGATTTTCTTGCATGCTTTATGTCTAGTAATGCTCTTTGAAGCCACATAGCTATTTTATAGTACCACAATAACATTTTTAATCATGTCTTTGTCATTACATGTTCCATCCATCATATCCAACTTGGCAACAGGCTCAAAAGTCTCTCCACTCCTTTATTTGACTTAAGTCCCCTGGCAGTTAACCCCAGCATGGGTAAGTGAGGTAAGCTTTGAAATAGGCTTTGGAATTCTCTGTTTGAACATCACTTGTCATATCATCATGTCGTATCGTTATCTACAAGCCCAGCAGCATGTGAGGTAATAGGTCAGAATGCTGGGGAAGAAAACACACTGGGAAAGCCACCAATGTGACTTTGATACACTATGAGAGCTCAGCACGAGCAGAAGAATGCTCTCCCTGGAGCAGAGATACAATTTCCTAATACTCTGGCCTGTTAGTGGGGGTCCTGCAGTTCTTGACCAGACTTCCTCAGGACAACAGAGAGCTTTACTGACCCATCCGTCAGTAGTGTTTACATTCCATCTTATAAACTCTCGACAAACTCTGTCTCAAACTACCCCGCTCTCCTTTGAATTCCTTGTGATGATGGCACCCAACCTCAACCCCCACCCGGCTCTTTGTTTATGTATTCCATAGTTGTTCCAGATGTTGGAAATGATTGAGAGTCAGTGTTCTGAGAAATCACTTGCAGCTCAGTTATGTGGGGAGCTTTCATCAATGACACAGATCATTACAGTTTCTGTTTGCTACTGTGTCGACGGCAGGAGTGGATGCCGTCGACTAAGAAAGGCAAAAAAAAAAAAACCCCAGCAAACTAGATAATGATGATGGATAAGGATATAGCACGCTGATTCTTCCCTGCTGTCAACAAACTTAAGAGTCCTAATGGTATTTATCATTGTGTGAAGTTGAATGTGACTTTCTTGGGTAATTCTTTAAAGGGGTAACAGCTCATTTTGACCACATTAGCACAGCCAAGAGATGATCTAAAGGAGACGCTGTTCCCTTGGTCATGAGTCCTTAATGTGGATACTTAAGAACAAAGAGCATGATACTCAGAGGCATGGACAACCTAAGTCTATCCTCCTGTTACCTTAGAAGCCAAAAGAAACTCAACATGGTTCAACTCAAGTGTGAGACAGGCTGGAAATTTAAGGAGGAACGGAAAATAAGGGGGAAAAGTCCTTTGAAAAAGCAGCCTGGCTCTACCTTTCCCCAATTTATGAGTTGTCATAAGGTTGGGTAAAAAATAAGAAAGAGTTATATGGCTTGTCACAGACCCCAGCAGTGGCAGATTTTCCGATATAGGCAACAAAGGCGGCATCCTAGGACGCTATTCCAACAAAATAGTCTAAAAATTGATGTAGTATGGGTGCCACCTCCACTTGCCTAAGGTACCGAATCTGCAAGGTCTGACACTGCACGCCAGTAACACTTCAAGCCACACTTACAGAATGGCCCAGTCTCTCAACTTGTTTTAGCTGCAGCCTGACCAGCCACAATGACACAAAGGGACTCTGATATACACAACACTTCTGCTGAGACTCTTATTATTCTACTTACAGAAATCAATACTTAAAAAAAAAAGGAGCCACAGCTAAGTGGGCACCAAAACAGCATCAAAAGCGCAATGCCCAATTCATCGCTTTCGCTGCAGCTGTTTCTAGCTCATGGTACCTTTGTTCGTTAAACAGTGCTGCTTTTCTGTAGCTCTTCTCTATTTCTCTTAATGTGACCCAAAGGCAAATTAGCTTTCATCAATCAGACACATGAAAAAAAGAAAAAGCACAATGTCTCAGCGACCTTGCCTGCGAATTTGGGAGGTATTGCTATTGGACCAGAGCCATTTAAAGATAGTCTCGCTTTGTACCTTCATTTCTCAGCTGCACTGCACGCTTCGCTTAATAGATAGGGACACACTGAGGAGAAGGCAGGAGCTTCTTTCTAACACTTGCCAGTAATAAAATGGAAGTTTACTTTCTATCGTCTCCAGGTAAAATGGAATACATGTGTTGTTATTAACTTTATCTTTCTGTTTGTTTGTTTTTGTATCAGAAAACAGGCTCAGAATCATTTTTCACGGTGTAGCAGTGGTATGAAAAGCATTGCTTACAGGCTAATGTTAATGCCTCCTTAGTCTGGGTCAGAGGCAGGCCAAGTTATTGTTTTGCAAGTCACAAGTAAGTCTCAAGTCTTTGCAGTTAAAGTCCTAAGTCTTTTCCCAAGTCCTAAACAAATCATGATGTAATGCCATTTTAACAGCTGACTAATAATATGTTATATGAACAAAAATTAATTCTTTTTAACGTTTGTGCTTATATGTTGACACAAGTTTATTAAAAAGTTACTTAGCTGTTGAGCCGAGCCTTATCTTGCTAAATATGTTAATAATAACTTCAACTTAGGGCTCTTTGTGCAGCTTTAAATATCGAATTAAGTTGCAAGTTGTTATGTCTTTGTAATTTGGGACCCACATATTTTACATTGGCTATGGCAATCCATTTTTTATTGACCACTTTTTGTACAAGAACGAAATCAACTTTAGTATCATATTTTCCAACTGGCACTCAGTAATGTAACATTAGTTCTTCATGGATCTGTCCTGCTTGAATAAATGCTATCAGTTTGTTTCAAACAAAGGGGATCTGGGGAATTGAGTGTTGACATGCTAGGAATGTATTAGCGTTAAGTGATTCAGAAAAAAGTATCATATGTTCTTCAGTCAAAAGGCTCAAGTCCAAATGAAGTCATGAGTCACTGATATAAGTCCAAGTCAATTTGAAAGTCTTTTTTGATTTTGTTAAATTGAGTCTAAAGCCATCAAATCTGCGACTTGAGCCTGACTCTACTGTAGATCAAGTCATGTGACCTGAGTCCACACCTCTGGTCAGGTTTATATCATGCAGATTTTTTCGAAAGATCCATCAAAATTTCTACACTAGAAATACCCCAGACTGACTTTGGTACCTGACTTTAAAAGTCAGGTACCAAAATATTTATTTGCAAAACAGCTGGGGGGTGTAAGAATTAATGATTCTGCATTCATTTGTTGCTCCAATTACTGTAGCAACAAAATATGTGACAGCAGAAGACAATGTGTTTGTATTCTAATACTTAAAACATGACAGTTTCTGTTAAAAACACAAAACAAGCATTTTAACATTGGTATTACTGTTGGATTACATGTTTTTGTTCTTTCTCGCACTCATCCTTAATTTCTATCAACACTCCACCGAGAGCTGTATTTAGTTAATAACAATGATTAAGTGTTTTGTCATTCACACATTGGGAGGGGGGGAAAGATAGCAATCTGTGGTGTGATAGGAACATAATAAGCATTAATTGTTTTATGGCTTTTATCGTTTTGCCTTTGAGACATGAAATAGGGATTGTCTTTAAACTGTCAATTTACAACATGAAAGAAAAAAAAGGGCAATTTGGCCTTTTGTAGGGTGTCTGGCATCTGCGTGGCATTTAAAAGACACCAGACATGTGTCTGTTTAAGACACAGATAATGGCGATCAGACCACCATGACTGTGACACACTCTGGGTGCTGATATGGTGGATGTCAGTCAGTCAGGATCTGTCCGGTTGCTGGTGTTCGCTCCCAGTCACAATCACAGACAGACAGAGGTTTTGCGACCTGGGTGTGCTCTATTTTTGTTTCAATGCTTCAATGGGTTGTTTTGCTACTGGACCCATCCATGTCTGTGCCTTTAAACTACAGAATATAGTACATCACTGTGCAGACTATACTGTGCTCTGTTTTAGCTGGCCACATCATACTGTGATGTTTGGTGGTGATACCTGTGTGGAGGTTTAATGTGATCATCAACTGATTATTAGGCTATATATCACTTCTGCTGATCTAAAGCAAGTCAGCCCACCTGCTGCAGCCATGAGCAGATTACGGGACCATGAACCCCTGGGCACAGATATGCAAAGAGCTCTACCACCTCTTCTACATACTGTAGGAGCATCTCTTTGTAGTCATTTTGCATCTTTATTTGTGGTTTTTATGTTTGTTTGTGGTCATTTTGTAGATGTTTGGGTCTCTCTGGGGTAACTCTATGTCTTATTGAGGTAATAATGCATTTCATTGAGGTAATTTTGTTGTTTTTGGTCATTCTGTATCACTTTGTGGTCATTTCATGTCTCCTTGTGGTTGTTTTATATCTTTTTGTAGCCAATATGGTCAGTTTGAGGTCATTTTGTATCTCACTGAGTTAATTTTGTTTCTTATTTAGGTAATTTTGTGTCTCTTTGAGGTTAGTTTGTCATTTTTTTGTCCTTTGTTGTCATTTTGTGTTTCCTTGTGGTTGTTTTGTGTCTCTTTGCAGTTCCATTGCATCTCTTTGATGTCTTTTTGTGTCTCTATGTGGTTATTTTGAGTCTCCTCCTGTTCAGTACCTGTTCATTTCAGTGACATTTTGCAAGTTTAAGCATGGCCCCCCTGACACTTTGGGCCCCTGGGCCTGTGCCCGGCGGGCTCGTTCAGTAATCCATCCGTGGCTGCAGCTATAAATGTTTCATTGCAACAAGAGCCACAGTCAGTCCTCTCTTTAAGGCGCATGCATTTAATTTTGATAATAATTACCTTCTTCCCACAAGATAATTAACTTGTACGCACAAAATAAAAAATATCACCTTTTGGGACTCTAGGGCCTCTGCAGAATTGTCATATTGAACATTTAGGTGGAGTTATTTTAGGCAGGCCATTTTTCGAGTGCTGTATAAGCCTCCTATTTCACTCGAGACAACTTATCACATTTATTATGACTTTGGCTCTAATTAATCCTGCAGCCACCAAGTGTGGTAGTATTAGTGGTTGAAATATGACCTATTTTCTGCCTCCCAGTCCGGCCTCTAACTAAGACATTCTTGAGATAAATAGCTTTTCAAAGAAAGCTCCCCTTTTTCAACCAGCTCCTTTTTTCCCCTCCTCTCTGTGACAACTTTGATGGTCAATTATATTTAATAAACAGTTAGGGCGCAGAAATAAATCAATTTCAGGAGGGCCTAATCCTCCTTCTCAAGCAGACTGTGAAGCCACAAGTCCTGAAGAAATGTTTGAAAATGAACTGTAATGGAACACATATGTCATGCAGCAGAGGTCCCTGGGAGCCCCGTATCCCGTGCTGCTCACTGCCTGCTCCTTCAGCAAGGAGCTCACACGTGTGACACGCAAAGCAGAAATGCTTTTCTTCATCCGTTTGGTATATTTTTCTAGCGGATTTGTGGAGCATATTTTGAACCAATGTCATGTGTTCATCAAGGCCCTTTTAATTATGCTATCACCCTGGGGCTTAGCACATGACAGGGCCTACATTTCAGCAGCAGATGCCCAGCTCTATACATGTGGTCGGGATAGTTTACAAACTCTTGGGCCGGAGGTTTGGTGCTTTCACCAGTCTGGTTAACCCTGGGCACATCTGAGAGACACTCCACACGCTGCTGGTGGAGCTACACATACAAACAAGTCATTTAAATACGTAATTGACAAATCACTTTTTGGAAAGACTAAATAGCCTCTTATCTACTGCACTGTGTGCACGCACACTACAGCTCTCCATCAGCAGCAGCTCTAAAATGCTTACAAATGTTTGACCTTTTCAACTCTTGCACTTCATGTTACATTTTTACTTATTCATTAGCTCTTTAATCAGCTCATTCAAAAACCTTCCTTGGTTTTCTCCCGGGGAATGCAGAGCTGGTCCATCTCAAATGTGGAACCAACTACTATTGATTTGTGGGTCTGTTTTGTGCAGCTGATTGTCCATCGCTAAGCAACAGCGGACAGTTGAGGCGGCGTTCAGTTGTTGCTGGTGCCGTTCCAGAAGGGTTAACGATGAGGCTTTGACCACCGGGACTCCACGTCTTTCCTGCACATCCTCTGCGGTTTAATGCTGAAGTGGTTTCAGCGAGCATAAGCAGATTAAAGAAGGAACTGGGATGGGGGACAGAGGGTGGGGGAAGACATTGAACCACGCAGCTGCCAAATCTCAAACACTAATTGCAGGGCAGCATTTATGTCAAAGAACACGCTTTGCAGGAATCCCACTTTTCCTCTTCTCTTCAGTGCTCGCTTAAAGAATTGATGCATGACTAAGGGACTGTGCAGTTGCCTGATTTTCTATGGTTTTATTGACGACTGTGAAATTGGTGTTGATATTGAGAAGATTGGGATTATTAAAATGAATTCATTTTAATCAAGACAGCCAGTTTGCACACAATAAACTTTGTTATGGTCTAATAACATGTGACCTTTTTTTTCTAATTTGCATCTGTTTTCTCCAAGCATGTTCAACATACACTAATTTGCTATTAATAGAATCTCATGTTTCCCTGGATACGTGTAAATATTCTTAACGACCTAATTAGGATTCCACAAACACTGAATTGCATCCAGCAGGTATATTAGACCTGCTACACATCCTACAGGGAGATGGATGTCTTAAAGTCAGGCTCACATGAACTAACATCAGTCCTTGCAATGAAGCTTGTGAATGCGATTAGAAGAGTCCTGAGCTGAGCTGAACTCGCCCTGCAGGGAACCAGTAAAAGCCACAAGCCTAAAATCACTCTTTTGGTTCTGGCATCAGTAACTCAAACATCATCTGATATCTCACTTTGTTTGCTTACAAAATGTGACTCTATCATAAACAGATGTGTCTTCTCTATATTTTTGGTCAGCTCATCTATTACACGTATTATTGACAGGCTCAAGCAAAACGGTTTACTTAAACCATTTGATGATGATTTTTTGGTATCAAAGAGGCAAGAATGTTTATCTGAATAAAATCAACAGTGGAGAAATTGTGGTGGAATAATCATACCCGCAGAATGTGATGGGTAATATTAGATTCTCTTTGGAGGGTCTATCGTTTTGTGAGTGTGTGCTTGATTTTGTCAGATCGACCTCTTTGTAACATGAGATTTCTAACTTTTTAACCTCATGAGGTGGTGGACATTTTCAACAACTAGCTCTGCATATAAGCGCGTCCACAACTATGAAACATTTACATCATATTAGGCTTAGTTTTTCTTATTTGTGCAACTTCTTTATTATGTATTAAGTATTGTGTGGACTAGGTTGTGTGATCACATTGTTGATCGTTGAGTGCTGACAGCAGCAGTATGTGCTTAAAGGGGTATTCAAGATTTAATGCTGCTCTTCCAAAAAGTTATATTGTGAGACAGTTTAAACAAGACTAACACCTACAGATACAAAGTAGAAGGCATGAAACTGCAACTCTGTGGGTGTGTTGGCTTGAGTGTGTAATATACACACTCTGCTCCGACTGGACAGTTATGTTCTGATGTAGAATGTTTTGTTGTGTAATTTGTTTTCAGATTGCAGTGTTATATTATCTGTGCTTTGTTTTTGCAGTAATTATTGTTGTAACTCTTTTAGTGACACTGGGCACCTTTTAAATTTCTGTAGCTCAGCGGGTGGCCATTCATAATGAATAGCAGCCTACCGCTCAACCAGCTTTTAAGTCTACAGTAATGCTTTGTGTTTCAGAGGTGTTTTCTGTGTGCTAATATCAGCATGCAACACAACAACATGGTCTTTATGAGGAATAGTGGGTCTAATTTTTAGTGTGTCCACTTTTTTAGTTTAGTTTGATAGCATGCAAATATTTTTCTAATTTGCACAAAGCAAAAAGTAAAGCTGAAGCTGATGGAATGTCACCACTTATGCAGGTAGATGGTCATAAACCAAACAGTTTCAGAACCCATCAGCTGTCAGTCTGATGACAGTTTAACCACAACAGCCCATTATTTAGAGGGTTCTGGTGTGGTTTGCAGATTTTCTCACAATGGACCTCCTCTTACGTTTGCCAGTCATTATTTACAGTCTGATAAGCAACTTGAGACGCAACTGCGGAGTTGGAGTTGTTCTGCATCATCTCTACAAACAGATATCTGCATATGAATGCAGATGCATTTAAAAAAAAGCTTTTACCATCTGATGGTGATTTAGCTCTTCATTAATGAAAAGCTAAGTCATCATCAGATAATCAGATCCGAGATTGCATTTCAGCCAATGCCTTTCACTTTCTTCACTCTCCACACGATTGGTCAATACAGCTCGCATTCAACCTGCAGGGATGTAAGATGAAATCAACAAGTTAGTGTCAAAAACTGCAGTTCCTTAAATGGACACTTGAGGCTGGCTCCAAGAGCATGGCAATCCCTGTAGACACCAGCAGAAGAAGCAGCAGAAATAAATATGTTTACAGTCTGGTACAAAATACAGTTTGAACCTCTATAAGAAATTTCCCTGGTCATGACAACTGTACATGGTGTGAATTTCTATAAAATTATCTGTTTAAATATTATTAAGGTTAAAAGTTAAGGGCATGGCCGCTGGTAGTGACAAGTGGGTATCATCTGTTGACAAGATGCTACCTCTCCTACAGTGTTGGTTAGGTAACGCAACCACATAGAGAAACTCCAGATTCACAGAGTCTAGACATGGCCATAGCTGTAGCTATTTTAGGGTGTTTTCAGTACATGAAAGTTGATTATAACATTTGATTACCTAAAATAGTTTTCATCAGCATGTGGCTGTACTAAACGACCTTCTAAGGAGAAGGATATTCAGTATTTTCAGTAAGTATATTTTGTTTTAATGGTTTTAATCCTGTTTTTCTCTGACAAAACATAGCATTAGCATTACTAGGTTAGCAGCTAGCATACTGTAAGGGTTACCACTCTCCCTCTTGTCCAAACATAGTCACTTCTGGCTTCAGGAATTTGAGATGGTGACTGCCAAATGCCACCTTCAAGGCTATAAACTGGGAGTCCACAAACCAATGGCTAAAATTACAGTAGTTACATCCATTTTTTTATACAGTCTATTGTTGGACTACATATGCACCACAAAGAGAAACCAGAACAAAGCAAAATCTTGTCTACAGATGTGGCATTCCAATGCAGATACAGTATGTTTAATGAGGTTATAAACCAAAGTAGGCCTATACTACTGGATAGATGGAGCTAGATTAAATGTTAAGGGATCACTAAAGTGATTACAGGGGGGGTATTTCTGAACAGACTTTAAGTGTAATCTGTACAATAGCTGACAGATGTGAACCGCATGGAAGTGTTAGATGAAAACTCATTGGATCACCAAAGCCAATAAGATTTATCTTCTGGAGACCATAAATGTCTTTAGAAAATAGTCCATAATCCAATAGTCATTGAGATACTTCAGTTTGGACAAAAGTGGTCAACTGACAGACAGACACTGGCATCCATTAGGCATTGCCACAAGCAGGAAAAAGAATGGTCAAATTTGAAGCCGCATTGGTCAACTTTATTCCAGTGTAGTTCCTAATATGGGGCAAACTCCAAAAAACTGAATCCTACATCTCCCATAATGTAGCTGAACTGCAGCTATCATTGGTCTTTGCATGCCTAGTAAACGCCCACGCCTTTAGAAGTCCACACTGCTGATTCGGGCTATATATTTGTCTCCAGACTAAAATTATTATTATAATTATTATTAATGATATCAGTGTGACATCACCAGGTTATCTTTACAGCCTCCAGAGTGACATAGACATCTTTTAAGAGGGTAGTGCTTCCCACAACGATCAGTGGAATGCACCTCTGATGCTTATCTTTAATCTCATGTTAACTGTATAATTTTGCATTACCAACTTGCACGTGTTCATGTAGGCCCTGTTGCTCCATTATACATGTCACCATCAACCATCACACTTCTCAATCATGATGACTGAAGTGTGGGGAATTTGCTCTATATTATATATACAAGTGGTTCTCTGCTACAATATCCAAAAGAACAAAGTCAATGAACTGAAGCAGATGTGTAAGTGGGAATGACTGTTCTACTTTGTAGAAACTTGTTAAAAGTCAAAGTCATACCTTTCTTGTGGTTTTACTGTGTTCTCATGAGCACTGATATTGACATAGTTCTTTACAACAAAAGCTCTTGTATGGCCACAACACTGAGAAGCATGACATCATGGGCAAACTTAAAACTACGCTGGAGAACGTCCAGATAAAAGTGGCAGGATATGCAAGCCATTTAAGCCCCATCTGGTGTGAGGACTGTGTATGCAGCCTCAGAGCTTTATTATATATGGCATAAAAGGATTACAGCACAACAGTTTATTTAGTCTTCCTTGAAGATCACTGATTTGGACCTGCTGCAGAGTCAACATTTGACCTGGAGGGCAGCAGAGACGCCAGATGGACAGCTCATACAGACTGGTGCACATTTGATTGCTTTGCATGAAAAGCAACTTCTAAACAATCAGTATCTCAGAGATACTCAGCATCAAAGTTTTAGCATCTCATCTCATAGATAAAAAAAAAACACCTCTCAGGTATACACTAAGATCACAAGATCATGAATATGAATGTGTCGATAACACAACTCTGATTAAAAAGAAAAGGAAGTCATTTGGAACTTTAATTTCAAGTGCACAAAATGCAAAGTACAGGTACAAAGTATACTGAGACTCCTTAAGAGTAGATTGCTTCCTGAATGATCATTATCAAGCTCATTACATGCTCATAATTTTCATTTGGAAAACAAAGCTACTGAAGTGTGTCCAAAGGGTGTCATATATATATAATAAAGTGTGATGAATAGTGTGTTATTGATTCAGTGCTGCACACATTGTTTAAAAAAAAGCATCCCAGTACTCGAGCTGCCATTCTCAAAGTTACTAATGATGTCCCGATGGACCTGTGCTTCTGTGAGCAGTGTTAGTTCTGCTTGAGCTGAGCATTCAACCTGATTCTGAGAGATAGGGTGGACCCCCCTCAACTTGCAACTCTTACCCGTCAGGCACAAACCTTTATTAACACTAAAGCTGGGGATAGGCTTCCTCTTAAAGGGTCAGTTCACCCAAATTAAAAAATAATGATGATGCTAATTTCTCACTCACCTCTAGTGGTGTCTAGCCATGCGGACAGTTTTGAGTTTTATTTGTCAAGGTTGTGAGATACTGAAACAATACTCCACATTTCAACAGTGCTGGATGGAATTTAGTTTGTGGTGCTCATTAACCTGGCATCACCAGAGCAATTCCCAAATGCAAATGAGTGTGGAATCTCTTATTTCATTTTAGATTTTCAAGGGGTGTTCAGATCAAAATGCTTCTGTATGCAACTAGGTAGACCTACAACCACACTCAGATTAAAACAATGTAGTGCCCTTGGGCGGCCACACATGACGTGCCTCCCTACTCCCCCTTTACATGTAAAAAGAATAGTCAAATTTAATGTGGGCATAAAGAGCACTGATCTACACTGAGCTTTCTCACAATATTACACAATTAGCTTTGGCTATACTATGTAAACGTGAGACTATACTCTGTGGCTGCAACTATATGTCTCAAAATTGTAAAACAAAACCTACATAGGTTCCCTCTACTACTGACAAACTTAAGCATAGCCCCTGTAAATTAAAGATAACAATACTATTATTAATTATATCAGATTTCCCCTAGATTTCCTTTCATACATTATAAAACACTATGTATACTATGGCTTGTCGGAATACTTGATAGTTATTACCGTAAAACTTCAAATAATAACCCAGGCTATTATTTGCTTAAATCACTGAAATCAGCAGGCCTATATTTCGGACAGGCCTTTAATCCCTTTCACACAAAACTGTTGCTCAGCAAAGATCAGGTATTACAATCAAATTGTTTATTAAAACCAGTATGAATATAGCTTATTTAAAGATTGGATTCATTTTTATAAAAACACTTTTGATTCTTTTGATCTGGGGGCCCTTATGGACTAAAGGAATATGAATAGCTTGGCAGGGTAATTGAGGAAGGGACACAAAATTTGAAGTAGGCACAACCTGGTTTTATGCATCTGAAGAAAAAAGAAAATGAACTGCTTGGCAATCAGACCAAGCATTTATTTGAGACAGGTTTTTATTTGTCAAAATGTGTAGCCACTCTGGGCTGGTAAAAGGGATTCTGCATTTCATTGAAGTTTTACAGTACTTACCAAGGGATTTGCATCCACATTGCCCAGTATGGCCAGCTAAATAAAATTTTAAATTCATATTTGGATCGCCTACAAGTAGTCCAAAACGCTGCTGCCAGACTGTTGGTCCCCAAAAGGTCTCATGTGACTCCAATATTAATTGCGCTCCACTGGCTCCCCATCAAATTTAGGATCCAATTTAAAGTTCGTGCGGTCACATATAGAGCTCTGCATGGTCAGGCACCGGCCTACATTAGAGATCTATTGCAGCCTTCTGTCACCAGCAGCTTTCTGAGGTCCTCAGATCAGGGCCTGCTGGTAGTTCCTCCTTCTAGGCTGAAAACCAAAGGAGACTGCGCTTTTGAGGTTGTGGCACCTAAACTTTGGAACTCTCTCCCACTGAATTTAAGATCTGTGGACACTGTGGACACCTTCAAAAAGCAGCTTAAGACCCATTTGTTTAGACTTGCCTTTGTTTGATTTTCTTTCTTTTTTTTTCTTTCTTTCTTTTATATGTTCTGTCTATTTTCTCCCTTATTGGTTTTATGTCTATATGTATATTTTTTGCTTTATTGCCTCTGTAAAGCATTTTGTGACTTTTATGCTCTTGAAAGGTGCTATATAAATAAAGTTTATTATTAATAATAATACAATTATTATTAATGTTATTATTATTATCATCATATTTAATTAATACTCAGTGTCAGTCCATTGCTTTAAATCTTGCATTAGTCCAGATCCATCCATCCATCTACATATCCATATTTTCATCTGCTTATCCTGGGAAAGGTTGCAAGGGCAGCAGGCTAAGCAAGGTACTTCAGACGTCCATCTTCCCAGCAATGCCTTTCTGCTCCTCCTGGGGGAACCCCGGGCATCTCCAGGCCAGATGAGATGAGGAGTTGTAATTTAACCTTGACTGTGAGACTAGATAGAAGCTGATTGTGATAATTGTCTTGTTTTTAAAGTACTGGACCGCCCCCCCAACAGAGGTTGCTGATGGAAAGTTTCATTTTGTGCACATGCCTATGAACACGTGTCCACATGCGACAGGGTTATCTTTTCCAAGCTGAAGTTTATAAACAAGGACTGCCCATTGTTCTGCTGGCTCATTATTCTGAAACTCCATTAGTCCAAGAAATGTCCCCTTGGGGTTAAAGCCCATTTGTCCAACAGCCAGTTATCGCGAAAACAAACACCCATTGCTCCGAAGGCTCATTGCTTCAAAAATACACAATCTCCCAAACACATCACTGGACCTTCCTGGGTGCCAATTCTTTTTCCAACTATAGCGAAAGCATTACCCACCCTACTCTGCCACTGATTGGCTAGTACTCGTTGCCTTGTTGGTTGGATTGGTTAGGTTTAGGCAAGAGGAGTCTGATTGGTTAAGGTCAGGGTAAGAATATCAATAGAGTCAGAGTAGGGCGGGTCATGCCTTCGCCATGGTAGGACAAAAACTATAGCAGTAGGACTGACTGATTACAGGCCATGAATCTTTCTAACTGCAGGGAGAGTGTGTATTTTCAGAACAATGGGCCTTTGGAGCAACGGGTGCTTGTTTACAGGGTAACAGGCTGTTGGACAAATGGGCTTTCACTTCAATGGGACATTTTTCGGACCATTCAGGTTTTGTAATACTGAGCCATGAGAACTATGGCATGGCACCTTTATACATCATTGCCTGTTGGTGTTTATAAATCATAATAAATGGTTGTATTTCGTTCTAACGTTTTTTTAGGCACAAAGTTACAGAACACAGCCTTGGAAGTGGCTGGCAAGCAAGCAAGACACAGACAGGCTGAGAGATATACTGGCGAGAAAGGATGGCAAGACAGACCGACTAGAGAGAGATCCACTGCAAGTTAGCACATCAACTTAACGTTACTGTCTCTGTTTGAGAGGAAAGAACACAAGTTTACCTTATTGCTGTTCCCATGCTTCTCTTTTCATGAATTGTTCCACTTCATCTTCTCATCGATACGGTAAACATCCACTTTGACACAGAGGGTGGTTCTTGCATAATTTGAGGGCTGATGCCAGTTGTAGATAATCCGGGCCAATAACTCAGCATTGAACAACGGACAAATGTGAAAAGACTACAGCATGTAGAGATGAGCTGTATTAGTGTAGCATCAATATGCCTGTGAACAAGTGTCGCTTTTTTGCCATCAGAATTTGACAATAGTAGTTCAACAAAAAGTTCCACATCAGCTACAGCCATCTTGGCTGTTTTTGAAAATGCCTGAACAGCACTCCTCTTTACTAAACTAGGGTTATTGCTTGCTATAGTGTCCCTGATGTGATCATGTATTTTTCATACCAGGCAGCCATTGATTTTCATTCATTTTCCTATGGGATGAAAAAAACTATGCTGATTTTTCTTTTTTTAATTTGCTTGAGTTGTAAGTCTTCATTTATTTTAGTCAAAAGTTCTTATTGTTAAGAGGTAATACAATGCAGACTTTCCAAATGACTTTGTATCACTTCATAATCCATTACCATAGATTTTCATGACATAAAAAATGAATGAAAATCATTGGATGTTATAGAGGAAAAATACTATTGAATTTCTAACACACAGTTGCATGGGTTGCAGAATGGTTAGCTCTGACGTAAAGTACATGTGATTTGTAGGATTAGCTAAACATTCAAAAAGACTGGTATTCCTTTAAACTTCATTTATTCTCAACAAACTTTTTCTCTATTGATTTTCAGACTGTACTGACCACTACAGACTTTGGCTCAGATTAGCTCCAGGCCTCATCTCATCACTAAGGTGACCACCAATTTGCCTGTTGATTGTCATATGAAAGGTTCTAGCTGGCACAAAAGGACACATATTCTGGGTTAGGCATAGTCAGTTTTTTCATTTTACTGTTTTTTGCTTGACCCATTTTAGCCCTCTTTTCTTTCATTTGATCTGTCCCAGTTTATTTTTTCACAACACTGCTTTCCCATTCATGTGTAGAATTTTAATTTCTCTTTTATTTGTCATTTCATTGTTTGTAAAGCACTTTGCTTATCAATATTTACCCCACACCACACATTTACTCTACATTATGTCATTACAGCAGCCAAAAGAGACGCACAGCGTGTTCAGAGACACAAACCAGGACAGCCTCAAGGTTAATAATCTCATATTCTTCTACAAAATAAAGAACTTATTCAAGCCTTGCTCATTTGTGTGAAACAAGTAGGTCAGAAACTGGAATTCTAAATGAGATACTTGTGTTTTGTACGAAGAATTAACATATTTTTGCACACAATATTTTTAAACCAAAGCTGCTGCATGTTATTTTGGGCCCTGCCCACACACTGTTCCCTTTGTGAGATTTATCTCGCACCGTGATCCACAGCAGAACAACCAGCATCTAAAATAGCCAAATAAAAGAGGGTAGGTGTTTGTTTTTTTCTATAGCCTTTACAGGAAGGTTGTCTTCAGCTGTGGAGTCGAGGTGTGTTTGTTTTCACACTTGCTCCAAAGAGTATAAGCAGAGACGCTATCTCCATTCCCATCTGATCTGGCCAGGTAGAGCAGCAGCAGCATTGGCAGGCAAAGACTCCTTTGGACCGAATGGAGTCGAGGTATTTGCCTCTCAGGCATCTGAAGTAGGACAGTGAGAGGAGTATAATCAGCCCCGCTATCATGCGATTCTGATTCAGTCTTTTCTTTGCAAAATTAACAAATCAATTGTGGTATTAATATATAAATATATAATATAATATATATATATATGTCTTTTTTTTCGACAGCAAGCCGTGAAAGCCAGTATGACTAAACAGAAACTACACAATTTAAAGCAATATTTCTGCCACTGTTGATCATTTGTGTATTACTCACCCTGTGTTACGCTGAGTTCATGAAGAATGCTTTTTTTTTCTTCCATGCCTACATGGTGAACCAAAAGTCCAATAGCAGAGACAGATCTGAATGAATTGTACTAAAGGGAGCCACATTTAACAGCAAACCTCACACAACTCATGCAGTATAATCCAATTCTCATTTACCCAGTCATATGCTCAGTTCTTCCCAAACATATGCATTTTCACTGAAACCTTACCATTTAAAACACCTCTGCCTGAAGAGTCTCAAGCAGGGACAAGTAGTAAGTAGGCTAATGAGGTAAATTTAGTTAGCAAATGTAAATTTACTAAATTTACTTTTGTAAATTTATGTATAAAGTGCCTTTTGAAACAAAAGTTACAAAGTGCTGTGCAATAACCACAAAATTAGACATTAAAAGTGCAAAGAAAGGCAGACACACATAATAAGAACAAACTGCTTGCAAACAAAGATTTATGAAACCAATTAGCTTTAAACAGCTTCTTGAAAATATCCACTGACTGCATTTTTATAGCAAAAGGAAGATCCAAAGAGTGGGAGCTGCAACTGCAAAATCTCAGTCACCCTACGTTCAAATGTCTGAACTCTGCTCATTATAATGCGCGAGTAAAGTTCAGATGCACACACTTATCCACTTAAACTCAAATGCACTTATATGCAGAAGTCTTTTAAACAGCACAATGTTAGCAAAATAGCATGTGTTTGGGAGGTACTGAGAATACGACTGGATAAATTAGACTAGATTATTCTGTTGTGTGTGAGTTTGTAAACAGATGTTTTGGTATAGTTTTGCTATTGTTAAACATAATATTAGTTTCAACTTTAAGGCATTTAAAGTTTAAAGTACAGCAAAAAACCATTCCTAAGTGAGAGATACATGCCCGAAACTTAGATTTGACTGAGTATGCTGGAAACATAAGCACACAACCGTACGACACATTTTAATTCAAACAGTGCTACACCCTGATTGCTGCATGGAAGTACGTCACCTTTTCCCCACTGAGCTAAACTTTGGCATCAGATAGTATGTTCATGTAGGACTGCATTTCTCATAGTAAGACACTGATTATAAATATAGGCATTCAGTGTCTCTTAACAACTTAATCAACAGAAAATTGCAACTGCACAACATATTAATTGCCTGACAAGTGCAATAAATCCAAATACAATAATTAACATCAATTCACTCTTTATTCTGTGTTTGCTCACATGACAATAAATAACATCAGAGACAACAATCACTTGATTATGAGGGCGTCTGTTCAGATGATGACTGCATTTAAAACTCAGTCTAAAAATACTTCATTTCTGCAACCGTTCAAATTGAGTCAAACCCAGACCAGCGTTCCCCATAAGGGAAAGCAATAACTATGACCTCAGTCTGTTATTTTGGTAATGGCTAATTAGAAGGGGCTTGTTTCCGATTAGCTCCTAATGTTACTTACACAGGCCATTGCCTTGTTTCCGTGTATATTGAGTTATCCCTCAGTGAACCTCTCTCTCCATGGTGTGCTGCTGGAATAACTGGTTTGACTGTTCCAATCAGGCTGTTTGTTTTTGTCCACATACATAATGATGACACAATGTCAGTCCATTATTCTTGCTCTTTAAACCCAGTATTTGTCACCTAATGTATGTTTCTGATTTAAGTGATCACTCCGCTGAAATGGTCCTGAGAAATTCCCAGGAGAAAGAGCTGATATCCGGAGGAATGGCTTTAATTATTCTGAGAAGAAGTGACTGGGGCCATGCTTGCTTATCTATGGACAATGTAATTTCTCAGCTTTCTTCTTTACACTTTATTGTTAATTAAACAATGAATAATATGCCAATATTAATATATAAGGATTTGTCCTGCAATAAGCCCTCATACCTAACAAAAACATGCTGTCTTTCAAAGCAACCTGTATGAGCATTTTCTGAACTGGTGCTATATTGGACCAACCCACCAAGCAAAAAAATCAGAAGGGTTTCTTCTGATCTGTAGACTTTATTGTTATAGTTTGCCTAAGTTTAGGCAACTAAATCTACTTTGGAAACCGTTGTCTTGGTTCAAAGACACTAAGGCTAATTTACTAACAGCAGTTTCTGCTAAGTCCTATGTTTTATTCACCCAATCATCTGGCCCATTATCACTCGTGACTCATCCAATACCACCACTTTGTCAGTGAACCGTGGCAGCAGACACTGAGGCACAGGGAACCCCTTAGCAGTGGTATAATATGCACCGCCCAGTGGCTGTGTCTGACACTGCGGGCAACTACCTTCATTTAAGGAGTGAGAAAGTCTGCATGGGGCAGGTTAGAGTAGGGGTGGGTGGGTCAAACAGACTCTGGACTTTTACCTGGGAGCCCATTATTCATTTCTTGTCAGTGGGGTGATTTTAACAATGTGTGTGCTAATGCATGCTACACTAGTGATGTATGTCACATGAAGTATAACACGTGACGTTACATTACATTAGTAACAACTAGTCTTTTAAGCCAAACCATGATGTTTTTTCTAATGCTCACCACATGCTTTTGTTGCCCCAACTTCAGGAAGTAAACCGAAAGAGAAAAAGACTGTATGTACGTAACAAGCAGAACCTGTACATTTCCTGTAAAAACAGAAGTGTATTTGAAAAAGACACAATGCATGTAACCAGCATAAATTTACACACTCAGTGCTTTTCAAAACAGGTCCTTCTAGTTGGGTCATACAGAGGCTAGGTGAGACTCCCTTCTAGCATTCAGTGAACACACATTGAATCAGGCTGTCAAGTGCCCAGGTGTGCATCACTGAAGAGGCCCTACCTTCAGTTCTGGCAAATCCTGCACAAAGAATTGTGGGCACTTCATGTCTGCTGAGGATACACACATGCATCCTTTAAAATTCTCTGAGTGAAGGATTTGGTCCTTGGTAACACTCAAAAGAATCCTTGATATTGAAACAGTTCTTTGGCGGAATTCGATGGCACAGCCTCTTTAAAATTCAGCTGCTCAAGGATCCTGCCTTGACTTTGAGAAGCACCATCTGTCCCTGTACTTCCAAAATCGACGCAGGAGCATATCTAGCATCATATTCTAACGTGTAATGTCACTGACCAAGCTACTGTATTTGATGAGCTGAGATGAGAATGTGTTGTGAGTTTATGGGCTCAGCTGCAATAGTTTCAAGTCTTCTTCAATACAGCATGATGTTCATTTTCTAAGTTATGGTCCCACGTGGATTAAAATAGATGATTAAGCAGGGAATGCTTTAGGGCATTGCAACCTTGGGATTGGCAAGTTGTTACCACAGCCACCTGTCAATCAAGACAGAGGCATAGCATGCATGTCCATGAGCTGTGCATTTTTTTGGGGGTGTTGTCCATGTATTTGTCTTAGAACTTTGACCCAAACCAGCTAGCGTTTACTTGATAACTCTGTGTGTTTTGTCTAATCCACCCCTCACTCCTCCACAGCTCTACCTTTTCCATCCAATTATGGTTACTTCTTGCTCCAAAACACAAAAATGTCAAACTTAAGGCTTCTAAACAATAGCCAACAAACCAATAAGTGATGTTATAGTATCTATGTCCACTTTTTTATATGCTACAGTCTATCTGCAAAAACCAACAGTGGATTTGTTGTAACATTATCTAACTGAACTGAGTGATCTCTGAACTCACCAGGAGCTCCAGTTCTGTTTCCTAGTTTTTCTCTTCTTCCTACTTGTCTCTATATATGGAGTCATACAACCTCAAGGACCAGTCTTACCAAATGATGATATTTTGTGCTGAAATCAATGTATTTCAATGGAATCTCCACTACACTTGAAATCTCTCACAGGAGTAAAGTATATGAAGTAAACTTGCTCACACACAGTTCGACTTTTTTGTTTGTGCTATTGACTGATAGCAAACAGTCTAGACAACGCTTAAAAGAATCGAGAGACACGAGTTCATACAGAAGTTAGCTTGTTAGCTGTGTTGCACCATCCGGTTTTTTCAAGCCTCATCTGGTAGGCTGTTTTGAGACAAGAGTCAATGGTGCAAATACAGTGCATCTCTTGAATAAACTGTATGAAATTGTCCTGTTAGCCACCAAGCTAACTAACCTCTGTGAAAAGCCATTGCATCACACAGTAGCTTGAGCTACCAGTAGTGAGCACACTCTCCATCAAAACCACTATAACTCATCCATTTAAAGCAAATGTTTACGCTTTATTACTCTTTTTCAAATGTTCTCTATACCCTCATGATTCATTGAGCAAAATATACCAGAAGGCTGAACATTCCCTGTATATCCCTATTTTCCTTTTTAGCTCTGTGAATACTTCTCCTTACTAGATTTATGAGTATCCAAATATTAATCTTGAGCTGACCTATTTTGAACATTATAGCATTGCACACCTGGGAGATAGGACAAATGTGAAGTGAACTCAAGCCAAAACAGCCCTTTAATGAACAGTCAGTGATAAATGTTATTTTTGTGGTGGAGGGAGATTTAATTTTTTAAAATATTGTAAAAGAAGCTTGCAGCCAGTGTGTATATTCAGCATTGCTCATATTACATAAGTATGTATTACCATTACCATGTTTAAGTAATCTAATGAGCTGCTTGCAGATTTGTATAATAAAAGCAGAGAGATGTTGACAGTGCTCGGTAACTATATTCAGAATTGTCTGTGTTTGCTTTAGATGCATTAAAATTGCATGCCAGAGCTAAAACAGAAAAGCGTCTGCATGCGTCCTATCCCATCGACTCCTTCTACTTTAGTGGATACTGTTCTACGGCAATCAGCCACATACGATGTGACAGAAATGGAGGCAGAGTGGCCACTGAACAGCTGGCCTGGAGACTGGAAATGTGACTTCCTCTTGCGCTGTTAGATCCTCTGTTTCAGTTGAGCTGAAATCTGGCTCCACTTTCTGCAGGAACTCATGAAACCCTTGTTGGTTCTGCTGAAGTAACTGATCAGGATTTCACTTCACTCCCAGTTTTAACCCTTTAGCCTGCTTTTAGGGTTTGTAGAAGAGGGGCTGTAACGTGATAACCCAACATAATACCTCCTGTAACCATGATTAGTATGATATTAATTTTTCTTTGTGTTAACTGACAGATTATGGGGTTGGTGTTAAAGTGTGAAAAAAATCAACAGTGGTTCAGAAATGAGTCATGCTCATATCACGCTCACATCATGCTCATGCTCATCAACCATGCATGATAAAGTGTGAACTATGCCGGTTGGATTACCTGTCGACAGTATAGTCACAGCTTTCTGGCTCATGGTCGCCGTGCTTATCAACAAGCTTTCAACATAGCAGCTTTTATCTACAGCTCCAGTTGTGTTGTCGCCCGGCTTCAGGTGTTAGAACAGCTTCTCAAAAACCTTTGATTGTTCACTGAACTGTGAGTACAATACAGTGTCAGAAACTGGAGAAGTGTCTGTTGCATGAAAACCAAAAGTACAAACAGCCGATTTGTTATTTTAGAGTAAACAACATCAGAATTCCTAAAGTCACTGACAGATATAAAGGGCTGGATAAAAACCGCAGGATCTGCAACCTTTATGATAATCGCGTGGGAGATGAGTATCATATTTAGTTTGAATGTCAGAATATCAGCTTAATGACTTATAGAGAAAAGTATTTGCCAAAGTATTATTTAAACCATCCATCTTAATTTTGTTACTATGACCAGAGAAGCCAGAAGTTATTTTTAAACTAACTTTTTTGAAGAATGTACTTCCTTTGTTAAAGCAACACTGTTTGTACTTAACCCATGCCACGGAACAAAAACGACAAATATTTGCTTTGAGGGCAACGTTAAATCTCTGATATACTCCAAAACATTGTATACATGGTCAACAGATAGTGAATATCCACAATGTTCTGAACATACTACACTGTCTGTGTCTGTGTGATGACTATTATAAGAAACTGATAACAGATAGCGTTAAGATGACATCAATTCATTTGAATAAAAATGTCTCACCCAGCACAAAGACATTGTTTTCACTTTTTGTCTACTTCTGCATTGTGTGGTTTCTCTCCTTGGTACTGTCAACTCAGGCTATAGACTTTAAACAATCCAATTATCAGACAAAATGTTGGCATTGTATATTTCTGCAAATCACGGAAGCATTGCATTTGCATGTTATTATGTAGCTGACACATTAGAACAATGTGGCACAAAAAACACTTGACTATGGTTAGGAAAAGATTACATTTTGGCAGAAAACACAACGCCCGGTCCCTGAAAAGCCACAGGAGACACTGCAAGCGGTCACCCACTCTGAGGAATGAAAAGCTAGAAGGAACACAGCGACCATTCCCAAAAAAATACCCATGTTTGGACCAATCTCTAAAACAAAAACACTTCAGGGGGTTAAAAGTCACTGGAAACACAACAGTGACTTGCTAAATTTACCATACAAATAATAGTAACTGGCTTTGTTTTGAGTTTGAGATGTCCTGTCAACAGTTCTACAGGTGCCTACTTTATAATGGCAGTCCAGGGAAATGCTTTTGGGGCATTTTGTGTTGCAGTACCTTGAGTGGCCACTGGGCAAATTAGCAGAAAGGCTGATGGGTTACACTGTCCCCTTACCCCTTACCAACTATATGTGTGATCAGTTAACTTAATCCTCCCATTAAATTCTAAAATATCTTATTTGCTTAGTAAAGCTCATTGAGTGTCCATAGTGGAAATATGTCACCTCCTGAGGGGCATGGATATAGTCAGCACATTTCACAGAATCCTACCCATCATAAAATGATATTTCTTGTTTTCTAAGTGAGCGAATTTTGGCTGACAATAGCACTAAAGTAAAGATCAGGGGGTCACCACGAAATAGTGATTTGTACTCTGTGGACCATCAATATCCACAATAAACTCAGACATTAGTTTTTAAAGTGGAAAAGTAGAGATGCTGACCCTAAAGGGAAGATCAGGACCAATTTTTTAAACTGACATTTCCATGCTCAAGCCCTGCATGGTTAAAAAAGAAAAATCTTTAAATGCTAAAGTGTAAAGTTAGATGTGCAAACTCTATGCAGTTTATCTTTAAACTTCTTTTTAAATGTTTTTTTTTAATAAGTCAAGATAAGATGTGCCAAGTATAGGCTACTTTGAGTGTTATTTATGGACCCAGTGGGAACAGAAAATCAGCAGTGTTTCACAGGCTTCAGAGAGGAACTTTTTTTTGTAGATTCTCAAGTGCCTTCCTCGCTTCCTCCCCCCTGCAGAGGGACTCATCTGTTCTTAATATTACACACTTGTGCTTTTGAAACCTCTGTAACTAATGCATTATGTTAGTCCATCTGAAAAAATGCTGAAGGCTTTATACAAGATCCATAGCAGATCACACTCTGCTGATAGTTTTAGGTAGATATTTACCCATAAAACATATAATCACACATTATCAGTACTTGAGAATATGAAGGGTGATGTTGTATATCAGAGTCAGTCATTATGTTCCACCATGAGCCACTTTTGTTTTTACTGTGGAAATTTATACAGCTTTTTTGTTACTTTTAATTTCTTTAAATAATTAAATTCATTTATAGAACTGTTTGTTTTGGAATTGTGTCCAAGAGCAGATGCCATTTTTACATTGGTATTTAAGTGTGGGTTGCAGAATTACAGCACCTTATGTTAATGCACATACATTTGGGGGGAAAAAAAGATTAATGTATGTTAATGTAATGTATATAGAACTGTATTTTCTCTCTTGGAGTATGGGACTAGAAATGCATTAGAAATGCAAATGCTGTAGTTATTGGTTATCCACACAGCAACAGTGACCTACTTCATTTATGGGTCAATGTGCATGCCTCTCTTCATATGGGGGCAGTATTCGATGATGTTATGAGGTCATATTTATTGGGATTTACATGATCCTTGTATATACATTTTCATTTATGTCAGACTTAAAAGTCGTGGATTTTTGTTTTCATTTAAACTATGAATTTAAAAACTGAAACTGTCATCGGGGGGCAAATATTTTCTGTTGCAGGTCAGGTCACTGTGGTATATGCAGTAAATACTACATCTATTTAGGCCTCAGAACTTATTCATCCTCCAATACACACACTTGCATGTCCCAATGCACGCCTACTGCTCCTGAAATGCATACAGCAGAATATTATCACCAAATACAGGAGTATAGACTTGTCTGTTAACTTGGAAAAAAAGGCTAATGTTAGTTTAATGTCCAACTTCAGGAAAAGATGCAGAGACAGACATACTTCTGGAGATAAAATGTGTAAGAAGTGGTGATTTAAAGCTGGATATTTCAGTCATGATGAGTCACCTGCTGCTTAGGTAAAGTTGTTTTTCTTTAAGAGCTTCGTCTGCCTCTGTCAATCCAGTTTCATTTATGAAGCTACAGTAACCTCAGGTAACCACAGTAAACTATGAGCTACAAGAAGCAGTGATGGGCAAAACAAATGTTTTTGAACAGCTGTTTTTAGTATCCGATATGTACTGGGTCAGACTGACAAACATCCGAGTGCTCGCAAATCCCTTTTCCCACTTGTCCTCTCACTTTTATCGTCTGGTACTGCTTACTCTGCCTGCTACAGTGAGTGAATGAGGGATGATTAAATTGAGACCGTCGTCCGCTAAGCCAATGGTGCATTCATGTGCTTCTCAGATAGTCGTTCTTCTGAGATTGGTGTGGTCATGAGCCTTAAGCAATGTGGAAAAAATATACACTACAATGAGGATGTGCCTAACTTTGTTGCTCAGAGCATTTAAACAACATGTTTATAATGAAGAGCAAAAGAAATGGATCAGGTGAGGCATGTAATATGATCCCAAACTTAAGTATTTTGACACCCCATGAATGCAGCACAAGGCTGCTGAAGTAACTGGGACATCTGCTACTTGCCTCTCAAAGAATGACAGATCGTTGGTCAGTGACATTTCAACGTGTTCTCATACAACAGTTGGTATGATATCTTATGAAAATGCACATACAATAGCTTTTGTGATATTTAACAAGTTAGCACCCCACGATGATAAATAAAGTTACATACTGACTGAAAGTTATGTAGGTTAGGTTTAGGGAAAGAAACATGAAGAAGATGTACCTTAAATTAACTCACAGTTCACACATTGGTCACATGATTGCACCCTTCCTGATTACGTGGGTTACACACAAACTAGTGGGTCATGGGTTATGTCCAAATTGTGGTGCATTACTATTCATAGGTAAATGTTCATGAGAACAGCCTAGACATTTCTGTAACATCATATTAAGCGGGGTCATCCCTATGTTTCCAGGGTTCTATGTTTCCCGGGTTCGATGTTCCCCACTTAACCCTGCAAAAAGGTTCTCTGTTCCCCGCTTACACAGAAAGGGTTCTTTGTTTCCTGCTTGGTTGAGCGGGCAACATAGAACCTTTTTTGTGTAAGCGGGGAACAGAGAACCTTTTTGCAGGGTTAAGTAGGGAACATAAAATCCCGGAAACATAGAACCCTGGAAACATAGATACGCTCCCTATTAAGCTTCCATAGCCTACCTATGTACAGGTAGGATACTGAATCAATGCATCAAAATGAATATTTTATCTTTATTAATGTAAACTTATACATAATGATTGGTAATGCATTAAAGTGAAGTTTGTTGAGGTGGGTAGGCCTAGCTGTCTGAGGTGCATTTGCTACAAAGAAACTGTCATCATATTTTGTATCAAAACTTGAAATTTTCGATACACCAATACTGTGAAAAAATCAGTCTGCCCATCACTAGCAACAAGTTTCTATACAATGGGAATTTTGCCCCAAATCTTTATAAATTACAAAAACGACACATCAATGGCATCAATCATTACTGCATCTACTGTAAGTTGCTGCAGTTGGTCTTGGTAAATAACTTTCTTTTTTAATCTTTACTTTCTTGTGGTTGGTTGGTTGTTGTTTTTTTTCCTACACTGGGAAAAGTCTTTGGTTACACAATTACATCACTTCACTAATACAAATTACAAGTTTTGAGCAGTCATAAATTAGTCTGAGGCAAACATGCAAAACAATCATACCAAACCACAACTGCTATCTAAACAGCACTCTCATAATAATAAAGGACTTAACATGTTCGTTCATGCACAAACCAAGACAGAAAGGTGTAGAGGGCAAACTTTCTCACAATAATTATTTTAATAATAGCTGCTGCTGCAGCTGCAGTCGTGGCAACACCAATAAAACTTGTAATAATGGTAATTATTATTTTTCTTTTGTCCAGTAGGGCATTCCAGCCAAAGAGGGCAAAGGAACAGTGTCTGCATGTCTCGGCCATGAAGATTTAATTAGCTACTGTGTGTGACTGCAGATTTAGGTCAGATTTTGTTCTGAGACTTTGACTTAGTTCATATAAAATGGGGATTTTCTCTGCTTGTGCAGTTTTGCTGTTGGGTAAATCCGGGTTCCACTGACCCACATCCTGTTTCTAACCTCCCTGTGAGAATTCAGAGCCGCCTGCTGTGAGAAACAAAGCAAAACTCTTTATTGGCTTTTCTTCATATTCACATAGCAGTTTGTGATAAAGATCTTTCTAGCATCAGCAAATATTTTTCGCAACACTGTCTCTGCTGTGGATCTGTTTTTGTTTTTCTACACTTTTTTAACTTAATTTTTTGTCACAACATGTTAACAATCCATTATGTGTCATACCTGTATGTATTTCAACAACACTTCTACTGACACTTGTGTTGTGCAATCATTACCAATCGCACATTCACATGTTTATGCTTGGGAGGATGTTGTGACGGTTGAGCTGCTGTTCTCTGTCATAACAAACCGACAGGGCCAGAGTGGTTATTTGGTTCACACCATCTGTCAGAGGCGTGCTAGTAAAGACCAGAGTAGCATTGTTGGTTCCACAAACCCAACCTGTCCATAAGGTCACCCTGAGATCTTTCTAAATAGCCTTTAAAGTTACTCATTCACTCAAGGCGCTGGAGCCACAAAACTCCAATTCCCCTCATGAAAAGCACAATAAGTCACTGATGTTTGCAAGAAAAACAAACCATACTATTGGCGTATAAATCATTTGGGGGCTAGACTCGCTTTTGACAATATTACTGACTCCCGAGGGAGTTGCAGGACCATGGGAAACCACAGCGAGATGGATAGTGTATTCCTTTTGTAAGTACATCATGTTTCAGCGCAACATGAAAAGGCAACCCGAAGAGCAATAACTCATCTTTGCAGTTTCCCACATGGCCCTCATGTCTTTGACATATCTAAAGAAGAGTGGTGATGATTACTAAATGGCCCAACTCCAAAGCCATATACAAAACACCCTCATCACACATGCTGAAAACTATCTGCTGCCTTACAACAAAGGCTTCAAGTAAGACGGTTCTACAATGAAACCCAGGACTTCTCTGTTCATGTCACTCAAAGCATGCATTACTTTGCACTTTTTTGTGCATCTATTATGGGATAATTATGTTTCTGATTTTTCCTTAAAGGAATAGTTTGACATTTTGGGAATAGGCATACTTGCATTCTTGACGGGAGTTAGATGAAAAGATTATTAGCACTCTCGCGCTTGTTCACTAAATATGAAGCTACAGCCAGCAGGCTAGACCGACAATGTTTGTAGACCATAGCTTTCGGGTAGAAACCCTCCACATCACGAACACAAAATGGTATGGCACTGAGCAAACGCTGCCTCAATTGGTTGTTTTTAGCCAACTAAAAGGCCCATCTAAAAAAAAGAAAAAATCAGACAGCCCTTTCTGACAGGGAACTGAGGCCATTATCTCAAAGCCACCAGACTCCACTGACAAAAACAATAATTTTACTTCACATTACATGCCTTGATTGACTGATGGTGTGTAAGGTAAAGCAGAGAAAATATTCCAAATCAGGCTGTTCTCATGTGCTGTTCATACATGCGCCTATGGAAAGTAATGCACCACAATGCGTACATGTCCCACATAATCTGGAAGGCTGTGATCATGTGATCAATGCACTGACAGGAGTAAAGAAGGAAGTAGTATAAACAGCAAAAGTGTGCATAGGGAAGTACATTGGTGTGGTGGATGGGTTAAACAAACACAGGACTTTTCCTCTGGAGACTGGTGAACATCATCTTCATGTCTCTTTTCCCAAACCTAACCTACATAACTTAACTTTCCTAAACCAAGTCTACCTTACTTTACTTTCCTCAACCAAACCTTCATAACTTTAATTTCCCAAACCTAACCTAAGCAACTTCACTTTCCTAAACCAAACCTACATAACTGTATTTGCTTAAACCTAGCCTACTTAACGCCAGTGAGTAACTTTACAACTTGTACCTAACTTAGTTAAGTACATAACATGACGACAGCCAGCCATGTTTCTTTTTCTAAACATAACTTATGTAACTTTACATTATGTATGTATGTTTTTTTTTCTTTTTTCTTTTAGACGCCTTAAATAAGTGGCCTCCCTGTCCACAGCAGTAGGCTACTTTGCTTAGCTTTCGTGATGGTAGATTTAGTTTGTCAAGCAATGCAGTACGTAAAAACAACACAGCAGAAATGTCAGATAGGTTGGACCACTGTATTTAACTAACTAGCTTATGACGTGACAGTTACTTCTGAAAATGACAACAGAAATAAACAATTTTGCCATTTTCCTAATCCTCTGTAATTGAAAGCAATTATCAGTCATCTACCCAGAGTGATTGTTATTGTTGGCGTGACATCATGTTGATTCTATCTATTAGCTTAGCATAAAGACTGGAAACATTGAAAAATAGCTATCAAAGCAACGAAATACCTACCAGCACCTCAACAGGTCACTTATTAACATGTCATATTTTGTCTGCTTATTTTGTACAAAAACCAGCAACAAGACTCGAAGAAGGAAAAGACCAGCTCATAACTTTATGCAAAAAAACCCAAAAACAAATAAGCAAATTTCCCAAATTTTCGAACTATTCCTCAAACTCAGAATCAACTGGTGCCATCCAGCCAAAAAATTGTGAGCTTGGAATCTTGTATAGAAGTTATCTCTAAATGCTATTTTGACCTGCTGGTCTGGTGGGAGCAGTTCTGTCCTGATCCTTCACTCACAGTTTAGGTTGGAGGACTGGGATTAACTCTTATCTCCACTGGGACATTGTCTGTCTTTTAGGCTGGACCCAACATGGACTTGTCTAAGCCCTCTCTGTTGCCACTTCACCAGGCTCCATGGAAAACATTCCTGAACAGACCTGTCCAGTAGATAACATATCAGTTTTTTTACTGTACCATGAAAATCCAAAAGCTTCAGTCTCTCATAGCCTCATGCTTGCTCTGACACCAGCGCGGTCCATAAAAACAACTGCTTATTTATTCTCACTCCATTTTGAGAGCAAACATTTCTCCGACTGAGGCACTCTCACAGTAAACAGCCATACACAGACAGGCAGGTTGTTTGTTCCTGGACTGAAATAATAAATCACAGGCGGCAGGTTGGCCCAGAGGTCGAGAGGCTGGCTGTAGCTGGTGGGCTGCTGGTTTGATTCTGCAGAGCTGCAACACAATATTCCAATGTAACACTTCCAAAGGTAGCCTGAAGAAAAGCACTAGATTTGATATCAGCCTTAAGCTCTCAACTGTGAAATAATATATGGCCGTGTACAGCTGATGTGCATCAGCATGAAATAACCTCAATTACTTTATAAAAACTGGCTCAAGAAACAGGTGTTAAAGTCAAACACCAGCCCTCTCTTTTATTTTTCATCTGTTCATTTGTCCACATGTGTTTAAGCATTTCTTTTCTCTCCAAAAGTTATTTAAAAAAAATAAAAATAAAATCACACCATGATCTGAAGAGTGCGTGCTAAGAAAAGTATGTTATCGCACAGAGAGGATGAAACAGGCTGTATATACACAGTACAAGGACCTCTGACGTGTCTGCACAGAGAGTTTTTCTTCCACTCCATCTAAGACAACCCATAACATCAGTGTAGGATTACCTGGAAGCTCAGACTTTCTCTGTCACACTTTGTCCATGAAGTCTTTGATAAGCCCTTGTTTTTAGTTCTGGATAATGCACATATGGAAAGGTTTTATTGAGCATGGCATTGCATAAAACTGGATTTCCGAAAGAGGAGGCAACTGGTAGGAATGGGTATCTAATCAAGGCAGCGTCAGAACCAGCACAGGCTGTGTGTTCCTGCCTGAGCAATGGAGGCTATTGTTTCCCTTCACTGAGCACATCCAGTGTGCCCACTGGAATTTCATTTACAATTCAAAGACATTCAGTACTATAAGGCCTCCTGCTGGGATTGAAAATGCTCCCAATTGTCAAAGTGCTAAAACTGTGTAACACCATGCTTTCTTTACATAAGTAGTGTGGTGAGAGTTGTGTTCACTCCCACAGCGATGCATCAAATATTCATCTTTATACTGCACATTGTGATCCAGGATGGTTTTTCCAACTTTTACCCATCTCTTCCTCACTCAAAGTGTGTTGTAACTTGACAGTGTTGTTGTGGTTACACTGGTAGTGTCCCTCCAAAGTTGCTTGTTTTCACAAGTGTTGTGCATGCCTGAACGCTCACCCACCGTGTTGTAAATATCTGTCACCCTGTCTAACATTTATATGGTGGAATTTCGCAAGTTATTATTAAGAAATACAAAAAAGTGAAGAATATAACTATGTTAGACTTAAGTTGCATTCTCAAATGATATTGTTATCCCTATACAATATGTAGGCTGCATCAAAATCCCAGATCACTGTGACAACAAATAGGCCGAAGGGTCTCCTTGAGGTCAAGTTTATAACACCTCACACTGGTCGAAAGAAGTTTTTATCTGCCCATATTTTGAACACTTAATGAGACCATATGGTGTGTTCAGTGTTTACAATTAAATGGGTATATTAAACTATACTTATATTCTATGTAAAACTTGTATATGTTGACAGCAAAAGTGACTTTATGTATGCCTGCCTCAACCTTATATGCGCAGCTGATAGAGTAGTTACGGTAGAGAACTTCATACTTTCGCCCCTGGAAGTGCTGCCTTCACTGACTGTTAGAATTATCGAATTTAAAGGCTCAGGTGATGTGAACCGCGCCTCATGAGAGACTTTGACTTCAACAATTTGTATGAAAAAGACTATGCATGTGTAGAGTTATCGATAGAAAATAGAATTTTAGCAAATTGTAGAATAGACTGCTGTTGCAGCTTTGCGTTTTTATTTAAATAGTTTAACTTTTAGATGTCATAGCTTTTAGCAACACTCAGTTTGATCCAGATTTTATCGTTTTCATTTCGCAGTTCCACGACAAAGTGTTTCTCTTCTTGAAAAGTTAACCAAAGTCATTCTATTTCAGGCTTACAAACTTTTTCTTAACTTTAGAGTAAAGACGTACGAGGCGCCCTTGAATGCACCAAAAGTCTCGGTCAATTAGTAGAGTTTAGACAGTGAGGAAAGCTTGTAGTCGGTCTGCGAGCGCTCCACCAATGACCAGCTAAAAACGCCCCACTGCTCCGACTCAGATCTGCGGGGGTGGGGAGTCAGCAAGTTTGGATTTGGACTTCGAAGACCATGGGATTCGAGCTGGACCGCTTCAAGGGGACCGTGGACCCGGATTTCAAATGCAACTTGTGTAATAAAGTCCTGGAGGACCCGCTGACTACTCCGTGCGGTCACGTCTTCTGCTCCGGCTGCGTGCTGCCCTGGGTCGTCCAGCAGAGCAGCTGCCCCGTCAAATGTCAGCGGATCTCCACCAAAGAGCTGAACCACGTCCTGCCTCTGAAAAACCTCATCCTGAAGCTGGAGATCAAATGTGACAACCACGCGAGGGGCTGCGATGCCGTGGTGAAGCTGCAGCATCTGGCCGAGCACGCCGAGATGTGCGACTACTCCCCGGCGAAGTGCAGGAATAAAGGATGCAACGAGGTGCTCAACCTCGGGGACATGGATGCTCATATGCGGGAGACTTGCGACTACAGACCGGTGGGGATATGCGAGAGCGGCTGCGGCTTGATGCTCACTCATAAAGAGCAGAAATTAAACAGCCACTGCTGCCTGAGAGCCCTGAAGGCGCACAACAGCGCGCTGCAGTGCAAAATTATCAGCCTGGATAGAGAGTTCAAGAAGCAGACTATTAAAGCCAACAAGAGGGAGAAGTCACTCCTGGCACAACTTTCCGCCGTGCACAGCGAGCTGCAGATGACAGCTCTGAAATATCAGAAGAAATTCACCGAGTACAGCGAGAGGATCGACTCCCTCACCAAGACTGTGGCTTTCTCCTGCAAGGTAAGCACTGTTTCTACTCTCAGGGAGCACAGGCAACTTTTTCCTCTCTTATCCACAGTTACTTTCTGCCTGCCACTGAGGGAAACCTGTATTCTAGTGGTATGAAATTAAAACAGCAAAAAACACACCTGTGTTTCTGCATGATTCCCCAAAGTTCATTATTAAACATGTATCAGCAACATATGTTTTGACCCATCTTTACTGACATCCTGCTCTACAGAATGTTTCAGGACCAACTTGAAAATAAGTTACAGCCCTTCCATGTTGTTTAGATACTTTAAACTAGATGGAAATATAACTTTTTTTGAGGATTTAGTTAAGGATTGTCCTGTTTGGAAGTTTCCAGGAGTCCTAACAGAGCTCAGAAGTTTGTTTCTCCACTGTCTGCTTTGAGACATGGATGTCAGCTGTGTCTCTGGCCAGCTGGCAGTCAATGGGGGAGGGCCAAATATTTACTGCAGTTCTGTACACAACAAGAGCCAGGTTCCAGTTATATTGCCTCCTCGCAGCATGCTTGTTTGAGGCTTGCTGTCATCGGATGTTCGCCCTTTCCCAGAGACAATCATAACAGATTAGAATCAGAGATGGAGCAGAGTTACTGGCACCAAAGTTGCATGAGTGTTGTGGAAGACAGTGAATATCATCAACCTCCAAAAAGTCCTTTAAAGTCCCAATGTTTCGTGGACACTGTGAGTGATATTCATTGCCTTCAACCTACACTCACAAAAGATGTAGAATTGTGTGCTGATCACTGGTTAATAATGTATGTAAATCTGTGGGCTAACGCAGGCTTCTGTTGAGGAAAAAGTCCAGGAACCCAGCTTGTTTTATGGTTCAAATTTAAGAACCTAATGCCTCCTGTAATGACCAATTATCAACATCATAAAGGATGCAGGAGTTCATAAGTCAGTTAATGAATTGAATTAGTGTATGGTGGTTGAACTGCTGCTGTGATCAGTGGAGGGGAGTGGTCCCACTGTGATCAGGCTCAGTTATAAAAATCTGTCCAAGAACAGGAGGAGGAGCTTTGGATTGGGCACACTCACTGCTGACAGTTACATAAAGTATTGCGGGTGAATGGGAACCTTTCTTGGATTTTGTCCTTCTTTAATTTTACACATCTTGGCTCCTATATTTGTGTCACTGAAGTTTCAATTTCTCACACAACTGCACATCTTGTATAAGTGACATCCCTCAAAGACTTCACTATTCTCCCTTTTTCTTGCTTGGTGGTTTCATTTGTTCGTCATGGACTCAGTTCCCAGCAAAATGTGTTCCGGTAGACTGGTAAATTGTGCATCAAAAGCACCGATGCGCGGAAATGGTGAAATCGCTCATGCTGGTATACAGAAGCTTTCTGGGCCTGTAACACAGCTGGTTATCATAGTTCATTTGACGGCGGCATTTCATCCCCAACGCTGAGATTATATACATTCAGTGTATTATTCTCAGCGCAGCTCTGCTAATGTTAACACAGGGAATAAAGTGCTTTGAACATACATAAAAGACACAGGAATTGTTCCGGAAATCATTCACATAAGAGAAACAGCATTGGGAGGAGAAGGAACTACATTTTGTGGATGGTGTGGTTAGTTGGAAAGCTTTTTTTTCTAGAGGGGCTCATTCATTGGGTCCAGTCAAGCAGAGAGCAGGATTGTTTGGTGGGAGAGGCTCAATACACACACGGCAATATGAAACGGGGCATCACAAGTGGGATTAGCTGTGGGAGGCGGGCGACTTGCAGACTGCCACTGAAACTCTCTCAGGGCCTAACTTCCTTGTGATGTCATTGATTGATTATTATCACATTTGATGACAGTTATTGCCTGTTAAATCTCTCTGGCATGGAAAATTTTGACTTGTCAAAGCAGGAAAAGCCCAGGTAATGCCATTTATGATGGCTTGGTTCTTTTGAAGCCATGCAAGTGAACCAGCATTCATAATGCCATGAATCTGGAACAACCAAATGGAGTGCATCCGTTACTTGCCGTGTTTCACAAATCCAAATTTCCATGGTGAGACGAGTCTAATGCAGATTTGTTGTGACATATTTCTTCCTGGATGCACTGTCACAGAGGGAGTATAGGCCCAGCATGACGGGTAACCTACTTTAGTTTGTTTTTGTGCCTCCGTCGCTCCTCGGCTCAGGCTTCCTGAGCCAGATGGAGGATTTTAATGTCTTCTTTTAATATCCAGGCAGCGACTGTGAGGGAGATCAGGCTGACCTGGCTATGTGGAATAACTGACTTGAGTTTCCAATAATAGTCCTAACACTTTTCAAACGTCTTCAGTGAGCCAGCCAGAGCAATAAAACAAAGCAACAACACAAAGCTCAGATCTCCCTCTGGTTCACTTCAGGAAAGCTGCTCGAATTGCTGTCACACTTTCCGTTCAGCCTCAGATCTTGGTCTTTGAACTGAGCTCCTCTTCAGCTGCTGTGGATGACAGTGTTTGCGCTACTTGATGCGATAAAGAGTGTCGATCAAAATCACAAGACATCAAACAGATTTAGCCTCCATCTAATTTGATTTGGGTAATCATGGCCTCAATCTGATAAGACTAATTGTGGTCTAATTTTAAAGCATGAATCCATGAGATAATTTAACAGAATAATGCAGCCCATTAGTTATCTCTAATGCATGGGTGCCAATTGAATATGACAGATCACATTAATAAAATCTATCCAGAATTGACTGAAAACATGAGCTTGGACTATTTTATTTTTAGGTACCCCTTTAAAGACAGGAAACGATTAAGCTGCTGCTTCCTTTGTATACATACGTAAGTTTCACTGAGAAATGATGCTTTAATTGATTTAAAATCTACAATCTAAAATCCTCCACAATCTGAAATGGCCAAGACCAGGCCAATGAGTTTCTGCCTCTTACAACCCAGTCACCAGAATCAAAATTGGCATTGTAGCCTATGTTTCTGCTAACCACAGATATGTAACATTTGTATGTTGTAGTGGATACATTGAAACTTTATCTTTCTTTACATCCCAACAACATTGTGGTTAACGTTTTGTTAGGTTTGGTACAAAAACACTTGATTGTGGTCAGTAAAAGATTGTCTTTTGGCTGAAAATACCCACTTTTGGTGGAAGCTGGAAACACAGTGACGTCTCAGTAAAAACAACAGCTTCTTGTGGTGCTATCCCAGCCAGAAATTTAGCAATGGCTTGGTTATCCTGGCAGAAAATGCAGAGATGGCTTGGGAAAAATAAGCTGCTTTTTGTGGTACCATCATGTCTGTCATGAAATGCAGCTATGTCTTGGTAAAAAAAACAACCACTGCGTTTTCTAGCATTTTACTATCTGAAAATTTAGGGACGTCTCAGTAAAAGGCAACCACTTTTGCAGACATTATTCTGGCAGAAAACACAGCCATGGCTCATTAAAAAAACAACTGCTTTTTGTGGCACTATCTCAGTGGAAACATAGGGAAAGGTTGCCAGAATACACCCACATTTGGTGACTAAAAAGTTGCTGGGAATGTTGCTAGAAAACACCCAGTTTTGTTTGTTGCTCTTGAACATTGGTCTGCAGTGGTCTGCATCACCTCTACTTCTTGATGACGAAGTCAGCTTATATACTACATCGCTTAAGAAATGCTGATATGAAACATAAAAATGTAACGTATCTGTGGTTTTCAGAAATGTATAGTGCCAACATTTTCTTCCAGCGACTGGGCTGCTTAATCACATGTCAATAGTTGTGAATCAATATTTCCTTTTTCATTCTGCATTACAGTACCAATACTATAATTAGATACACTTAAGAGACAGACGTAGGGGAAGCAGTTTGATGCAGGACAGACTCGGAAAGTGTGACTGTTGCTGATGTGAAGGCTCGCTGTGAGCGTGCCAAGTCACCAGTGAGCAACGTTTCACTGCCAGTTTGCTCTCTTTCCTCAGTAACAAATGGCCTTCTTTCCCATTAAAGTGAATGTTAAACGTTTGTTTACTTGGCATAGCTTCCATGTGTTCCCCCCAAGTAATGTTAGCGTGATCACGTTTTGCTTTTTTTTTTTTTTTTTTTTTAATCACCTAAGCATACCTTTTCGTTTTAGTAAATACACAACCTCCTTAAGAGATTCACTTCATTTCTTAGGGATTAGCGCTTTGCTAAAGTGTTCACAGATGTGGAAAAACGCTCCTTAATTACTCTGAGTTCATTTTAATGGTGCTCGCGGACGAAATGTAAAAACACCTTTAAAATCCATCTAATTTGTTTTGAGGCTTGTGGCAGATTCAGTATATCTCAAGTGGATGATCTTTTACTTTTTTTGCGATAATTTGTCAACTTAGTTTTCACTTGACGCCCAACTGAGTTCTTGTTGACAGTAACGGCTGTAGTCACTATAATGTGGAAGCATGTGTTGCTAATGCTGGCGTGACACTGTGCAGGAGCGCACATTCCTGAATGGCCTGACATGCACATGATGGTCTTTTTAGAATACATGGCAGTCAGGACACTGTACATGCCAAGCTTTATATTTAGTCTCTCTGTGTCACAGCATACTGGAGTGGCAGCTGAAATTATGTTACCTCATAACTCCCTCCTAAGTCCAGCTTGAAAAAAACAGATTAAGAGCTGACTCTGCGAGTTTCCCAGAGGTTTTCATGTCAGGTTGCCACTGAGTAAGAGGTCCTCTGGTGTATTCATTTACATAGGACAACAGTTTGTGAGGGGGAAGGGCTGTTAGCTCTTTGGACTGGTCACTTCTAGCCTTTGGGCTGGCTAAGCCTCGGAGAGTGGCGAACAATTCAATATTTTACCAATATTGGGATTTTTTTTTTTTAAATAAATAAATTAAAATTAAACTCTACAATTTTAAACAAGATAATTTGTATCAAGAATAAGAGTTTCTTGTTGTTCTTCGCAATTTAGCTGCTTAAGCTAACGTTAGCGTCACAGGATGAGCTGCTTTATAGTCCTGCGTTCTGGAGGTCAAGATTCAGAGCTTTTTGGACAGTAAGTTTAAAATATTATTATGATATACTTTAAAGTTTAACCATGAGATTCCAACAGCTCTGTCCACCAGCCCTCTGTCATTTACACTCAACATCTACAGAGCTTACCTTTAGCTACCTGTCTGCGCCAGCTGATTAGCTTAACGTTAGTTAACATTAGACTCTTTATATCGAGAAAGACTTACCACTCTTTTGGTCTTTGTGTGTGATGGGTGATGTTATCCCTCGACAAAACCTTCTTTGGCTTAATGTTAATTGTGCAGACAGAGGTAACTTTACACGGAGAACTTGTTACCTAGAAAAGAGTCAATAGCTGTGTTTGAAATCCCTAACCACTCACCACATATGAGGTGGCCATTTTGTAGTGCTGTCTGAATGTATAGGGGAAATGATTATACCCTATATAGTGGACTCAAAGTATCCCAATATGGAGTTTGTTTTACCATTTTTTTAGTCATGTAATAAATTGTTAATTTAATGCATAGTCGTTTGTCCTCAAAGAGGTAAAATAAATCGGCTAGTGCTGTATAGAAGAGAGCTAACGCTAGCTAACGTTAGTGAGCTGGGTCGCTACTAGCTGTGATTTGTGTGGTTATGGCGTAATGCATGTTACAGATTAAATTCACAAGTTATTACATGACTAACTGGTGCAACAAACTTCAACATATCAAATGTTTAACGGAAAATGACTTACATTGATAGGACAGGCTGTAGTTGCCCTGCTCTTTCTCCTCCTGCCTGTCTGCCAGTATATCGTGTTAATGTGAGCAGTGCAACACAACACAAACAGTGCTTTGTAAGTACTTATAACGCTATTTATTAATTTCGGGAAACTACGCTGAGTGTAATATGTATTTATCACAAATATGCATGTTTGTATTTGTCATGAATGGCTCACTAGCTGACGTTGATATGACATGTTTTAATTGTGCGACAGCAATGATGTTATTAATGGCGCCAAGAAAATGACCTGAGTGGTGTCCGTATTTTTCATGTTGCAGATGAGCTCCCCATGTAGTCCTCTGCATAGAGCTACCTTGTAAGTAGGGAGTAGTGAATAAGTGAATAATTTCAGACACAGAGGTTAAGTCACTTTTCTGTTTGGCTAACACCCTGAATTAACACCAGTTAGTTACAGTTAGGCAGAATATGCTGGCAATATGTCAGCTGTGTGTAAAAAATTCTTACACCTTGGAAGAAGCTGTTAACTGTATAATATGAATTAATTTGAATAAATAATTGAAATTTGTTTCAGACTGCAATTTTGATATAAAATCAATGTGTCTTTCTTTTTCAGCATCAGTCTATTAATTATAATTCTTATACAGACATACATGGGTCATTAGAATAGCAGCAACTCACTACTTGCTATAAGACATAGTGGAGAATGAAGTCACTCCCCTGTGTGTGTGTGTGTGTTGTAATTCGAGCTTCTCTGTTTGTTGTTGTGGTAGACAGTTTGTTAATACCATTAGGTCTGTCAGCACTGTTGCCATTATTTAGCACTGTTTATTGAGTTAGCACCGTTAGCTGCTAGCTGTCGGCTCAGCCACCTCCATGTTGAGAACCGTGTCCAGACAACTCATACGCTCTGAATTTCACATAGAGGCCCTTTTATGTGTAGAGGAAGGTAGTATTCACTTGCTCTTACCCCGACATTTTGTTTTATTTGGAATTTTATGTGTTTGAGTCCCTCTCTGTTGTGTTCTAATAATTTAGATAGTTAAGTCAATTTTATTTACGTAGCCCAATATCACAAATTTACCTCAAGCGGCTTTAGATCATTTGTCGGTAATTTTGTCTGTTTTGTTCCTCCTTTTTAAATACCCAGTTGAATCATTCTGTTGCTCACCTGGAGATAATAATGGATTATTATGTTATAACCTCCTGCCATCTCTTTGTTCACGTGTCTCTCCCCTGTCTGTCTGTAGGAAGGCGAGACTAAAAGCGAGACGGTTGTCCTTCTTCGTGAGGGCGGATCTCTGGGTTTTAACATCATAGGAGGAAGGCCATGCGCGGTAGGTTGAAAGCCAAGCGTCTTGGAGGTTTCATCTCCCCCGGTGATCAGCCAAGTGTCATATGGCAACCCAGGAATGAATAGCACATACTTAAAGCACCACAGGCTCTCTCTGCACTGACTGACACAGCTCAGACAGTCATGCATGTGTTCTCTAGTCTGTGGATAGATGAACCGCATCTATCAAGTTTTATTGTGTTTATATATTGGTCTGGTTTAGCGGATTTGGCATTACTGATTAAAAAAACTATAATTACTTTTATGGGAGTTAAATCTGGGATTATGGCTTTGACCGCAGTTGTTTTGTCTCTAATTGAGGGGATTTTGGTGGTGAGGTAAACACAGAGGAGAGGAAAGGGTCTTTTATCCCAGCCTGAACCTTTTCACAGCCACTATGTTTTTTGCCTCAGGGCTCTGAAGTGAAAGTCATTAATGATGCCACACGCTCTGCTGAGTGAAGGGTTGAAAATATCTCAACACCGGCTACAACGCTATCTTCCATACGTGTAGCTTCTTTTTGCAGCGGAAGTCCTATTGAAAATGCTGTTCCCTGTATCTGTTTCATTGCGACTGTACTGAAGTGTTAGAATTTTTCCACTCCCGCAGTGACGCACTTCTCTGTAGCGACATAGATTATCAAAGTTAAACCTTTTATAGCGGGAAACTATAAAAAGATCCACACATAAAACGCTGGGGGTTTTTTTGTTGTTTTTTTTTAACCAGAGTCTACGGTCTTGTTGATTTGCAACCTTTCTCGCTCTTGTGACAGAACCATGTATCAAACGCAACCATAAGACAGCAAAGATAATACTTGGCCTTCGCTTTCCCTGCTAGCCTCAAATCAGCAGTCTGTTTAAGAAGCTATTCATTAAAATGGAAATAGCTAATATCCCTGTAGCCTTTGACACATGTGTTTCATGTGGCTGTTATTCTGGCATGGCTTGGTAAGAGCAATCAGCTGCCAGGTTTTGTGGTCTCTGGAAGGGCGAGTTTGTCTACATCTCTGAAGATAGGGGTAGATGTAAGGCGAAGTAATAAGCCTGTCAGAAAATTAGTGGCGAAGCACATTGTACATGATGCCCCCAAAAGAGGAAGCAGAGCAGAAATAATTAATTAGAGTTAGAGCTGTGACTTTTGAGGTTTCTTTAAGTATCCCATTAAATTGCAGTTGTGTTACAGAGCTCAGCAGGAGTGTAGAACACATTTTTATGTGGTTTTGAAGAGAGCGCTAAGAGAGATGTTAGCAGTATTGCTCTCACTCTGAGGTCATAGCCGCAGTGTTAGGTGTAGACTACTTCATGTCCATCCAGCGTTTCCACATGTCAACATTCAGGCCCTTATAAAAGTCCAGGTCACCCCTTCAGGCTTGGGAAGCATCTAAAGTTAAAACTAGGTCCACACGAAAGACCAAGGTTCACCGACTTAGTTTTCCATTCACCTCTACTGGTATCTAGTCTCCCAGATATTTTTGGTTTCATCTTAACATTGCTGTTTCCTGTGTGAAACCTGCTGACAGTGAAATCTGTTGATTAATATGAGTAACTGGTGAATAACTTCTTGAAAGACATGCTGTCATTCAATGTCATTCACTTGTCACTTTTCAGTGTTTTGAGCAGGACAAACTAAATTCAGTTCTCCATTTTTATGGGGTGGCAGCATATGTTTCTGAGGGGCGTACCACGAAACCTCGGCACAAATCCTGTAACTATTTGCACGGCTGTACAGCTCAGTTAGGACGATGAATATATGTTTTTTCTTATTTGGGTAAAATGACCCTTTAACATGAGATACTCTTAAAACTTATTTATTTGGTGTGGGCATACTGCACACAATAGGTGTTTAAGGGCCAAACAACAGTTCAGGGAACTCCCCCAGAGGAACTGCCCACTGGGGAGTTTGCCTGAGAACTACAGTACGTACCTTCAAGGGCTTTCTGTCTGCATTCTATTGCCAATAGAAATTCTGAAGTGATACACTGTTAGACAGCGAGTAGTTGGTATAGTAACGTCACGTTTGCTTTGATGAGTTAAAATCACTTTGTATTCCCTCATTATATATATGCTCAGTACAGCCTAGATATCACTGTTGATATGGTCCATATGTCCAAGTTTTTTTTCTTTATTTTTGTGTTACGAGCTGTTGTTTATGTTGTCTGTTTTTTTTTTTCACCAAGCCCCCAGAAACAGCATCAAGCTTTGACAATTCCTGAGCCAATTTTACATAGAGGCCAAAGTGAAATTACTCCATGTCTCTCACATGACACATGACTTGTAGATCCATTTATTTATTTATTTATTTTTTTACATCGCATCTGCTGCGAAATGACTTGTTTAACAATTAGTATTTGATCCAGTAACATATTGGAAGTCTAGAGGAGTCACAATGCTAAATCATTTTTATCCTTATTCAAGTAAGCAGAGGGCTAAACCAAGAGTTAGCTGCTTGGCCACACTCAGCCACACTTGATAGCTGAAAATCTCTTGTGCCATTGCTCTAAGGGCCCCTCAGTGTGGAAGATCCAGGTAATTTAATACCACAGAAATCAAGCTTTTTTTGGCTTCATGTGCCACTGAGCAACTTTCCTAGGAATGAACCATTTCTCTTTATGTATCCATGGTTTACATGGACAACAGGTTTTTAAAAAGGGCTGCTCCCGATGTAGCATTGGCTGTGTTTGACCAATTAAGGTACACTTTGATCTAGACCAGTCCCAGCAGACTTACATCACTCATGGTTCCTCTTGCGCTGGACAACTACCTACTCTGAAATAGGAGCTAGAAGATAGTGCTTCAAAACAATGTTCTAAGAACTAAAATCAGTGCAGACATAAAAAACGGGGATTCTTAGAACCAGGTTCCTACGACTGAAAAAGTTCCTCCAGTCTGAAAATACCTTATGTTTCCAGGATTTTTAAAAGTAGTGTTACAAGTTTTATTTAGATATTTATCGAACACTTCATCTGTTTAGATGTCGGCCCAAAGTTTCAAAAGATTTTGTCACAAATTTGTACGCCACCATTTAACAACTGGAGCACTGTGGTTTTATCATTGTCCAGGCAATAACTGCAATTTATTCAACAGGACGACAGTGACAGCACTTCGAATGAAGGGATCTTTGTATCCAAGATCATCGAGGATGGTCCGGCGGACAAGGAAGGAGGCCTTCAAATCAACGACAGAATCATAGAGGTATGTGGTTTACACTGATTCATATGGAGGAGGTTGATGCACTGGAAGTTGGATTATGTGGCAGCTGCTGTCTACCCTATAAACACGGCGACAGCAAGGAAGCACAAACTCAATATTTATGTTCTGGTGACTTTTGAAAATTAAACCGTGGCTGAAAGCAACAAATGTGACACGTTGGATGAGCATTTACATTTAGCTTTTATTTCAGCTCAAGAGAGTAAATCTGGCAGACAGTAAACATTTCAACATATACTTCTACAAATCAACACTCAGGCGAAGGCTGTGTGAAGTGGGGCATCGCTGCAGATAGACCGATTAAACCTGAGGCAAGGCTGTCTGTCTTTGGTTTTTCTGAGTGAGAAAGAGCCCTGTGTTCCCTCCCTTACTGACAAATCCCTTATGACAGAGCCGCCGTGTAGCATCCTCCTCTCTCCTTTAAAGAGAATCTTGTGTGGAAAGGCCAGCTCACCCTGAGGTCAACTTGAGGGATGCGTTGAAAAATCTCAACATCACAAAGGTTGCTTTTATAGAACGGTTGTCAACCAGAATCTTACACAATGGCTGCATTGAACGGAGATGTTTATGTGGATTACGAGTGTGTATTACCGCTGCCGCAAGATGACAAATATGGTTTGTCGCAGGCTTTATTGTCCAACCTCAGCAAAATTGCCCCTGGAGCATTTTGACCAGCACATTGCTCACAGAGATGTTTGTGGAAAGTGTTTACAAGGAAAAAAAAAAGACTCCCACATCTGGAGCGCGTTGATCACTCTATCCTGTCATTCATGCAGTCAATACAAAAAATGCCACAAGTCCTCTGGCACAAGCCTCACGCTATGGTTCTAAATATTGTGGTTCTAAGTACGGCAGCACCATAACTAAGATATGACATGTTAGTCCTTAGTTATAATCTCTTCCAGTAACACAATCAAGTGTCTCACAGCAACTTGAGATCCCGCAACAAAGGGCAGGTTGAACCAGCGATTTGCTCATGTCCTGGTGACTCAAGGCCAACAAGAGACTCCAAGTGGGCCACAAGCTGATGAGTGGCGAGAGATTAGCTCATATGTCACATGAACGTGCACGAGTGGAACTAAAGAGTGTATCTTTGCATCTACAGTGTCTGTTTTTATGAGCTTGCATGCATGTGTTTGCCTGGGCGTGTGTGAAGGCTGGAGAATCGTGTTAATGGGCCAGATGTTGCTGTATCTGGTTACTTGAGAAGATATCTTGTGTAGGATTTCGTGTTGAGATAGCCATTCACCCTTCATTGGCTTTTTAAAAAAAGAGAGTACAGATTTTGCTTTAGGATAATGGTGCACTTGTGTTGTTTTTGAGCTTTTGTGGGTGAAGTCACAAAATCTCTTCAGTGAGGAAACGCATAAGCGGAGAGGACGCAAAGAGCCTAAGGAGGTAGCGAAGCACCCTATTTAGTGACCTTTTCTTTTCAAAAAGGTGTGGGATTAGTCGACAAAAAGCAACAAAATAAATCATTCAGCCATTGAAAAAGGAAATGTATAGACAGCTCAGAGTTGTTGTTCCTCATTGGCGCTTTTCATCAGATGGGGAACCTGATAGTGAAGGTGGTTCATATTTCGAGGACTCCCTCTTTGTTAAAGCAAAAAGTTCCATGTCATGGTTTTCCAGGCCACAATAAGAAATGCAACGTCATGACGACATGTTTGCAATTGTGTGGGTTGCATCTTCAACCCCGGGTGATTGGGTCTGTGAACTCCGGTTTACAGTAGTGAATCAAAGGAATTTAATCCCAAGCGCCCAAAGGCAGTTTCATGTTCATGTTTTGAACTTGTGGGTTGAAACCAACGGCTCGTAACTCCGACCTATTTAGCATCCTGTGTGGGACGCAGTGCATTAGAAAGCTGCAACCATCAAGTCTGGTTTCTCATCATACGTCTTAGGAAGTAGTTGTTTTTTTTCTCCAGGCAAATACTGTGTGACATTAGTGGCTTTCACACATCTATAGAAAAAAGCTGTAGTACATGGGTTATGATATGTGCGAGGAAAAGGAAAAGATTCTTTCAAAATACACTAAACCATAGGTGCTTCTGAGAGGCTAAAATGATTAAAAATCAAACAGGATGTGCGGCTTTTGGTTGTTTGAATGGAAGCTAATTATTTTCATCAGTCAAATCTGCTGATTATTTTTAATCTTTCAGTCTGCCCAGAAGTCTCTAGAACCCAAATATTCTTGCTTTTCAAATGAGCTTTTGTCAGACTAACAATCCAAAACCCAAAGATATTCAGTTTATAGTGATAATGAAAGTGTATTATCTCAGTCAGGCATAAAACAAGAGGGAATCATGTGTTGAGCTCTGTGTTTATCTGTTTGTCTGCAGCTATTCTCGTAAACTACCGGACCAATCGGCCTAATATTTTGCATGCATATGTATGACTGTATGCTCATGGGCCTCTCATGGTTGCGGGGATTCAGAATTGTTGGAAACTCTCTCACTCCTCCAAGGGGCTGCAAGTTTTCCGTAAATCAGCTCGGCTAAAAACAAGAAGCCTGTTGCAGGCCGCGTTTTGGCCTTCATTGTGACATCCATAGTAAAAGTTGGGCTCATTTTGAATTAGAGCATCTGCAGATCAATTTCGCTTTGGCACAATATGAAATAATTAAGTCACTATTGGGAGGCCCAGCAGCTCAGTGGGTAGAGCGGGCATTCAATGTCCAAAGGCAACGCCCCTGCTGCAGCAGCCAGGGGTTTGATTTCAGCCTGTGGCCCTTTGCTGCATGTCACCCCTTCTCTCTTTCCTTTTGACACTTTGTCTAATAAAGGCATTAAAATAATCTTTAAAAAGAATCACCATTTTTTGTTATCCGAGCAGCCATCATGACTGTAATGGAGGGACAGTTCCGTCAGCCACAGCTGCGGCATTCTGGCTGCCATAAGTTTGACCTGGTTTTGTTCCACTTGACAGTGTCAAAGCGGAGTGTTTTGCCTGCCCTATTTTGTAGACTAGCAGATTTTGTTGATTAGGTCATTTTTCCTTGATATGTTTGATTCTGCCATAGGTGAGAAAGTAGGCTATGTAGTTAAATGGTTTTGTTTTATTTTGTCTGTTTCAGTGTGTTTATTTTTATTTCCTTCTTTGTTGTGCTGTAGCCCACAGACAATGTTAATACAGTTATTAACAACATGAGTTATAGATTTGTGATTGTTTCGATTATTAGAATACATTCATCCTCATAACTGTATTTTATTTGTATTTCACATACAGTGCCTATGAACAGGAAAACTTCATCTGCTCTGTGCAACATGCTGCAGCTCTGATAAAAAGCTGAATAGAGCGGAGTAGTGGTCTGAAAGAGGCCAAAACTCTCCATAGAGCTGAAGGGAAACTGCAGAATTGGGTGATAACTCTCTGGGGTGTTGTCACAATGAGCAACTTCACACAGTCACACAGTCATTGATCCACTTTTAATGTAAAAAATATTGATTGGTGCAGCTTTCAAGATAAAATTCAGAAACTGCTCATGTTCCATTTTTTAGCATCACCGCCCTCATTTTCCATTACAGCGAAAAGAAAATGTTTTTCTCTTCCACATGAAATTTGGCTTACAAGCCTACAGAGGCAATAATTTTGACAGCCATTCACAAGGCATAGCATAACCCTGCTGTGGGGATCAACCGCTCTGTAAAAGAACAATCATATTACATGGCGCAGTGAAAAGCACATTCACCTGAGGAGGCAGAAAACCACAGCCGCGGAGCCGTTTTCTCTTCCTGTAGTAGAGGTGTTAGTTCCAGTAAGTCTATATGGATGTAACATGTACATGATGATCCACGGCTCGTCCTTCTATAACAGGCTCTTAGCGGGGGAGTGTGATAGCAGATGGCTGTCCTCTAACAGAGCTACAGGCTGGTATGAATCAGTACATGAATGCCTCCTTGTTCAGCCGGACATTTTTCTCATAAAAACCCCGAGCTGTGTTTGCTTTCGCTAGCCCCTCCGCAAGCTGAAAAATCTCAGCACTCTGGTCAGGATCTGCCCATGTTTGCCGGGATTTCATAAATAAGTTCTGATTCAGTGTTACGAGGGGATTGGTGTGGTATGAAGTGCTCTGCTCTGCAGCCCTGGCTTATTCTCATGTTTTCAGACAGCTGATTGATGTGTACTTACATGTTATTTAGAAAACGTTAACATGTTTACCATATAAATCTAATCCCAGCATTTTTTCTCTTCAGTGTCACTTGACATTGAGCAACGCTGGAACTCGGGCAAGAGTTTGTTGCTGCATTTCTTCTTACGAAAAATGACCCTCCACTTTCTCCAAGCCTCTTTGCTTGTGCAATATGACTAAGCCAATGTCACAATCCCAGAATGACCGTGCCTGAGCTCTAAGTGTGACGGGGATGTTTTCTGTGTGGGCTTCTGAGTGTGAAAATAGGAAGAGAATGGAGGCGCCTGGGCTGCTGTTGTAAATGTCGCCTTGTAAATCCTCAACAAACATTCTTAGGTCGCAGAGGGCGAACAGCAACAACTACTTTAAAATAAACTGACATTGGGAGCAGCCTGTTCTAATGTGGAGGACAAGGTTGCGTGCGTTTTTGGACGGGGGGGCAGGAATGTGTCTTTGCTGAGACAATGTTATATAGTGGATTACATTTGAATGGAAAAACTATTAATAGTTATTACCTGGCAAAAGTTATTATATAGAAGAGTTATTAATAGTTATTATTTGGCAGTTACCTCTGTTCATTTAACCTGTTTGAGTTGCATAATGTATTTTTGCATGATTAACTGGAGGAAGAGCAAGAGGAATGTGGTGGGAAAATGCCAGGGGTCACTATTAAGCGTGTCTGAAATGCAAAATAGTCTGCTTTAAATACAGCACTGTATTATTGGCAAAACTGAACCTTCATCCTGAGACTTTGTAATTCACTACACCCAGATCAGCTTTATTGTGTTTGACACAACCTGCTCCCATGACTATATTGCTACAGCTTATACTAATTAACAAAGAATCAATGAGCTTTTGGCCTTGTGGCTCAAGTTAACTCCATTTTAGAAGTTTAAAACTTGAGGAAAAAAGAGTTTATGCCATTAGTACTGCAAAATCACGCTTCGTATCTCAAACTGCCAAGAGTAATTCACATATTTATTTAGAATATAGAACTGTGACATTCCCTTAGGCAGCACATCTGCACTTTCTTTCATGTCAAGGGCTGTATGAGTTGCGAGGTTACCCATGGTGAGCCACTAAACACCTCAAACCTCCCCACGGTTACTTAAGTGTCAAGTCACCAGGCCAGACAGCTTAAAAACCAGCCAGATAGCACTTAGCAGTGACTGACAGCAACGTGAAGTGAGCTGTGTTGGAGGTGGCCCAAAGCACGCATGTCAATGAGGCTTTATTCCTGTTTGGTGTCTGGGTCGCCTTGCAAGGCAAGTGAGATATTTGAACAATTTGGGGAGAAATTGGAAGCAAAACGCTGCCTTTTGCTGCAAATTAGCTGCATCACTTTTTCCTGTAGACATTCCAGGTTTTATTCTGGTCCCTGGAACGCTGTGACAACGAAAAGCTTAGCTTCATTACAGCTAATTCAGTAAGGGTTAGGTCAGTAATGTTCTGTATGTTTTTTATGGCAAGTTGTACAACGCTGGTCTCAAGTGTTATTTCACTGCAGCACTTAAAGCGTTGTTTAAGCTCTGAATGAAAACGTGTACTTATAATTGATGAAATGATTGTTATTGGTTATTACATGTTGATTTGGCATTGATTATTGCTCTTGAGAACAATATCATTGAATCTAACAGCAGTTTTCATGTCTGAGGATGTATTATGTTACCAGTCCTTCTGGAGAAAACTGTTAGATAACAACCAGGGATGCACTGATTGATTGACACATTCGGTATTGGTGGATATTCGCCATGTTGACTGCCATCAACCAATCATTTAATAAGACATTCTGTGATGGCAGTGGATGATGTTTGTCTGTTGTGTCACATCAGTTTTGGACAGGCTGAAAAGCAGGGTTTGAGATTTAACAGCATTGTTGGAACAACAGAAAACATATTTGGGATGAATGGAGATCTTCCCCTGGACGCCTGTTGGACAAAAAGATGCAGTAAACTCACTACTGACATGTTGATATTGGCAGTAGGAGAGCTAGTTAATGTTAGCTTTTAGCTGTTAGCAGCCAGGGCTGGAAGTAACAGCAAACTGAAGTTGCATTGAGTTACATTATGATGCATTCAAGTTATACTCAGTAAAAATGAGTATGGAGCGAAGGTAGATTATGATGGTGTCATGATGTGTTCAAATAATCATGGAAAATTTAGTTTCTGGAAAGAAACTTAAATAAGGTTGTTTGAAGGCAAAATTTGTTGATACCAGGAGGTAATTATGATGTATTATATATATAGTAGGACAAAGCTTCTAAAGCTTTTTAATAAAAGTTTGATAAATTTGTATGATAGTGTAATGAAGGGCTTTATGACTTTAAAATAGTTACATTTTTTTCTATAATGAAGATTTCTTTATTTTCCCAACACAAAAGGGGGAATAAGTAACAACAACAACAACAAAAAAGAAAACAACAACAACATTGGTATCCTAGAATTTAAAAATCGATGCATCCCTAATTACACCTGAATTGCATGACTGGCTAGACCCCACTGTCACTAACAAGTTGTCCCAGCACATGGCATCCTCAGCAGGACATGTGCCAAAAGTTCCCCAGGCGTTATTTCTGACCCAGAGGGCTATGAAGAACAGACATAGAAGTTATTTCCCTAAGGGGGATCACATGTTGTTTGGCATTCTTAGGCAAGAAGCAGGCCTTTGTCAGGCTCCTTATTGGATTTTGGCTCCTGTGCAGGCAGCGTGTGTATTCCCCAGATGGGCAAGCTGAATGTGGCACTGCTCTGTTTCTGCTGTCTGGCCCTAGACGGGATGAATCCACCCCAGGCTAAGCAGGCCAATCCTAGCAGCGAGCCACATTCCTGTGCCCCGTGGTCCAGCTGAGGCAGGAGCAGGACATTAAATCAAATCTAACTTTAAAGAGTCCATAATCAGCTTCTGGTGGTAGCCGCTACCCTATGCAGAGCTGGTTTTAAGAAGTGAGGACAAGCACACCTTTGTTTTCCACTACTCTATATGGGGATGGGGATGGGGGGGGGGGGGGATTTAAGATGTGGAGTCGTCGCAGTCTAGAGATGGTGTGAGGTGAGCTTACGCCTGGCTGCAGCCAGAAAGCTGCTTTTGTCTCCGTCCCTCAACACACACAGAATATTGTATTTTCCACTCGGTTTAAACAGCTTGTGTCCTCAAAGGCAGACCGGCGCTTGATTTTTGTGGAGACATACAGTCTGGGTCTACTGTACATGTGTTTGCTCTGCTAGAACACAGTCTCGCCCTGCTCCTTGTTCACTGGAGCTACTGGGGTTAATTTACGGCTCCTAAAAGGTTTAAAGGGGGTAAAAATAGACAGGTGTAATTAAGGCTAATTTTCCTGCCAATCAATCACTGGTCTTGTGTAAATGGATCAGTAACAATCGTCTCAGGTTCCTTTGCCAGCTGCTTCTCATGTCAGCCTGACCCCCAAGCATAGACTGCCCACCGACTCCTAATTAACTACCCTCAATTAAACCCTAATAGGCTGATTAACAGACCCTTAGTTGTGCTGTAATGGTCCGTCGTTTCCTCCCAGTGCCCCTCTGAAATGCATCCTGACTGCAGCATGTTAATCACCGCTCTCTCTCTCTCTCTCTCTCTCTTTCTCTCTCTCTCTCTGTCTCTGGCAGGGCAGAGACTGGCTGGAAAAAATGGAATTATCCAACATATACACATTGCCACAAAGTACATAATAGCAGGCCAGCAGCTTATCGCTTGCCCTTTCCTCTTGTATTATCAATTTAGGATTTTCTGACAAAATCATGAAAAGTGCTCTGGAATTTATACAAAACTATTGAGCAGACTGCAAAATTATAGTCACAGAGTCTAAGTCACAATAATTACAAAGAAACCTACTAAAACACATGTGCACAGTGCCCCAGTAAAGGCACAGTACGTTGTTGCTTCTCTGGTACATGATGACCAGTTGTGAAGCCAAAATTCCCATGATCCTATAGCAACTAGAGAGTTAAGCTCTAAGTTCATCCTTTACCTTGGAAACAGCATTTGACAAAATTGTGTCACCTCATGGTCTGTTAAGTAGCTGTTCTGGTGCTTTTAGTCATATTACATGATCTTGATCAGCAGTTAGTTTATCCAATTGCCATGGAAAAGAAAAATTTAAATTTTTTTCTCTAAGCACTTTAAGAACTTCTTATCCATGTTGGCTGTTATGTTGACAACAGGAAAGCTAACCTACTAAATAAACACCTTGAGGGAATATCAAACACAAAGCACAAGCACAAACATTATTGGACTCAATGATAAACTTGTTAGAGTTTGTTGTTCAAAGATCAGAGGTCAAGGTCACTGTGACCTCACAAAACAGGTTTTTGGCCATGACTCAAGATTTCATATTTATTATTTCACGCTTATTATGACAAATTTTCACACAAATGTTTAATAGGATAAAATTATGAAGTGGCGACATTTTAATATCCCAAAGGTCAACTTCACTGTGACATCACAATGTTCCGCAAAAAAAACTTTTCTGGCCATTATTCAGCATCATAACTCGGGAACAGAAAAGGAGACATTTGGCTACTAAACTGTGTTTGAAGCATCCATGTTTTCCAAGACATGGATGTAAACTGTAAGTGCAACTTGATTGGTTCGTGGAGGCATATAATCACAAGTCAGGAATTCTAGTTTTGCAATGAAATGGCAGGGATAAGAAAACTGCACTATTCTGAGTTTGTGATTTATACTATACTAATGTTACCACTAACCATGCATGTGTAATCTAACTCACTCTCACCACCACTTGCAATAGATCTGGATGCAGCAGCCTCTGTCATGGTGATTTGTCTTGTTTTTTGTTCATGTTTCAGCGATTTTCCAGTTGTGTTTGGCAGAAGAAAACTGTTTGCTAGATTTGTTTGTGTTCCACCACAAAGTTGCACATGGTGCAAAACACTCTACCCCCGCTTTTGTGCAGAACATCAGGGAATTACCTGCATGGTCTATACCTGTAATTTTAGTTGGTAAATGTGAGATGTTTGTGTCACACACGTCTGCATCTTCACAACCAGAAACAAGGAAGTGAGTTTGGTGACATTTTGTGGGGCACTGCTTGATTGGCAAAACTCACGGGAAACAACGATGATTGGTTAAATTTGCAGAAGAGTTGCAGTGATTGGACAAAATTGCAATGTTGCATGGAATTCATGGGATTCATGGTTGAATTTGTGTTAGTTCTTGCAATGACAACATCCTGGAGGGGCTGCTTTAGGTGAGATTGTCAATTCAAGAGTTGTCAAGTTCCCATGTGATTTTTTTTCTTTGGATCAGTTGTATTCAGTTCCCTATACCATATCTGTGTGCATTTTAAATAACAATACATCAAATATATTTCTGCCAATTGACACCAATCTGTCCACATACCAAGAAAGGCTGAGATACCAGAGAGCCTGACATACTCTACACAGTGTAATATGTGCATCAGTGCTTTACTTCAGTCCCATGCCAATCATCAATTCAACTGCACTAAAAATAGCACGCCATGTCAGTGTAGCTTTCTCAATATTTGAGATGATCACAGTAGAAATCTCACAAGGGAGCAAAACAGAAATAGAAAACAGTGGCATAGTCCTCAAACCACCAACTTAATGAAAGTGTTGACAGTTTTTACCAGATGTGCCCACCATTGTGTAGACCACAGTTTAAATGTCTGTGCTTTTAAGAAGTTGTAAATCTTTCTGTTTGGTTCTTGCTGCAGAGGAGCCCGCAATCTTGTAGGCCCCTCTTACTCATTTCTGTCTGAACTTTAGGGACAGTCAGCAGAAACAACTTGAGACAGTAAAATACTTAACCATGGTGGTTTTGTCAAATAAACTAAGAGTGCTTAACATCAGGCTTATATCGAGGTAGTTTATTCCACTTAGAGCTGATAGATAAGGGCATCATGGCAAACATAAAAACTAAATGGGGACTGGTGATTGAGGGAATGCTCCATGCGGGGAAATCAATTAAGTGGAGAAACTGGCTGCCAAGCCTCAGCAGCAGACTGAAGAATAAATCACAAGATGGTGACATGCATGCTGCTCTGTTTGTAGAATTTCTGTTGTTACATTTCATTGGAAACTTGTTTTTTATAGAAAGTCAGTTGAACAATGCCTACAGTCATATCTCTTTGACACAACAACTGGGTTCTCGTGAGTCTGTTTTACGACCGGTGCCTACATTATGATGATACACGGAGGGGCTTTCCTGTTTTATTACACAGATTCCATCTCTCACTAGTTGGCGGCAGACACTGTGACACGTGTGTTTGTTTCTATGGAAATGGCTATAGGCTGGCAGTGATTTAAACATGGTTTGTGAGGCATTGTATGATCCAACATTGGTTCCTCAGCAGATTATAGGCTATAGATTTCCCTCATCAATCAAAATGCCATAGTATGCTTGTCTTCATCTCATATGGAACCATTGCAGTTGTTGCTCCAGTGAGATGATGAAGTGGACTTCATTTCTTTTCCCACAGCCCTGTATGACTTTAATCTCAACTTGCTGTTAATCATCTACAGTAGGTTGGACTCTTTTTTTTGCAGAGTGACATCACCAGTGCAGCAGAAAAGTTTTTTATAATGCTTTCCTAACTTTCTCTCTGCCCTTAAGGTCACAGTTAGCTGTGTCTGTAATAACCATAGACTGTATAAAAATAAGGTAATAGCTCAATAAACGGTCCCAGAATAAAATATTTTTTCCAGCGGATGTCTTAGCTACAGCATGATTGAGCTAGCAAAGCAGTTTTGTGTTGCTATGTTTGGTATTTATTCAGTTATGGGAAATCACAATGTCTAGAAAGCATCAGTGGCTGCAGCTGACAGGGACACCTAACACTAGCAGCAAAGCTAACATCAGGACGTCATCTGTTAAAAGCCTCCCATTGTCAGATACGACATGAAACTACTCCAGTTAGCTCAATCATGTTGTAACTAAGACATCCACTGGGAAAAAAAAAATTCACGTTGATGAGACAGCGTTTTGGGTGGAGCAGTCGCTATGGACGCGGAGCTTGCTGTTTCTGTAAGTACACATTTCCTGGGGACGCCTGCACGTCTTAGCCACCCCCCCCCCCCCCCCCCCCCCCCCTATTGTGATTGGCTTAAGTGCAGCATGTTCTAACTCAAAGCCCCACTGTAAAGCATCGGTTGACGGCCAAAAACACATGATGAATGTGCTGTGGCGAGGTCCATTCAGCAGTCTACTACACTCAGTCTCAACCTAATGCAAATGAATCCAGTCAGCTCAGTAAGTTTGGGCCTTGAGTGTCTTATTCAGATCAAATTTAGCTGTCAATTGCCTATTTTGTTCTATAAATGAATAATATATTTGAATGGACTATGTTGGTGGCAACCCAGTCGCCAGAAAGAGTTTTTTGACTAAATGTTTCTGCAAACCACATATAGACACGGACAATGCCAACATTTGCTTCTTGCGACCAGGCTGTGGGTACAGTTGTGTAGACTGTGTTTTTGCGGCAATAACCATCTAACTTGCTGGTTGGAAAGCAACGTCCAATCCCCTATTAGTAGCATTTTATGCATGTTACTGTATTTTATTCGTTTAACAGGTGCAGTACTTCTTCTGATCCAAAGCTAATTCCCTTGAGGTTAAACAAAAGTAGTCTCAACAACATGAATTTTCCAAAACAGATTGCTGCTTTACATCTGAAGTGCCCGTCTGACCTTCAGAACAAGTTTGAAGCTGTTCTAAAACAAGCCACATCAGCCTGTACACACTGCAGTGCTGCGGCCGTGGCCGATACTGCTGCCAACAGATGTTAGGCTTCATTCTGTAAGGCTCCATTAGGGCTTAACAGATGCAAAACATACAGGGTTGACATCACCGTACATAATTGTCCCTCCTGTACATGACAGATGTTCAGTAATATGTGAGCTAATTGGAAAACATCAACACACATTTTCTTGGGAGAACTGTTGCACATGTTCCTTAACTTGACATATGTATGTACAGTAGTTCTGCAGTGTAAGATCGAAATGCACACCTGCTCTTTTTCAGCTTTAACATGTTGAGTCTCTGTATAGTGAATGGTGTTGGATGCTGGTAGTGTTTGGCACCACAAGCCTATATGGTTCGACAGGCAGCGATGGGCCAGTCCTGGTGTCCGTTATCAAAATGTTTTCTTCACTCTGCTGACTAATCCTGACGACACAACATGCTTTAGATGTGTTTGCCATTCTCCCCAGCCTCTCTGGAGGAGGTTTAGTGCTCCCCTCCATTCACCAGCCAACCAGTGGAACTGGTGGCCGCTGCGCTCCCTTTTCTCATGCAAATGTGTGCAAATAGAAAACATTGTTCATCAGCGTGGCTCTCCGTCTCTGTTACGCCGCTTTGCTCTGGCCTTTCTCTTGTTCCCCTGAGAGAGATGTTTCCCTTTCAAGTGTTACCTCTCTGTCTCATTCAAGACTTCCTCTTTCCTTTTGACAAACAGCCTGGAGGAATGGCCGTCGCCGGCTCATTGAGCAAGCTTTTCAGCTATCAGGCAAAGGGAGAAAAAGAGAGAGAGATGTTCTGCAGGCGCCTCCCTCAGACATCCCCGATCATGTCTTTTTTTTTTTCCCTCTCCCCTCAGAGGATGAGTTATTCTATAGTGGGAAGTAAAGTGTGCTCTCTCCCATTACTCCCCTTTCTCTTGAGTATATACAGGTGCTCTCCCTGCAAGTACACACTTCCCGGTCTTCTAATTCCACCTGCTTATATGCAGTGATATATGCCACATTTTCTGTATTACAGAATAATGACAAAAAAAATCATAGCTTTTTGCATCACTGAACATTGGTGGACATAGCCTGAAAGACTATAATATTGAATCACATTGTTCAGAGCCCACCTGGGAATAGTGGATTTTCTGTATTTCAGCATGAGCTTGCAGTTCTATTCAACTGTGTTATCAAAAGCATATGTTTAATAACTTGTCTCTCCCAGTCACTCTGATCCGCAGCATGTTTTGTCCTCTCCTCAAAATGGTACACCTTGTACCTGGGGTTGAATAGGTTGTGTCCACAAATTTGTGTAGATCATGACATACGATAGTGCTTAGGCAGAGGAAATATCTGGCAGGCTCAGGAGAAGCCCAGGACCACCGGCTGAGAGCACAGAGACCTGTGCCAAGGTCAACGCCAAGGTGTCAATAAAGATACCTTTACTCCCTGCTAACAGAGGAGCGCTTTGATTAGAACCTCGCAAGAATATGTAGCATTTAATCAGAGAGGTATGCCAGAGGACGCACAGTGGCAGCCATTTTGTCTGCATCTTGGAGTGAGCTCCAAAGAGATTTCCTCCTTCTTCCCTCCATGTTCCTGTGGAGCACTTGGCCAAATGCGTGATTGATATGTGCAGGTGGTAAAGGATATCCCCCAGAGTAAAAGTTCCCAGCTAACTTGAAAGAGAATATTTTCCCCCGTTGCCATCTTATGAAAACAGTAGTCTCACAGCCGAAAGCCGGAACGGGCCAGGAAAAGAAAAAGAAGTGTAATTTAACGTCTAATGTCTCTAACTTCATGCCTATCCTGGCTGGACAATAGGCCTTTGTAAGTCCATTGTAGCCTCTTTTTTTAACACCATAAGCCCAGCTGCCTTGGGCTTACTTTTAAATACAAGGAAATTTAGCCTTTTGTCACAACAGTTTCCACACTCCCCTCCTCTGCGACGGTTTACCCTGAAAATAAATGGAAGGAGGCTGCGGGTGCCAAGAGGAAAGATGGAAAATTATCACAGGGTAAAGCAGGGAGCCTTTTGTCCTGCAGAGTGCTGACGTGTTTCGTTTTATGCGTGCAACAGTGAAAGACAGGGGAGAGTTCGCACAGGCTAAAAAGTTGTTGTTTTTTGTCGGATTCAACTCTGATGCAATAATGTACCTGGTATAAAGATAAGCTCCAGGGTCCAAAAGGAGTGTGGATTTGGTTTTTTTCCATTTGCTCAGGAAATATGAAATAATTGAATCTGCAGAGGGACTTTTCTCTTTAAATGTTAGGGTAAAAGATAGGGGCAGAGAATATATTTTTTGACTGTTACACATGTTGGTCTATAGTTTAACTATAGGTTAATTATGTTACTCTTCAGTTTACTGCACTGTGAACCGCTTGGGTATGGTAGGAGCTCACTAGCCACGCCGCTGATTCATCAATTACCACGAGTAACGCAATCTTGCCTCAACAGCATCGCCGAGACAACATTACGCCCGCCCTCCAGTCTCCCCACAGGTCACCCCAGTGAGTAAATGGCTCAATTTTGAGCCACAAGTCCCCTTCAGCATTGTTAAATATGTTATTAGTGTCAGCCCAGCTTGTGATGCTACAGCTAGATGCTGTAAACAATGCTAAAGGGGTTTTGTAATGAAGCTCCTTACTCGCTTTATCTTTGGGGAGACTGGAGGGTGGCCACTATGTTATGTGGCAGTATTCGCAAATGAGTGGCGCCACTAGCTTGTTTACACCTGACTCCAAGCCCACAGGAACAGCTCGGGGCTTTGAAGCCAATTTTACACTGAAGCCAAAAGTAGAATTACACCATCTATCCTTCACTTGATGTCATGAGGCCCAAAAAGACTTATTTCCCATAGACATGAATTGTGAAAGAGACATCTTTGAATCAGTAGATACATTTTACTGTAGCACCCGTGAAATGACACGTTTCAACAACATGATGTGATCCATTCAGTCCAATAACATTTCGAAAGTCCAGAAGACAGGAGTGCACTTGCTTTATGGGCCCCATAATGCGTAAGATCAGAGTAATTTCATACTCGGGAAATAAAGCTTTTCTGGCTTTATGCACCATTGAGCAACATTTATAGGATTCAATGGGGGCCCACCTCCAACGCTGTGTCTAGGTTTCTTTATACACCCATGCCTCATCCAGGTGGTGTGCAGTGCAGAGCAGCCAATGCTAACGTTAGCTAACCAGAGGGTGGCAGTAAGTTTTGTGCGTGCAGATACGGCTATCCAGCTATTTATCAGCAAAGCTAACAGAAAATGAAATATATTAAAATAATTATAGTATATGAAATACACTAAAATTTCTCCACCTCAAAATGAATAGCACTATGAAATGTCGTGCTAAAGTTCACTTAGTTGGTGAAGCGCCAGACTGAAATGAAAGGCCTCTTGTAGTTCAGTTCATTTTGCCTTTTTTTCTTAGAAATTAACCAGTTAATAAGTGGTTAGTGGGTATCAGGCTATGGAAAGCAAAATTAACTGAACTGACATCCCTAGTCAGGGTTAGAGTCAACCAACGTAAGGGGCAGTACACATGCTGCGTCTTTTTCTTTAAAACCCAAGGTCGGATGCTGGGTGCTACTCTTTTTTTTTTTTTTTTTTTTTTTTTTGGTGTGTGCTACTCTTGTGCCAACACTGTGCCAGATTTCAGGAGCGTAGCGGCAGGTTGCATCTTAGCACCATACAACAAGCACCATATCATAGCCTATTTACCTGAAATCCTGAGTGCTGAGCTGATCTTGCATAGGCCTGTTGTCATGAGGAAAATATAACCCTCTGGCAGCCCTGCACAAAAATGATCAACTTCTCCTCCATATTTTTCCCACAGACTGATATTTACAGATGAAGGGAAAGATATCTGTCGGCTGTGATAGGTTGTTCCTATTCAAATGACATGCAGTGCACATCGCTGTGTTCCAAAAGTTGAAAATAGGTGCTCGGGAACGCATGTGTGCCGCGACCACGTTGCTCTGGCGTTTGAGCATGCCAGCTGCATGCCTACATTGAAAACAGTGAATTTGAGGGAGCAAAAACGGCGGCATGTGTACAGCCCCTAACCCTGCTTGAATTCTTGACTTCTGCTCTGTCTAGCTTTGATAAGCACAAGGTCACCACCATCTCTCATATATGACCTAGATCTACACCAGATATCTATTTCTCTTTTGTTTTCATATCGTATGGCATCATCTAGCCTTATTCTGCCAGGACACGTAGTCTTGGCGATAACAGAACGAGAACACAACATGGAAAATATGAGAGCTCAGGAATCCAGCCACCTGAAGCAGGACTGATGTAGATAAAGCAGGATTGGGCCACAATGAGGGGAAAACAGCATTGCTCTGTTTGGCTTTGAAATCCCTTTGACTCTGTTCTTTAATTTCTAACCCTGGATTTTCTATCGTCTTTCTTAGAGAGAGAGAGGCTTCGGATGAACAAGGCTGGTTTTAACACTGTGGCCTCTCTGCTCTCTAGCCATGCTATATCAGGCCAGCAGCTGCTGTCTCTCAGCAAAGGCATGCTGACTGCCGGGGCTTGGCTTCCACACACACACCGGATCTTACACAAGGCCCTTTATTTTTGGGCTTATGACTTGGAGAAAAAACCCCACAACCCCAGCTCTATCTGTGATTTTATTAGAAGAAATAAAAACATTTTTTCAAGTCTGACAGGAAACCTTGAGTGTCTGGATAAAATACAGTGTTTGCTGCATAGCTGCTGTCTTATCCTGGAGTTGAAGCTTAAACAAGGTATCTCAGGTAGAGGGTGTGCGTTGTGCTCCACGACTCAAATTCCTTGAATTGGAGCCAAAGAAATGTAAGCCCTCTCCCAGCTGTCCCTTGGCACATCAAGACAAGACCTTTATCTGATTGTTGGAGAGTTTGAGCTGGTGCTGTTTGAACAGTACTGCTGCAGCTTCGTCTGTTCACAGACAACAGCCCTAAACAACATGGGGCCAGTGCCGCAGGGACTGCCACCCAGGACAAACTCCCCATGCGTAGGACTAGATCAACATTTCAATATTGGGGTATTTCAAATGCCACAACTTGTGTTCACTCTTTAAAAGCTACTAGATTTGATGGTTGCCATAATATTTTTCAAACATTATCACTGCATGTTGAACTTTCTGTGAAAATAAGAACCACATGTCCAGCTGTTTTCTGTACATAAAGGTATAGGTTAAGCTAAATAAAAGCTTCTCTGTCTCATCTGGACCTCCCCCCAGTCCCTTACCTCCAAGAAGCCAACTTGCTCCTGCAGACAAACCACAACCGCAGTGTATAATCCTGACATACTCTCTGGCCCCCCAGAAAAGCATTTTGCCTCCTGCAAGACACATTTCCACTTCCAGAACTCAGCGTAATTCAAACAATAATTAGGAAATGTTCATGGCACCGACTAGCCCCGAAGTTCATGTCTCAGGTAGGGGTTAGAGAGAGAAGTGGTTCCAGACTGTTAATGTCTGTCACAGCAGAGTCAGAGGCCTGTGATTATTTTGGTGCAAAGGTCCAAATAAACCCCGTGTGGGTCACGACCCTACTGATCTGAACCAAATGTGCCGCGCTCTGCGACCTTTGTTGCAAGACTCACCGAGCAGAGTGGCTAAATGTAAGTGACAATAGTTGTTTTTTTCCCCCACTATCGCCATCCACCTAAGCTCTTCTCAGGCAGAACATTCCCAACTTTATCTGCGCCTCCGTTTGTGTACACAACATCATTTGTCAGAGACTCATCAGGCAGGTTTTTAGACAAATACACATATCCTTACTTGAGCCAACCATTTGAAGGCTCCTTCAAAATGTGTCGAGACAAATGCCTTTCTCATCCATCACTTTCCATATGCAAGTGTTAAATAAGTGGACTCGGTCTTCATGTCGCCCGCAGCTGCGTTAAAACTGTAGACATCAGCATGTATGTTACACATCCATTCAAGTGAGCAAACACAGTTCATTATCACTGGATTTCTTTGAAGGGTGAGTGATTCATCAAGTGGCGAAAGTCAACACTTTCAAACATGTTCAAAGCCTGAAGGTCTCCTTCAAGCTTGCTGCAGCTATCTCTCTGCTTTTTTACCACTGAACAATTTACATGGCCCTCCAAATCTAGTCAATATTTATGTAAGCGTGTACATTAGGGCCAGACCGACAGAGCTCTGATCAAACGTTTCTTTCATCTATGACCTTCCTCTGACTCAACTCACAGAAGCCTCTAACCCGGCTGGGGGTAATCAGATGTCAGGCTGGGTGTTCGCCAGGGACTTGAGCTCAGCTTCATACATGGGGGCCAAGGCTCTTGCATCCCCCCAACCCCCCGTGGCTTACCTAGCCGTCTCCCCTTGACGTTTCACTTTAGCCTGACACATTGCAGTGACAGAAGTTAAATTCCTTTCAGTGTACAGCATCTAACAAGGGATGAGAAATGGGAAAGGAATGGAAGGATGGGGGCAGGATTGAAGGGTTAAGATCCATCAAGAACATGCATGCAGCCCTTTAGCCCCTTTGATTGAAACTTACTTTTTTTTTTTTTTTAACTTTTGTTACTTCAATTTTTTAACATTTTAATTTTCATTTGTACTTGTTGTGGGCCCGAAGTGATTCTTACAATCCCCAATTGTAAAATGTGTAGCCATACACCGAATGAAAGAAAAACTCAACTAAAATGTGCGTAATACATCAACAGCCTGGCACCCTTATCTCAAAATTTTTTACGAACCTCAATAGTGGTAGCTAGTCTCGATTCTCCTTAGCTAGGCTAGCCATGTATTCAAAATCCTAAAAAGGAAAATCCTCTGAGGATAAAAGAGGATTTAACTGTGTATGAGCTGATTTGTTTGCTTTCACGGCCACCTCTGCAAAACTTAAGTACCAAATAATCATAAATAGCCCACTGTGACCCTGTAGTAGAACATATGAATGAATGCTCATTTAAACACATTAGTAATGTTGATAGTAGGGATGTTAATGGTTAACCATTAAGCAGTTAACCATCGAGAATATTTTTTGACTGGTTATGTATATCAGTCCGTAGGTTAATTTTGATGCTCTTCAGTTTAGTGCACTCAGTGCACTGTGCACCACCTGGGTCTGGTGGGAGCGAGCTAGCTTTGCTGCTCATTCAGTGAGTACCACTACTAACGCAGTCCTGACCCAACAGCGTTGCTATGGAAACATTGTGGCCATCCTCAGGTCACTCTGGTCAGTAATCAGCCCAGTTTTAGCCACAAAACCCACATTAGTATTGTTGATTATGTTACCACTGTTAGCTTAGCTAGCACTCTTGGCAGTGTCAGCACAGGCAGTGGTGCTAACATACTTAACAAAGCTGAAGGGGTCTTGCGGCTACCTGAGGGGGAAACCAGAGCGTGGCTACCATGTTTCACAGCTACAACCCCCCCCAATGCCGCTTGGCATTACAAGCGGTAATGTACTGACCCAGTAGGTGCGCAGTACAGAGCAATCAAGGTTAGCTAAACAGAGGAGACCGGAGGATGGACAGCGTGGGCAATAGTTACACATGTTAAAGCAGCTAGCCAGCTGTCTGTCAGTAAAGCCAACAGAAAATAAAATAAAAGGCAAGACATTTACATCACAGAACATACATTTTACCACGTTTAGGTGGATAGCACTTTGAAATGTGGTGCTAATGCTCACTGAGTCAAAGGAGCACCTACTGAGAGAAAAAGGCCTCTTGTTTTTCAAGTCATTTGAGTTTTGTTTTTGTTTTGTTTTTTAATTAAGTTACCAGTTTAATGGTGTTGGACTATAGAAAGCCAATTAACCAAAACATCCCCTAGCCGATATGTTAGTTTAGACTTATTAGGCTGTGTTACCTGCGTAATGAAGGTCAAAAATGGCTCTTTTGGTTGTAAAGGTTGCTGACCCCTGAACTAGGTCATGTGCCGCTTCACATACGATGGTTGTAAGCAATATGCCTTGGTAGTTGACGCCAGCTTTCGTTCTTTTTCTGTACTCCTGTAATTGTAACATCCATTTATGTAACCATAACATATCTAAGAATAGCTAAAACATGGCTCTGCAGGATAAGATAAACAAATCTTTACCTTTTTGCATTGAGAAGAGCAGGCCAACACTATGAGGTCAAGGGATATAAAACCGGTACTGGCAGGGCAAGAGCTATCTATAAAATCTCACAGAAAGCTTTTTATTCTAGCACTCTTGAGTTTTCAGAAAAGGGATTCACTTTGCTATTAGTGTCCTTGGAAATGTTTACTCAGATGTTTTTGCGCTCATTTGTCTGGCAGTAAAAACACAAAAATCACCGTCATTCATAAATGACTGCTGTGGTTATGTGTCTTCGTCGTGTTTGAGCCTCGCTCGGCTGTGTTTTGCGGCCCATGAATTAAATTACATGATGCAGAAACTCTAGGGGGCCAGACTGGAGACTCCACTCACTCAGCGGTGAGGGGCGGTGAAATAACTCTCCTGGTTTGCCTTTTCCAAGAGAATTTCTGTGCCATCGCGCTGAAATGACAAGTAGCTGCTGACTTTGAAAGCTTGCTCTCTCTCAGCCTTTAGTGTCTCTTTCGCTGTTTTCTCAGATGGTTCTCTCCTCATCTTGAGCACACATTTGTTCTCCTCCCAACCTCTGATTAATCAAGTATGACTCTCTGAGGAAAAAATGCAACTCGGTGGTTTTGATGCTCCGTTTCTTGTCGGTGTGTCCAAATGTGGAATGTTTAGAGCTAAATATTAAGTCTGGACTTTGGGGAAAAGTGAGTGTCATCCCATTAAAGTGTCCGTCATTGAATAGCCCCATTGTAATCTCACATTCAAGCATTCAGAATTACACAGTAAAACCAAACCAAGACCATTAAGTTGTAACTTGACAGACACATGCGACTTAAAAAGTACACCCTGTTAATGAAGTGAAGCGTAGTGTGATTTTCCCAGCATGTGTCTGTGGGCTAGCAGCTCAGCAAACTCCATAAAGCTCACTATTGTGGTAAAGAAAAACCAACTTGCATGGGAGAGGTTCAAGTGCCAAAAAGAGGGTTCGTTTGGGGAGAAACATCGCTCAGCTGCATATCATTTACATCACTTAAACAAGGATTACGGTAATCTTCAACTCGCATCACCTGGCTGTCGTGTCACCCTGCTCCCTTCTGTTGTCGTGTCTCCTGAGGAAACCGTCACACGGGCTTTCACAGCTGACTGAGCTGTTTGTCCAGCTCCTACACAAAGAGGAAAAGTCAACCCAGAGAGTAAAACTGCACTCCCCTCATCACAACAGCAAGAATCACTCAGCTGGAACCAGAAGAAGGACCGCTGGCCCGCAAACACATGATTCATTTTAGTCAATTAGCTTGTTCGTTCAACAAAGCTTTTTATACCTCCTCAAAAATATCTTGCCTTTGTGCTGTTCATTCCAAAGCTTAATCTGTATATCATAAACAAGCATGCCTTGAAGGAGAAGCCCAGGGCCCTGACAAAAGAATGAGGAAGGGGACATGTAGTTGTTACAGGAGACAGTAATCAAGAAGATCTGAACATCTAGAGGACTAAACTCTGAGCTGAGTTCAAGCAGATTGCATGTTGAAATGATAAGAACACAAACCTTTCTCTTTGACACATATAACCTGCACCATTTAGCCATAAATCAGCTGTTTATATAAATCACGGTTTTGCTTTGGTTCTTAGTCTTTGTGCCAGAATCTTACCATGTCAAGCTTAATTACTCATTTGTCTATGTCTTTACCCCAAGGTAGTGCAGTATGGAAATAATGTGGCACTGCATGCTCAAGGAATGCAACATGTAGACATTTGGGTTTTTGAATCTATAAAGAAGCCTGTGTGTGTGGCTCAGGTTTGTAGGATCTGTCACAAGTACAACATGCTTGGTATGGGAGATTAGAGACTTTTGGAAAAATGAGTAATGTTTTATGGCACGTCTTCCCTTTGATAATGTTACCGAATTGCTTCAGAATTCTGCAGTGGAGTACCCTTTGTGCACTTGGAATATCAATACTTTTGGCTTTCTATTTCATAAACTAAAACTTTGGAGGTAATTAATCAGCTATTAGCTTTTCCTGCTCTAAAGGGTCGATATTATATCAGCCTTTAAAAGTTGGTAAACCTCTACTGATTAGCAAGTGTGACATTACAAGCTCATCAATTCTGTGCAAAGACTGTTGAAGTACTGAGAGGAGCTTTGTATAATGTAAAACAAGAAGGCACAAAAGAAGGAATGGTGTATGTCTGGTCACTGTAGGGAAAGCTTGAGAAAACATTTCTGTACAGCTTCCCATCTGGAGCACAGAGAAAAAAGGCTACAGAACCATGTTGGCAAAAGAAAATATGAGAGAGACAAAGAGGGGAGTGGAATTAAAACAGGATCTCCCTATTCCTGCTGGTTAATTCAAAAGCTGCGGTGCCTGGAGGCTGTGTGTTGGCTCTCTGTCTGCTGTATTGCTCTAAGGGCCAGATCCCTCCGGTTCTGCTTATCTAAGCACATCCAGCATGGTCCAGTTTTTGACCCACTGCTCACTTTCAGCCCCGGTGTTTTCTCCTTTGAGCTGGATGTGTGGTCCATTGTGAGTGTGGTGAAAGGCTGGCAGCATAGGGACCACCAAAGTGAAGGCAAGGCCCAGTGGCCTCTATCAACAGGGGAGGCCAGTCAGGCCTGCACCGGAATCCAAATGTCATGATATTAAACACCAATCCTTTACTTACATACTTACCTATTTACCTACTCCTGTTTACTAATTGAGGGATGTAATGTTGCCTCCTTTTCAGTAGATAAACATGGCCAATCTTTGAGGTAAATGCTCTTTCCCATTACATGGGCGATATGATTTGCTAGTAGCTAATGAGATGTTTCCAGCTGAGGTAATGCTGGGATCAGACTGCATCATATTTCTGCCTGTGAACATGATAACTGTGTCAAATTGGGTGATGACACAGTTATAAATTCTTGTCTTGTCTTGTCCTGATGACATGTTTGATCCGACTCATCCTATCTTTCCATCTTTCATGACTTTGAAACTGGCCTTGGACGTCTTTCCATCTTTCATGACTTGCGTGACATATACAGGTGATTGGAAAGGAGGCACTGACCTCAACGTTCCATTGCAACACTAACAGCATTACTTTTCCTTTGCTTTGCCATGTTTACCTTGTTCACAGTAGAGTGCTCTGTGTTCCTATGGGTCAATGTTAAAGAAGGGAAAAGGACATTGTGAGGCTTCCAGGATGCTGCATCACTTCCACTATGATACACTTACACAGGATAAAACAAGCAATTGTAGCACTAAAAAGTCAGTTTGCATAGTCTGTTGGGTCGGTTCATGATGTATTTTGTCTGATTCTGGCATAAAATATTTTTTAAACATTAGCTAACTTACTTGATATTTGCTAATGTGTATCGTTATTATTTGCTCTTCCTCTTTTTCCTCCTATTTTAAGCTGTGCATGCACTACACTGATGATATGGGTGTGTATCTCACATATGTACGCTTGTTTTCGCTTATGGTGTCCATGCTCGTTGAGTATGAGATACAAACAAAACAGGTCCCCGCAAGGCATGTCACAATAATGACGTGATTAACTCACTGTACGATATATAGACGTGACCTTGATCATTTTGCGGACTTAATTCTTTCAGGCCCAGTTTACATGCATGTTTGTTTACAAAAGCATGTCACCAACATTTTAGCCAACGTTATGCTAGAGTAAACTGTAGGATTTTCCTGACCATAATAAGACTTGGGCCTAGCAAGACGACACAGTGTAGCTTAGCGGTAGCCTGCAGCTGCACTTTTTTAGTGGAAGACGTACAGTCCTAATAGTCATTAGCTGGCCAACTCCTGGCAATGAGCCAAAAAAGTCCATAGTTTGTAGTTTTACCTAACAAAAACTTCATCCTCGACGCTATACATCCATCAGCAAACTGTCTGGCTCCTAGGCTGTCCACTCCCGGTAGCTGACTGCAGCACAGGCTGTATTATGGAGGTAACCACAGTATTTCCAGAGCTTTGCTACACAAGAGGCATCACCTGGTTTTGTTTCTTGGCCAAATTTTATATTAAGTCTCAAACTCAGTACTTTTGTGCTACTCTTGTAATGGTTCCAAAAATTAAAATATACATTTTTGCATATTTTAACAGGTGTTAATGACATTTAGAATAAATGTTACATGTTGTTGTTGTTGTATTCCAGTTCCAATGTCTGTTCATTGCTCTTTTAAAGGATATACATGCATTATAATGCTATTATATTATTTAATCAGTGGCATAAAATGTTCTTGAAATGACAATTAGATGGTTTATTGCAGTTATTTCTGAGACAAGATAACGTCCAAGAAAAGTCATAACAGGTCTAGTCCACGCTCATTGAAACGTTATAATGTCATGCCCCCAGTGGTCAAAACGCCACGTGGTTCCTTTAAGCTGCAATGCAGTCATAAAAAATCATTAAAATAAACCCATCTTATCCTAAGTCAAACTTGTTTCAGTCTCATCCCTGCTAATGGAAACAATGTACAATGTAATATTCACATATCGTGTGTACTTCCTAAGCCTGCAGCCCTCCATACTCGATTACCATAATAATGCCCATGCTTGTGTAATTTTGGTGATTACTGGATCGCACTGAGCTTGGCAAGGTTACTCTTATGCTCTATGACAGATTTGCAGCCATATTCATTTGCTTCCAGCTCACATGCTGACTCATCCACCCTTCACAGCTCTGGATGGGAGCAGCTGGGAGGCTCACATGTCACAAACACATTATTAATGTGTATGTGTACAGCAAGACTAACTCTGCCAATAGAGTTCTCAGTTACCACTATGTCCATATCCTTCATGTGTCAGTTGGATCTCTTATCGTTTTGAGTAACGAGCCTCAGACTAATGGATGTTGTGGTAGGAATAAAGTCCTGTTCTGTTGCCTATCCAAACATCAGACAACATTTCAAACTAGATAAGTGTTCATATTTCATCGCATTGATGTCAGTGTTCTCGTTAACTTTGTGTGATATCACGATCTGGTATTTAATTTTTGGAAACGAAACACCTTGGCATGAAGTGAAAGGAATTTATTTTTTACAAGATTCCTTAAAGAGATTTGTTTTCAGAACTGTGTCCCATTTTTCACTCCAGTTTTATTTACTAGTTTGCCTCTCACTGCTTTTCTGAGCATTTTAGCACCATAACGATGGCTTTGGTTGCATGAACAGCTGCACACAAGACACAGCTTTGGAATTTTTTTCAGTTTTGGATTGATGGTTTGCCAGTGTAGTCATTTACTCTGAAATTTAGACTTATCTCACCTCATTTTTTTTGGATTGTTCACATAATAAAAGAAAATTGGGGTTGTTACTAGCTGCTGACTCTGCGTGTCACACTCAAAGCTCCCCCAAATCAAGTCCTCGGCTCACATTGATGGCAGTGATGACACAGGCACATATGACACCATACCAGCCTGTGATATGCTTTTTGTCCTTAGAACAAGAGAGTGTTATTCCACACATTCCAGAGCGGAGCCTCTGTTCTCTCAGGATGACCTTCAACTTATCTCTCCATCAGAGCATGTCTGGGAGGGAGAGGAGTGGTGGGACAAGAGAGCGGGGGTAGGGGTGAGGGGCACAATCTGTCTCTCACACACACTCATAGAACTGGTCTAGCTTGTTGGCGAGCCAAGAAAACCCACAGGACTGGCTGTGTATTATTGTGCTGTATTATTCTCTGTTTGTGTTTGAGTCTGTAACTGTAAGAAATTAAATCTTCTGTGTGTGTGTGTGTGTGTGTGTGTGTGTGTGTGTGTGTGTGTGTGTGTGTGTGTGTGTGTGTGTGTGTGTGTGTGTGTGTTTGAGCTTTAGACCTTTGGAGTCAGACAGTTTTGTGAAGTGAAGTCATTTTGGCCTATTCCCACTGGTGTGAGCTTCTATTTTAGGACTAAGCCTTGGGTTTAGGGCTTAATTTAGTTTTAGGTTTACCATAGAATGGGGAATTAATCTGATCGTCAACCCAAGCAACCAAGCTCTCACATCACGAGGTGAAATGTAGGTTCCAAAGTGGTTGAGGGGGCTCCTTTGGACGACTATCTCAACTTTCATTTTGGTCTCTCTGGTTGCTCCAGGCTTCCCACACAGAAAGCTGACTCGAGAACTTAGCAGTGGTTGCCAAGGTTGTCCCCCTCCAGTAGAAGAGGGTCCTGACAGTTACTGCATGTACTGCTGTAGATCAGATTGTGGTGGTTTCGGCAGATCTGCGCACTCACGCACACGTTCCGACTGGATAGGAAACAGTCCTGGCGTCCCCACTACAACCTTTCAACTTCAGGCTTCCACTTTTATACTCAAAATGTCAGCTTCACTTTATTAAGTCATTTCAGCCCCATACGATCCAAGAACAGCACTAAATCTGTCACTCGTGCGCCGCGCAGGCCAAGAAAGCGTAGAGCTGTGTTGCTAGAATATTACCTCTTGTCACGGTAATGGAGTCATTTTAAGGGAGCGGAACAAGGTGGGGAGACCGCCGCCGGCCTCGGCTCTGTGGGGTTTACTCTCCAATCTGATCTGGTATCTGTTTTTTTGCTGCTTTTGCTGTGCTTGACCAGATATCACAACAAGATTTACTGCTACTGGATTATCTCTGCCCAACCAGAACGAAACATTTTGACACATGAGAAGGTGAATGTGCATCAGAAAACCATTTTCCTACTAACAGTTAAAGAGACATTTCACCCAGAATAAAAAATGTGTGTTTTTCCTCTCTTGTAGTTTATCAGTCTAAGTTGTTTTGCTGTAAGTTGCTGAGTGTTGGAGATACTGGCCGTAAAGATGTCTGCCTTGTCTCCAATATGATAGAACTAGATGGCACTCGGCTTGTGGTGCTCCTACCACCAAGAAAATACAACTGAAAAATTTAACAGAAATGTCTCTTTCCAGAAATCATGACCTGGTTACTCAAGATAATCCACAGGCTTTTTGTGAGCAGCTTCATTAAGGAACTATTTTCTTTCATATTGAACTACACCCACCAACCGTAACACCACACAGAGGCGTGCGTCTACTCATGGACGAGATGCTCCTGCTCATGACAGCACAAAATATAAACATTAATTCTGTCCTCCTTGGCTCAGCTGTAACATCAGGCCCCCATGAAGTTCGCCGGACTTTAAAGATATAGTGGCCAAACTGTGTAACTACAACTTCTGGGTATGTAATGTGGTGCTGTTGCGCCAGCACATACTTTTTCCAAATAGACTTACATTGTGAAAGAGACGTTTGTAAATTAGTGAATAAATTTTTTTGAGCATCACACCCCTGCGAAATCACTTACTTCACTATTGGGATTTGATGCATTTGGTATGGCAACATTTTGAAAGTCTAGAAGAGCAGCACAATGAAGTAGTTTTATTCCCATTCAAGTTAGTGGAGGGCTAAACTGGAAGTAGCCAGCCCAGCTGGCAGATGTTAGCCACTTAACAGGCAAGGTCTTCAGAGCGCTTGCTCTATTGGCCCAATGATGGGGAAGATCTGGGTAATTTTAGACTTGGAAGGTCAAACTTTTTGAGCTTCATTTGCCACTGAGCAACTTTAATAGGAATGAACGAGGCACCGCCTCCAAGGCTGTATCCAGTTCTCTTTATACATCCATGTGTAACACTTGCTTGCTCGGTGGTGAAAGGTGAGCTAGCAGTAGATGCACACTTTCTTCTGCATGTTGATATGATTGGAAGGTGTAGTATGGTAAAAAGAAAATAGTTACTTCATGAAGCTGGTCACAACAAGGCCTGGGGATTATTTTGAGTAACCAGGTCATGATTTCTGGAAAGAGACATTGCTGGTTAGTATTTCAAATGTATTTTTGGTGCTTTGAGCACCATAAGCCGAGTGACATCTAGTTCCGTTGTATTGGAGAGAAGGCAGATGTCTCTATGGCTGATATCTTCAACACTTGGCAACTCGCAGCAGAACAATCTAGATGGATAAACAGCACTACAGGTAGGAGGAAAAATATGTATTTTAGATTTTGAGATGAACTGTCACTTTTAAATCCCAAGCACACTTGCCACGTGGCTGGAGGGATGGAATGAAGCCAAGATAAACTTTTACCACAGAGGTTGTTAGATTTAATATATTGGGGTACATTTGCCAGTAGTATACAAAAAACAAGTGAAACAGAGAGGCTGAGGTATCAGGTGGTGCTTAGCTTTGTGTTCTTGTTGTTTCACACCACTACTCCAACTGACAGATTGAATTTCTTCACACTCCTAGCAACTGTGTGCCTGCAAAAACAAAGTTACCTAAGAACAATTTTGCTGTTATGAGTTCATTTTTAGTTTGAATAGGGGATAACAGCAGTTCAGCAGGGAGTTGTGAAACTTGTAATGAACAAAGGAGCACATTATGCTGTACACATCATTAGCTGTCGGGATAGATGTGGAGCTCATTGTGAAGTTAAACCAGAGTAGCACCTCTGATGCTCTCCCTGGTAATGTAAATAACTGACTTAATACTGCCACGCATAGTTTTTCTGTTTGCAACTATTATGTAGATGTTAATGTATGTGTGTGTGTGTGTGTGTGTGTGTGTGTGTGTGTGTGTGTGTGTGTGTGTGTGTGTGTGTGTGTGTGTGTGTGTGTGTGTGAGGGTCCAACTAAAGCCCTGTAGACTTCTCACATAAGTCCCTCTTACGGCCCTGTAAAGCCTGATAGCCAAACGCCACAGGGCTAATTGGAGAATGTGTGTCTGTGTACTCGGCTACAGCCGAGGTCGCAGGGTGTCACAACCCGGCTAATCAACATCAACTGCTTGCAAATTACCAACACATGCTGCCTAGTTAGTGTAGAGTGTGTGAAGACAGACAGACTGATGAGCTAGTGCAGAGCGTGAGTGTGTGCCTGAGACTGAGTCGATATCTTTTATTTTTGATTGTTAGCACTCACAGCTTGTTATCATTTCAGTCGCTCCCATTTTTGCTCCACTATTATTAAGAAAGCAGACTGAAGTGTAATTGATTGACGGATTTCTTCTCTTTAAAAAAAACAAACCTGTGGATTTGAAAGACTTTTTTTTTTTTGATTCTGCAAGATCTGCCGCAGTGCAGATAAAAACAGTTTCTCCCAGTAAAATAGCAGAGCTAAGAAGAGGCCCATTGCCATTTAATATTATGCAGGGATGAGTCCCAGAGCACATTACACATTTGTCAAAACCATGAACAGCTAGTAGCTCTGAGCTCTCTGGGTAGTGCTCTGCCTACTGAAAGCTACCCAGATGGCTACTTCACAACCACCAGAAAATCGGACTTGGAGGTGACTCAGCACTCAAGTTCCAAACAAAACCCAGCGTGGATTTTAGCACACTTTCCACTGCTGTTAGCTACCACTGAAGGTAAAGAGAGGCTTTTTGTATGAAGCACAATGCTCAGTGGTGGTGGACCTATTGAAAACCACACTGTCCCCGTACTGCTGCTCTCCTAATTAGCTCCTCGTACTTTCAGTCATGATTTAGGTCTGGACCCCAAATCCCCCTGTTCCCCCACCGGAGACCATAAATCTGCTTAAAGCTGACCCAGTCAGAGCACGGGCAGCTCGCCGAGGTCCATGTACTGGAGCGGTTTTTACGTCCACACAGATTCTAATTTCATTAGCAGAATGTGTATACAGCCTCTGTTTCCCCCTCCGCCAATCTGGTTGGAAACAACATGCTAATGAAATATTGCATCTTCTCAGGAGTGCTGCTGATTTAGAGCGGTTCTGATTTAGGTACTGTAGCAGGCGGCCATGTTAAACTTGGCAGTGCGGACTGCGCTGAGCTGTTCTGGGCCGGGGGGAGTGGCTGACTGACTTAAAGCTTGTCTCAGCATCCAGCTGGAGCTGAGCTCATCTCCCTGGTCTGACTCAGGCCTGAGTGAAGAAGCAGATGACGTGTGTGTGTGTGTGTGTGTGTGTGTGTGTATGTATGTGTGTGTTTGAACTATGGAGAGGTGTATTTACAGACATCATTAATATCTCCCTGCCCTGTGTGGTCACATTGTTGTAGTTAGACATCATCAGTCAGGTCAGGGAGAGCGATGTTTAGTGGCTCCAGTAATGACCCAAATCTGTTTTAGTGTTTTTAAAACTGTCTCTTCAAATTATGCTCGTAACTACAAAGAAAAGTTCAACACACTGACCCTAGTTTCTCCCTAATACTTTCTCAAATCAGTGCTTTTGTTGTCAAGTAACTCTTTTTAACTCCTGGTGTAAATAAAGAGTGTTAAGTAGGGATGATGATACATTGATCTGGACTGATATGTTGATTTAATGATCAACAATCCAGTGTCACCTGTGCAAAATGAAAACATTAATACAGTCATCTTTAAGACACAGTTTTATGACACATCTGTGCCACCATTTCCGTCCAAGCACACGTCCTTCCTAATTTTCAAGCCGTGTTAGCTGCCCAGTGCCAGGCAGACAATGGCAAGCAACCAAGAAAAACACAATGAGGATATTCAGCCCAGCTGCCAAGGAAAGTGTTGGCATTGTATGTTTTTGCAAACCACAAATATGTTACATTTCTAACGTAGTATATATGAACTGACTTTGTCATGAGGAGGTGGAGGGGATGGTGGAGGGTGATGCATCTAGGTGAAGCAGACAACTGCAACAATACCAGCTGTTTTTTAGAGAGTCAGCACTGGGTTTCCAGCAGCTTTTTAGCCACCATCTGCCGCTATAGTGCGTTGAAAAGTGTTCTTTAAAAAGTGTTTTTTATTAAGACATTGACTGCTTATCCAGCTGTGATTGTGCCACCAGAACTGGGTTCTGTCTTAACCAAGTGGTTAATGTGCCTAAACCTAACCACATACTAACCACGGGGAAACTTCAAGTTTTAACATATCCACTACATAATAACAACAAATGTAACATATCTGGGGTTCACAGAAATGTACAATGTTTTTTCTGGCAATTGGGTTGAGATATTTACCCATATAATCTTATTTCAGCTGCAGACCCCTTGAGTCTTTGAACAGAAAATCCCACACAATGACTGTTCAAAGACTTAAGTGATGTTTCCCATCACATCTGAGACAGTTGGATATGCAAATATCTTTCTTCAAACTGGGCCCCTAAATTGAATCAAATCAAAACTGTATTGTGGCAGACTTTGTGATATTAGCAAATATCATATTGTGATAAAACTTGTAACATTCCTACTATTTAAAAGGCCCTGAAAATCTATATTCTGCTTGCATTGTACACTTCTGCTGCTGCAAATAATGAATACATTACATCTGCACATTTCATATGTATCATATCAACACCCCTCAAGAGACGTGAGCTGACTTTGTGATGGGGACATGGAGGGATGGTGGATAGCTTGTTACTTAGGTGGGACACCTGCCGAGCTGCAGACCACTGTGCAAGACAAGCAAACAACAAAAACAGTTGTTTTAGTGAGTCATTGCTATGTTTCTAGGGGCTTTTTCGCACCCAAACATGGATGTGTTTTAGTAACCTGTGGCTGTTTTTCCAGTGGAGATGGTTCCATGTAAAATGTTTATTTTATTTTTTTTACCAAGACATTGCTGCATTTCCTGTGGGGCTAGTGGCACAAAAAGCGGTTGTTTTTTAACTGAGATTTGCTGTTTCCAGCAGCGATTGTGCCCCCAAGACCAAGTATTTTAAGCCCAAATATGATCTTTTCCTAACCTTAACTACATGGTTTTTGTGCCTAAACCTAACCACACGTTAACCACAGCACTGTTGAAACATGACGTTTTAATGTACCCAATACATAATAACGTGCAAATGTAACATGTCTGTAGTTTGCAATAACGCACAACAGTTTATCTGATGATTGCTTTGAGAGAAGGGTGAGTGAACTGACTCAGACATGACAGTCCCACAGCAATATCTACCTAAAGTTTGCTAACATTAGCCACTGTAAGCCACCGGTCATACCAGACCAAGTAGGAATGTAGTTACAAAACTCCAGAGTGTATTAAATTGCACATGGGTGTGTTTTATTACTAATGAACTCAACATTTTATTTGTAATTGGAAGTTGTCCTGTAATCTATTTTAAATGTTTCTGCCCTTTTTCAAGTTACATAAAGTAGTCTTGTTTTATAGCCTGACAGAAACATGACATTTATGTATCACATTAGCATGACGTCTGGGTGCTAGTCTGTTTTTGGTCCAGGCCCTGGCGGGACATCTCGCAACTTGTGCCCACCCACTAACAGGTGCCACTACTATTCTCAGTGTACGCTGCTAATTCATGATCAGTCTTGCATGTCACAGCGGAGCACCCGATCAGTCCCTGGGTGTGTTTTTGTCATTTTCAGATGTCACTTATCTTCCTTGGATCCTGAAATTACAAGTCTGCGGCTGATTCGCACGCTCTCCGGCTGGCATTGATACCTCGCCTCGAAAGAGGAGCCGTATATCAGCCTTTAATTTGGCATGAGCGAAACCGATCGCCACGCTTGGACGGCATGAAGTGTCAAAGCAATTAACGTCGGTGGAAACTAATAGCATTGATGAGCACACAGCCATGTAACTTCATCTCCAGTCTGCACATGCCTTCATGTGGATTTACGCTGATAACCACCTGCGTAAACCAGTGCTGAGTGAATAAAAAAAACACATATATATCCAAGAGGCAGTGCGACGGCTCATAAACAGTCTGTATTAATAGCAAGTACTTTTAGATGTCGGTATTCCATTTACCCCGGACTCATGCAGGAGGTATTCTGGGTAGTTTGCCTCCTAAAACACTGGCATGCTGTTCACTCCATAGTGCAGACACATAAACCTTCTCCTCTACCGCCCAGCTATATGTTTATCCTGGATTAGGTCATTTGTATCCTTACACCTTGGAGGCCTGCTTTTAGCAGCCAGGCTGAAAGTGAGAGAGGGCCCTGTCTAAACGTTTGAAGTGTTTTCTCGTCCAGATTGTCGCAGAGTGAAAGACACGGTGTGTGGCTGCTCGCTCCCGTCGCCGCTCAGGCCCTACTCGTGTTGTTTGTTTATGTGACAGTCATGAGTGGCGTGCCGCTCACATCCAAACATCCTGCGTGTGACATGGGGTTTTAATTATGAAAAGTCGTAGCTGCCTTTTTTTATGTGCACGCTGTTTTCCAACTGTGCCTACCTTCATGCCTGCTTGTGTGTATCTATGTGTGTATGTGGTTCACTCTTAAAGGTCCACATTCATCCAGTGAGGCCCGGCGGTGGCCAGGAGCTCGCCAGGCATACAACAGAGCGCCTGTTGTGTGATTGGTTTGAAGCTGCGTCAGCGCCTTTGGGAGAGACGCTGAAAAAAAAAATGCCTCAGTCAAGAATTTCTATATGCAACATTTAGTCCACCCTAAGCCTGGATTCTGGTGGTACTGAGTCAATCATGAGCAATTTGAATGACGTTTGCGGGCACTGAACAAAAGGCTTCAACAAAATAGCGGTGCTTGTTTTTGAGGACAGTTTGAGAGAAGCTTTTATTGTTCTGAAAACCAGTCTCAGCACTCATCCCTGCCACCAAGCCTCAGGAAAAGACGGAGCACAGCATCTCAACTGATTAAATCTGCATGCACACTAGGCTATCATTACCGTGATTGATTAGATTAAGCTGACATCTCGTTTAAATTGTTTACATGATTTGAAGTTGCTGCGAAATCCCCGCGTTCATATTTTAAAAAGCCCTCGCAAAAAATTGTCATTGATCTCCCCTTTTCATTTACTTTTACAAGGTATTGCAGCAGAGATGCTGGTTGTCACCACTTGCCGTGTTGTCAGAAAAATTGAAGGTAATCTGAATAAATCTAATTATTTACATGCCCAAGGAAAATCAGAGATGCAGCAGAAAGCGAGGTGTTTTTAATCAGGCTATGTTTACACTCATAATGACCTTACTTAGATTAAAGCACCGACATGACAATCACTGTAATTGCCTTGAAGATGCAGTACATAATTACTCTCTAATTCTTTGGAAACTGGGACACTAAAAACCTCAAACTATGGCAAGCACCTTCCTAAAACACGCACTTTTTAATAGCTGGAAAGTAAAGTTGAGAGAGTGTCTGTGGACATAATCATCTGTCTAAGTCAATTTACAAAGTCCCAACCAGGACGTAACGTGGCCACCCGGGATAAAGTCATGCAAGATGTTATTGATTTATTTCTGTTTTGAGTTTTAGTCTGCCTCAGGAAACATCACATACCTTTATCTAAAATGTCTGGCAACACGCTGCTGTGTCAGCCCGCTGCAGCTGTATCTTAATTTGGTCAGATTGTTCATAAGATGGCTGAACTCCGAGGCAGGGAAGGGGAAACTGATGGACACAGGCAAGAGGAAAATAAACAGAGCAGGGAAAGTAAGCAGGCCTGTGCTACTTTCCATTTTTAAGGGCAGGGAAGATGTGAGGACACTGCAAGAAAAGCTCTTACATCATGTCAGCTTGTACTGAGTTGTAAAATTCTATTTCTCTTGTAGATCGAGTGAAGAAGTTCCCCCATTGCCTACTTATTTTAAGAACTTCTTTGAGTCAAGTGACATTTTCTTAATATAAAGTCATCTGGCTTCCTCCGCCTGGTGTCAAGCTCCCTCGGTGCTACAAAATCCCTGAATTTTGTGGCACTGCATTGGGCATAAGGGAATAATTTGACCCTTTTCACAGAATTTTTCAAAGTAAAGTTCTGTGAGAGGGGTCTGAATATGAGAAGCTTCACTCTGGAAGACATTGTTGCAGTGCATATTGTATCACATGCCTATTTTCCACAAACTTGTTTTTTATTCAGAGAAATGTTGCCTCAATCCTTAATCACATTAAGATCAAATGATCCGAATGCATGCAAACCTAGCCGGCATGTCGTAGCCCTACGTTGTGCCTCTGAATTTGCGGCTCCTTCGGTTTTCCCTTTATTGTTGCTGTTTTTGAAAAGCTTTTTTTTCCTCATTCTTCTTCCCCCCAGGTCCCTCGAGGTTAGATTCGTATTGTATCTCCCAAATCCACAGCTCGCTACGAAGGCATAACTCTTCATGATGGCTGGATTTGGGCTAAAGCTGCTGTCAGAACAGGATATCTTGCTAATGTGTTGAGCAGGCCCTGTCCCGGCATAAGAAAGGAGGAGAGAGAGGGTGAAAGAGAGAAAAGAACAGAATAGAAAAGACGAATTTAGAAGTACAGTGACGTGTTGGTTTTAGAGTGATGAATCTGTCTGAGATGTCGATGCTCGACCTAAATAGATTATTTTAGGACTGTACGGCTGTTCCTTCTTTCCTACCCTTCTTTTTCCTCCTCTTTTTTCATTCTCTCTCCCTTAGCGAACAAGCTGGCCTGACAACCGTGCACAGCTGCACCCACAGCTGTGCGTCGGCCCACAGCAGACCCTGCTCTTTATCAGCTTGATTGGTCACATGTGGTGTCATTACTTCCACCATGGAGTTGTCCAGCTTAGAGGAGGTATGGGGGAGGAGGTATGGGCGGGATATAGGTCGGGGTTGGAGTGGGCTCCCAGGGGCAGTGGTACCTGTTGTAAGGCTTTAGCTAAAAGCAACATGGCTCTGTTTGTGTTTGCTGGCCGGGCCCCCTGTGTTTGTTTTTGCCCCCTGTGCCCTCGAGGTCTTCCAGCACACTGGGCCTGAAAATTGTCTTCAGTGCAACACTATTTCTTTACTCAGAGATGTCTTCTTTCAGGGTGTAATACACAGAGTGTTGGGGGGAATTGCCCATTGGTCCACTTGTTAAGTGATGAGAAGATAATAATTGCATTTGTTAGACATCCAGTGCTCTATGCTTACTAGCTATGTGCTAAACTGTAACTTGAGTTAAACATGCCTGTAGCTCTGAGTATTAAAAACTGCCTACTATTAAAAATGCATGCAGTGCTCGCTTAGATTAGATGTGTTCTCTTTTTATTCTTTCTCTACAGTTGCTGATTAAGAATTTTGCCAATTTTAGATTATTTTATTTAGGCAAAAAGATCCAAAACAAAAATGGCTATTGTAAAGATATGGTTACGGAGAGAGTTATTGGTCCAGTGCAGCACAGTGCATTCTGGTAGCTGCAGGTTTTCAACCTCTTGAACACAAGTGAATGCCACAGCCCTTTTTTCTGTTTTCTCTGGTCATGTAGCAACAATTTCAAAAGCACCTGCATCTTTCTACTGCATAGACAACCAAGTATGAAAAAGACCTAGTTATAGTGAATTTTCACAGCACTATCTTTAGGCAGTGCTTTTGTATGGTTGCTATGGTTGAAAGCATTTAACAGATGAGAAATTTGGCTTTTTCTATAAGTGAAAAAAAGTGATCTGTAGGAAAACATGTTAAGCCCTAGGTGAGTGCAGCAGGTCCTTGGAAGACAGTTAACTTCAGTACTCCATGCTCACAGTTGTGTTCAGTGAACTTTTTTTAGAAGGGGAATTTGTAGAACCTCTATGAATTTAAAGCAGAGCACTGAAAAGTTTTAAGTACTAAAAGCTGGCCTCGATTGCCTGGTCAGATTCATAGTCTTATTTAGCAACCTAGTCTTTGACCAAAGGTTCCTGATTTCAATCCAGATTATGTTGATTTTAGACTTTGTAAAGTCCAATGCATATTGGATTTTGGAGGCAGATGCCAATTCAGATCATTACTGTTGAAGCAAACAACTATTTGCTAAGTAAAGGTATGGTGGAGTAATGACGTCATGTTTCCTCTGTGGGTGTTGTAATCTGAGTTTCTCTGTCTTTTGTTGTGTATCCCACCAGCGAGCTAATCACCACCACTCTGCTCTGTGCTCATACAGCACTGACCACTGATGACGTGGTCTCGACCCAGCAGGGGTGGCATCATCAAGGAAGCGTAATGGCAACCCTCCAGTTCGCCTCCAAATTAACACCGCTGTCAGCAGCACTGTTGTCACCTCAGTATTGAGAGCCATGTGCAGACTATGCTGGATCAGGATATGCTCTGGATTTCGTATGCAGCTTCTTAAAAAAGTCTGATAATAATTGTTTTTTTTTTTACATAACATTTTACATATTTTGTAGCCCAGGTGATTTATCATTCTAGCTCTAATTTTCTTTTGTCAAAGTTCTTTTTTGGCTGCTTCTGTTTAGACAATGTTTAGCCTGTGGAGTATTTGGCTTTTTGGGGTAAAAGTCTCACATTTCTCAAAGTAAGGTGTGAAAAAGTATCGTTTTTGCATTGGTGATGAAACTCATTAATATAAAAATTCCAACAGTACCCAGCTCTAATGCTAACTTTTTGTTGTTGTATTTTGTAATTTATCTTTAAAGTGTGAGAAATTAGGTGCAATTGTAGAGACTCTGTGAGAGCCTGGTAAAATTCAGATGAAATATGGTGCAAGAATAACAAAAGCAAGAGACTGCTTGCTTTGTTTATGTGGGAAATGCCTCTGACACAGACTTCTGTCATCCACCCTCACACGAAAGTTCCTTCATTTCTGGAGAAGCCTCACCATACCTCACACCCTTTGAGACACAGAACCTTTATTTTCCATCATCTCCAATTCCTTTTTTTCCCCCTCTTGGGCCACTTGTAGTTGAACCCGGCCCCCCGTGGTGAAGTGCCGGCAGCTCGCTGCCACCACAGAGCGCACTGGATGTCATTGCGAAGCTGCCTAGAAGCAGTAAAAACAAAGCCAGTGACAAATAAGATCAAGACCATTGTACACACCCAAAGTAGTGTGTTACATGGAGGCTAAGTAACAAAGGGGTTTTAGGCATCCGAACATTGCGTAGCCAGCGCTAATTCTCTGCACATGTGCTGAGTAGTATCCCTCCGGCTCTCCAGCAGTGGAGTTGTGATCCAGATGCAGATACAAGACTCTGAACTGAGCTGACCTCTCGGTGGCACAAGGATCTGCATCGACTCGTGCCCGACTCTGTGATCACTGTGAAAGTGTTACTGGCAGGAGCAGCGCCGATGACGCGCTGGGGTTGAAATACACCACCGACACAAATGGTGACTGTACGTCAGCCATCATAGCTGGATGGGTGGTGAGTGAAGCGGACGGCTGTTCTGTCTCTAAATCTCTCTCTCTTTTCTCTGGGAGGACATGGAGTAGCGCAACCCCCCCCCATACACACACGCACACACACACATCCACCCCCCACCCCGAGGAACCAGTTTCCTGCCATGCCTCCATGCTGAAATCAGATCCCAGCGTCTCTCAGGCCTTGTTTTTCTTGGCAAGGGCCGCACACAGACACTCACACAGAACTGAGGCTCCCGACCATTTCCACCCACCATCACTACCTCTCTCTTTTTCCCTCCTCGCTCCTTCTCTCCACCTCTGCTCTCGTCTTCATAAATTTACAAGGAAACGAGGCCTTTTATCGGCTTTCCCCCTGAACCTGTTTTCACACTACCGGAGCGTAAATGTTTGACTGATAAAGCTGTGCGCGATGGCTCGGAGAGTGTTGAAAAAGTTGTGAGGAGGATAGATGCAAGACTTGCATGTTTCTCCAGACGTATTGGGGCTGTAATTTGAACCCAACTCGTTCAGCCAGCACATATTTTAATGACATTTAAACATCTCCAGATGTAATTTGAAAAAGGTCCAAACAAATGCCTCATGAGGCTTTTAAGATGATATTTTTCCCTCTGCAGTCGACCAATGCATCTCGTTTTAGTGATAAGTTTTACAGAAAAGTTGCTCCCTTTTACTGACACTGAAAAACCTCCAAAACTCCTCAAAGGCTTGTCTTTGTCGAGCAGGGCAGCATTCCACGGAGTTCATGCACAGAGTTTTTTTTTTTTTAACTTCCTCCAGTTTGGGGCTTCACTCTCCCCTGAGCTCGGCCCGAGTGAGTCTAACTTGACAGAATGTGAGTGATGCAAAGTAAGCGCATTGTTTTCCAGCACAGCTCTGCGGCTTGTGGGAACAGGGTTGTAAAGAGGGTTTGAATGACAGAAGCGTGCACTCTGGTCAGTCTGCTCATTGTCGTCTGGTGTTTACATGCCTTTGGCCCTCACACCACTGCCATGGCCTGAGGCAGTTTAACTGCAAGCCCATGAGTTAGTGCCATCTGTTGAAAAGGTGCTCTGTCTCAGGGCCCAGTGGTGTGGACGAGCGTCGAGTATGTGTGCTTTTCATGGATGGGTACACAAGCCCCCCCCCCCACCCCCTCCACCTTCGCCTGTCTGCTTGTGTTTGTGTGGTTATGTGTGTGTACGCACATATGCAGGCGAGGGGGGGGGGCTACAACAACAAACTTGACTCATCAGTGACATTAAACAGTCCCATATTTCAGGAAGAAAGCAAACAGAGCTGGCTGTTGCTCCACATTTGCACTTGTGCATGCAAGTTAGCCGAGCTGTTCAAGGAAGCACCCGTCTGACAAGGACATTAAATCCAGAATCGAAGTCACTGATGAAGTTTAGTTATCTTCGGCTATTAACTGAGTCCTTCTTCTTACCTACAGCAGAGCACAAACGAATCCCATATGCCAATCGCACAGGCAACACGAGTTACTGATTCAAAAAATGAACCTATGCTCAGATTTCCATCTCATGTGATGTTTTCCACTGAGGTGCGAGCAGAGGGATGGGGTGGGGGAGGCAGAAAGAGCAGCCCTCCTCGGTTGTTCCACGTCACCAGCCAGCCGATGGAGTTATCACACAATTACAGCTGTTTGAAAAGATAGACATGCCTTGTAATGTAGCTGACTTACACTGACCACAGTCACTCCCCCACCCCGACCCGCCTTACTGGAGCCATCACGTGTCCGTCCCTCTGCTCATTACGCAAGGATACAGCTGAGCCTCCCCGTCTGCTTTTTTTTTTTTTTGTCTGTGCTCCCTAATTTAATTCCGGGCTCGGCGGATGTTACAGCTTGATCTTTGCACATCACAATGTCTTGTTGTTGTTGTAAAATGTTGTTGTTTTCCCAGCTTTCCCATGGCTAGTAATTAGAGGCGTGTGATGTGTGGGCTGAGAAGGAGGGGGGGGTGACGAGGTGAGGTGGGATGTGATGGTAGGGATGAGGCAGGGGTTGTCTAACCCCCCCCAGACACTAAAGCTAAGCCCCCCTCTACCCAACTCCACCTCCCCACCTCGTCCGCCCCTGGTGTATGTCTCTCCAGCCAAGGCCAAATTAAAAGCCTTTGCAACTTGCATTCACATTCAATTAAAAGCTCCCCTCTGCGGCCGCGCAGAAACAGCTGCACAGACTCCACGCTGTCTGTTCTCCTCAGTTGTTGTTGAGAAGGTCGCGGCTCGTCTTCCGTCGGAGGTTTACACCCCCCTCTCCCACCTCCTCCCGACACAGACACAGACACACATTAGACACTGACACAAAACAGCTAAGATAACGCGAGCTAAAATCACATCCAAATGTTTACATGAGAGGCGGTGTCCCCGTTTCATCGTTCCCTTATCGCTCCGGCATAATAAGGTGCAATTACAGAAAAGATAGCATAATGTGGACAACAAGCCAGCAAGAGGGGGAAGTGAGTAATAGCTTGTAAACAGATACTCTCCGGCCCGTATTCTTTGATGGGAAAAGATGTATACCTCAAAGACCTGAATGAGCCCGTCTGCAATTACGCGTTATTTGCTGATTTGAATGCTGGTCAGACTTTCCACATCAGAAGCTCTGATAAGACATCTCACTATTATCATTACCTCTGATTGAACTGTTGTTTGCACACTGCAGAATCGGAGTTGTTCATTGTAGTCTATCAATGTTGTTTTTTTCCTCGCTCATTTTACTGTGTTGTCGGAGTGAAAACAAAGCAAAATTGGTAATGAAACCACCCGCTGTCTGTTTATATGTACTGTGGACATGCAGTTGGTGGTCTAGAAGTTAAGAGTATAATGTATACAGTGTGTTAACACTTTGATTTGTAGGTTGGAAATATGCAATTTTGAACCGCAATTACTCAAAATGAGACATGAGAGTTAAACATCACAAATGCCTCATGCAGTCAGGTAATACTTTTCATAAGAAAAACACTTTCACTTGAATTCACCCATTATGAATAGGGTCCTTAAATCCCGAGACTTTTGCATGCATCAAGTCGAGTTTAATTTTTGGGTGGTCGCGTCCTCCTCTCTGAGAAGTGAGGAGAAATGATAATGTGGTCAGCAATGGCTTCCACGAGTGACTCGCCGGCTGGGCTGCGAGGGCGAGGGCCGTCTGATCCAGCCTAAATTTAAACCTGTGGACAGACAAGTCTAGCCAGCGGCCAGCCTCATTCCAGCCGCCGATCATCCACGGCATGGAGAGAGAGGGGAAGAGAGAGAGGAGAGAGACAGTCAGCCTCGGGCTTTTTAAGTCTGTCCTCCTACTCCTCTCACTCCTCCCTCTTCTGCTCTAACTCACTTCCCTCATCTGTTTTCTCCCTGCTTTGAAATTATACTTTATAACTTAGGCTATGTTCTCCAGCCTCCAGACTCTCCAGAAGTGGGCGAAAAACTGTATATATTAGAGTACTTAGAGCATTGTTGAGGTGAAATATATTGCACCAGTGGGATTCACTTACTACTCAGTCCTTTCTGGACTGTTTTTGGCTTTCAAAAGTTGTCATTTTTTAAAGTAATTATCCACAACCATTTCCAACAAATACATTTCTTCAACATAACAGTGATTCAATTTTGTCTGATTAAAAAAAAAAAGCTGTTTTTCATTTGCATCTCTGAACACCTGGGAGGATGTTCCCTCAGAAGAAAACAACCTCAGGCACACTGGAGGTGATGCATTTTATAGTTTCAGCTGCAGCACAATGGGTTTGTTTGGGATAGCAGTAAATAAAATATGAAGCAACAGCAGTGATTGTCACCATGCCTGAAGACAGAAAAGTCCAGAGCCAAGAGACAACCCAAAGATCAGACTTGATACTGTGTACCAAAAAATGCACCAACGAGGTTTGATTTTACAATATATCCTGTCAGTAGAAAATGATTGGCACCTACTTCTGCATTTTGAATTTGGAGTAAATTGACAGTCATCTGACCTCAATCCAGGTACACAGACACATTGTGCTGGACATACTTGTTTGGGGTTATAATAATAGTCATCTGTTGTTCTGGAAAATGTTGGCTCACTCTCCCTGATGTACTTAAACAGCCTTTCCTTATCTCTGCTCTGAATGCTTTGGCTCCTCAAATCACGTAATAGACGGAGGAGTTTAGACAGTCTCAATGGAAGATTGGAAAACATACACAGATGTTCACAGAACAGTACCGCTATTATGCTACATTTGTCTACTTGGTTTTATTGGCGCACTGCGAATTAGTCTGCCATTTATATGACAATGGAAAAAGAGCTTTGAGTGCACATGCTCGTGTGTGTCTCATACTCTCAAAAGCAGCAGATTTGAGCAGATTCCCTCATGGCTCGGGCCCTTCAGGGCTGAGCTAAGCCAGCGAAGAATCATCAGCTGGGAGCTCAACAGACCCCACAAGGAAGAGAGACAAGATATGTTTCCATTCTGGCTCTGTCCACCTTCCTTCCCTCCTATCCTCTATCCTTCCTTCCTTTCATCCCTCTGTCTTTCCATCCTGTCCTCTCTCTCTCTAGCTTCATTCTTCTCCTCCCTGTAATCAGCGTCCTTTGAAGTGGGCCGAGGAGACGGATTAGAGTGGGACCTGCAGGGTCTTTGACCTGGGGTGAGCCAGGGACGAGTAATTAGACAGGGAATTAAGAGGAAGCCCAGCCCCTCTCTCTGTCTCTCTGTCTCGAGTTGTGCACTCTCTGTAGTAGAACCATGCTGTTACTTTTTGGAGCTCTTATTTCTATCAGTAGCATTTTAGTTGCTTCTAAAGGCAGTAGTTCACCTTAATGCACGAAACTGATGTACAACAATCAGACATCGAATCAACAAAAAAATAAATACAAAAATATCATCAATTGAAGAAAATGGTCAAAAGGCTGTGTTTTAGAAACATAATAAAATTGATCATATTGTTTTGCAGTTTAAGGATTGTAATAAAAGTAAGACACAGTGTCCTAAAGCAGAATTTCTTTATTTTCTTGGCAAGTCTGGGCAGCGCATTGAGATATTAACACAGTGCTGACATTTTATCTCCTTATAATGCTTGTATAACAAACATGTTAGCAAATAGCTGCCTATTTACACATCCAACAGACACGGGGCTATGTTAGTATTCATTTGAAGTCTTGATCCTGGACTCCTGGGGAATCCAAGTCCACTGTCAACTTTTCCTTTCAGCTCTGTTTTTGGTCTCCACCAAGTCCTCGGGGAAAGATCTGGTTATTTAGCTGCTAAATGTTCAGTTATGTTAAGCAGGTAGTTGATTGTCTGACTCAGTGGATTTAGACTGTGGCTATAAGCCTGCCATTGGATGACTCACTGCAAATAAGACACACTTTCGGTGAATTTCTGTAAACGATAAAACTCAGTCGAAATACATCTATGACCAGTTTTTGTGACCTTTTCTTTTGCAGAGAATTATCCATTTTAATGACAGTGCCCACCTTCCTGCATGCAAATGTTCCACCTCCTTACACTACTGACTGTGGACACTGTCAGTGCATCCTGGGCTTTGCACTGCCTTAGCAGCAAGGCAATTGTGATTGGTTTAAAAAAAATACAAACAAGCCAAAGCATTTCCTCCCTATTGCAGAATGACTATGTGTACCTCCAGACCTGTCTGTAGCGCTGACACAGCACTGTGGGCATAGGTCTGGCTACACAAGACTAGCTAATCTCTAACTGTGTATGTTTGCTGTTTAGCACAGGGCAGGTAGTGTATAATGGGCTAACCAGAGCTTTTCTGCTGCCACGTGCTGCTGGAAATCAGTTTGAAAGCAGTGAGATTTAACTAACGCAGTAAATCTGCATGACAAATAACCCAAAAAACTGAAAAAGTGACCCCTTTCACTTTAAACACAGTCATTCAATACATTTTTAATATAAAAATATCAACTAGCGCAACTTTAATCTGTATGCTGTATCCTGCATATCACTTTAATACTGCCCAAAATTCCACAGGTATAGAAAGTGTACTACTAACGCTTTATTTCTCACAAAACGTACAGCTGTAGTCAGTGCCAGCGGGTCTGCCAATTGAACTTGTACAGGGACAGGCTATATTTTGTGATGAAATGTTAAATGTATTGTTTAGTGATAAATGGAACAAGCCCAGCTCTTTTCCATTCAATGCCTTCTAAGTGTGGTAACAGTAATAACAACAGTAAAAAAGTGAAAGTAGTAGTAACACTAGGAGTAAACAGCAGGAGTAGTGACTGAAGAAATATTAAAGCATGAGCATTAATAACTGTAGCAGTGTGGTAACAATGGACAAAATAAATGGTAATGGTAATAGCAGTGATTGTACCAACAAGCAATAACAGGAACAGCTGCTGTAGTATTTGTAGTATATCAGTAGTGTTTGACAGAAACATTACTCAAGTGAATCCTGTACATTGGCCTGCAGTGTCTGTGTGAGTGTACGGGCCTGCTGAAGATAAGAGTTCACTGTGGAGAGAGAGGAATTATGCCCATCAGACCAGCCAGCTGAGACCAGGCACTGTGTTATTAAACAGAGGCCGTCTAGAGGAGCGCCCACGTGGCCAAATATGGACATCCAGTCGCCCTCTCTGTCTCCCTGAGGGAGACGAGAATGAACCCAAAGCAACTGGCCGACAAGTGACATGAACACTCTGCACTAAAGAAATACACTTAACACTTTCCATCTCTGTCTCTTTTTTTTTTTTTTCTCTGCAGGTAAGAAAGATTTCCTGTGCTATAAAAGCCTTTGTGATCTGCCATGTAAGTAAAGTGTCACAATTTTAGGCTCTCTATCCTGTCGTCCTCCTTCCTCCTTCCTGACATCTCTTTCCTGTGTGTGTGAGTCTATTTGGTGCGTGTGTGTGTGTGAGATCCCCAGGGTACCTGTTGTTGTGACAGGCTCTTGACTTGAGCGGCGTTAGAAGATAGCGTGTAAATTGTAATCTGGGAGCTCCCATTCCTTAGCTTGTGTCATGCTAATAATGCCGCGCGTCAGTCAAACCTGGCCGCTGATTACAGGCACAGGCCGATGCTATCTCTCCTCCTTCTTCTATTGTGCAGTCACCACAAAAGGAGCCATTTACTAGTGGCAATTTAGCGCCAGGGGGCGAGTATTGGCTGTGCGATAATAGAGACTTAACCTGTATTGACTTACTCCTTTGCATAATCCTTAAGCTAGTGCTAAAGAGTAACTTCCAGTGGGGAGTGTGTGATTATTACAAGGTAATAGCGCAGAGGTAAACAGATGAGTGACACTTGCTGTAATCCTTACGAAAGGGCCGTGAGCTCAGGCTCAAAGATAGAGGGGGAGGTAAAGGAATTAATACAATAACACCCTTGGTCCTCACATTGTCCCTCAAAAAAATTGTATTTAGACTTCCTTTTGTCTTTTCTAGAGCCCTTATTTTACTCTTTACCCAAGCTACGTGTTGTTATTATCTCCATTAAGCATAAGCCTGCAGGGCATTATGTGTCTGGTAGTGTGTGTGTGCATTAGAGTGTGTATCTGTCTGCAGCTGATCTTGCAAACCGCTGGACCAATCAGCCTAATACCTTGTGTGCACATTTATGATTGTATGCTAAAGGATTTCTAATGGTTAAAGTAAATCACAGTTGTTGGAAACCTGTTTTATATTGTCACTGACTGCTGACTTCACACTCCTTCCAACACCAGTAGAGGCAACAAGCCTTACCTAGTCCTTCACAGGGCATATTTTGGCCTGAATCATTGTTAAAAAACTGACATCCATGTGAAGGTTCGGTCTCATTTTGAACCGGAGCATCTGCACATGAATGCTCTACCGGATATAATATGCTCCATTAAAGACAGGTACGATAATTCGTCCCTGTTTTTGTCATCTTCGCCATCGGTAGGTCCAACTCGAACTGGGGCGCAGCTACACAGCTACATCCTGGCTGCCATGGCTGTTGTGTGGCTTTGTTACGTCTGCAGCACAGTGTCATACCACACCAACAGTGCTTCCGAATCAGACAGTTTTGCCTGCCCTGTTTTTGTAGACTTGCAGAGTTTGTTGATTTGGTCATTTTTTCTCGATATTTCTGCTTCTACCATAAATAAGTAAGTAGTCCATGTAGGTAAATGGTTTCTTTTTTGGTCCATTTTAATTGTGTTTGTTGTAGTTGTTTCCTGTTTTGTTGTGGTATAGCCTACAGATAATGACACAAACGGTTAAAATTATGAACAACATGGGTCAAAGATTTGTGGCTGTGTTTTAGTTATTAAAAATATATTCATCTTCATAGTTGTATTGTATTTATACCCACTGCCTGTTAGCAGGAAAAATGGTCCATGCAATGTGCTGCAGCTACTAGAATTACAAGAATTTTCTTGACAGGAAGCTCTAAAGGGTTAAAAAAAAAAAAGTTGGGTGTGGGGGTTGTAGTAGTACAAAGACCACTAGGAATCTCCAACTGAAACACACCTCCATCAGCACTCACACACACAAACACATTCACACACTTCCCAGTCAACCCATAACTCTTGCTTACATAACCCACCTGCCTCTCCCCGACCTCAGCCACATCCTGGGAGCAGCAGGGAGCGGAGGAGGGGTTGGATGACAAGAGGCTGTTAAAGATAAGCGTGTTTACTCTAACATTGTGGGGAAGTTGTAGACATCCTTATCATTAACAATGAACAGAGTCAACAATGGAAAGAGTTTAATTTTGTGGTGCTGGCAACAGTTTCAAGAATCTGACAACAAGAAATACATAGAAGAAATCAATGTTTAGGAAAATGGGGAGCCAATAAAGAAGTTTTCCCTCAGTTCTGTTTACTGCAGTATCGTATCACCACAGGAGAGAAGTCAAACTGAAGCTGGCAGATAAAGTTTTTGCACAGCACAGTAGCAGGGCTGGCCAAGGTGCAAGGATGACGTATTGGTGTATGACAGTCTGAATGGCAAATCCCGATGGTGCCGTCTGTGCGCAACCTCAAGAGCAGAAGCGGAAATTACTGCTCTACCATAACACGTCTTTCCATTCACAATCAGGTGCCAAGCAAAGGAGTAAGAGCACTGCTGAACGCTGTAAAGAACCCCTGTTAATATTCCACATTTTGACCCCTGATCTCACCACATTTTAAACCCTAGGACATTCCTCTATGACCAAATTCTATCCTTGCGTTGCCCGTGATGGCTGACATCATCACTGTTTTGCCCATTAGGTTTGCCTCTCTTGAGAAGAAACAGCTGCGTCACCCAGAGACCACGTTGAGGGTGTATTTCGGTTCCTCGGTTAAATAGAACATTTGAACTCGGATCTCTGGAGGGCCAGCCAACCCGACTGTTGGGATTAAGGAACAGAGCATGTTGTGCAGTCTCACATTCAACCTCATTTCCCTTCCAAACCTTCATCCACTTTGGCCAGACCACACATCCTTAACCGTTGATAGTTCTGCTGGCTTGCTTATATTTTACTTTACACACAACCGCGCAGTCACGACCTCAGATAGGGATCACATTCAGCCTCGCTTGGCTGCTAACTGCCCTCAATTGCATTTAGGGTTTACAACCGAGCAGAGCTTGAGGTACCCCTCAGTATTTATAAACAGTTATGATCGCATTTGCTCTATGAAATAATCTGAAATTAGTATTTTTCTGGAAGGTCAACAGAAGAGTCAAGTAGAGCGAATTTGCACTGCACTTTCTAAAGTCGTGCTGTTTGTGCGGTTTGGTGTTAGCCGGGCTGCCAGTAAAAATGGATGGGTTGAGCAGGAGGTTATGAAGGGCTGCAGCAGCCGTGATAAAACATCATGTGGGCAGCTGGTAAAGTGCACAGCCTGGCCCTTTTAGGACTGATAAATCCAGGTCTGTTTTGGGGTGTTAAGGGCCCAGAATAGGGGTGGCTGTAAAGGTCATGGTGGAATCAGAGATCCTGTCGTGCAAGTTTTGAGCTTTAAAATTAACTTGTACCTAGGGAGTAGGCATGTAGTGCAAATGCTAAGCCTGAGACAGAAACAGATGGGTGAATTCACTTTCAGATAAGAGGGAAGACAAAAATTTCAGAGGCAACTTTGGAAATTCACAACCCACAATATCCAGACAATGAATTCTCAAGGTGGCAATCAGATCCAAAGAACTTTCTTATTATTGAATTTGATGTCAGATGTGTTGAAATATAGTGATTTATTTCCTTTCTGATTTGTTTGGAGAAACATTTTAGTGATACGGAGGGGGTTGGGCCTCGATGCTGCTCACTGCAGAAGCTGAGAGGCCATGCTGGGGGAGTAATGCAGCGTTATCAGACGAGAAGCGAGAGGTACGGGTGGTGATGGAAGGGGGAGTACATGTGCCATGTGATGCAGAGAGAGGTGATAATGAGCCTTGTCTTAGCCTTCCCCAACACTTCCACACAATCTCTGCCATCTGCCTCTCTGATTGTGCTTCGTCTACAGTACCAATGACTAACCGGCTGGCAGCCCTTCTTCTCTCCTCTGGGTTGTCTCTGCGAATAAGCATGTGTTCTTCATCAAACTCTCTCTTTCTACCCATTGTATTCTTTCTCAGCATTTCTTTCATTACCCCCTCTCTCTCTCCAAATCCCTTGAATCAGTCCGGAGTCAAGTGAAGATGCCAAGAGGGGGTATTCGCTGATCAGCTGATGAATTTCACAAAGGGTCAGAAGAACGGGGATTACAGCTCGACTCATGATGAGCTAGCAGCTCCAGCTCATCAGGGCGCGTGATGGCAGCGTCTTGGCATCTGGAGATCTGGGAGGAGGGCATCAATGTGAAACGACAGCAAGTCGTAACTGGCTGGCGGCGTACTGACAGATCTGGCTCAAATGCCACTTTACCCTTCAAAACCGCTAAATCCAGCTTCAAAAGTCAGCGAAGCGTTGCTAGTTAAAGCCTTTTGGCAATGAATGTGAGGTCACTGACATTTATCTGGGAGATCATTTGAAAATGAGCCAGGCTGTTGCAACTACGAGATCCTGGGTTTAACAAGAGTGCCAACACAGCGAGCTGTGTAGCTTGCCTTTAATTTAACCCCGCTGGACTGTAGCTCAGCTGGAGGCAGCCCTGTTCGCTGGATACAAATCCTCTGCTAGTATGTGTAACACCCCCCCCAGAGCGCCTCACACACAAGAGTGCATTCCTCTCACCCAGGGCAGGGATTGGTCAGAGGATCCCTTACCCTATTTAAAATCCTTTATGTAGCAACCAAACCAAGCTTTGGATCAGGTGGGAGTTACTCATAGAGAAAAATGTGTTTGTGTGTATGTCTGTCATTGTATGTTTTTAATGAGGACCAAAAGTTGTTGAACAAATTTGACCAGCCTGAAGACTTTAGATGTCCCCATAGCTGTTAATGATTTTCTGGTTAAGGCATTGTTTAAAACGTGTTAGAGTCTGGATTGGATTAAAGTTGTACTTGCTTTAAAATTGAAGTTTAGCAGTAAGTCTTGATGCTAACATTTGAAGCTAAAATTTCAGGACATTTGTCCCTGTGCGGATCCTCCATTTCTCATGATTTAACTAGATAGTCTTTTTTAGACCTGTCATGCCTGGTAAACTACGATGTCTTTTGAGCTCCACAGACCTAGTTTGAAAGGTAGGCCTTCTCATAGAAGTATCTGATCTCCAGGTCCCAACCAAGATAACCTTGATGACATCATCAGGGTTTTTCATTTATTGCAACCACTGAAAAAAACTCGCATCGAAGACAGTTCATACAGGTTGAGTCGTACTCCCTGTGATGAGTAAACTCATCGATATGTTGGTAGGTGTAATAAGGAATAAAGGTTATAACGTAATAATCTTTAAGATTCAGCCCAGCTTGATGAAGCGGCACTCTGCCACTAATGATAAAAATGACTCTATAGAGAAGCAGTGGCTAAGTGCAGATAAGTTGAGTGGTCCAAAAGTGCTTTTTTAAACAACAGACATTGAACAAAAACATTTTTGAGGAAAAAGGGGGACTTTAATACAAATCTTTAGGATTCTACATTAAACAGACTGATGTAGGCAGCTATGGGAAGGGAAATAATTGTGATCAATTGAGGGTTGTCACTTTGATAGAAAAACAATAATGAATATGTATGTGTTTGTGTGCTGTACGTGTGTGTGTTTTCATATGCGTGCATGGTGTGGTGTGCTGTCCACAGGCTGCTTGTTAGTACAATGTCAGACATGTCCATCAGCGACATCCCTTGCTGCGCACTGTGTGAGCTCTGGGATTCACAGAGCTTTAACACTGTTTTTTGTTGCTGTTTTTTGTTTGTTTGTTTTCATTTTTGTTTGTTTGTTTGTTTGTTTTTGTATAAGCATGCAGTGGGAGAATTTTTCCTGACCTTCTATTCTTGCCAGCTTTGGTCTGCTTTGCTGAAAAAATAAAAATGAGGATAAATATAGATCAGATCAGATCAAGCCAAACTTGTATGACACCCTCTCACACATCCCAGCACTTTTTTTCTTTTTGGTTTCAGTAGCAACACTTAAACCTCAGCAGTGGAGGCTGCCCTCCTGTAACTGGCAAACTCAATCAACAGCAAGAAAGTTAAGAACAAGACTTTCCCTCGTCACCTTTGGCTGTTGGCGAGACTTTTGCTCCAACGAGATAATCACATTCAATTAGTGGGTGTGAGGGCAGAAAGACTGTGTAGGGCTGAGTGGCAAGCGAAAGTGAGAGACAGAGAGAAGTCAAGGCTGCATGGGTCTAATCCCGGTCCTCCTTATCAGTGCCGACCTCTGGGAGGTTGTGTGTGGATCCTGATCCTCTTGGGGCCCCTATAGGGTGGTGGGGGGTAGGGGTGTTCCTTTTTCCCCCTGGTCAGACTTCAAAGGCGGCGCAGGGAATGGCGGTCATCGCTTCTTTCATTACCAGGAGCTTTACGCTAATCTGTGAGGGCACACCTGATGCCCCTCCCCTCTCTGACTCTCACAAATGCACACCCTCCCCACCTTTTCTTTTTCCGCCAGGGGGGCTAAATGCTGTGTAATCTTGGTATAAAGGAGCCTTAATCCTCAGCAGTCGGGTCTCGTACCGCTACCTGAAGATGGGATAAATTCCTGAGCTCGTTAATTTTTTAATCAGAGCTGGGTTTGAGGAAAGGCCTGGCGGGGATCAGAGGATGAGCCCGAGTAGTTGTCAGTCAGAGGGGGAGTAACAATCTCTGACCTAAGCAGGAAAACATGTATGATATGGAGATACACATATAATGGTGGGCTGATAAAAAATAGATACGATGAAAAAATAGCCCATATGCTGCCACAATGCTGGGTGGAATAAAGTTTTGAGCATTTTTTACTATTGACATTTTAATAGAGTTAGCAATAGCTCAAATTAGATTGTGCAGGGATGACTTTTTTTGGAGGCGACCCCACAAGTTAGCATCGTCCTGGTTCCCTCAACTAAGAGCCTGTAGGATGTGTTTCATTGGATTTTGGATTGATGCAGAAAATAAGCTCTGTCACAAGCAAAAGTTTATGATATTTAATTGTTTTGCTTAGTAACATCGTTTTCACAAATGAGCAATACTTTTATGATTTTTGAAGCGTAAATGCAGTGGCCAAATGTAAAAAGCTAACGTTAGGCTATAAATAAGCTACACCAAAGTCACATGATTTCATGTCTTCACCACCACAACGAGGCTCTGTAGCGGAGACTCTATATAGACATGGATGACACGACAGCTCCCCAGAAGTGAAGCCAAAACATCTTGATCGCCCCCTGGTGGCTGGCTGCAGTATGTGTCATAAACCCCGCCCCCTCCATGTTAGTGGATAAGACATGAGCCAAACTAAAAAAACTCAAATTATATCAAATAAATTTATCTCAAAGATGGTCTCTGTCATATGAGGTAGTTCTCACGCTTCTGTATGCTCAAGTGTCCATATTTCTGATAAGTTTGGTTTTGATTTGTTATGTGATACGGTAGAAACAGAGTATGATGTTATGAATGCCTGTGTGCCAATAGGTGTGCTCGCAATCAATGGCGCTGCTCATGGGTGTTTGGGTGGGAACTCGACACTGCCGTTGACTGGCTCCAAGCCATGTCACCAGCGCAAGACAGCAGCAGCTGTATGCGGGATATCCTGGCTTCATTTTTGTATCGTAGGAGTGAGTGGTAACCCGTCGTCCATCTTTAAATACAGTCTATGCTCTGTAGTCTCATTTAGCCTGTTGTTAGCAAGCACCTTTTAGAAGACACATAAAAGCTTCAGAATTCATGAGTGGAATATTTACAAAACGTTAATATCTCTTAAGCTTGTGTTAAATACAGACCATATTTCAGGCATCTAACCAAAAACCCATTAACTTTGAGTCGAGGGAACAGGAAGTGCAAAAAACTCATTTCCAGGTTTTAGGACCCATTCCCAACTTGTTTTATTCCCAACTTGTCACCCTCAGTGGGTCTTTAAAACACTCAGTTTCAGAGAAATGTTTGACAAAAGGACCCTGTTATCATTCACACAGAAGTTGTAACTTGTTACTCAGAGTTAAAGAGTAACCCGTAATCGTCGGCTGTAGAAGCTCCTTCAAAGAATAAACAGCCCCCTGAGTGGTTTTCACTTGTTTTTCACTTCAGATCAAGGTTTGCATGCTGCAAAAAAGCAGCGGCTAATTGGCCAGCATTGTGGGGTTTGATAAGGGGCTGTTGTTAAATGAGGTGCAGGATGAGCAGAAAAACATCAGTAACAACAGCTAAGTGCAAAAGTCAGCGTACTTTTTTAGGTCTAGCTGTTACATTTCCATTTCCGTCAAGGAATATTTTCTTTTCCTGATTTTAGCTTGGGGAATACTGCAGCATGTGTGCACTGTGAGCCCTCATAGAGCTTACTTTAAGGCACATCAGGTCACATGCAAAGAACCCGAGCACGAGACAAAACTTGGAACAGATTTTACATTTTTTTATGGTAGTCCATTGTAACAGGAAAATGAATTTCCACTAACTTCATTTTCAGCGCTCTGGCTCTCAGTAGCATTAGAGTTGATTTGCCAAGGGCCTCTGGAACAGAGAATGTAACAAGAAGTGTTTGGCTCCACAGTGCAGCGCTGGTGTGAACTGCACTCCCTGCCCCAGGCCTGTTCTCCGTATAATTCTTTCCCTGGGAATCTGTAAGAGATAAAGATCGATGTGAGGGCTGGAACCATGCCCCCCTCGCCCCAACCTCTTGCTCCAGCGCTCATGCCCCCCATTTTCATCCTCCTCCTCCTCCTCCTCCTCATCTACTTCTCCTCCTTTCTCTAAATCTCTATTCATCTTCTCATGACCAGCAGTAATTACAGCAGCTCCTCACCCTCACCGCCAGAACGAGCTGTTTACATTGGGCCACTTGCCTCTGGCTGTTGTGGCCAGCCTCTCATCCCCCATTGAGCCCAGCAGGAGCAGCCGCACAGTCACCAAAAAGTAGCTCAGCGCGACCCAGTGCCCGCCAGGCCCAGCTCACCCAGGCTCCCACCCAGACACTTGTGCTCCGCCCAAAACCCCACAGAGCTCCATCAGTCATGTTCCTTATACAGCTTCTCTTTTTCCCCCTCTTTCTAGTGGCAGCCCTCTACAGTTTGGATATCAAGCCCTGTTGGGGGAAAACCATTTAATTCGTTGAAGGTTTTAGTGTAAAGAGGCAGGTCTCAAAGCCAACAGTTCTACCGCACACTTTTTTTTTCCCTCCGTGTTTTCTGTGCCTGAGGGTTGAAGCAGAATGAAAGAGCGTACTCCCCAGTGCCGCTGCTGCGTACAGAGGAGGTATGTTTGTTTACACACAGGCAGCCAGGGAGTGCTGTTTAGAGCTACGGAGCCAGCGCAGGATCCTTCTAGTCAAACTGATGATGTGTTGCACTGGGTGGGGCCGGGGGGGCCCCCCGCCATTCTCTGTCCCTTGGACCCAGGTGCTTCCTGTCTGCCTGCTGGAAAAGTACGAATGCGTCCGTGATGGACCAAGTCAACCATGAGCTTTGCGCTGTTGCTGCTCCTGCAGTGCCCTGTGGGACTGGCAAAAGGGCTTTAAACATCCAACTGTGTTTTTTTCTCTCTGTCTATTTTTCTGCTCCTCCACCTCCCACGCTCTCTGCTGTTCTGTTGGACTCTTGTAATGAAAGAAATAAATTTGTCACCAACATCTGCAGAGAGAGTTAAATGTTAAGCAGGCAGCTTTGAATTTCTCATCCTACTGTGCGTGTCTCTCCCTCTTCTCAGGTGTGGCCAGTTGCAAAGCAAACAGTGTATTGTTCTGTGCTTGCCTTATTTCTCACATTGTTCTCCAGAGCAGCCCTGGAGTTGTACTTCAGCAATAATTCCAAGACAAAGGAATATTTTGGCAGATGTTTTCACAAATGAGAATGGATTTACAAGTTTTAGTGCCAGCTGTGGCAGTTCTATAAAGTATTTATATGCTCCCTAAAATATGCATTTTATATGTAACTGGAGCTGTCGTCAGTTAAAAAGAGTGCAGGTCGACCTGCTTGGAGCTGCGTGCTTCTTGCAGCCTGGGTTTTGTATCTGGATAGAGGCTCAGTTCTGTGAAGATCATTCTTGATTCCTGTCCAGCTGGCCTTGCCCTGATCTGTTAAACACAACACTGGAGGGATGGAGCGACCCCTGGTGGCTGCAGTGTGTATTCACAACTTCTGAGCCATTTCACTCCACAAAGCAGCCTGTCAGAAAGGAGAAGTCCTAGTGAAAGGAACATGTCACTGTTGGTTGTTGTGAATTTTTAGTTTGATGGCTCCCCACCGCAGTTACATTCATTCCCTTCTTTTTACTAGCTGACTCACTTATCCCACCTGTCATGCTCATGTTTTATGTCTGACACAAAAGCATTTAACCAACAAGCTCTGATTTATGACTTGCCTGAAAGGTGTAATTTGAGGTTTCTGGTGGAAGCTTGGAAAAAAACACTTGCTGTCAAGTCATGCAGGTACCAGCCGGAGCTGTGATCATTTGCACCCTCTATTCCTTCGACACCCCAAGGTTCAGCCTTTTCAACCTGTGGTGAAGTGAGGAGGTGACAGAATACATAAATGACTCCTCTCCTCCTCCTCCTCCTCCTCCTTTTCCTCCTCCTCCTCCTCCATCTTCTGCACCATCGCATGAGTCATCAGATGAGTCGGTCTTAGAGGACTAAGTGAACGGCGGTAATAACGGACAGCCCAACTAGGCATGGGAGTACATTAGTGGCTCGTAAAAAGAGTTGATGGCACCCGCTGGCTGCCTGTTCCCCCATTGTCAGGTGTTTCATTGGCCTCTCCCCGAGGGTATCTCCATGGCGATGGGTGCAGTTAAGGTGGTGTTTATTTCTTGGTACCTATGTCTGCCCTGTCCGACGCCAGGAGTCTGTGTGTGCTGATAAGACCTGAGACTGGCTGGGAAGAGACAGGGACTCAAGGTTAATACTCACAGTCTGGGAGACGTTTGCTTTTGCTTTAGGGTAAAGTTGTGCAAGAAAACTTTATTCCCGTTTGTCCAGTGGAACAGCAAAGTAAATGACTGTATTTCCAGACAGCCCTGTGAACTAGTTTACAGCAGGGACGGCGCCATTTAATAAATCATTAAACACAAGTAAGAAATAATTCATAAAAAAAAGGTTTTTGTACATTAGTGCTACATAATGCATCTAGGCTTTGCTGTCTAAAAGGAGCACAAACAGGATGGTACACAAAGGTCAGAGGGGTCATACCCAGCTTGACCCTGAGAGTCGTCCCACACCTTGGTGTGAGCAGTGACCTGAGCAATGACTCGCCAAGGTCAGTAACAGTTCACATTTGTCCCTCACCTCGTCACTGTCACCCTTCCACCCATGGCACTCTGCCTAGGTCTTAAACCTCTACTGCAATGCTGCTTCAATGGGGTCTTTTTGTGCAGTGCCGGAACTAGCACAATCAGTGCCCTAGGAAAGGGTGGCACCCCTGTCACCTATAGTAAGATTAACCCTGTTTCTGTGACCCACTTTTAAGTTGATGCACATATGATATCTTCTATAGACGTGTGACATGCTGCAGAAAACATTGATATGTAGGGCTTTCATTTTCCACCTGAATGAGTGAGGGATTTTTATTTTGGTTTTGCGCCGGGCTAGATGTGCAGATAGGCAGGGAAAGACGGTCCTGGAGCCAGCTGTGGAAACAGAAGATAGTGAGCGAGCCGGCGAGGAAGTGAAAGGGATTTTGTGAGCGGGATCTGTGCAGCTCTGCAGAGATGGAAGTTTTCATTTCCTCAGGATAGCTCTGGCTGTTTGAACAGGTGGGCCATTGCCCCCCCGCCCCCCCGAGGCTGTAAACGCTCTGGCCCCTCTCGCATCGTCCAGTTTGTGCTGTCTCTCCTGGGCGTCGCATTCTTCATTCCAAGCCACGGCAGAGCCTCTGGAGCAGGGAAGAGATCCCTTTTCCCAGCTCGTCGCTTTGCAGGAGAGCCCAAACAGAGTCACTAATGCTTTTCCAGTCACCCTCCTGTCATTGCTGTTACTGCCGCTCAGAGCAGCTGGGCTAAGAGACATGGAAATGCTTGTTAAAGGGGGGAAAGTGAGCGTCTGATTACAGAGGGCGAGGAGGGGAGATGGAGCAGTGTGTTTTTCTACATGTTTTGTGTGTTTTCCCCAGGGGCATGGATGCACCCAGACTGAGTCATGCTCGACTGGAGCCACAGCTCCGGCTCCCTAAGCTCCTTTCCCTCTTTTTCTTCCTACCTCCCCTCCCACTGCCGACACAACCAGCTGGGCTCCTGAAACATCCAAACACACACACACGTTGGAGAGGTACTTGATGGGAGGACAGACGGAGTGATGAAATGCCAGCAAGAGTAGGGGCGGGCGGTGTGAGGCCCACATTGAGATTGATGGCCTACTGTAGAATCTAGCAGGTAAACACCAGTGTGGCCCCTCCTCCCCCACAGGACGGCACTCCGGGATTAGGCCACTTGTTGCAGCCGATTCCACAAATTCTCAGTTTGCTAAAAGCAACACGCCCCCTCTTACTCTCACCTCATGTCTGTCTACTTGTTTATGTTTTTCTCATCCACTTCCTGTCTCTACCTCGCCGTCTCCTCTCTTCATTTCATTCTTCTCCTCCTTACTGAACATCTGTGAAAGTCATTACAGTGTTCAACATGTACGCAACATGAAAGCAAAACAGAATGCTTTGAGGCTCCTTTGCTTTTCAGCATCAGTGGGTGCACTCCCAGACTTTGAAATATCACCAGTAGGTGGCGATATGACTCTTCAGAAGCTCCATCAGAGCTCTCTTTAATAAATAACCTCGCTTCTTTGCCCTTATTTGATCCCACTTCCCTTCAGCAAAACAATGTCTCATTACTGTTTTGTGTGATTTTTAAAAAAGAACCTGGCTGTCTCCGTAAGTTTCTTTTCTTTTTTTCTGCCACATGGTCTGCTTGTAATGAGATTGATGAATATATATTTGAAAGAGTAGCACATACAGCCTGCCAAGCTTTAGTAATGTTGGTAGTATGTGAGGATTGAAAATGATTTGCGGTACAAGCGAAGACCACCTGTGTTTGCGGGCAAATTACCTATTGGATCTCTCACCCTATTATTTACAGCACGCTCTCACACCGTATAGTAAATATTTCACAGTATATACTGTGAGATACTCACAAGGGTAGACTGCTATGGATTTTTGCTCCATCAGCATTTGCAGTGCAATACATCCAGCATATGTTGTGCAGTTTGAGAATTATACAAAATGTCAGGTCGGCTGTATTGACAGATTTCACCCTGAACAAAAACCCTCTTGGAGAATCCAGGTGGTTCGCTATCTGGCAATCTTTTGAGTATTATGACTCATTTTGTATCCATTTCCTGTCTCTTTCTTGCTGTCTGTGAGTGCTCTGACCTTGTGGATGTAACCCTCTCTTTCTATCCATCTCAAATGACATGACCTCTCTGTAGAATGAGAGTAGATCGCAGCTCTCTGAGGGCTGTTTAGTCTGGACGGCAGCTGAACTCTCGCTGGCCTCACCTCTCACTTATTGTGTATGTTTTTCATGAGCAAGCTGTTTGTTGTTTCCCCATCGGTGCTGGAATGTGAGTGAAAGTACATGCCAGAGAGAGTGTGTGTGTTTGTGTGTGTGTTTATGTCACCAGGGGTAGATTCTACGATCCCAATCTCAGTGCTGCATGTATTGGCAGAGGGCAGCGGCTTGGGGCAGATTTGTGATGTAATCGAGAGTTAATCTCTGCCCTGTTACTTGCTGATCAGCCCCCCTCAGGGCGGTCAACCCAGGCATGCATGTAAACCTCACCGCCCAAACACATATTCACACACACTCATATCTGCAGCTCTGCCATCCATCAGCTCCCTTCCAACTCCCATCTGAACCAATAATCTCATTACCAAAGCGAGCGCACGAGAGAGAACAAAAGCTCCGGTTCACCTGAACCCTCGTACTCATTACACATCAAGAGCAGCATTAGAGCCCGCTGGACGGAGGAAATCACATTCTCGGCCCAGCTCGGTTGCATAACATGACTAGCTGAGCTGGTTGAACAGCCACCAGAGCTGGAGCTCAGGGCCAAGTACACTGATGTAGACAGGGTTGACCAATGAGCAGCGCTTTTCATTCTCAATTTAAGAGGAAAGACAAAAAAAAACAAACATCCGAATTAGCGTTTCTTGGCACATCGAGTGATATTTCAGCATCTGAATTCTTTCCTTGCTGCTTGGACAGGATTATCTCAGATTATTATACAGTTGTAAGGATGGTGTGACCTCAGAGGGGTAGTTGAGTTTACACAATCTTTAATTGTTTCAATGGAAAATCTCATTCCTCAGTTTCAGTCGCTGTGTAATAACTTATTTTTCATCTTGTTGGGCACAGCTCTGATGAAGACAGATAACCTCAAGAGAGAAATCTTTTAACAGTGGGACATCGCCCGTTGAAGAGAGCCCTTGACACTTTTGGGATGCAGGTTGCCATGGCGACGGTCGGAAGCAGGTTGTGTTTCCTTGGCGACTGGGGTCTTGACCGGCATGTGCATTAGCTTTCGTTGTTGCAGTCCCTTCAGACGCTGCCTGTCTCTTCTTCTCCAATCCACACACACACACACACACACACACAAACGGTGTTCTCAGGGAAAAAAACTTTCACCAAGGTCACTATGGCGGCATCTCACAGAAAATTCTTTGTGCATTTACAGCGTGTATTGGTCTGCTCTCACTTTCTCAAAAATGTGTCTGTCTTTCTTTACCTTCATCTGGTTTTTGAGACTTTGTCTTGTGTAGCGATACTGCGGTTGGCTAATGGTTTTTCCTGCTCACCTGTTTCCCCCATTAGGAGCCTCTGTGTGGTGAGGCAAAGGTGAAACAACAGCATCAAAGCAGATGGGTTAGTTAGACATCATGTCAACCTGTGGCTCTCAATTAGGAGCAGGGGGAGATGTTACCCTGGGACGGCTAATGACAGCCCACTGGGACCTGGGAGAGGGGAGAAGGAAGGAGACATGCAGGGTCATGAATCCAATCATCTTTTCGTTTTTCTCTGGCTTGCTTGGGTTTGACTTGAGCCTTTTGTCAAGGCTATATACGTGCTTGCCACATTGTCCACCTCAGTCTGCAAAATCTGCCATGAATTCCTATGCAAATTACGCATTTATTCATTTGAATCCTCATTAAAGTTACTTTTTTCCCTTTATATAAAGTCAGCAATGTGCCCAGAGTTTCCTTTGCTGTTGAGTAAATAGACGCTCTCTGCCTTAAAGAGGAGCTTACACTTAAAGAATTAAAGTTCGTTTCAGTGCAAAGCTTTCGTGCTCTTGAGAGCTGTGTCAGAGGATTGTTCTCCCTGACAATAACACAATTATATTGGAAACACTCGAGGAATGCACCAATGCAACTTCTTTTCTCCAAACCCAATACCTCTACTCAGGATGTCTGAATACAGAGTACTTATACGATACCAGAGCTTTATTTTCCCAGAATTTAAAGTCTGTATACCCACAGTACATTTAACACAGTGGGATCATTTTTATGAGAGGTAACATCAGGGCAGGGACTGCCGTGGCAACCGGCCTATCATGACTGAATGAATTCAGCTTAAAGTGGAAACAGCATCATTTTATATTGGCGTTAACAGAGAAGCTGTAGGAGGTGGGACGAAGTCATTGTTTTAGAAATCACAAGTAAGTCTCAAGTCTTTGCACTCAAGTCTCAAGTCCTGATCTTTGAGTTTCGAGTCCTAAACACATCATAATGTGGTCTTCACCGAATGTAGTGCCAAGTGCGACAACAAGTGCGACTGAACTTAATCATAATAACATGTTGTACTGACATTACACTTTAATATAGCACAATTAATCAGTGCCACAACAGAATGAAATTTGTACTGTATGTTTCTGTCCTGTTTTGTTGTTCATATATTGGAAAAAGTCTAAAACCTTCTCATTCCAAATTTGAAAGACATTTCTGTAAGGCTTTTCTTCCTTTAAAGCGATACTGTATGTTGTTACATGTGTAATGTCCGAATGTAAAAAAGATTAACATTAGTTTAGACAGGAGATGAGAGTAAATGAATTGCAACATGACACACTTTTGATAACATAATTTTTCAAACTTTGGGCTCAGGGGAAGTTGTTGGAAGTTGTTTTTGTCAAGCCAAGTCTAAAGTCATCAAATTTGTGACTTGACTTTGATTCCAGTCTAAATCATGTGACTCGAGTCCACACATCTGTGAGCTGTATTTAATATGGACCAGCCAATACCTGATCCACCCAATCATATCAGTATCAGGGCCATTATCAGTTCTGCGTATCTTTATAAAAACTGAAACCTTGAAGTCTTTTTGGAATGAAAACTGCCTTTTAAAGATGGAGGATAATAGCACCGAATCCCATCTATAAACCCAAAAATACTAGCGTACATTCTAGTCTTCAAAACCCCTAGTCTATTGTGTTTTCAAGTTTCCATTTGAAAGATTTTCATCTGTTATGTACTGAGTGTTCGACAGTGGTTTACTTTAGGTCATGCATCAAACACAATGTAAGCTACAAAAGATGCATGCTGGTCCTTTGTGTGGAGGTTCCCGTTGAGATCTTGATTGTCATTGTAAGTACAACAGCAATCTGGATCATAACCGATGTTATCACTTCTGCCCGTATTCTGTGTGTGAATAATCACTCTTTTGTTTGCTTGACTCTCTATCAGTGAATAAGCCAGTGTTTCCTGTCTACAGTTTTCTGCTTTACATTTTGCTTTTGTATTCAGCTTTGATCTTCAGATTTGTTAGTGTTATTCAGAGGCCTCTGCCTGTGTGATCTGCTGTCCGCAGCCGTTCCCTCCAGCTGGCAGCACAGTCAGCCGTGACTGGCACGTAATACCTCCTCACCTCTACCACTCAGCGGCAAAAATCGATCTTTTTTTTTTTCCTCGGCTGAGGGACGTCCACTGGCTCGGAAGCGGTCTGAATAATGGTGTATTAGCTGAGAGCAGTAGATAAGGAAGTAGTCAGTGGTGGACTGAGGAAAGAGTACTTTGTAGTGAGAAGCTTTGACAGAGATAGATGGGGCTGAAAGAGCTCAGAGTGTGTGCCTCAGTGGAAAGGTTTCTTCTGGCAGAGTGGTGCATTTGGATACTGCAGATAGAGATGGTTTTAGCAGCACTGTATTCAGCTGCAGCAGGGAAATGATTGTTCTTTGCTCAAGAGTTCTGTTTGGAATATTTTAGCTGGACTGTGCTACGCTGTAATTACCACTGAACTGTTCGCTACCTGGCCAAGAGTACGTGAACACTGGGCCATAACATCCCCAAATGATTGCTGAACATCTAATTTCAAAACCATAGGCATTAATATTATTCACCTAAAATGTGTATATGTGTTTGTTTTTAGTAGATTGTCTCAAGAACCACGGGATGGACTGACATTAAATTTGGCACAGATATCTTTCCTAGACAGTGTATCCTAATGTCTCGTACCCAGATTGTAGATAAGATTTAACCTGATTACATTTACACTTAGTATTAACACGTGTTGTGAGTGTCCACATTAAGATCTGATTGAGATCCGATCGCTCTGTCCAGCTCAAACAAGCCAATGTTTGCAGCGGTTTGCCACCATTTGCTAAGCCATTGCTTCATAAATGGCTTAGTTGATATATGAATTGTCAAGTTCTGCTTGTGTACTTTTATCTTGATTGTGGCCAATAATCAATGGACCTCGCTCCCCCTTATCAGCAACTATTTTATATACATCAGAGCCTATATATACATCAGAGCCAGTCAGGAAGATTTTGAAGGCGACACCGAGGTTAGTGAGGATCAAACAGGCCTGCCTGATAAAGACAGTGATCGACAGGTGAGGAAGATACTCCAGTAGCATTAGCATCAGATGAGAGAGAGACCCCTGTGCACTTTGCAGCTTCAGCATCAGCTGCTGCTGACTTGCTGGTTTGGAACAGTCACACATAATTATGTATATCTGTCCATGAAGTTGTTGTATGTGGATTGAAAACAGAATTGTGTCCCTGACCGCCTCTGAAGGGGGTTTGGCCGATTGGATCACAAACGTCCTCAATGCATTTTGGGTACAATTACACCTGTACTACCACGTGGTCAAGCTCTATCCAATTGCAAACCGATCACCCAAAATGCATTTTTATGTAAAGTGTAAAGAGGATCAAAGTTTTCACTTACTCAGTGAAGTATTTCTATGTCTACTTGATGGATTAGCACAAAATGTTGTACAGACATTGACTCCACTTGTCTAAAATACCCTAGTATCAGACTCAAAAATCCACCATCTGTCTGTCTCTGTTCTTTTATCAGTCGTGGGTTTTAAAACAGCGAATTTAAATCAGCCAATTATGGCTTGAAAAGTGTGGTGCCAAATCCTCATAACACCTTGGAAAAGTCTGGAAACAAAAAATGTGCCACAACATAAATTAACAGTTTTTTGTGAAAGCCGAATTACAATGTGTTTTTCAATGCTGGGTAATGACTTATAGTGAAAAGCCCTTGCTGTTGTTGAAATTAGTGGCTGCTCTTGTAGCGTCACTGAAGGTCTTTGAGGACCCGTGCTGCATGTTCATCCTCACACACTCGAATGTGGTGATGCAGTAGCCAGCTGCTCTGCCCCTCTTATTGTTAAGTTGTTGTTTTTTAAGCCAGAGAATGGGAGTCACCTGCTGGCGGGGGACTGCCCTGTCGTGGGGGACCTCTCACCTCGCTCCCCTCTTGAGATGTCCCCCAAGTCCCCCAGCAGGCTGTCCGTGTCACAGTTTGACTGACAGGTACAAAGTAACCACTGTGTGCTTTAAGGTCCTCAGCTCGCCCCGTCACTCAGCTGTCCCAGGACAATGCCCGACTGTCCCACCCTCTCGACCTGCCTCTTTGTGTCCTTATTGAATTACAGCACAAGTTGGTTCTGTGCACTCTCGGAGTAATTGAAAACATGTGATTAAAAAAAGGCAGGGATGTGCACCACTGAACGTGACTCCATCCAACAGGAGCACCGGTCAAATGGCGCCTGTGAAAGATGATATCGGCATGTGGCATCCTCATTATGAGGACTTAAACGTCCCCTTTGTAGGTGTTAAGACCGGAGCCAGGATTTTTGAAGTGATTGAAGGGATTGTGCCGACCTCAAAATGAAGTCATGTTCCACCAGTCTGCTGCAGACAGAGCGTATCCTTTTAAGGTGCCTCCTCACTCTTGGCCTTGTCAGGGTGTCTGCTGCCAGGATACAGAAAGGCTGTTATACCTCTTCATGCTACTGTGCTGCTGTGAGTGTAAGGATTTGAAAAAAATCTACAAAGTCCAAGTTCTCTCTTTTTGTAATATTGTTATTTATGTTGGATTTTTTTGGGGATATCTCATTTCTTTATATTGCATCCTTACTTGCAAAATCCCTTATCCAAACTAATCCAAACTACAGATATTGGTCCAGTTTTAAGAGCCAAAACAATGTTTTCAGGATTTCCAAACACTGAGTTGGTTCATTCTTGTCCACATAGCTTATCACACGATTTTTGCAAAAATGTTCTACAATAACTGAGCTTTTTCTCTGCGCTGTCTTCAACCAAACTGTTGGAGCAAGTTCAGCATTCCAAGCTTGTGATTGGCCAGGAGTAAGAGACATTCGTAATGTACCTTATCAGGAGAAAACATTTTACCCTTATGTAATGACAGTTGGGTGGGTTTTAACATTAGTCTACTCACCTTTGGATTCCAGGGATACTCTTTGATCCTGTGGGCGTCATTCATTTTAGAGCAGAAATAATTCTTCCATCAACAGAAAACTCATCAGCAACTGTTCTAACACACAGTAACTTCAGTATCTTCAGCTGTTGTTCCCACAAAACAGGACATCTGAAGATAGCTTGACAATGGCCTGTTTTATTCCTCCTTTTTCTAGTTTCCGATGTTTTCTAGAGCAAATGATTGACCTATTATGTAAGGAAATAATCAGCAAAGTGATCAATAATGGAAATATTTAGGAGTTGCTTCCCTAATTTGTCAATCAGCATAGTAGGGCTACAACTAACAGTTATTTTTATTGCCAATAAATCTGTTGATTCCTTTGTTTGGTCTATGAAATTGCTTAATAATGTCTATAGGGAATGAGATTGTGTCATCATTACAGCAAGTCAGTCATTCTGGGAGCTTACATTGGGGTAAGCTAACATAATGTGTATCATTATGCTAGATACTGGCGGATAAATTGCGCATGATTAGCTGCGCCAGCATATTTCTAGTGATGTACAGTTGACAAATGATTAGACCAGTAGCTACCAAAGCTAAGGATACATGTATTAGGTCCAATGTGATTGCTTGCCTGGCGGGTACGCCAAATACAGTCTAGCTTTGGGGTTTACCTTTGAGTATGCAGTCCAGTGATAATGTGCAGTAGTGCAGTGTTTTTTTGTTTTTCCACCTGCTCACAAGTTCCCAATCAGCTCATAGACTTCAGATTCAGATTCAGATTTTTAGACTTTTTTCAACTCAAGGTGTACAAATATAAAACCTCTATAGATCAGAAATTCATAATAGAAAGATTCACAATGAAAATGAAATGTCAGTTATCAACACTGTTGCTGACTGAATTTCTGTTAATTAAGCACTCCAGCGTAGCTTTACCCCGGGCAAACAGGTGATTGTTATACACCAAATATCAACTTTCCAATAACTCTCTCCTGTGAAACTGAAATGAAGTGTAGTCTGTACCAGCTAGACACGTGTCCTCAAAATTGGGACAAAGGCTAGGTATCCCATTAGTGGGAGGGTGGGTTATCCGTGGGCAATATTTCACTCATCTATATCTGTCTGCAGTGGCCCCCTTCTGTCATGAAGTAAACCACCACAGGCAAAGATGGTGTCGAGGTACAGACACAGGCTCAGGAGAAAGGCAAGTAAGGTGCATAATTGTTGCTTTCGGGGAGGGTCCGGCCTCATGAATGTGTGCTCTGTTCTCATTACTACCCTTGATTACCTTAATCCTCCGTCTGAACTCAAGCCTGTCACACGCACCGAGGGATCTGAGAGGTCAAAGATCAAACCATCCCCCTCTGCCTGCTCCTAAAATCACTGTCTCCTCATTAAACTACAGCCCTCTCTCTATTTTTCCCCTCTCTCCCTTCCTTTACTCTGCATTAGCACCCCCAGTCCCTGCTCCCTCCATCCACCATTCCCCCCTGTCTGTTGCTCTTTGGTGTCTCTTTCCTTTTGCGCGCCTGCTTTCCTCGAAGAGCTCTCTCTCTCTCTTAATGGACTGGGTACTTTTAGAATCACCACAGCATTGTGCTCTGTATAGGCAGCATTTGCAGGGTGCTTCAACGCAAATGAAGTTGGAACGAGATGGAAATTACAGGCTTGGGTTCCTTAAAAGCATGCTTCTATTTTTCTCTCCTTCCATTTGGAAGGGAATGGGGTGTAAAGGGGGAGAAGAGTGGTGGAGGAGGGTGGGGGTTCTCGCAGTTCTTGTTATTTTCAATCAAACACACTCCATCTGAAGATGTGTTGGTGAAAACAGTCCTTGAGAAATTATATTTGGGTTAATGATGCTCAGAGCATCAAAGGAGAAACCTGCACTTTGGGGCCATTTTCCCATTCCCAGTTTGATGTGAAATACACTGAGCCCACTGGCTGAATTAGAAATAAAATGTTGTTGTTTTTTTAACCAGGGCCTTGTATTGACACCAGTATTTTCTTGTTGTCCTGGCAGCCAAGCTCGTCACCATAATTGAGGCATATAATGTCTTTCATTCTGAAAGACGTACATGCTAAAAAGGGCTTCATTGTGATCTACTGAGATGTTTGGTAAAGCCTTTAATAGCCTTGGTTATTTGGAAAATAAACAGGAAAATAACAGCATGAACATCTTTTTGCAGTTGTCGTTCATTTTTTTTCCGTTTTAATTCATAACTCTGTGCAAGCTTTGCATGCATTAGGACAATTTCTGAATCACACATTGGCACACTAAATGCTTCTGTTTGCACTCTAAGAACCACTTTGAGCAATCATTTCAGTGCATCTATTGACATATGTCACAAATTAATTTTCCATTCCGGCTAATGGCATTAGCATTCCCTTCGTTAAAAGCCCCACTGTTTGGGGTAATCATTGGATCAGTAGTGGAGAATGGGGACATTGTACACACTTGGATTCTCTCGGAGTTGATAATTAAATTTACTTTAGGCGAATCTGGTTTGTATTGTCATGAGCAGATGTGTCATGGGAAGTATTTGAGAGGAGTTTATTGGCAAAATCTAATTCATTACACACTACTCATGACTATTTGCATAATCAGTCATGTAAAGTCCTGCCACATGCAAACAGCTTCTTGCTTCTATGGCAATTATTCACATGTACCGGATACAAATTTATAATAAAAACGGCACTTTTTCTGGTGTTACATCTCACAAATGCCAAGTGCATTGTCGGGCATTTGACCAATTTCCTTGATTTTATACACCACTTGTAGTTTGACCTTTACAACCTTTTTTTTTCTTTCAATCAGAACAATGCAATCTTGCAATGTCTAATCTTTTAAACCCCAACCCTGGGGCTGTATGGGAAGGATAAAGCACTAAGAGCAAGGACAGATGAGATGAAGTCACCATATCAGTGCTAAATGTGTTGCTCAAAGACATTTTAACTTTCAAAGTACCAGTGACAGAGAAAATGAAGTCTGTGGTTTGTCTAATCCAAAAGGTCAGCCGTCACCATCAAACCAGATTGTCTCAGGTATCCTGCGGGATTTCTTGGTTAATGATAATATCTGGTGTACAACTTGTCATTTCACACCTCTTAAAAATCCTGGAATAGTTAAAGCGACAGTGTACATCTAAACCACTGTGTTATGAGCTATTAAACTAATAATGGAGGCTTTCAGTATTTGGAGGTTTGATTTTTTGATTTGGGACATATAATCTCAGTAATATCTTTGATAAATAGCAGAATATTAAGAAGCCCAGAAATCAAATAGTCTGAACCATTTTCTCTGCCAAGGTAACAGGAAGAATTGTGAAATGGCTAAAAGCTCTTGCATCACTGGCTGTGTATTACCTCTGTATGTAGAGGTTTATTCAGCCACATATGAAGTTGGCTATCAGTCAAAGTAATGTTTAGAATAAGTGTCAGCTGACAGCCTCGGGAGCCTGACACATCTGAAGAGGAGCGGACATCTCATTTTGAAATTGCTGACTGGCTCAGCGAAAAAACAACAGGGAGGCTGTGAATCTGTCCTCACTGCCCATAAGGACTCTGAGGTCACTGCCTTGGCCTGACTAATGGGCCAGGAGGTTCACATAGTAAGGAGATTTCCTGACTGGTCAAGACATTCAGTTAGCATCGCTAGCCATTTCATCAAATTCCTGTGGAGTGCTAAAGACATGAATGTGTGTAAAAATAACACTTCCCCCTCTGCAGTGGTGGGCTCATTTATCACAGCTGACTTTGGACAGTTAAACTCGGCTATCCATCTGGGTATCGAGACATGTGAGTGATGTCAAACAACATGTCAGTCAGTTACCTCCCAATGACCTCAGCTCTCACTCAGAGCTTTTCATTTGGAGGAGCACTGTAATGTAATGAGATTGTGGGCTGAAGACGAACCTTGACTATAACTCACTCTTTAGAACCTTTCACTCAAACAGGCTGACATGTTCGCCCTTTTCCAGTACAGGAACTAAACCAAAGTTACTGTAACAGGTAGTTATTAGATGTTTTCAGACTGTGCAGTTATGAGGATTCCCTCAGAGGACCTGCCAACTGGAGAGCTCCCCCAAGAACTACTTGTCTTTCAGGGCAGTTCTTCTGCTTGCATTCACACTGCCAATAGGAGCACCGAAGTGACATCGATGAGTCAAAATTGCGTTGTATTTCCCTCATTGGATAAATTCTCAGTGAAGCCTGGACTTCACTGTTGGCCCATTTCCTCAATGTTTCCTTCTATTCTTTCTTTTGTTACAACCTGATGTTTGTGTTTTGTGTTGTCTGTGTAGCCGGTGCCACATTGGCTCCTGTTTGAACAGTCATCATACATTTATGTCACTCAAGGTTTCTCTTGTGCTGTGATAGTACCTACTCTAGGAGCTGACAAAGTCCCTCAAAACAGCATTGTTAGACCTATGATCATTCCTAGTTCTAGCAGTGCAGACATAATTAAAAGGAAAACTTCTATAGTCAAGGGGTCTGCTGTTATTTACAGTACTAGTTTTTTTCTTTAGGGAGAACTCCTGAGGTGATAATAAGTTCCTGTGCTGTGCTGTCACTTGCTGTGGTAAATAGGTAACATATCACCTACCATCATGTTGCAAGTTAGTTGTAGGGATATTCCTGTTTGTTCTTTTGATGAATGTGTTCTGTGTATCCCTGGTCTTGGGGAAAGCAGGTCTGACTCTGATCCACAGTACTGTTTGATCCATATCCTGTTTATGTAGCTGTCTGCCTTGCATCTTCTGGCTCTGTTCAGCTCACTCTTCACTAGATACGGGCTGCTCTGGCTGTATTAAACTTGTAGAAAGGATAGATGGAAAAGTTCTAAATTGTTTGAAGACTGCCAGGATCATCTGGGTGTTTTGCATCAGAGCAAAAGCCCTCCTTCTGTTGTGTGCTACATATTTTATAGAGAAACTCCAAACAATGTCTAGACCTGATTCTCCAGGGTTCATATGAGAAAATGGTGTAAAGGACTCTGGTCTAGTAAAATGTTGTGGAAAAGTAAATGGAATGCATTGATATAGCTTTTATCTAAAGCACATTACAGTGTGCCCCTTATTCACCCATTCACACACACGCACTTGCCCAACCATTGGGAGCAATTGGGGTTCAATGTCTTGCTTAAAGACACTCCTGCAGGAGGAATCAGGGATCAACCCACCAACCTTGCAATTAATGGACAACCTACTCTACCCTCTGATCCACAGCTGTGAGCAGGTTGTGGGATCAGTTTTCTACTGACAAATACAATTCTAATGCTGCAAATATTATATTTGATCAACTACATACTCAAAACTTGTGACACCCTTTTTCCAAGTTTGATTGATTCAGTCTGATTGCCTCTATACAGTCTCAGTCCGGAGCCATTTCACTTAGTACACTCCCACCTCTGTTTACTGGATCAGCAGTGTGTGCACCCACGCTTCCTCACTCTGCAACCAGTGTAGCTGGAGGCTTTCTTTGGCGACTTTGGCTGCCAACATGCTGGAGCAGCCGGGAGCGATGAAGGCTCAGGGAATTAGCTGGTGACAGGAACTCTGTGTGGACTGCAAAGTTGGCAGAGCCCTACAGGGAGCCTCAGAGTGGAGTCACATCATCGAGCCCTGCTCTTGGTACGGGAGAGGGGATGAAATATGAACTCCTTTTAATATCCCGCCTAATAACCGTGTTGACAAGCGCCATGAGTTACCTTCTGCAGGAATGTCGTGGCATTTGGATAATTAGCTGTAAATAGTATTTTATTATACCTCGCCATCACACAGTGGTGGAGACGTTTTTATAGTAGCAAAGGTTAGGTGGTAATTTTACCAGCCTCATTATGGAGCCAAATTCAGGTCTCTCATAGGTGATGGTAGGTTGCAGGGGACCAGGCCAAAAGAATCTCTGCAAGTGCTAGTCTGTCTGCACCAAGACCAATTAATTTACACTTCAACTCATTCCTGCCCATGCCTGCATCCACTTGGCACCAATGCTGGCTTGTTTAGAAAGCCAGAAAGCTGTCCCACTCCTTTGTCAGTGATGTTTGTTTTTACTGGAAGAACCTGACAGAATTTTCTGTTTTGAAAAGTGGGTAATGTTCCCACAAGTTGGCAGAGGGACAGAGGTCCCAGTCTGATGAACACACACAAAAACTGATAATTGCTTTTGCGTCATAGCGTTTGTGTAAACCACCTCAGTGACCGCATCAAAACAAATGCCTAAAGCTGTTTTTTTATCCCAAACCCCCCCAAATTAGGATGATTTCATACAGCACAGAGTGAAATTCTGTGCATTTTCTCTGTTGGGAAAGGTTGGGAAACAGCCTCAGGGAGGTTGAAAGAAGCAAGCAGATTTACAGATTTACATTTTGTGTTAACAATCTTAATCCTAAAAATATCCAGTGTCATACATTGGGGTTTGTTTGCGACGGGAGCATTATCATAGCATTTTAACATATCAGTCCCCTCATACTTAAGTAATTACACTGAAGTGATAGTGATGGCATTATTAGTTGTTTGAGTCTCCAATTAAACTGTTTCGGTGGCTGTCGCTCCTGCTGGCTCGGCTCCCTGTTGGCTCGGGATCTGGCTCGCAGAGTAAATAGGAGTACAAAGCTGACAGCTGTCTGATAAATTATGCACAGCCCAGTGTTTCAGAGGTGGATACACACACACTCTCGCACCCACATACAGCCACTGATCCTCGCGCCACTCAGGCCCCAGCGGTACAGTTGAGAGGAACTGGAGGCTCATTAAACTCCTCGACACATTTAGTTTCTGTCCCTCCTCTGTGGCTTCTCTCTCTCCGTCTCGTGTGTCTGTCTTCTTCACACCTTCTTCTAACATCTCTCATGTTCACTCTCACTCCCTCTTGCCGCTCCTGTTTGCTCATCTGGTATCTCCATTAACGCGGCGGCATTGTAGCTCCCTTCTCCTCTCATTTCCTCTCCAGATTAGAGGGCTGATATGAGGGCTCAAACCAAACCATGTGAAGAGGGGGTTGAGATATGGCCAAAATCAACTCAGTGGAGGCGTCCTAATACCAGTCTATAGTGGACCAAACCTGTTGACTATTGCCTAAGAAAACTTACGCTCCAGGTAGTTGTAATTGATGGCTTTACTAATGGTTAATGGATAATAAACTCTTATGAGTTATAGGTCTTTTATAAGCCATTAATGGTCTTTACTAGTGTTGTCCCACTCCAGCATGACACTTCTTGCTTTTTCTTTTCAATGAGCTCCTCAATTAAAGTGTCGTTCTGGGGACTTAGTTTTGCACTTCCATAATATTTAGGAACTCGTAAAAGACAGATTAAAAGATAAATGGTCAAAATCAGAGCAGCAAGTAGTGCTATAGAGTAATGTCATAGACGCAAGCATGCAGTAACTTTATTTGCTTTATTTCCTGCCAATGGTTTTACATTAGTCTAGTGAGTGACAGATGGCGGCCACAATTCAGCAAAAGCACGGACATGGGTATAAACAGTGTTTCCAAAACGTCAAAAGAAATCGGCTTTTCATAATCATTTTTAAGGAAGAAAGTGTATTCAACACATTTCTTAGACATCAAGGATAAACACAATGTGTCTTAGTAAGTAACACTGAATGTAAACAGAAAACAATATAGTGCACCTTTGAGCATTTATAAATACATATGAATTACTAACTGTTGCTGTGGGCCAGCTGGATGTTTGGACTTTATATAAATGAGGCCTCATTAGAAAGTTGTACTCTTTGCTTTAAGTAGCATCCTACTTCAGATATGTCTGTCCATCCAGTCATGTTGGAAAAAGAAAATTTAAGCATCTGCGTGTTTGTTATTCAGCATTTGGGGTTTCACCCCACAAAAGCATGAACAGTTGAGGACAGTGGAAAGTTTTCCTCTGACCTCAAATAACATGACAAGAAGTGATGTTAATCCAGCGTCTGCTGATGCACAGAACAATGACACTCTATAAAACAGACAAGCCACACTAGGACATTCTCCTCATGGATTCACAATATGTAGCCAATTTAGTTTTCCCCGTCACTCTATCGTTCCTCGTCTTCCATCCCTCCTCCCTCGCTCTCCCCCTCATCCTGCCGTCTGGACAGTGCATTAGAGTCGTGCGAGAGGACCTGGACATCATGCTTTTTCCTTGTGTTATCATTACCAGCCATCAGTGTCCGGTTTCTTCACGTTGCCACGTTGTCACCTTCTGCAGACTTTGTCTCCACACCCTGTTAAGTCTTTTTCAAAAAGTGATTCTGATCATCAAGATCTCACTTCCGACGATGGAGAGATAAGCAACTTGGCATTTTTCCACGTTCCATGAAATATTAAGGTCAGGTTACGTTAATTTTAGTGGATCTGCACTGACGCCACCATGTGAACTGAAGACATTGTGGGTCATGTATATGTAATTATTCCTCAGTCGCACACTGTAAATCTTTACATTGTCAATAAAGGGAATACTTATAAGCTTATTGGCCGTCTTCCCTAGAGTTTGATGATGAGCTTTACAAAAACGATACATGAAAACTTCACTTTGGCATTTTACATTCAGACCATCATCCAGACAATTGGTGAGGAAAAAACGTAAGTGCCATAAAACGGTTAACTGTTGTATTTATGTTTAATTTTTTGTATTGATTAAAATGAGATATGACATGTTGATTAGTCTTAATGCCAATCCTGGCTGAAAACACAACATTTCTTTTTAAAATAACCACTTTTGATTGCACTATTCTGGCTGGAAACAGCAGTGTCCCAGTAAAAAAAAACAACCCCGTTTTTGGCACTGTCCTGGCTGGAAGCTTAGTGATGTCTCTGTAAAAATCAATCCCTTTTGGTGGCACCGTCCCTGCTGGAAAAGCAGTGAAGGGTCGCTATAAAACATCTACGTTTGGTGCCTAAAAAGCCACTGGAACACAACAATGACTCACTAAATCACAGCTTGTTTTGTTTGTTTGTGTGGAACAAAGGTCTGCAGCTTTGCAAGTTGTTACACCATCCGCTCCACCTCCTGATGACAAAGTCAGCTCACATACTAGGCCACTGTAGATTGATATGATTCGTATTACATGTGCAAAAGTAACGTAACGTACAAACACAAAATGTACAATGTTTTCATCTGAGCTGAACTATCAGCAAGAAAGCATGTAGGCATATTTCCTAAAATGTCAAAGTATTCCTGTAGTCATTAAAGCCATATATCAGTTATAGATGCTGCAGCTGCAGATTTGCAGCTTTTCTTAATTTTTTTTTTTATCTTTATAGAGTCAATGTATTTGGATTTTAGACTGTGGTTGGAAATTGGTGAAATTGTTGTATGAGGAGCATAAAGAGCTCAGACGGTGGTAAGACAACATGTTAGAGAGTTGTAAACCACACAAGGATGGTGTACGCCACAGTGATCGCCATCTGATCCCACTGTGGCCCTAGTTAAAGCCATGACTCTTAAACCGGGCCCAGTGGGACGCTGAAACAACACCAGGCAGCCTCTATGAATATGAATGATCCAACCAAGCATGGATCAAATGCACAGGATCCAAGCACCGCATTGCTAATTGGGAGGGGATGTGGTAACCTCTGGACCTCTTGTCTCTATAAAAACAAAATACAAATGTTGATGTTTATTATAACAAACTACATGACATTATTATCGTTTGGTCTCACTCCCGCTGAGATAGGAACCTCTGACACTGTGTCACCGTCTAGACCAGTAATGAATATAAGCTGAAGTGTGTGTGTGTGTGTGTCTGTGTGTGTGTGTGTCGGTGTGTGTGTGTCGGTGTGTCTGTGTGTCTGCTGAGCCCACAGATCAAACCACACCACAGGGACAGAGGAGAAAGGTTTTGTCGCCAGTGATGGCAAGAAATTTAATCAGCACTGACGAAATTAAATCTCCGAACACGATGTCGGCCAGTGTGCAGACACTCTGTGGTTGAACAGGTCCTCAGTTGACTTCTCTGCTCCATATTTTACCGCTGCTGATTATTCATTAATGCGCACATTTTTTCTGCCACAGCTGCCATAACCTTTAGAGCAGTTGTTCATATCAGAGCACTGTCTCCGTTTTGACTTTGTGAATGGGATAATCTTAGTGTGAAGGAAAGATTAGCCGGCCAACAGTGCCGGCTAAAACTCCTCAGTGATCCCAGCCCCAGGCACAACAGTCCAGCTAATGTGAGCGTAGAATTAGTTTTTCATGCTACTCTGGATGAAAGTTTGAGCCCAGCACCCAGACAAAGCCTGCAGTAATTATGAATGATTGTTCAGTTCACACAGAGATACTTTCACTGTTTGCCCGAGGCAATTTTTTGTCACCATCGCTTCTTTTGCCTGAAGGATCTTACTTTAAGATCTCTTTTTTTTAGTTTGTCTTGTACTCTGTGTGGTTATGTTTGTGGGAAAAAGACAAGAATTTATATGGAGACAGCCTTTGGTTAACAGCTGTTGGACAGAATCCAAACAGAGATTAAATGGAAAAGTGAAATCTCATTAGCCAAATTCCCATCCAAGTGTTTTTAAGTAAATTATAAATTGGGGAATAGAAATGGTAAAGTCTGATAAAATAAGATAATAATAAACTTTGCTTGAGGCAGGAGTGTTTTTTGCCAATACATAAATTATGCCATAACAACCTGTGGCGATGCATTTAACATAACAATGTAGCAGTGTTTGTAGCCACAGACTGACTTCGGAGTCAACCAAAACCTAATGCTGTACATACTGTTGTTCCCAATGTACGTACATCATGAGTTGCAACTTGTTGGCCATCAATTTATGCAATAACAGTGGGCATTACAGAGTCCAATTTTTGGTTTTCAGCCTTGGACAGTATGAAATATGGCCAACATCGAACAGCTGTCCTTTTGCTTGGTGGGTCTGATGTAATTTTATTCCATGTTCAGGCTTCACATTATGCTTTCTGTGGCATTTGAAATAAATTAACATAAGATTTGCTTGACATTTGACTGCAAAGCCTCGCTAATAATAGGGCTGTCTTGGAAAAGCGCAGGAAGTGTGGAGGTGCTGATAGATAGGGATCAGTGGACACATCTGGCAGGAGGAAATACTACTATCTCCAGCAGTCAGGGTTTGTCCCACGGGACCGTCTCCCTCGCGCCATGAACTATATCCAGGTATGTGGCTTAGTACCTTGGCCTTAATTGAACCAGTCTTTTGTATTTCGCAAAACTGAATTGTGACAAATACTGCACTCTGACTGCACTGACGCAGTCAGTCCCAGATTGTTCCACATGGCATGTATAAAATAACTATGTTGCAAACACTGAGTACAAATTGTAAGGTCTTTTTTTTTAAGCCACCGGCATGAGACTCGCTTTGGTGTTTTTTTTTCTCTCCCTCCATCTCACAGACACAAAAAGAAAGAAAAAGACTCATAAACATGATACATCACACACACACTACCCCGCCCATTCAGACTGCAGGAGAGGCGTGTGTTTTTCTATCTGCAAGGCTCCCCGATCGCAACCATTTAGTCGCATTTTGCAACCATGGAGCACCGGTTGACCTACAAGTATTACTAATATATTTGTCTCCAGCTCACAGCGAATAAATTCTCTGGTTTAATGGCACTGTTATAATTGTTTGACTTTCTGCTAACTGCTTACATCTAACTGTTTCATTGTGAAAACGTCGACACTTCTGACCTGAGATGAGCTGCTTGCTTCAATTCGATTTATTGTATCGTAACCGTACTTTATTTAACTTAATTGTAACAGTACTTATTTATTACAGTACTGTAACTTCATTGTCACAATACATACCATCACTTTATTGAAACAGTACTTTATTATATTTTATGAAAATAGTATAAGATAAAATATAATACTTTATTATATTTTTTTGGAAACAGTACTGTATTTAACTTTATTTAAACAGCACTACGTCTATCGCAATATAGCCTAAAATATTGCAATAGTACTTATAGACCATATGAGCCAGCCCTTAAGCACATCATCTGTCTGTAGGAAAGTTTTTCTTCTCTAAACCTTCTCACACCAACAGATTGTAACCAGCAACAGCATTTGTTGCCCTTCTTGCCCCGAATGGGACATTTATCTTTAGTTGGCTGTGTGCACCAGAGCAAACAGCAGGACAGATGCCAGGTCTGGCTTATGGAGCCATCCCCCGTTGTCTGCACACAGGGCAGCAGACACTAAGAAGGACCCAGAGAACTGTACAGTATGACACTGCGCATAAGATGCTCCGCTGGGTGAGGGCTTGTCCGGCTGCACTGGAGAGGGCCAGCATAAATATTTATCTGGTTTGTTTGTTTTCCCTGGCTTTGGGCCTGTGTATTTGGAGAGACACACATGAGGAAAGAATGCTCAGTGTCTCTCTCTGCTGGATTAGTAAACCAGAGGTCAGCAAGTGCTAATTTAACTGGGGCACGGAAAGGGTATGCTGTAACAAAGCTTCAGAGCGTAGCTTTGGATGCATAAATCACAAATATTTAGCGCCTAATCTGTTGTCATAGATGAATGTCTCCTTGTCACACTTTGAAATTAAATGTCTGGAACTGTTAACAAACAAGATTTGGGGGCCTCTGGAGAGAAACATATTCGTCTTGTCATGAAATGAAAAGCCTTTCTGTCACTTGACTTGTTCCTGCACAATGGATCTAATGATGCTTATTAATTAAGAAGACTTCATCTTGCATGATGTCTTTGGTGAGCCCCATTCATGACTTAGCCCCCCTCATGAATAATCAATGAGCGGCCGCTTAATAAACATGAGGGGCTGTATATAGGCGAGCTCTGGAACTGGCCCCCCGTAAGCTCAGCAGACGGTTGGAGAGTGTTGGAGAGGGAGGGAGCATGTGAGGCGAGGAGGGGGTGTGTGTGTGTGAGAGAGAGACGAGGCTGAGCGGAGAGATAGAGCCACAAGCTGGGGGGAAGTCAATCCTGTCAGCCAAAGTCTTCGTGTGGCTGTGAGCGGAAGGAGGGAGTCAATTCAGAGAGGAGGAGAAGAAAAAAAGAAGATATCTGCCTCCACTCTCTCCCTGTCTGAGTGGCTGGAGGGAGAGCCTGGATGGTGAGATCTCCTCCACCATGGGATGCAGCCTCTGTACCCTACAGAAGCCTGAGGAGCAATATAAACTACTCTATGAAGTCTGCCAGGTACTGTGACCAAGCCTCTTCAGACCTCAGGAAGAGTTTTTCACACTCTTTTTAGCTTCTTTTATTGTACTTTTCACTCTTTCAGCAACAGCCACAGTCAGTTTTAGTACTTTATCTGACTCTGCTCCGCTCGGGTCTCTGGGGGTCACTGGCTGAGTGGGAGCAGAGCGGAGTGGAGTGGAGCTGTTGCCGGCCGGAGCTCCCGCAGCTGAGCAGCCTGAACTGTGGCCGCAGAGGTCAGCAAGAGGTGGCGCACTGTGCTTAAAGGAGGGGGTGATGAAGAGGTGACAGCTCTCTCAATGTGTCTGCTAGTGTGTGCCGATCACTGCCCACCTCCTCATTGTCAGCTGAATGCTGACTCGGAGCTTTCTGGCTTTAACCCCTGTTTGACTTTCACTAAAGTTTATATTTAACACTCCAGTGCTTGTTTTGCACTTTTTTTTTCAACCAAAGAAAATAGAGCAGGCGTGTTATAGATGCACCATTAACACGACAGAACAGGTTCTCTCTGTTTTTTTAAGTGTCTTGAAACAATACTTGGGTACAACCCTGAATAGTGCTGAAATCATTAATCATTGATTAATCAACATTTATTAAGCAAAATTGCAAACCTTTCTGGTTTGAGCTTCTCAGATGTGAATATTTCAAACCTGTCTTTGCTTTGTTGTAATATCTTGGATTTTGGACTGTTGGCCACTGCAGCTGCAATGGTTAATCAATTTGCTGTCAACTACAAAATTAATCACCAACTAATTTGATGATCAATTAATCAGTTAAGATAAAAAAAGTCAAAATTCTCTGATTCCAGCTTCGTAACGGTGAATATTTTCTGGTGTCTTTATTCCTCTATGACAGTATACTGAATATCTTTGGGTTGTGGACAAACATGACATTCGAGGGTGTCATCTTTGCGTTTGGGAAACACTGACTGATAGTTTTCACCATTATCTGACATTTTATAGACCAAACAGCTTATTGGAATCGATGAACAACGATTAAAAATATAGTTAGTTTTAGCCCTGTTGGTCAGACAATACAGTTTTGAGACATCAACATGCACTTTAGGAGATCTCACAGTTGTATAATTAGCAGATAAATGGATGATGAAAATAGGGCTAGGCAATGTATTGATATCCTGGTGATATGAGACTAGATATTGTCTGTTTGGATTTTGGATATTGAAATGTCGTGTTGCCTTTTCCTGGTTTTAAAGGCTGCTTTACAGTAAGGTGATGTAATCCTCTAAAGTTACCAGACTGTCCGAGGTGTTTGATTGTTTGCCTTTACCCACTGAGTCATTATATCCACACTACTGATGATTATTCATCAAACATTTTATGGAATTAATATTTTGTGGAAGCACTCTACAATATCATTGCAATATTATAGACATCCAGTTTTTTGGTCAAAAATATCCTGATATGTAATTTTCTCCATATCGCCCAGCCCTAGATTACAATAATAATTAGTTGCTCCAGTCATCAAAGTCAAAATACATTCTTGGTTTGGGATATTTTAATATGCATGTTGGATTTATTTGAAACGGTGAGTAAAACCTGATTGATTTTTAACTTCTCTTGTTGAAAATGATCAAATGCAATTTTTTTTTTGTTGAAGCCAATTTTCCCAGAAGTTGTTCATAATTTCAAAGCAGTGAACCATCTTCTGGCTCTCTGCCTGAATCTTCTCTGCCGTCAGGTGAACTCAGTATGAACCCTCCTTCTCCAGCTCTGTTCTCAAAATCATTTGATTTTTACATTGTAGCATGTAAAAAAGAAGATGTTTGATATTGAAGTCATAACAAAACTTAGCTGGCTGAATTATTATATATTCCTTCAGTGGAGAAAGTCTATTTCATTTGCTCTGTGACTGGCAGGTGGTGCCCCGGAACAAAACCTACGGCATGTTGCCATTCTCTGTTCTCTGCTGCGTCGTCAACTTTAATTGAGACGGCACGCTCAGAGTGCTGGCTTATTCATCTGAGTGTTTGGATCGGTCCGGTCTAATGAGTGAAAACATCTGACAGCAGATGACTCTGACAGACTGTGTCGCACATCTTAAAGGACTGGTTTTTGTACCACACTTAAGTCTGTTGGGTTTTTTTTTTTCTCCCCTCGTTCTTTTCATCCATAATGGACCCTGGCCAAGTGTTGTCCTCCAATCACACCAAATTACATCTCCATTTACTGCACAGGGTGCTGGGTGGCTAGTGACTGGTTTAAATGAATATAATGATCAAGCTCTCTGTGGATCTTGCTCATTATTCTCCCTCCCGTCAGGGGAAGATAACAGGGGGAGTCTGACATTGTGTCTGCAAATAGTTCCGCTTTGATCAGGTCTGTTCATGGAGAAAAACAAAAAGACTAAAAGGTTTATGCTTGTCTCAAAGACAAGATGGGTGCAGTGGCATAATAAATGGATTATGGGTGCTGATACTGGGTTCAGAAAGCCCTCCACTCCTCCACCCCCAACAGACCTCTAATAACAGCAAAAACATGGTGTATGGAAGACGGCTGTCACTTCTTTTGTTCTGCTGTCTCTCCGGTCACAGTGTCATCGTGCCTGTCAGTTATCCTGGATCTGCAGGCCGTTCGCCCTCCTCTGTTTGTCTCACAGCAGTCTTTACTTTTGTCAGTTACTCCGTCTGCCACTGAGGCTCTGTAGAGACAGTCAGCGCACTGGGTTTAACATGACACATCATTTGTCACTTTGCTGCCCTCAGACAAGCCAAGCAGCAGGCCCACATGACAGCAGAGATAACACAGAGGATTTCCGATGCACTGTGTGAATGGATATTCTGTTTTAAAAGGTTAATGATAGGGATGCTCTTGGAAGAGTTGTGGAAGGAATTTGTCATTCTACCCAAGTCTTGGCTGGGACACTTTTTCTTTTCATACTTGCCAGGTTGTTTTTCACCGGTGGCAGCCTTGTAAATCTTTTCTTTAAGGCTGCGACTAACAATTATTCTCATCATCCATTAATCTGCTGATTGTTTTCTAGAGTCATTTATTGTTTAATCTATGAAATGTTGGGACATAGTAAAAGATGTGTGTCACAGTTTCTCTAGAGCCCAAGGTGACATCTTCAGTTGTCCTGTAGATATTCAGTGTATGTTCACATAAAGCTCTGCAAATCCTCCCAAATCAGTATGACATTTGGTTGTCTTACTTGAAAACTTTCTTCAGTAATGCCTAATTCATTACCTAGGTATTTTTTAAACATAAATGCCATTTTTACAATCAATTTAGAATTGATTGTTAAAGTAGCTGGGATTATTTTTCTGTCGATCAGCAAATTAATTTTCCTATTCCTATTTTTTAGACATTCGCATACCTATGACGCAGCCATTAGGAACAATTTTGGGTTCAGTTTCTTGCTCATGCATAACCCACTTTATACCCTGAGCCATAACCACCTCACTGTATTGCGTCTTACTTGTAGTGCTGTTTATCAGTCTAGATTGTTTTGGTTTGAGTTGCCAAGTGTTGGAGATGTCGACCGTAGAGATGTCTGCCTTCTCTCTAGTGCCATGTGAGGATAAGCGTGCCAAAAAAAAAACATTTGAAAAGCTCAATGGCAATGTCTCTTGACAGAAATAATGACCCAGTTACTCAAAATAATCCACAGATTTTTTTGTGAGCAGTTTCATGTAGGGAATATTTTCTTAAAACTGAACCACACTCGCATCCGTATCACAGCGCTGAAGGAAGTGTGCATCTACTCATGGACTAGAAGCTAGTACTTGTGACAGCGCAAGATATAAACATTCATGGTGCCCTCCTCGGCTGAGCTGTAACATTAGCTAGCTCAGGGTAGCCTCTCGTCTATGAGTAGATGCACGCTTCCTTCTGCGTCATGATACCATCTAGTTCCATTATATTGAAGAGAAGGCAGACAGCTCTACAGCCAATATCTCCAACACTTAGCAGCTCTTACAGGTAAGAGGAAATATACTTATGTATGTATGTACGTATGTATTTTTGATTTTTGGGTGAACTGTCCCTTTCAAAGCAAAATCTTGATTATCTTCCTTTAACCCAAGCAGTAACTAAATTACAGTAATAATACAACTAGGAGCTTGATAGTTTGTCTGTTTACCCAGAATTATAAGAAACAGAGTTTTTTTATGGCCTTTGGTCAGTTGCAACACAATGACCCATCTAGGACAGCACACATTACAGAGCAAACACAACCTGTCAGGCCCTCTGACACACTTGGTATGTTTAATCATTACATATGTCCTACTAGAAGGAGCATTTATAATGTACAACTACTAGTACTGGTTAATGATGGCCGGCAGGTCATGCCTACGTTCACTCTTCGGGTTATTGTAAAGCTTTTGCAGTTGTGGTATGATTGTGCAGCCAGAGCCTTTAAATTTTGTGGAGGTTTTATCAACTGCATTGAAGCAGCTGGAATCAACTATACATGCAGAACAATCTGAAAGAAAAATGTTCAAAGTCAGCCCAGTGCTGCAGTATTATAATGGTCATAATCAGCCGCAGTAAAAGGCTTGCATGTTGCATTTGCTAAGACAAGGACTTGTAACTTGAGTTTTGCTCCGATAGACCTGAAACAGCTCTGCAATCTGCCTGATTTCTCATTAGCACTGGTTTTTAATGATAGCACTGTTGAGCATTTTGGATGCTGGGATTTCTCTGGCCGTGGCTACAGGACTCACACATGAACCTTTTTTATGTGCATTAACTGTATTAAGCATTTTCATGGTGCTGTGCCTTGGTACAGTGGAGGGTAGTGAATGAGATCTGTGTGAGCACATCCCAAGCTTGTACCTCTGGGGGGATTCTGGGCGGTCTTATTTCTCCTTACTGATAATACAGGCAGATCCTCTTGTTCAGTGAGCCTGGCAAAGCGCCCACTCTGCTCTCCCCTTCATCTCTCTGAGGACTTAATAATCCATGAACACTTGAAATCTTTCCAGTTCATTAAACACCTTAGCTTCAATTCCCATGTTGGAAGCATAAAAAATATGCTTTTACACTGTTTTATAAAAGTCAACAGGCTGCACTTTCCTTTATCCTGAAGGCATTTTATCAATTCTGGCAGGATTAGAAATACTTGCTTGACTTTGTAACTTTAGCAGTCTGTTTGGTTAGAATGAATTAAGAGCTTTGGTGTCTGCATATATTATTTCATTGAAGGAGTTGCAAATTTTTGTTTGCAGCACTGAGTGTCAATAGAGTTATACTGGAGATCAAACATTGTTAAGGTCTATTAAACGCAGCCAACATGGCATTTTAGATAAGTGTTTTCCCTTTTTGTTATGATCATTAAAGGCCTGAGCTGCGGCAAGCTCAGTGCTCCCTTTTAAACTTGACCCCTCTGACAGCAGTGAACCCCCTCTGTCCTTTCTTCAAAGCTAAAGGTAAGCGCCATGTGGAGATGTAAGCTCAGCTGCTTTTGTCAGGGACTTTAAGGTAGAGGCCTTGGAAACTCTGTTTGACAGTCCTAGGGCTCTTAATCTCTCCAGAAGCACTCTGTAATGGCTGTGGCGCCGTGCTGTGGCTCTTACAAGACCCAGAGCTTAATTAGAGCCTCCGCGCAAGCTGGCTATTGGGGCTCTGATCCATGCTGAACTGATCTGGACTATTGTTTGTCTGCTAAGTCTTTTGCTTTCTAAGTTCTCTGTATCTGTCTCTGTCGATTTTTCTGTCTCTGTTCCCTGCAGAGCAACAGCATCTTAAAACCAAAAACCATTGATCTGCTGAGCAATGGAAGTTTACAAATGAGCCCGCTGGAATATTTCCTATCTGAAGCTTTCCCAGTGCCGCTGCCTAATTACCCATATTCTGATTGAAGGCTGCAAAGATGTCATGCTCAGCTCAAGAAGCCAAGTTGTCACAGCGCCAGATGGTCTCAGTATGACATCTTCTGGACCAGCCAGACACAGAAATTAGATGGAAATATTTGTACAAGACAGCCCGTCATCCCTTCAATCCTCTGCCCTCTGCCCCTACTGTCAGAGACCCCTGTCATCAAAGCAGTTACCAGAAAAGAGGAACTTGCAAAGATGCAGCTCGATCCGTTCGGCCCCAGCCCCTGTAATGAGGCTTGACACAGACAGCGTACAGAGACAAAGCAGGGATCATTGAAGCGAGCGCGGCCACTGGAGCCTGACACTGTGTGTTTTTAATAACGGCTAAGATCGGCCCTGGTGTGCCGTCACATCTGTTAAACACTGGAGCAGGTGGCTGGCTGCCACAGGGGACCACTCACGGGAGCCTGTGTACTTACCGTCAGACCAAAGCCAGTGACAAAGAGGGATCACAGCCACAACACAGATAGGACAACATCCTAACAATACAGCGGGGAAAGACTGAGGAAACCTGCAGTGATGTGGAAACCAGATTATGAGTGAGAACATATCATAGTATTGATGTAGCACATGTTGAGTTTACCACCCACACTCACCAAATATCGATGTCAGTCAAAGTAGATGTCATGGACAAATGATAACAAATGACACACTGACACTGTACTCATGGATGTCAGACATAATTATCAAGTCCCACGAGTCCTATATTGCTAATGCCTGAATGACAGGACTCTCAGGTCCTCCACAACAAGGAGAACACTGCTTAGGTTAGTGGCAGTGATCATATACTTCTAAACACATTGCACATTGTGTGCAGTTGCATCAAGCAGGGCACAAAAGTTACTTGTTCAGGTAAAAATTACAGTAATTTTCTTTTTCAATTTGTTTGTGAATGCAGAATGTATGGTTTATTGTCACAATAGGTCAGCAGCCTAATCTATTATAGGTCAGTCAGTGAGCAACTTTTTGTTGTTTTTTGTTTTTCACTCATTTCATGTAATTACCTCTTGAAGAAGGTTATGTCACCAGTTTGACTTTAAAAATAGAACAAAAATACACTTTTTACTAATAAAGACTTTTAAAGTAATTTATAACAATCATGTGGCAATAATGTAAAACAAATGCTTTGTTTTATCCTTCTTAAAAAACGTACCATGCACACTTCTCTACTAGTTGACAAGTGAAGGGAGAGGTCTCTCACCTGCCATCGGAGTGCCACTGTGGTGGCAAACTCTACAGTTAGCAATAGCCCCTTTTACACTTCCTGTGGCAGGAGTAACGTGCCATTATGGCGCCTCGCTGTTCTGTATGTATGGTACGATGACAGAATAGAGGGACAGAGTTTTCTCGTCTGTCAGTGACAGATATAACATAGACAGCACATGGTTGTTAACGATTGTTGTTGCCATGGTAATGCAATTGTTATTGTTTATAAAGTGCTGCCGATGCATATGTCAAAGCAAAGGTTATTGAAATCTAGTGAATTACACAGCTGCGAATGCAAGCTAGCTAACATCACGCTTGCCAGAGAAGTCGGGCTGCCCCAGGCAGGCGCTGCAGAACATGACACCTTCCTCTTAGTTATAATGTACAAAGTCATCTCTTAGGTTGTTGACAAATTTTCCTCCTCTTTTTGATTCGTATGGTGCAGTTGTAATGTGAGCAACTCCTACTCTGCAGAATACTTGGATTGACTCTTGATTGGCCAATCAAGGTAATCTGATTTGACATATCATAGGAAAAAATGCATGTATTCAATAGCCAAGCAATGAGTGGCACATAACACAAAAACACACACTTTTGTTTTGTTTTGTTCCACTTGGCTGACAAAAAATCCATTTGTCCCAGGCAAGCAAACAATCCTTAATGTCGAGCCCCACATCAAGAGATCAGGGGTGACCTTGACTCAGGTAGTTTTTGTCAGATTTTCTTCTCAATAAGAGATTTGTTTCTTGGTGCAGAACTCTTAATTTGCATGAATTACCTGTTGTTTTACAAGAGCAGTGGTGCATGAAACTGATTATCACTGTAGGCACATGATTAAGTATTTGCTGATTATAAAATGAGTGTACTTGCACCTTGTTAGTGTTTTATTTGTGTGTTGTATACACACCATTATAAATAAAATGTGTGGCCCATGTGGCCTATAAACAGTTACATTTGACTGATTAACAGTGATTATGATGTCCCATTATCAGGCTGTAAGAGGGAGGCTCTCCCAGCAGTGTTGTGACCAGGAACTCCTCTTCTGATTCATAGTGTGATGTGGCAGTAACAGTGGAATTTAGGCTTATTGTGGATGCCACCTCTGTGAAAGGGAGCTGTGATGCTTCTGTGGTGACTGGACATCCAGGAGACTTATTTTCTTGTTTTGTGTGCATGATTGACGCGTAGCTCATGTATGCTCCCTCCCTTTCCCTTCCTCTTCCTTCAGTGGAGTATATCTCTGTGCAGCTCTGTTTGATTGCTGTTGGAGCAAACTTGACTTTGCTGACTTGAACAAACACAGTTGGCCCTGGCACAGAGCTCAGTGTGATTCCTTACAGGGAATAGGTGTGTATGTTTTTTGTGTCTATGTGTGTATGGAGCTGCTGAGGCTGGAGAGAGACGGGGAAGCCTGGGGTAGTGCAGGAAGATAACGGCGCTAATGAAGCATGACACAACCCCAGGTTCAGCCAGTTTGCTGATTCCCCATGAACTCCACCCTTAATTAAGCTTTACACTGCTGTTCTCATATCTGTACTGAGGGGCAGAGAGTGATGTAGTCCAGCTGCACTCTGCCTCAGGCAGCCTTAAGATGCTACAAGTTATCAGTTAGGCTACATCCATACTAATATGCCTTAAAATGCATTACTATTGCTACGTTTACACCTTGCATCCACACTACTCCTGCATTTTGGAAGCCCTAAAACAGAGACCTTTGATGGTGCTGACCTTATTTACAGAGTAACTAAACCCCCGGACCACATTATTCAGTTGAAAACCAATACATTTGTGGTGTTGTTTATTGATTTTGGTCCAAATCTTGACATGCGAGTGCAAAGTATTTGAGTACTTCATATTGTGTTATAAATGTGCAGATTGACTGCCCTCTATAAGTTGAAACCTGGCAATTGTAATTGAATTTTGCATGTTTGAAAGCAGCTCCTTATTGTAATTTAAATGAATTGTAAAGAATCTAACCGCACTAACGATGTGTGTAACATGTCCACATTAACATAAGCATAGATAAAGACTTTGTACTCGCGAGGCTTTCATGCATAGCACACAGTACAGCCGTCGTCAAATCTCCAACTGTCCGCTGTTTCTCTCTCTTTTACTCCGCTGAGCTCCCGTGTGTGTGTAAAGAGCTGGAGCTCAGCCCCGCCCACGGCAAAACACCACACACCATAAACAAAAATGCAGCATGAGACTATTTGTGTGATTTACTAGAGTTACAAGCACTTGTTCCATTTCAGCTCAGTGTGAGAGTCTCTTGCTTTTTCTGTAGGGCATGGTGATTCACTGCGGGTTGTAAACACCACTGTCAGTGCAAGAAAAGCCCTATGAACAAACAGCCAAGAAGAGTAATATATGAATGTGACCTCATCCATGCAAAAGATGTACAGAAAGTTAACAGTGGAGTACAGGTCAGTCAAGGCTGCACCAATAGTGCACTTTAAAGGGACAGAGAAATCCCCTCATCTTAAGACACTGCTTTAAAGTGAAAAGTTATTGTTGATGTGGCCTGAGTTTTTGGTGTTAAAGCATAACACAAAGTGCCTTTTTTGCTGTATTTTCATTCAAGATTTTTCAGTTGAAAATACCCAAATAAAACTCTAGCATACTGTCGGCTTTCAATTCAAGGTTTTTTGAGTTGAGTCTGAGTCACTGTTTTTGTGTGATTGATAGCAGGTTACTGCCAGTGTGGTAAAGCATAATCCCTCGGAGAGGGAAAATCATCCATATATGATTCTTCTTTATCTTTTTTCACAGTTTATTCTTAAACACAATGGATGAAACAGGTGACTGATAAAGGACTTAAAAGTCAAAGAAAAGGTATTCCAAGTCAGGTTAAGTTCAGCCGCTCCCTGAGACTCACTTCACACCTTCAATTAGGCTCATTAGCAGAAAGCCTAGTGGAAGTGATTTGGGTTCTTAATTGATCAGCTGTGGATAACACAATGTCCCATGCTTAAATCAGATTAGTAGTGAACAGTGGTGTCTCTTTCAGTCAGCATTAAGTTTTCAGCTGTTTGTTCTCTAATCCTCTAAGCTCGCACACTGGCAAATAAAGACTGCAGTGTTTTCAAGCCTCACACCTTAGAGAGTTTTCTGTCCAGTCAGACAAAAGAACAACATGTGCAGATTTGAAGACACACTTGGAAGTGTGCTCATCCACACACACACACACACACACACACACACACACATACACACACACACACACACACACACACACACACACACACACACTCTTACACTGAGAAATCATTGGCTAGTCCTTGAGTTTTATTTCTTTCTTATGAAAATGGTTAAAAGTGAAATAAAAGAGGGATTAACTGTGGGTTTTTTTTCAAGCAGTATGACCCACATTCAGACTGCCACTCAAATGTTATATAGGCCCCCCAGAAAATAAGCCTTCAAGTCTTCATGCTCTCTATCTCGTCAGCACTCCTCTCTGTTCCGAAATACAGACTTTGAAGAATTCGTCTAAGAAGTGTATCCGAGCAGAAAGAGGAGGCGAGCGCCCCGGCTCTCGAGGCTCTTTAAAATGCTCGTCCATAGAGTGAAGTTCCCAGGGTTTCCTCTGCCCGGTTCTGAAAGGCACCGTTTGCCTGGCAGAGTTTCCACTCTGTTCACCTCACTGCACTTCCCCAAGGAACAGAAACACTGTCTCTTTAATGATGTTCTTCTCCTCTTTATTAAAGGATTAGGTGGCGATTGAATGGCCGTATCAAAGACTAATGTTACACAACACAGTTGGTGAATTGACTTAATATCCTGCAAAGGCTTTCTGTATGATAATGATTAGAACAGGGGATTGGATTGTACACATATATATATATATATATATATATATATATATATATTAATTCTTCCTTTTCTCCCCTCTCATATTTCTTTGTTTTTTTATTGTAACAATAATATAATTGTAATTGCCCGTATGCTCGTCCAATCATAGCTTACCAACTGTAACTAGGGACAGCAGGCCTGTCAAGCTTTGTATTTGTCCTGTGGATGTATTATTAGAGCTGGATATGGCACCGCCACTCAGCCTTGTTGCCAATTTGTCCCAGTGGCAAACCACATTACTGCATCACAAAAAAATGACATTGCATGTTAGCATGTCTGGCTAATAACCTCACTACCTAGCGTAGTAACGTAGCATTCCTTCCAAGGCCAGAGTTTGAAGTTAGCACCAGCCACCAGCAAAATGCTGGTAAAATATGCGATTAACTGCTTTAAAAATCTTCCAGCCACATTGGCAGGTGGACAAAAAATTAATTTCCAACTCTGTCTGAGGCCAAGCAGCCTTTCATACTACATTATTTTGTGAGGTTAAAGACTAAAGTTTCAATGAAAACAAGCTAACTGTTGGCAATAGCACATCGACTGTCGTTTTTCCAGACTGTGGAAACTGGTCCTGGAGTTGGGCAGGGAGGGTAAATCCTCCACCAGCCCTGGTGGACAGTGTCACAAACACATAACAACCTTAAGTCCTGCATTATTAAAAGTGAGACTTGCTGTTTAAAAATCTGAACTTCTATACTTCTGAAACTGTAAACTGTAAAACTGAAAACCCTTTCTGTCAGTGGAAACAGAGCTTTTATTAACTTAAATTTCACAAGTATGAAACAATACATTGCTAAGACAATAAAGCCCCAACAAAATAGCATTTCAAGTCCTGTAAATGTCATAGGCTTATGCTAATAAAGTTAGCATATTGTTCATGTGGGTGAAGTGCTATAGTGCTTAGTGCTATAAGACAGTGTTTTGTCGTGAAACGTTAAGTCATGTTTTGTGTGTGTTTTTAGTAGGGCTGTCAAAAGCACCATGAAATTGAGTTCGAATATTTTCGAATTAATTTAGTAGAGTTCGAATAATATTCAAATTTATTATTAATTTATTATCATTATTATTATTATTATTTTTTTAATTATTTAAAAAAAAAAACAACAACACAAATATAAATAAGATGCTTATTGCTGGCACAATATGAACGTGACACTCGGATGAAAACACCCGTTCTGACTGCAATGTTTGGATACTTAAGTGCCCCTGTAGTTTTCCACCACAAGAGTGGATCCTGTTCGGCTGGTAGTGGTGTCTCATTCTGGTAACGTTTCATCTCTTCTTCAAAAAGGGTAGGCAACTAGTATTGTGGAGGTGTGATTGCAGAGCGACCCAGACACACCACCTCACAAGTAGTTATTTATGTTCAAGCTTTCTATATTAATTATCTCGGTAGGACGCTAGCTGTTGGCCCATAGATGTAAGGCATTAGCCTCTGTCTACAGGATCAAGTGCATATCTAAGACCGCTTATACAGTGTTTGAAGCAAGTCAGTAGGAAGTATTAAAAAGTCAACTGTAGACAGTGTTTTCAACTTACTCATGGCTAACCTCAGCTCTGCTAGCTGGTGAAATATGGAAGGTTGTTGGCTAGTAACCTGCTTTTGTCTACCTCTGTCTGAATTGTTTTTCATCGATCGTACTGTGAATTTTTCGTGGTAAATCTGCTGTCGTTATAAACGAACAGAAAGTTTGACAGGCATAGCAACAGTAACTAAGGAGGGCAAGACTTGGCAAATGCTCAGTTGAATTTTATTTGATCTCAGACTGATTATTGTATTTGTTAGTTTTTTATATCAGAGTTTCCATGAATGAGAAGCTCAATTATAATGAGACTAGCTGATTAAATAGAGAATAAATGGACAGCTGAGGCAGCCTCACCCCGTCTACCATAATACAAAGATAATAATGAAAGAGATTGAGCTCGCTGCCTGGCAGATAAGCATCTTTGGCAGCAGGTTAGCAATCAGTGAATACACACACACACACACACACACACACACATAGATTCCCACATCAGCATCTCAATCCAACTTGATTTGCGCTCCATGGAAGATGCCAGGGCTCACGGCACGGCTCACCCTGCTGCCCCTAATTATTACCCACAAGGCTGACACTGGCATAGATATTTCTCATGAAAGCTGAAATCCTGGTTTGCTCTCTAACAGCCAAATCCTGTGCAGAGATACAGGTACCTGATTAGATGTGATGTTCTAATCAAAGAAAATAGGCTGTGAATAACAAAGCCACAGCTGTGTAAATTCCTCACCAAACACCGACACAGCAGACGTGTGTGATTTAGACCTAATTAGTATTCCTTGAAGTAGAGCCTTGCTGCCCTCTTGTCATTAAAATAGGTTTAACAAAGACCCCTCTCTGAGGATGCACCAGAGGTTGACAGAGTCATTTTTGCATGTCAGTCATCGTTTCGTTGCGTCAACATGAACAACAGCTCAGGTGTTTGGTATTTGCAATGGCAAATCCAGACTGGGATTACAGTTTAGGAGGTATTCAGAGTACGGAAACTGTGAAAGTGGGGTTTGTTTGGCTCATTACTGCATCAGCTTGAGTTTTGTGAGCTGTGGCTGTGTAAAGACGCAAGGTTAACATGGCATAGTCGGAGAGCTCAGTGGTGGTGCAGCATTGTGTATTGTGTCAGGGGAGTGTTGTGTGTTTTTTCCCCAGTGTGCTGCAAAGGGCCGCTCTGTGTCAGAGGTGAGCGCAGTGAATGGAGGTCGTGGGACCCCCTCCACAGCTGGGAGGAGACTCCCCCCATTGAGAGCACTGAGGCAGAATGCTCCGGGCTCAACAAGACGGGGGCTAAAGGCTTTGTCTCTGCTTCACTGCCTTCAAGTAGCCCCGGGATTCCTGGCAACCAGGTTTGACTGTTGGAGCAGCCTGCATGCAGAGGGAAGAAAGCACAAAGGCGCTTGTATTCCTCAGCTGATGTACAACATCATGGGCTCGCTGTGGGAAACAAAGATAGTTGAGGATGTGAGGTCCCGTGTGATTGCGGGAAGGCTTATTACCGATACCAGCAGCAACAGCAGATAGGAATTTAGACGTCTTCTTTTGATGTGCCGTGGATGGTTGCGTCTCAGCTCACAGTCAAGGCCAGTTTTTCTGCTTTGCAGAAAAAGAGCAGTGGTCTTAAATCTCAAGGTTGTTGGGTTTTTTTTCAGTAGGATTTCTTACATTAGTATTCCTTGATAAGATAACTCGCTTTTCTCAGTGTCGAATAATTCAGAGCAAACTGCAAATAGATGAGCTATTAATTTTTGATGTAGGAGAAGTAGAAGTTTAAGTCCGCTGAGATGATCCAATTATCCTGCAGGTCCAGGATTAGCATTAATCTGCTCTGGTTATTAGCAGGCACATAGCCTCGTATCACTTCTGTATTAAGTTCCCCCCTTTTCCTGCCTTCTTCGTCCTTCCTCTAAACACACACACTTATACACACACACAGAAGAGCCCAGTGCCTTTGGTTTCTTTATGTACTCCTTTATAGAAATATGCATGCAGCTTTTACATTGTCTGGGTCAAAGTCAGGGTATATAAGCATTCATTCCCCGGAGATGTAATATTGCTGCTACTCCTTACGTGCAGCACTCCAGTTAAGTCTGCAAAGTGTGCGATGAATTGAAATGAGACAACCATAGCCGGAGGCAGGCGCACCAACCAGCCACATGTTTATCAGAAAATTAATCCTCAAACACAGACTTGCATGTATGTTAGATGTCAGAGGGAGTGAGATGGGACGCTAAAGATTTACAACACGCCTAATGACCTGCAACTCCACATATTGGAAAGTAACTTTATTCTAAGAAAGCGTTAAGCGTGTGTGTGTGTGTGTGTGTGTGTGTGTGTGTGTGTGTGTGTGTGTGCGTGTGTGCATTGGAGAGACAGGAGGAGGGAGCATCAAGTCTGTGAAATGAGAAAAGCCTCGGGCTGAGATCCTATCAAAGCTATCAACACATCCAGGAATCACAAAGCAACAAAGTCTGTATGATGCGGTGATTGAAAGTGGAACAGCAGCTCTGTGTAAAGGCTGATAAAAATCCCAGGGCCAGTGTGATGACCCAGGATGCAGTATGCATGCAGGCAGCTGCAAGGGACTTCAGCTCTAAAGTTCACTAGGTTAATGCTTGTTTTGGGTTTCTACATCTCCCACAGAAGATGCTTTGGTGAAGTTACGGTGGCATTTGGGCCAAAGGGAAATCAAAATTTAATCCGCGCACTTGACCTGACATTTCGGACGGCGTAGATCTGTGTGCTGACTCAAATCTTCTTTATTTAATGTTAAGTCTCATTGGATCTGGTGACACATTCCACTGAGAGCAGGAACTGTAGAGGGTCTCTGCTCATCTTCCATCAGCACACAGATGCCTCTAAGTGGCTCAACCGAACCTAATTAGCCTCTTCTCTTCGACAGGCCGCGGCCTTTTGCGCAAATTAATCTCAGGTTAACGCGCGGCACCCGCTCCACTGTCTCTGACAGGAGGTCAAATTTATCCTCTGCTGAGAAATTACTTAGCTAAATGAGGGCTCCTCCATGCAGCCTCGGCTAATGACCTTGATTAATTAAAGAGAGACTCATCCTAATTAAGGTCTTATTGGGCTTGGTCCAACTGTGACCCTGTAAAACAAGCTGAGGCAGTAATGAGTCATTTCTCCGGCAGAATACCGCTGCTGAGTTTGTGTGGGCGCAGTGCTTCATGTGAGGCCTTAATCATCAGAGGTAATGATTACATCAGTTTGGAGTAATGAAGGAGATCACACACCAAATGGAAAAAAAGCTAGCATCTTTTGCATCCTATGATTTCCTTCCTGTTTCCTCTCCATCAGCAAACCATACTGAACCCTTAACAAGAGTCAGTTGCTGATTCCTGATTCCCATCTTCTTCCAGGTAAATGGCAAGGACCTCTCCAAGGCTACCCACGACCAGGCGGTCGAGGCCTTCCGCACCGCTAAGGAACCCATCATGGTCCAGGTTCTGCGCCGAGCCCCACATCCCAAAGTGGTTAGCCCTGCTGCTGACACCCAGGTCTCGGACATCAGCACCCAGACCGACATCACCCTCCAGCACATCATGGCTCTTACAAAGCTGTCACCCTCTTCACCCCCCATGACAGAGCTGGAGGAGTATCTGCTTCCGGAGGAGTAAGTACCAACTCCAACTATTATACTCATTTTCAGGTTCATACTTGTAGTTTGGTTTTCTATGAGAACATGTTTACATGCTTTAATAGTCAAAAGACACTTAATTTTCCTCCCGCTGTCTGTGCTGGAACACCTGTGTTCACCCTCTGTCTGAAACACTCTGTTTAGTCCCAGTCTCTTTAACTTCCCTCCCAAAAAGCCCATTCTTCTCTGACTGATCAGCATTTTCTAGTCTTCCATATCTTGGAGTCTCTGCATCGTCATTGCAGCCGGGGCATGACGAGTTTCCCTGACGTCAGCATGTAGCTTCATGTAGCAGTGTGCTTTCAGCTGAAGAATGGCTGTAACGGAATATAGCGGCACTTTCTACTGTGAAAAATCACCAGTAAGATCTTCTAGACCAAAGTCCTCACAACCAGACGTGTTCCAACAAGAGCATGATCCGAAACTGCAGAGAAATTACATTGGCAACCAAAATTACATCTTCCACTGTGTAGACTACATAATGTAAACACTTGCTGTAGCGTGCCTGAAGCAGATGACCATATAAAGCAATCCAGCACAAGCTGACGTCAGTTTGTCTCAAAGATAGAAAAAAAGGTTTGAAACAGGGTGTTCAGAACAGTCTCTAGCCATCGGTTTTTGCACACCGGGATTACTTTTACATACATTTACCTCATTATTTGTAACTTTGGCCAAGTTTAATGTAACATCCTTCATTGTAGCACTATATATAAGACAGGAAATAAGAAAAAGCATAAAAAGTCCCCTTTAAAAACTAGAAAGAAAGCCCTGCTATAAGGAGTAGATGGTCAAAGTCCTGTATCTGCGGTATTCAGTCCATGTTGTGACTGCCCAGGTAGCCAAAATGTTTTGGCTGCATACAGCCCCAAATGTGACACACCTGGGTTGCTGGACTCTTGTCAGACTGGGGATGAATGAGGGGTTAGGCTGCATTCAGACAGACAACAGCAATGTATGAAAAAAATCAGTCACTGAAATGTGACCTTGAGGACAGTTGAACCTGGCTCAACTTTTGCCAAAATGCATTGCAGCTGTTACTGTAACATAAACACTGTGTTTCTGCTGTTTACAATACGATCATTGAGATGAAATGATAAAATGCAGTTGCAGTGCATAACTCTGGAGTTAAAAGGTCCTGTCTTAGAGTATTATAACCCCATGTGCAGGCAATGTTTTGGTGTCTAATAAGCATTCAAACTGGTTTTTAGTCAAACCAGCTCTTCTTGGATCATATTTCATTGTCTTATTGATACCTCAACAATACACCAGGGTTTGGTATCATTTAAAAAGAACCAATACCAGTATCCTTAAAGTGATACCAGTACCAATAGAGTACTTCATCTGAGATTTTTTCCTGCTTCATTTGATACCCATCATAGATACTACAGGCGTGTAGTATAGCCATACTTTCAAATAATTTGGTGGCCTCTGTCAATTTCAAAACCATACAAATAGCCATTTTGTCTACAAATAGATTGAATGCAGGTCTTTTTTTTTACTAGAGAAGTTTTGATACTACTTGCTATTTGCTTATTTTGGTAGATACCTTAAAGTTATCAAGCAATACCCAGCCCTACAATACACCTCCATCAATGTAGCCCTCATTCTGAACAATCACTTGAGCTCAATTCCACAGTCGCCTCTGACTTTAAGTGGAATTGATTCTTTTGAGCCCAAATCAGCCCAATCTGCCGCCACCAAATCGAGCCTGATCTGGGCTGTTTTTGGTCCTTCGGTGCCAGGATACCATGGATTTTAACCACAAAGTGACTGATTGGTCTGATTGATCTTTAGTTGCAGTCTTGCTGTGGTAATAAAAAAGATTATTATGCATGTTTCGAGAGTCATGTCCACTTTGGTGTCAGAGCTCAGCGGTGTTAAAAAGGTCACTTCACTCTTGGACTTTTCACCTTAATAGTTAATTAAGAGAGCAACACCTTATCTTCTTCTCCACACCACACTGCTGTGATCACACAGGACGTGTCCTAAGTTTGAAGGGAAAATGTCCCTGTCACTTACTGGAGATGACAGCTCCCCCGGGGCATGCAGCCGCATAAAAATGATGGTTTAGCTCATGCGTATTTGCATATTCCCAAATTGCATCTTTTGTTTCTGTGTGTGTGTGTGTGTGTGTGTGTGTGTGTGTGTGTGTGTGTGTGTGTGTGTGTGTGTGTGTGTGTGTGTGTGTGTGTGTGTGTGTGTGTGTGTGTGTGTGTGTGTGTGTGTGTGTGTGTGGCAAGCCCTGGAGCTCAGAGAGTCTGGCTGCATCTTATACCCCGTGGCAGCAGCAGTTGCCCTTTAATGAATGATTGTGATTCCTGTAATTGATTTCTCAGTCAATTTAATAACACGGCATGCTAATTTGTGATTAGCCTCCGGGTGTAGTTTCAAATATATCTGATTCAAGAGTGATTTCCACATTGACTTCTTATTACTTCCTCTCTCCTACTCATTTAATTTTCAAACTCTGGGGTAAAATTAAATCCAGATTGACAAATGTGTTAATAAATTTACATTCAACTCTTCTCCACTTTATCTTGTACTCTGTTTTCCACATTTCCCAGGCATCCTCCACATGGATACTTTGACCCCAATGACTTCCTGGAGGTCATTCAGCAGGACATAGAGCGTGAGGAGCTGGAATATGAGGTAAACATCAACTCTTCTCCGCTCTCCTCTCAATGAAGATGTACATTCAGACAGCAGTGCATTATTGCTACATAAGCAGACCCAAGGTCGCCTTTGTGTCTCCAGTCCAATGGCCCCACTAGCGACCACAAGTCCTGATATATCCCAGTTACTGATGAGGCACTCTCTCTACATACGGATACTGAGCTGTAGGGCAGACAGGAATCGAGTTGCTGGTTTGTTCCAGCAGATGCACAACGGTGACATCATTACTTATTAGTGACAGGGCCTAATAAGTCTTCCTCAGCTGGTGGATAATTAGATGGCACAGATAATAGGTCTGCGGCAATGAATCTGATGATGCACACTCACAATGCCTGGATGAGGCCATAATGAGGCCATGATCAAGCCTCTGTTGTGCTCCTTCATTGACCTCTGCCAACCCTGACACCCCCTCCCATTAAACCCCAGCCACCTACTGCTTGATATTATTAATATCCATGAAAGAGCTGTGAGGCTCAGACCAGAAAGGTGAAGCTCTGGGCGGCCAATGGCAGATGCGTAGCAGACAGACACTGGAGTGTCCTTGCAGAATGACTGTCTGTCTTAGAAAAGAATGGCTGACAAATGATCCAGTGATGCTCTGCTTGTGTCAGATCAGCTTCGTTTCATTGTCACTCAGTATTCATCATAATGTTTCTAATTCGCACAAGTATACATCATAAAATCTAGCAGCAAGCTGTGATTCCAAGATTCAAGCCAGTAAGGACCATTAAAACTTGAAAGCGGCAAAGGATCAAGACCTTTAACAGTGTCCAACACCTGCACTGAAAATAACTAACAGGTTTTATGATGGTCGGACGGAATTCTTTTATGACCAAATCTGTGTTAGACCACATCGTTCTGCAGAAATGCCGTCACCCCCTATTGGTCAATTTCAAAAACAGATTATGTTTAAATAGCTGAATTTAAAATATCAGTTTGGTGATGTTTGGACGAACTTTTGTTGATTCATGGCCAAATCTTACACCAGGCCAATGCACTTGTTTAGAACTGGTGGCGCCCCCTATGGAACCTTTTCAAAATAATTTTACACACATAGCTCAACATTGTTATGAAACAACTCAAGTTTTTCATTGATTGGCCCAACAATTTCTGATTTATAGTCTGTCTGTGTTATGCCACGCCCAGGTTTTAAAAAAAATTGTAGCGCCCCCTAGTGATTGATTTGAATGCAACTTCCAGGGAATGATTCAGGTACTTACGTGGACATATCTTTAAGTTCCGTGGCGACTGGTGCAACAGTTGGGGAGTTAGGCCTATTCAGGAGTTGGGCCACACCCCTTCTAAAGTTCATAGGTCAATATCAAAACTTAATAAGATATCAAGCTTTTACTAATTTTTAATAAGCCTGGCCCAGTGATGATTATCAACAGAAAACATTTGTAGTAATCAAAGCTGCAGTTTAGGAGGAGATGTCAAAATGTTTTAAAAGAAATGAAAATGGTGGAAAGTCTAGTCAGGCAGACTTTAATACTTTTGAACATGTGGAGTTGTGAGCTGGATTTTTGTGTCAAAGTTTAAGTCAGTTGGACTTACAGTGTGATGGGCGTGGCCTTTCCAAAATTGCATTGTTGGGCCTTAATTACATTGCCACCATCAGATCAATTGGGGTAATATTTCTTGGGCAGCATTTGGTCACAACTTCTAATCATTGGTGAAAATTTCATGTGTCTACGATGTAGCATCTCACAGGAACTAAAAGAAAACAACAAAAACAAACCCCTTGAACCTCTTATAATAGAAAGTCTTATAGGTAAATACTAATAATTTGGTTACATTTACAATCTTGAGCTGTTCGGCCTTATTCAGTGATTTTGGTTTGGTTAAAAAGAATGGTTGGACATTTTGACAATTAGGTTTATTTGCGTTCTTGCCTAACATCTTGTCATTGCTATGAAGTTGCCAGGCAACCAGCCAAGACTTCGGGAGCCAGTTGCACCAAACTTTCCGAAGTTAAAACGTATCCTGGTTATATGTGAACCTACTTCTTACATGGAAATTAGTTGTCACCACATTTTCCATCTAACTCTCTACTAAAAAAGGAGTAAACATATTTAAAATACAATTTCGTATTCAGTGGCTAGTTTTGGGAGGGTTAACCCTCACAGTGCCCATCCTCTGCCCTCGAAGAACAGTGCTTTTCGTATCTTTATCTGTATCTGTGAGATTACAGATGTTGACAAGTGAAAAACGACACTTGGCCCGCCTGCAGTCCACTGCATCATCTCTCATTCTGTCAGTAGGCCTCTAAGAAAGCCAATGGCTTCCCTGCGTCCAGCTGAAAGATTCATTAGAGTGATTGATGGATCACTGTTGCTCCATGATCCCATTTCGCAGTCAGTATATTCAGTCCGGCCAGAAAAACATGAGCAAATATACAACCATTTTCTACTCAGTCTGGGGGGGAAACTGATAATTTCAGATGTATGTGGTGTTAATTTGTGCATGTGTCTTACCAGGAAGTGGATTTGTACCGAGCCAATATCCAAGACAAGCTCGGCCTGACGATCTGTTACAGGACTGATGATGAGGACGAGGCTGGGATCTACATCAGTGAGGTATGTGGTTGCAGGCTAGATTTCAAATTTACATCAACAGTAAGTAAATAGCGACTGCTCGGACTGTCAGCAGTGATGATGCTCACTTAAACTCAGAAATGGAAGAAATTGAAAGGATTATCTCACAGTGGATAGAGTGAGTCAGCAGTAACCTTCATCTCTTACTCTTTTATTCTTTAGATTGATCCAAACAGCATTGCTGCAAAAGACGGCAGAATTAGAGAAGGGGACAAAATCATTCAGGTAAGATCTCAGCAGTTTTACTCGTCTCTTAAATATTCAGTTCATCTGTATGTCTGTGACCCAGTTTCTCACTTGTAAGTGAATCCCCAGTATTGAATAAAGTTTCATCTATGTTAAGAGCTTTAAAAAGTTGTGCTTAGAGTTAAATGTGGCATAAATGTATAATTTTAAAGGGTACAAACAGTCATTTTGTAAAGTATTGCAATAATTTTTTTTCTCTTCCTTAAGATCAATGGTGTTGAGATCCAGAACCGGGAGGATGCCGTAGCACTGCTGACCAGTGAGGGGAACCAGAATATCTCCCTGCTGGTGGCCAGACCAGAGATCCAGGTGATTAGGATGTCATTATGGGTGTGAACTCATTAAAGGTTAATGACAACAAGGCATTTCATGTTAAAAACCTCATATGGCCATCTCTGGAATCGTTTATGGTGTCCTTCAAATGTCACGCCAACAGACAAGAGTAGGACTTTGAATAGTAGATGCTTCACTTTCTGAGTAAAACTTTGAGATATTTGCATCTAATGAGGCGTCTCTTCTCCCCACCGCCTCTCAGCTGGACGAGGGCTGGATGGATGACGACAGGAACGACTTCCTGGATGACCTCCACATGGACATGCTGGAGCAGCAGCACCATCAGGCCATGCAGTTCACTGCCAGCATGCTGCAGCAGGTACACACACACACACACACAGACGCACACACTCGCACAGCATGTAGAAGCAAACTAGCACAATCAATCTGCACTAACACATATGTTCATCTATAGATTATTTTGGCTGAGCCAATTCTGCCGAGGGGAACAGCTGTTGTTGTCAATTGTTTTTGGCAGTGCTTTCCCTTTGCAGAAAACACAGGCTGTCATATAGAGAAGCACATGCTCATTGACAAAAACGATGGAAAGCCTCTGTTATAGCTCCATTTTAAATTTGAAAGTTTCCTGAGTCATCGTACATAAAGAAGTATTTTTAGTAGTAGTAGTACACTCTTAGAATTAAGGGTTCTTCCTGAAGGGCGGTAGTTCTATCTAGAACCATTTATTTCTGAAGAACACCTTTTTATTTTATTCATATTTTTAAGAAAGGGTTGTTGAAGGGTTCTTTGTAAGTTTAAAGTCCAGTTCAGACCAGTGATTTGAGACGAGACGAAACAGTTTTACAACGTTGCAGAGAAAAGTTGCAGTGGTGTGAACTGTCTAGTACTTGGCATTTTGTATTCGGTTTTAATTTGAAACAGAGTTTCGGTTTCTAACCTACTGCACCAGTTGAAAAATATATATATGTTTTTGTTTTATTTATGTTTTGGTTTACAAGGTAATTGTGATTTTTGATGCAAGATTGATTTAAGTCGGTCATTGTATTTTACACACATGCACAATGCAGCACTCTGTCTGAGTCGCTCTGTTGTCTGTTTTTACAGAAGAAGCACGAGGAGGATGGAGGCACAACAGACACTGCCACACTGCTGTCTAACCACCACGAGAAGGACAGTGGGGTTGGCCGCACAGATGAGAGTACGCGAAACGACGAGAGCTCGGAGCAGGAGAACCTCGGCGACGACCAGACCACGGCCTCCAACACGCTGGGCAGCTGCAGAAAGCTCACCTACAGCCAGGACACCCTCGGCAGCACCGACCTGCCCTTCAGCAGCGAGTCGTTCATCTCCGCAGACTACGCCGACACTGACTTTCTGGGCATCCCGGCTGATGAGTGTGAGCGCTTCAGAGAACTCCTGGAGCTCAAGTGCCAGATGAGGAACAGTGGTGCCCAGGGTCTATATTTCCAGGGAGTTGGGGCAGGAGGTCAGGACCAAGAGGGTGTTGACAAAGAGCTGGAGATGCTAAACGAGGAGCTGCGCACCATCGAGCTGGAGTGCTTGAATATCGTCCGAGCTCACAAGATGCAGCAGCTGAGGGAGCAGTGCCGCGAGTCCTGGATGCTCCACAACAGTGGCTTCCGCAACTACAATACCAGCATCGATGCACGCCGCCATGAGCTCTCAGATATCACAGAGCTGCCGGAGAAGTCAGACAAAGACAGCTCCAGCGCCTACAACACTGGAGAGAGTTGCCGCAGTACCCCTCTTACGTTGGAGCTGTCTCCAGATAACTCGCTCCGTCGAGGTGCGGAGAATCAGCCTGGGGCGTCCGGCTCCACCAGTTCTAACAGCAGGATCCTCAAACCTCTCCTGTCCCCCGTCCAGGAGGCCTGTGGCCCGAGCCGGAGCAGAGGCTCCTCCAAGGATCCAGATGGAGCCCTGCAGGCAGAGAGCAAGGAGAGGAAGCTGGGAGAGTCCAGTAAGTCCGGGCGGAACTACTCCCAGCCACACTCACCTTACAAGCATGCCCACATCCCCGCCCACGCCCAGCACTACCAGAGCTACATGCAGCTGATCCAGCAGAAGTCAGCCGTAGAGTACGCCCAGAGCCAGATGAGTCTGGTCAGCATGTGCCGGGACCCCATCAGTCCCAGCGACCTGGAGCCCAAGATGGAATGGAAGGTGAAGATCCGCAGCGACGGCACGCGCTACATCACCAAGCGGCCCGTCAGGGACAAGCTGCTGAGGGAGCGCGCCCTGCGCATTAACGAGGAGCGCAGCGGCATGACCACAGATGACGACGCCATAAGCGAGCTGAAGATGGGCCGCTACTGGAGCAAAGAGGAGAGGAAGCAACACGCAGTTCGCGCCAAGGAGCAAAAGCAGCGCCGCGAGTTCATGAAGCAGAGCCGAGCCGACTGTCTGAAGGAGCAGGCAGGACCAGAGGACAAAAAGGAGCCCAACATCATCGAACTCAGCCACAAAAAGATGATGAAAAAGAGAAATAAGAAAATATTTGACAACTGGATGACCATCCAGGAACTGCTGACCCACGGTACCAAGTCACCAGATGGCACAAGGGTTTACAACTCACTCCTGTCTGTGACCACAGTCTAAGTCCTGCTCTGAGTTGAGGTGGCGGGCCAGCCAGAGGAGGACAGACTGGAGTGTAATGGACTGTACATAGGACACTACCAGTTGGGGTAGAGATTTCTGCCTCGTTCAATGTGGCAACATTTTGTAAATAGGAAATAAAGAAAGCCTTTCCAGGATGAACATTTCCCACCACTGCGGTGAAGAGAAGGTCTTTATAATGATGGTCGGACTTGACATGAATGGGACATGGCTATGAGGATGATTTTGGAAACATTTTTCAAATTCTTTCAGTAACCTTTTCTACCGTTGTGCTTGCTCTTTTAAATAATTTTGGAAACAAAAACACAATATGTGACTTTTTGGGAAGGTTTTGGAAGTGTGTAAAGACCGTGTGCCATACATAAACAGCCAGCATTTACACTATTTACATTATTTAGTTCGTACTATATTATCTCTTATCAGTATTTTACTGTAATGCATACTTAATGCTTTTATGGAAACAATGCTATTTTCCTGCAAGGTAGAACACGTAATCCTTTTCAAAAGGACTTTTGTAAATTAAAAAAATAAAATTTTTGTAACAAATAAAACTTTTTTAGTTTTAATTTCTCTCTAATGGTGCTGATTTTCCAGAGTTGATACCACCAGCGATGTACCATCTGTTACATAATGTAGAGACCATCATAACGTGATATCATTGTGTATGTGTTTAGAGAAAGATGTTTCTCACGTTTGAATTTAAATGTCTGTGTTTGTTGAAGCACACATTGTAGTCGCTTTTGCTTTCTTAGGGTTTCATGTATCGGACAGAATAACAGCGTAACAAATCCTTAGTTAGCCACACAATTTGATGTCTTGTAAAATGAGAGAAATAATAAATTATTGTTTTATATATGACAAGCTTTCAAATGTTGTTGGAATTTGTCATTTGTAAGAGTTGTTGGAGCACCAAAAACATGATCGAGGGTTGGGCAGTATATGGATATCATGATACGAGAGTGAGATTTTGGATTTCGTTATATCATAAGTGTTGTCTTTTCCTGGTTTTAAAGACTGAATTACAGTAAATTGCTGTAATTTTCTCAACGTACCAGAATGTTCTAGCTGATCTATATTTTGCTTTTACCCACTTAGTAATTACTGATGATGACATTACTGATGATTATTTATCAAAAGTCTCATTGTGTAACTGTTTTGTAAAAGCACCAACAGTCAACCTGACAATATCATCGCAATATCGATATTGAGGTTTTTGGTCAAAAATATCCTGATATTTCATTTTCTCCATTTCACCCAACCCTAATACGTCCACACCAGGGAAAGGTGAATCCACGTGAATTTCCAGTTCCTGTTATGTATGCATGGATTAGCATGTAAGCACACACTGATAAAAAATATCCTGCTTCATCTAGTAAGAAAGAAAAGGCAATTTCTTTGCATCAGATTATTATGTGGATCAGACAGCACTAGTCTGTGTGTATAAACTGTATACATTTTTGTTTGCACAAAAAAAAAAATTAAAATCAACTTTATTATGTAGATCAGGCAAGACTAGTCTCCGTATAAATATATTTACAAAGTAAAATCAACTTAATTTTATTACATAGATCAAGCAAAGCTAATATTTAGATGGATTTTAAGATATATATGCATGATCTTATATATATATATGGTCATTAATGCTATTGCCACAGCATTTACTGTTATTGTGGTGCCGTAGTTTCTTGTTGAGTTAAGGGATCTGTCTCCACCCAAACATCAGTTCCAGTGGTTAATCTGGCGCCATAAAAACCTCAACTAGCAGCCTTTGGGTTTAGTGGGTCTCTGAAGGGCCAGGGTTTATATGGTCCAGCACCACCCACATCACTCATGGTTCCCTATGCCGTGGCTCCACCCCCGATTTGCAATTATGATGGAACAGATTAAATAAAACAAAACCATTGTTGGATGTACCTAAGTAAATTGGCTGTGATTACAAAAATACATACTGTAAGGGAAAATACACCATGTCTTGTGTTTCAAACCAATGCAGATTAACTTCAAAGCTATTATGTTCATGTGAAGACACAAGCTTAATTTATTATTGTTAATATCACAGGTTTACTCATGCTCATTTACATCTGCACAGATTTAATGTTTTCAGTAAGATCTTCCATAATATAAAACACTACTCAGTTTATTTCCATACAGTTTTACAGAGCAGTATTGTGTGTGGAGAGTCCAATAATCCATCAGAGGGTCGTCCTTGTGACTGAATACCCACAGGGATATCTCTTGGGTTTGAAAAATACATGTAAACACAGAATTGGATTTACTTCCAACTTTAAATCTGTTTCCTTCTGGTGCTTGTTTATTATTACTGTTACAGAGTTTAACACTAAGTAATAAAAGCCCTCCCTGCTCTCTTGTTTAATACATTTTTAAATACAGGATATGCATTCTTAATGAAATCACACAATCAGATGCTCTGTTAGTGTAACTTTGCCAACTTGTAGAAATGTTTGTAGCAGAAATCCTGTGGCAAAGAGAAGTCTATTGGCTGTGTGTGTATTGTCAGAGCCCAAGTGGGGCATGTCAGACTGGCATCAACACAAAACCATCTAATCAGCAGAGATCCCTGCTGTCCAGATCTAATGGCTGAAGGCTGACAACAAAAATGTCCTCTGTCCTTTATTTTCCCCTATCATCATGGCGGTCTTCCCCTCACATGGATTTTGCAGTGGTGGCTGCCCTCCATCATCTTTTATTGTTTTTACAAAGTGGTCATAATGAGTGTGTCGTTTTATGTTGGAACTAAGTTGTCCATGACGCTGGCATGAGGCAAACTAACATGGCGATATCTCCTCCCTGTGCTAATGGTGTATTTATCTGACTCAAGACTTCCACCATCTGTTAGAGGGACCTCGTACCCTCAGTCCCATATGATCCTTCAATTAGCAGCTCACTGCCTCATTACAGAGGACAAAGGCAGCTCAGACTCTGCTGAGATGCCACTTTTGTAATCTCACCTCCATCAAACACCTTTTGGTTTTGGTTTTTATGAGGTAACAATAAGGCTGCATTAATATGCATGTAGTGCTTTTGCAAATTCAGTAGCTAAGAGTTTGACCTGTATCTTTTTCAAATCCCACACTCTAATCATGATTTAATGCTTTAATTATAGTATAGTAAAGCTTAATGCTGCACTAATTGAAATGTATGTATTAACAATGGGTCAGTTAACTGTGTGCAATGAGACAATGTGCTACATGGTTAAAGACAACCTATCCTCATTAAAAAAAAACACGACAAAAAATTTACCTCTCAGAAAAGTCCCCAGCGACTAAGTGTTTCCCAACGTCTCCCTTCAAAACAACAACTACCACCTGACTCAGTTTTATGGAGCTCTACGGAGCATTTCAGTGTCTTTCAGCTCATTGTTTCGAATTTTCCCACAACTTTACATAATATTTTGGTTCTCAACCATGTTCATCAATCTCACTCTCAACAGCATCCAAGTAGATGTAAGCTCAGATAAACCCACTATATTGGGTGAGACGTGATCGTTCTGACAGCTCATAATTCCGAAGTGCCAATAGTCCGAAAAATGTCCCATTGAAGGGGCCACTTGTCCGACAGCCCAGTATCTTGAAAACAAACGTGTATTACTCCAATGGGAATTTTGGTGAAATTTTAGTGAATGTAGTGAGGTGTCAAGCTCCTAAAAAGCCAAGTATTTTTCTCAGATTTGGTAGAGACCAAAAAGGAAAGTCAAAATAGGACTTGTAATTGTTAGATGGCCAACATTATCACTCCAAATGAGTGCTAGTGCTGCTCCATGTTTGTGTAAATAGTTGTTTGCATGTTAGCCACATCAACTTTATATGATGATTTTATATCAGAGTTGTATATACAGCTTCTTTAGTTTCCCCAAGTGGCCAGTCAATGTCAAATCAGTCAGTGTCGCTTTGAACACAGTAGTATCAAGATTCTAACCACAGAATATAACGTAAAGGGGCACTTCAGCAGTTTAGTATTTCACTTTGATACAGTTGGAGAAATTGACAGATTTACAAAAGAGTGGTCAAAATTTAAGCAGCAGGGGTTGAGATATCCCTAATGTGAGTAAAACTCCAAAAAGTGTGAATCCAACACTTCCATGACAGTGTCTTTCATGAGACCGTCCGTGTGTGGTACTTTAAACGTCAACATCATCCCAGTATGTAGGAATGAATACATTTCTTTAAAAATTTATGATAATTATAATAATACATTGGACTTTTCAGGACACTCAAAGGTGCTTTACAGAAAGACACTATTAAAAAAAGTAAAAAAAAAAATACAGTATCTTATATGTTAAAGGACGGTGTTTTTTTCTTTCGATCTTTCTTTTTTTTTTTTTTAAATCCAAGTTACCCTTCAGTTTGCATTATTTGTCAGAGCTGGTAGTTCATGCACTCATCTCTTGTCTCCATTTTTGACTCTGCATCACTTAAAGGGAGTGATTATGATAATGAGAGCAGCCCACAGTGCAAGCTCAGCCTCTTCCTCCATGTCTGGTAGGGTATAATTGATTACTTCTTCTTAAGCCTGACCCAACCCAAGCCCTGTGATTTATGTCTGGGTACAAGTCTCTGTACACACTCTTTTAATGGGAGATAACAATATGGCATGCAAGGCAAACAAAAAGCTGAAGCAATCAATTCTGGGATGCCCCCCCACCACCACCACCACCACCACAGAATGCTGGGAGATTAGTCGATCACAAACTTGGCTTTACCGCCCCCGTGTATTTTTATTATCTGTGGGATGAAAGTGTTCGTCCCCCCCACCCCCGTTTGACAGTCCTGTGTTTGGGCTGGAGAGCGGGACTCATCAGTTTAAATGTCAGTGCGGAGAACAGGCCGACATTCCAGTGCACTCATCCATTAACTGATAAGGAGGCGGCTCCTCTGTTGATTCTGATGCTGCTTCACTGTGGAGACTGAGAAGCACTGAAGGCTCGTACCAGCTCGACAAGCCCAGACATTATCCCTCACATTGCCATATTTACAAGCAGACTGTCATAGTCACAATATTCATTTTGACGGATGACAATGTAACTCAAATCAGGGCACCATTTGTGGCACGTCTTGGTAAAACTCTTCTTGTACTGCCTGAGTTTTTGCGTGACCTAAATTAAAATAACCACATTTTGTTATTTTTACTCAGTGCGATAAACCTGGGAGGCACCACTCTCTCCAGCAGGTTCAGCAGGTGTCAAGACTGTGTTAGCAAATCTTGGATTAAAGACAACAAGCTGCTGGATAAACAGAAAGAAATGCTGAACCACATATTCACACTCTCCTCACCATGTCTAAACATCAGTCAAAAACACTGCACTTAGATGTGGAGGCATGTCCTCAGAGCTTTTTAATCTCTGACCTCTGAAGATTTGAAGAGTTTTGTACCAAAATGCGATACTGACAATAAAACCTAAAGCTGCACCCGGGAGAATGTTGCTGATGTAAAACTGGAGCTCAGCACGAGAAATGGATATATCGCAAAAAATGACTTTCTAACTAGAGGCAATAAATTTCCAGCTTTTATTACTAATTGGAATCTTATCTTCAATAGTGATTGGTGTATTTTCCCCAAAAATTTAATTAGTGGATATTCGTGTTTAGAGCAGTCAGTGTGACCTTGACTTGCATGACTGATCAGTGTTATAAGTCCATGACATTAAGATTACTGTGATAACCTTGGTAGATATTAAGAGCGATTGAGTTATTGTTTAAAAAAAAAAAAAAATTAAAAATCATTTCATTTATTACAAAAATACAAAAAAACATTGTCATGTACCTTAGAATAGAACATTACCTTACATGTGGTTTTCAGCGTGGTCCTATACTAGACCAAATTAGGCATTAAATAGAAAACATCTAATTTTTCACAACTTTGTAAAGAACTATAAATTAGGCTACTTATACTGTATCTTGGCTGACTTCATCTATCATGCTGCCTGCAAGAGTGTCAAACTTGGCAACAATGAAATACAAGCTGGAGATGGTTTTCAAGGAGTGACAACTTCATTGTATTTTACAGCATTCTTATTCAGTCCAGGGCAACGTGTTTGCTGTGAAATCACATGTGACAGCTGGGATGGATAACTAAATATATCACATACGTAAAATGAATAATAAAACCCACACGTTATTCTGATTTATCACAAGTACGAGATGGAACAACACAAAGACATTACAATGATTAATGGCAGGAGGAGAACATGGGAACAACATGTTGTTTACCTGCGGGAGATATGAGCCTGAACAACATGCCAGTTCCTGACTTATCAGTAAGAGAGTAGCATGGGGATCAGGAGTAAAATTGGATCATGGGCTCATTTTAATTAGCTTGTCAGCAGTAACATATTCCCAGTTCGAACCAATGGGGTACAAAGCTAGACAGTATTTAATCATGGAATCTATGGGTTTGGGAAGGAGAGCATTCCACTTATATTACTGAAGCAAAACAAAACAAAGGTAATGGATAAGTTCATTGGTGCATTTCTCATTTTAACTCAAACACTTTTTATATAACTCACACATTTAAATGTTAGATATTCAGTTTTTCTGGTAAATACGAAATCAAATCAAATCACGTTTATTTATAAAGCACATTTAAAAACAACCAGAGCTGACCAAAGTGCTGTACAGAACATGTGAGTCAACATCAAATATCAATTAACCAATGAAATCAGCATAATGTAGTGCAACAAGGACCAGTTAAGGGCAATCAAATGCCAGGGAATACATATGAGTTTTTCATTTTGCCTTGAACATAACTACAGAGGAGGCACATTTGGTAAAAAAAAGGTAAAGTGTTCCACAGCTTGGGAGCAGCCACCGCAAAGGCCCGATCTCCCCTGCCCCTTGACTTTGAACGAGGGACAGCCAGGAGCAGCTGGTCTGAGGATCTGAGAGGTCTGGGGTTGGTGAGGGGGCACAGGAGCTCAGGGATGTACTGGGGTGCCAGGCCATGTAGGGATTTGAAGACAAACAGTAGGATTTTGAATTCTGTTCTGAACTTGACTGGAAGCCAGTGCAGAGATGCCAGGACGGGTGTAATGCTTTCTCTCTTTTTTGTGCCGGGTATTAGTCTGGCAGCGGCATTCTGCACCAGCTGTAGACGGGAAAGAGAAGACTGGTTGATGTCGAAATAAAGTGAGTTGCAATAATCGAGGCGAGAAGAAATTAGAGTGTTGGTGACGGTTTTCAGATCGGTAAGTGAGAGGAATGGTTTGACTTTGGTGATATTTCTGAGAAGGAAAAAGCAACCTTTGACCACGGCGTTGATTCGTTTTTTAAATTCGAGTGATACATTTTATTTAAATGTTTTCAAGCCTGTGCTTGTGCCTTGCTTGTGAAAATTAGCATTAGTATTACCCAGTGTTGGGCAACGCGTTAACACGTAACGCGTTATTAGTAACGCGTTATAGTAACGCTGTTAGTTTTGGCAGTAACTGATACTCTAACGGGAACTGCCCATTGGTCCGACACCCCATTGTTCCGACCATATTAAACCCATTGTTCCAAAGTCCCGTTGTTTCCGAAATCATCATGATGCCCTGTGGTTAAGGTCTGGTTAGCTTTAGGCACAAAAATCACTTGGTTAGAGTTAGGAAAAGATCATGGTGTGGGTTAAAATGAAAAAGAAAGTGGCAAACACATAAGCTGTGAGCCTGCTTCACCTCAAGCCTTTCCCAGCTGACCCAGAGCCTGTCGCTGCGCACCATCAAGGCAGAAATACGCCCGCCGGGAGCCGTTCAGCACGGCAGAGAGCTCCCCACACAACCCGGACCCCAGAGTTAATAACAGGAGGTTATGGTGTTTCACTCTCTCCTCTCTATGGCACTTGTATCTCGACCAGTAGCCTACTTTTGTTGCGTTGCTGATCCTCTAGGGTACACAAATACAGTATAGCCTAGTATAATCACATATCGGAACAACGGGATGTCGGACCAATGGGCTGTTGGACCAATGACATGGACCCACTCTGACGCGTTAGTTTTGAAATTCAGTAACTCAGTTACCATTACCAAATGGTGAGTCACTCCGTTATTTTTGTCCAGATTTTAAAATGCGCGCAGCATACAGTATTCCTTCACGCACTGAAGTTCCCGTTCACTAAAACATTTTAGCCCTAAACAAAAATAGATAGTCAAGTCAGATAGAGGTTTAAGAACAATTCTTACCAGAGCATCTTAATGAAACACGTCTCCCACCATCTCTGTCACTCTATCACTGTCGACCTGCCGGCCTCACCACAGTGCTGCAATGTTACATTAAGCGGTGGTGCTTCTGTAGATTTTTAGTCCCAGTAACATTATATCCAGTGACGTGATATCCACTGTTATCCCGAGGAAGCTTTTGTTGTGGACAGACAATGTCTGCGGTGGGCAACAGACTCAACATCATCATGTAGCTCTTCAAATGTTCTCTTTAGCTCATTTTCCATATTTGTATCCAAGTACCGTAGTTGTAAAACATTAAGCTGCCTGACAGCGAGTGACTCCACTGCAGAAGACAGTTGCATGTTTCGTATAACTTCAATTGTTTTGTCAAGTTGTAGTCTAACAGTCCCTTGGTTAAACTCCATCCGCTGTCGCTAACTAAAAAGTTACTTTTCTTAGTAAGGCATTACTTTTTGGTTTAAGTAACTGAGTTATTAACTGAGTTACTTTTTAATGAAGTAACTAGTAATGGTAACTAGTTACTATTTTTCAGTAACTAGCACAACATTGGTATTACCATAGTTAACCACTGCTGTAAATGCACCGTGCTCACAGCCAGTGTTAGGGTTAGCTCCACCCTCTCGTCTAAATATGGTCAGTCCTGATCCAAAAATCCAAGGTGGCAATGACCCAAATCAGGCTCCCAGGAAGTGTGCCAGGCTTTGAAGCCAGCTGTCGTGGGCCCAAAACAACCTATTCCCATTGACTTACATTGGGAATTAGAAGTCTGTAAATCAGTGGATCAATATTTTTAAGTGTCACAACACTTGCAAAATGATTCATTCCACTATGAAAATGTAATCCATTCAGTCAACATTTGGAAAGTCCAAAAGGGCCACTAAGTGAAATTATTTTATCCCATTCAGGACTGCAGAGTGTTAAACTGGATGTCAGCCACTTGGCTGGTGGAAGCCGGCTGCTCAGCAGCGCTCGGCCATGCTGGGTGGCTGTAAGTCCCTAGCGCACCTGATCCATGGGTCCAATAATGCAGAAGCAGCATTGACCATCCAGGTAATTTCATACCACAGAAATAGAGCTTTTCTGGCTTCATGCGCCCCTGAGCTACTTTCATAGGATTGATCGGGGTCCCACTGCCAATGCTGTGTCCATGTCTCTTAATACATCCATTGCCAAAATGCCAAACTCAAGGCTTTAAATATGAGACCACCTTCCAATGGGTGATATCCAGGTTGCGTCCATTATTTCATACAGTCTATGACTAAAGACAAGTACAGCTGAGGATGATAGGAATGTCATTCACTTTGCAGGATTTTGGTCATAAAACAAACTAGTCTTGGATGACAATCAGCAGTCTTAATGGGGTCTAGCCTCGCAATTGAAATAGCAAAAGGATGAGGGCAAAGCATGTTTTAAATGCAGGTTAAATGGTAACATTAGGTAGTAGAGTATGATTTTAACATATGACCCTGGGAAACATATATTGAGCATGTGACCTATAGAGAAAATTGCTAAGAACACAATGAACCTTTTGAAAGGTCTCTTTAATAAGTCATATTAAGAGGATATTGAGCTGGGGAACATAGGTCCCTAGGAACATTAATACACTCCCACACAACCAGCTACAAGATCTGAGAAAGAGAAAGATTAAGGCGAAAGTTCAGATTCCCGAGCCACCTTCACAGTGGTCTGAAAGAAGTGCATGGTGCACCATGACTGTCTGTAGACAGGCCTGTCGGCTGCTGATCCACCTGTCTTTGAGTCATTTCTTTGCACTTTGACTCAAAGTTGAGGAGACGCAATATGGCAGCAAGTATCTTGTCAGCTAGATGAGAGGGTATGTCGCTCCTGAACCAGACAGGAAGGAATTTCAAACATGACATAACATCAGTTACAAACGAATCCAGACACAGAATTTCCTGACTTTAAGAAACCTTATAGCTTCTACATTTTTGTATGAAATATTGTTCTGGAGATTCTGCATATGGAATTTTGCTCTTTTCTTACTTCATTTGAAACCGTTTTTGTCTCATCTTGCAAAATGAGAGCCAACTCTTTGAATGTCGAAGACACATAAATGTCTTTAACTACGTATTTGACCCTTGCATGGTCTTGTTAGCTTCAAAGGCCCCTTTGCTTGTGTTTTGTTTATGGCCCAGCGGAGCCATAACTCACAGCGCTCCGTCCTCCCACAGCTCGTCCCTCTCCGCTCAGCTATTCTCACAGCGCAGTTTCCTGGGTCAGATCGCATGAACCTCTATGGCTCCCTTCCTGCAGATTTATTGGTTGACAGCTAATTTATCCATTATACACATTCCAAATTATAGGCTTCAGTCAGCAGGATGGCGGCAACTGAACAAGGAAGGAGAGAAGGAGAGAAAGAAAGGGAGAGACATGCTGTCATTCTTCTATGCCACCACATTTCCCACTGGATCCAAAGGATTTACCTCACCCCCGTGCAGAGCGTATCAGCGCTCATGTTCAAACAGACTCTGCAGAGTGCTGCGATTGATAACACCAACATCATTAAGTGTTAAGTACAGCACTGTCACAACAAGCTGACTGCTTTAATGTTGAAAAACCACAGCTACCAAGAAATGAGCAGACTGGAGTTTTGGTGACAGAGATTGTACACAGACAATGTGCTATGATCAAAACTTTGGAGGCTTTGCCAGCATGGGTGTAACTTTTTGGACTGTTAGTTTTGGAAAGTCCTGAAAAATACACAGAGGCCTCAAACAAAATGACACAACAGAGCTTCTCACTGTTTTCACTGTCTGAGAGGCACTTTAGTCCATATTAAAACCCAACAACAGGACATTAATGCTGTATTTTCTGGTAAAGATTATGCACATTAATGTTGCTATGCTGCCTAATGGGGCAAATGACAGAGATTATTAACCACCAGTCCTGCCTATGGTTGGTTATGGGCACTTGAACAAGCAGTTGGGGGTTTGGTCGGTACGTTGCCCAAGCACACTTTGACACTGTCCAGGAGGTGAACTGGCACCTCTCCTGCTACCTTGTCCACACTTCTTTCCTGGTCTGCACTGGACTTGGATGGGCCACCCCAGATCCTCACTGAGCCACTGCCACCAAAAGACACTCACCACCCACTCCAGTGGGTGTAACCAAAAAGTCCAGCAACTGCCCATAAAAAAGAGACATTAAAATCTAATTAGCAGATTGTAATGGAAGTTACATGTCATGCTACCCAGATTGTGAAACTGTTCCTTTAGTAATAACTCCAGACCAGCCTTCTGCAAGATAAAGACATTCTTTTTTCACTGGCAAATTGAGATAGAGTTTGCTGAGCGCATTTATACTTCTAAGGGGATCAAAATTTTGTTTGACATTTTAGGAAATATGCGTATTGGGTTTCTTGCCACAAGTTAAGAAGTGATGATTGATACCACTCAGAGTGGAAGCAAGTACGAAGCCGGAGCCAGAAGGAGATTAGTGCTGGTCGCCAAAGAAATGGTTACCCTTCACCACTCAACTTGAAAGTCACAACTTGTTTTTACATGTCTATCTATGTACTGATTAATTTAAAAAAATGACACGTTAATTATCTTTGAACTTTGAGCAGAGTCAAGTCAACTCCCTCAGGACAAATTTTGAGATTCAATTCTGAATAGCTTGTTATTGGTTCCATCTCAGTACACTGGACACAGCAGCCATACTCGTTGTTTTAGACTTTTACGCCAAAAACACACACACAAGTGGCTCACTGCAACAATTACATTTTATAACACATACAGCTTTAAGTCTTTCAGAGCTCTAGATGATTTATCTGAACATGTCAAACTTCTTGTTAATCTAAGGATTATATTGGCACTTGACTTTCTGTCTGCACATTTGAGAGTTATACAAGTTAACGATGTAATATGCTAAATGAAATGATGGCAGAATTAAACTGTTCTTCGTTTTCAAAGGCTCACCGCCAAGGGCTCCACTTTGAGAACCACTGGAGTGAGGAATTAGAATCTCAGTGTGATGCAAGCTGTAATTGAAAGACTTCACTAAGACATCATTTTCAGCTGCTGGAAGAAATGTGTGCGAAAGCTGCAGCTTGTTTATGAAAAAACACAGTTTTGGTAACCTGAACATTATCTTCTAGCATTCACACAGTATAAGGATTCTGCTAAACGCGCAACTAGCAATTCTAATCTGATGCACATTTTGTCAAATTCAGCAAATATCTCTACACAGTCCACTAGCTGTCCATTCTGTGTGTGCACTGAAAAAAATCTGTTTATACACAGCCCTGACTCTGTGAAAGGGAAACAAACAAAGTGGCTCAGAGCAAACCACATCGCTATGCTGGCTACTGTTCCTTAAACGGAACAGAGCTGCACCTTGGTATTCATGAAACATAAACAAGAGATAGAGAAATTACTGGAGCTTCTGAAGGAGCACTGTTTTGTTTGGTTGGTTGTCAGCCCCCCCGCCTGCCACCACCTGCAAAATGTTGCTGAAATTAAGAAGTACTGACCAGGTAGAGACTCAAAAAGACCACAGTGAGACACACAAAGAGACCACGAAGAGATGCAAAACCACCACAGAGAGACACAAAATATCTACAAAGAAACTAAAACAACCAAATAGGACACAAAATGACCTCAGACCAACAAAAAATGACCTCAAAGAGACAAAAATAACTACAAACAGACAAAAATAACTACAAACAGACACAAAATTACTACAAAAAGAACAAAATGGCTTTAAAATGCACAAAAGTACTACAAAAGACATGAAACGACTACAAAGAGACAAAATGACTAGAAACACACACAAATGACTACAAAGAGACACAAATGAGATCAAAGAGACACAAAACAACAACAACAACAACAAAAACAAAGCCTGTGTGTCTTGCCCCTCTGTAGGTAGTGGGGCCTTTAGCATATCTGTGCCCTGTAGCCCTTTGTCTCATAATCCACCCATGGGTGCGTGTATGTGTGCAGTTTGGTGGGGCTTTTATTGACCATTACTAATATCCCTAGAGAGCATGAGGTAAGGCTGAAGTTCACATATTTAGGAACCCTTGATTCTTACAATTCAGATGTCAGCCTTTTAATATTTACTATCTCTACCTCGCATGTTCATTTATAATGTATGTGCCATGACGTATCACTAGTAATTCAAGTCCTGTGCACATAAAATGCAGATCTCTGGAGCTCTTGGCTGTGCGACAGGCTCCGTGAGTAACTCTTATTTCCTGCCTATTGATTCAGATTACAACAAGTAGCTCTAAATGTGACAAAGGCTCTGTTGTCGTTGTGAATGGACTGCACTTATGGCACACGGTTTTTCTGGCCTCCCGCAGCAGCACTTCTTAACCATCCATGGCGTGTTCTCACAAGCTACATTTCAACTTAATGTTCTTCCAGCTGAAAGTCAAATCAATACAGCTTAAGTGTCCATCTCAAAAGAGTCCATTTCATTTAGCTGCTTTTGAGGGGCTGAAATAAATAAACGCTAATTGTATTTAGTGTAGAGCTCAAGTAACAAGCCCAGTCACTTTCTCATTTATTTATGTCTATACTGTCAGACATGCTTGAACCACAGTCCTGAAAAATGACCATATGTCAGTGTTTGCTTGGACAGGTAGCAGCGGCTCAGACACAGACTCTCCCCAGTGCCTCTCCAGTGTGTGGCCTAACAATCCATTATCATCATCATAAAGCATCCAAGCAACCCGCCTCCTCAGCTGCAGGATGCATGCACACAATCCCTCTCAACAGCGCTATCACCACATACACACTCAATTGCTGTAATTGCACCTTTATTAGTCTCCCATTCACACTTTTTACAACCCAGCGCAAAGAGCAGGTCGCATCTGCGAAAATGGCCTCTAAAAGCATGAGGCTGCCATAAACAAGACCCTTCAGTGCCATTAGACAGAGTGGCTGGGGGAAGCAGACAAACCCTGTACTGCCAAATTGGTGAGTAAAGTCAATTAGTGTACTTCATTAGAGTGTAGTAAACTTGCACAAAGGCCATAACCTGATAAATATGGGTTATGTTTCTTATTTTATTTTAGGATGAAAATACGTACACTTGAAATTTGTCATTGCTTAAGCACCAGAAACATAGAAAATATCTATAAATTTCTTTTTTTTATTGTAATATCCATACTCTGCTATCTGGAAAATGTATTTGTGACATAACATGCTTTAGCAGGTTAACCCTGTCTGTGCATCTACTCATGGTCGAGGCTCGTTCTTGTAACAGTGTGAAATTTAAACATTCATGGCGTCCTCCTCAGCTGCGATGTAACATTAGCTAGCTTAGTGGTTCTAGGTCAGCTAGGATACTAGCTATGATACAATTGGTGGTTGTGGCTGTGGATTATCTTGAGTAACTGGGTCATGATTTCCAGAAAGAGACATTGCTGTTGAGTTTTTTGAAATGCATTTTTGGGTAGCTTTGAGCACCACAAGCTGAGTGCCATCTAGTTCCATAATATTCAAGAGAAGGCAGACATCTCTACAGATTATATGTCCAACATTCAGCAAATCACACCAAAAACGAAACAAAAAAAAAACAATCTAGATTAATAAATAGCACTACAGGTAAGAGGAAAATATGCATTTTGGATTTTGGGGTGACCTGTCCCTTTAAGGATGAGCAGGCGTACTGTAGCTAATGGATGGATGGACATCTTAGTCTGGCATTTTACCATGTTGTCATTGGCTAATTTGCAATAAAAACTAGGCGCATCTAAGGCTGACTGGAATGTGATTAGTTTTGCAGGTATTTGGTCATAAATCAAATGGAAATTTTTACCTTGCTGATGGCACTAAATGAAATTTTAAGGGCTTGCCAAAGTTATTAAAGTTCGTCCTGGAGGACCATGAATATCTGAACCAAATTCCATGAAAATTCATCGAATACTTGTCGAGACAAGAAAATGTCAACATTATGGTGGTGCTAGATGAAAAATCAAGGGATCCCAAATTTCTTTGGGGCATATCCTCTGGAGACAAGGAATATCTGTACAAAATTTTGTGGCAATCCATCAATATGACCTACTGTTGCCACCACAGGAGAAAATTACAAATTCTTAATGATTCATCGTCTGAGCACTGTAGGTATCTGCATTAAACTTTAAACTTTAAATTTATTATTGAGATGAGTTTGGACCAAAGTGGTGACAGACTGACAGACTGACTCTGTCATCTATTGAACCACACCACTACTGTGCCTAAAAGAAATAGGTAAGAGACTTCTTGCCATGGAAGATGCGGAAAACTGCATTCCTCTTTAGGTGGTTAGATTACTGCAGTGTCCCACTCAATGGTCTACTTATAAACACTTTGAGCTGGCTACAGATATATTCAAAATGCTCCTCAGATCTTTGCACTGGCTTCCATGTAGCTTTAGAGTTTACGACAATATGTGCTTCTTACCTATAAAGCCAGCATGACCTGACTCCGCAGTACCTCTCTGACCTGCTCATCGAGTATGAGACATCTCAGGCCTCATATGTGCTGTGCTTGCTTGTTTCCTATTTACTGTATAGTATTTTCATGCATCTATTGGACCAAGGTGCATGTCTTGTTGACATTAGGTTAAGTGCTTCTGCAGGAGTCAAACTCTCACTCGCTCCTTTACTTACAGATCTTTTAACACTGACCTGATTTCCCCAGCCAGGCTCACAGCCAGCATTTCATTGCCAGCCATAAATGTCACCACTTCATGTAATGTGTGATGTCTTAGAATTCCTCAACTTGGCATTTTCGACGGCACTTGAAGCCGATCTGAAAGAGGAAGCTGATCGTCGGTGACACAAATAGACCGGCTAAATCAAAGCTGTCTTCCACTTACTGTCTCTCTTTCTGTGTGATGATGCCATTCTGACAGAGAAGTGGAAATTCAAACAGCAGCCACCCGAGGTTGGTGCCCGCCGAGCGTGCTGCCCCCTCACTGAGCCGCATTAAAATCCACTCCTCAAACCCACTGGAGCCTGGACGCTGGAATAATTGAATCTCTACCTTTTTTCCACTGACCATTTCAGAACATTAGATAGTATTTCCCACTGTCCCTACTTTGCTAAGCGGTGCTTGTGAAGTCTGTCTGGAGGCGTCCTGTGGTGGAGCCTCCCTGCTGCCTCCATTTTTAGGTGCATGGTATTTTTGAAGTGGGAGAAAATAAATGTTTTTCCCCCAGACGTTTCTAGTCTGCCAACACACTGGACAGCATCCCACCCACTGCTGGTGTTTGCCATTTTGTCAGAGTAGTTCAGAATGTTTGACCCAGTTGTGTGCCAAATAATGTAACTTGACATTGACACCAACCCCCCACCTGATCCTGGATCTGCTTGTGCCTGAAAATCCCTAACAGAGGCAAAGAGCCTGCTCTGCCAATTAAGCAATACAAGCAGTTGGTCCAGAAAAGTTTTTTTTTTTTTTTTGATGAATACTAGATAATTATGAAATAAAAATTGAACTTCCCAAACAAAAACTGGCAACACTTTGTGCAATTTTTGCCAACAAATAGCGACAATTAATTTACTGTCACCTACAAAACCAGCTCTCCCAGCATTCTGTGGGATATACTGGCAGAAATGCAATATAGTATAGTTTGTTTTCTTTTGTGTACAATCACCTGAAAATAAGAATCACTGTGTTTTCCTTACATTAGAATGAGCTGTTTATATCTACATATGAGCATGTCCTCATTTTTGGAGATCGCGTTCACCACCATGTTTTACAGTAGCCCAGAATAGACAAACCAGGCACTGGCTCTAGATTCCAGTCATTCACATTTTCGCATCAGCCACCATAGTTAGAAGCCCCTCCACACCAAGCTGCATCAGAAAAACACTGATTTGTAATGTGAAACTGATTTATTAAGTGTTTTTAAAAGTTGAAATCACTAAGGAGACCTTTCAGTAAAAACCTCCTGAACATCTGAATCAGGGGTCAGCAACCTTTACTACCAGAGGAGCCATTTTTGGTCCAAAAAATTAATTAAATCTGTCTTTGGCTGCAAAATTAATTTTAGCCGTATAATAAAGGTAACACAGCCTTATTATGTCTAAATTAGCATACCAACATTACTAATAGGCCTAATCATTAATATGTTTTACCATAGGGTGGCTACTCTACAGAAAGATATTTATGAATGTTTGGTACCTGCAGCGGAAATGAACAAATCTGTCTATGCACTATTATATTCAGTATTTTCCTCCAAGACTTTTCCTCTCTGGATTTGGAATCCACAGCTAGCTTCACTAAGGAAACTCAAGACAAACCATCGCTCTTGATGTTGGGCAAAATTTAGGAAAAACGCACCAGCCCGTAAACATAGCTATGACTCACATTAAGTTGGTGAAATGTTAAACATTTTTTAAATTTGTCGTAATAATGTGAGAATCACTTTAGGCCTACAACAATGATAAATTGAAATTAAAATGTTAAAAAATAACCGTGATTCATTTCCATGTAACCTAATTTTTGGTCAAAGCCGCAGGGAGCCATTGGAGAGATGCTAAAGACCTGCATGTGGCTCCGGAGCCGCAGGTGGCCTACCCTGGAGTAAATCTTGAGTTGAGTTTCACATTGGGCTAATCATTACTTATTATTATCCTTCAGCTGATGCTTACAGGAAGTAATGTAGCGCGCACATGCCGACAGGGAGGTACCACGGTATACCGAGTTACCACTCCCATCTCTGGTAGAATTAGGGAGATTTCTTGTCACATGCGAATCGGAAATTTATATTGCAGACATCCTGTGGTAAACTGACATTAGGCCACATCCCTATGTAAAAGTAATCCCGTCCGAATAGTACTAAAGAGACCTCGGAGGATGATTAGGCTCCCGGTAAAAACCTCCTAACAATGAACACTGAAGGAATTTTAAACAGGAGAAGTTTCAGCTGGTTACAATCTGCAGTCCTCATAACTAGAAGCCACTACATCCCCCTAAAGTTACACACTGGACCTTTAAAGATAGTGTCGCTGCTAGTAGCTTTCACTTCAGTCTTTATATGCTTATTTGTACATTATATGTGCTTAAACTAACATTCACAATACAAGTTGTTTCAATTCCATGAGAACATGTGACAGTGAGGGGGGCCCCCAAACCAAAACCTGCTTTGAGTCCCCAAGAGTCTAGGGTCGGCCCTGCAGAGACACGAACAAACCTTTAAGGCAATATAGAGGAATTAAACTTGTAGGAAAGACTCCCGCACATTGTCGCTGTCACTGTCTATGCTGCAACATTTCTGTGACTAGACCTTCATCAGGCATCAGGTTTTTTGCCTGATGAAGGTCTAGTCACTGAAACGTTGCAGCATTAAAATCATTATTCTTGTAAGTTAGACAGAGTACAGGAGTCTTTTCTACAGGTTTTATTCTTCTCATCCCTCTCCTACGCACCTGTGTGGAAATAGATGTGCAAAGTATTCCGTTGTTTTGAGGCAACGTAGTGGAAATCTCACCTTGTTTTTTTTTCTTAACAAATATGATTTGGTTAGGAATTCACCACAAAGTAAGACGCTGTGTATTCTAGATCATTCTGATAAAAGCGTGAGAAATGAGTCGCACGTGGGAGTTGATCTGAAGGCTGTGGTTTCTGAAGAGGCGTGATGAATGTGTCACAGGTTCAACTGAAACTATCACTCTAACTGGCATTTGGGCAATAAAGAAAAACATGGTTATTCATTCACAAGCATTCCCGGGCAGTCTGCTCTGCCAGAGAAACACGACAAGCGAGGGTTCATCATGCGGCCAGCGTTGGATAGAGCTGAAGGAGGTCGTGATGTCTGTGTGTGCTTTTTCAGGCCATTCAGTCAGGCAGTGTGTAAGGAGACATACTGAATGTGTCACAGCCTGCATTCACCGGCAGCGGGAGGACTCGGCGTGCATTCTGATTTCAGGGGGCAGGCTAAGCATGTTTGGTCTGGCTCGGAAACTAAACAGTACCCTCTATTGGATGACACGGAGATTGCGCGTGGCGGTGCCTGACCCCGTCTGAGAGGACGTGACTGGATGCTGCTGCAGCTCCATCTGTGAACTTTCAATCCTGTTGAACCACTTAGTATGCTCAAATCTCTCAACCGACGCACTTGGACTAAATGACTTTCTTAAGACTTGATGTATTTCTCCTTTTAATCCTGTCAGTGTCACCAAGTGTGTCCAGCTCTGAAGTGCTTCCTTTTAACGTGATGACTCAAGACAATTAGTTTGATTTGGTATGCACTTGTACTGACCGCAGATCCATTTAAAAGTTCTTCTCTTGAGGCAGGTGATGAAACGTTAAAACCAAATATAACTACATGCGGCAGCCCAGTGGGCTTTAAATGCAATCCAGAGGCCCCCAGGGGTCAAAGAGGGGCGCTCCAAGGAGAGAAATGACAGTTTAATTTCATAGTTATTTTACTGACTAGTTTGATCAAAGGCTTCACTCTGCTCAGAGCAGCTATCGCTATTACAGTTATATACTCGTACCTACCAATACATAGCTGATTTATGGGACTCAGAGAGTAAACACTAACATCCGTAATTTTTTGTACATTCTTGGAATAATTCTGAAAATAAGGAATGCCGCACGTTCAAAAGACAGCCCTGCAGTGTGTTTTCTTTCATTTCTAATTTAATTTGATTTTCTGCTTCTCAGGAAGACCAGAAGCAGTTTTTCTTACTGTGTATCTGACAACAAGCCGGTGTATTTACCTCTCTAAAATGTTATCCCCAGCTAATAGAGTCCTACCCCCCATGGCTGCAGACACAGAAGGCAGCAAAGATAGAATTTGGAGCCCAAAGCCAAAAATGTGCAAGTGCAGTCGTGACATATAAAGTGAGGAATAGCTATTTAAATATAAACTGTGATACAAGTGTGACAAGTCAACTGGCCATTTTGGCAGGCTGGTGTTGACTCTTAAAAAGCCTGCGAAACCTTCCAGGGAACATCCTCCTCTGTCCATATCGTTTGCCTGTCATAAAGCTAAGGTCAGATTAAAAATCATTCGGTGTCAACCTGCTTTTAATATCCCTCCTGACCTGGTATTTGTTTCCCTGGAGACGGGTCTTCGAAGCCCACCATTAAAAGAGTGCAGCAAGGATTAATGCAGTCTGCCTTTTATTTCCTCTGAGAGCCTGGGCAAATTTCAGCAGTCAAGAGACAGCGGTGACAGACGATATTGGGAATTTAAGGGCAAAGGTTCGCTCCTCTGTACATTCTGATTACGACCAGAGCTCCATAACAGATGGCGAGCCATTACAAAAGACGTTTGCCGAACTCATAATGTTAACGTCTTCTTTTACTATCACCTTCATCTTTTTTAAATCAAGCTTCCTTTGCCCTTTAACATGAAAAAATATCTCAACAAAACCTATTATCTTATTTTTAAACACAAAAATAATGCCTGCGTCACCACTGCTACCTGTGGAAATAATGTGCTTACGGACATAAAAGCTGGTAGGAACACTTCAGACAAACTGGCTTATTGGGATGTTAAATGGAGTAGAGCCATAGTTAATTTTAGTAGTTACACCGTCTGTGAGAAACACCACTTATGCTGCTCAGAACCCAGATAACTTGCAGCCAACTAATTACAGACCATGATACACCTGAGCTGCAGTTACAAAATACACGAGTATTCTGGAATAGCCTTGTTTGAAATTAACAGCACCTTGCCGTAAAGGTGGAAAAGATCAAGCATTTGCAAAACACGATGTACTGCTAAATGTTAGACTTAAACAGGAAATTAGGATTTTCTACCAAACATGGTGTTTGTGGCCAAAACTAAGAGCCAATCAGCTCTTTGATCAGGCAACAGCCAGGCATTTCTCATCATGCCCTGGGTCTTACAGTCAGTGGAGAGCAATTGCAGCACCCACTTCAATCTCATAGGGTTATCATTGCCCACCTGCGCATGACATCAGAACAAGTCGGAAGAAGTAGGAGACAAATCTGATATACATGCATTGTGTGGCAATCGCAGGTTGATTCTGCACAGGCCTGGCTCATCTTGGACGAGCCCAACGTCTCTCTTCTATACTAGAGGCAATCGAAGAGTACAGATGTCCAAACGTCCCATCTCTTAATGTTAACAAGAACGAAAAATAAAGCGCGTGTCTGCCCTGTGATTCGGATACATTTACAATTTCATGGGTTCTTCCTTGGCCCATGTTACATCCTTCTACCAAGCATCATGAACATAGGGCCAGCAGTTTTTTTGCAATCCAGCTGACAGACAAACCAAACCAATGACATAATACTATCCAAGGTTTGTAGGGTGTGGTGTTCACACTGGAGACTATACTCAAAAAGTCAGTGTGTATGCTACAAAATACTTGACTTGAGTGTGCACTACTATCCCATGATGCAACGGACAAAGATTCACAACAGCTGTGAAAATGGTGAGAAAGCTCTTTGAAAACAAATTAGTACATTTTTCGAAAAATACTTTACATTTGCTTTAAAATGTGTCTGGCGGTGGTGCTCTGAGGCCACAATGCACGTAGTACACAGGTGCACACTAAAAAATTAGTATGCAGTATGAATTAGGGACACAGAGGAGGCTTGTGTTGCTGGAGTCAAAAGTTACAATCCAAAATAGTCAGGAGACAATAGGTAGTTTCAAAACAAGGCAGTTAAAAAGTGTTGGGAATTCTGTAAATTATTGACGCTCTGAAATGGCAGACGTTCTGACTTCATATAGCATATAGCAGCTCTCTTAGTCATCCCATTTCACTGAGCCAGCTTTAACTATACTGAACACAGTTCGCAGATTCAACCAGATGTTGCGTCAAAGTAAGCAAAACCAGCACGCATAAAAATGTTAACATTTATTGCTGTTTCTGAATACCGCACTGAAAGCAAAAGCATTCAGAGTATACACAGAAATTATACAATTATATATGGTTTCACAAAGGCAGTGAACACATACTGTATTACAATCTACAAAAATCTACTTTACAGAAATTTAAAATTCTAAATATCAAAAAGTACAGCTGCAGAAACAGGTGTAGAACTGGAACCAGAAACTGCTCTGGATATCGGTTGGTGAAACAACATGGTGACATCACGATACAAAGAAAGCAGAAGTCATCTTTGTACTTACAGCTGGTTTTGTAAACTACAACTGGCGGACGAAACAAAAAACATACTCCAAAATAACTAATTGAATTGAAATGATCATATAAATTATGGTGGTTTTTATGCATCCAAAATATATCATTTTACAGAAGACGCCTCAACAAGGTAGCAAGTCATTGTATTGTTAGTGGGATTGGTAGTGTATCATTGCAAAAAGAAAATGTGGTTAAAATAAGGACACAATGGAAAAAAAAAAGTCTCCCATCTCATAAGGATGGAGAAATACTTTTTAAAATAATGCATGTTCTCAACAGCCTGATGGAACTTGGTGGAGTAACAACAGAGTGGTGGTGTGTTACCTTCAGGTCATTGCTTGACTAAAGAGCATTTTAACATGAGCTTCAGCCAGGAACAGAAATGGTGGTTGGTAGCTCAAATATCTTCAACAATTTCATAAATACCCAGGGGCTGGTATGGCTCTGTTCTGACCCTGGTAGTGTGGTTCACTGGGCTTAAAGGGTTCAAAACGTAGACTACCAATCCTGTCACAATGTCCAAATGGATGGAGTGAGTGGTGTAAGAAAAGACCACCCCAGCATCAGAATCGCATTGAACACACAAAAAAAGAAGAAAGAATCCAGCCAAGAAACTCAAAGCTGCTGAAACCAACCCCTTTAAAGGGAAACTTAAAATCAGAGAAGAAGAAGATCAATAAAATATTCCAGTTAAAAAAAAAACAAAAAAAAAAAACTTCAAATGAAAATTTATTTGTATGCCCACATCAATGCCAGGTAGCCATTTTGGAGGAGTGTCCAAAAGCGGGACGAGGCGTTCGTCTTGTGTACGAGGTGCAGTTGTCCTCATTCCCAGTGACAGTCAAGCTGGATTCAAGGACAAGCTGGTTTATGGTCACACATGGCTGCAGGGGCGCCTTCAGTCTAGTCCTGCTCCATGGGCTCCTCAGTGGTCCCAGTGTTCAAGGTGGCACTTTCCATGGCGCCCTCTGTAGGAGGTTCAGTCGTACTGCTGGAGGGAGCGAGAGCTACGTCTTCTCTGGCTGCCTCTCCGCTGTCCTCTATGCTACAGTTGCTACCACTGCTGCTACTGCTGCTGCTGACTGGGTCACTGTTGCTCTCTTCACTGTCCCTGCTGGTCTCGGGGCTCTCCAGGACGCCTGCGGGTGCCTGCTGCTCTGTCTGATCCATGTCACTGCCCTCCTCCTGGGACCCGCATGGCACCTCCCTCTCAGCCTGCTCGGCCTCCGGACCTGAGCCTGCAGACGCCTCGGCCTGCGTGCTGCTTGTTGGTTCTGCGGTAAAAAAGACATAAAGACACCAAAGAGTATGACTTATGTTTTCGCCCTCTTCAGACTGAAATGACCCAAATCTTTCCAGGCAATTTAAGACAGATGAATGAGTGGTTTGCTTGTCTTCCTGTCAGGCACCAAATTTTAAGACCACACACGCACACACACTTAATTTGTCATGAAACAGAGCTTCTCACATAAGCTCACAAAATGGATTCAATGCAGTCATGTTAATAGGTGTTCAATGTAGTGAGTCGAGGGGACCCACAGGTGGTCATTTGAGTGGGTCCCTAAAAAAATGGTTTTTGATAAATTATAGTGTTAAACTCACGTTTAATGTTATATGGCGATAATTATGATTCTATTCATGTATGCTGAAAATAATAAAACAAAAAAATCCTAAATGTGAAAACTTAATTGACAAAACCATAGACTATATATGTATCTTTATATACAGTCTATGTACAAAACATTATACAAATGTCACTCAGTATAGAGAGCACTAAAAAAATCTACCAGTATCTTATCAAGTAAATGAAATGTGATCTGTGATAACCCATCAAAATTTAAATAAGCTGCTGTGTAAATTTCATAGTTCAACATTTTGAAAAATATATAACATGAATTGTGAATGAACATGAATTCATCTTTTGCAACCGCAGACAGTAAGACAATGGCAACCGCTGATAAAAACATTTTTTCAACATGGCAAGTCCCCTGGAGGGTAGAGCATCAAGTCAAGACACAAAATGTTGCAATGTTAAAACAGTCAGATTGTAGGAATTCCTATAGTGATATCATACATATTTGTGAATGGTTGATTAACCTAAAAATGTAAGGTTACTGTCTGCCAGTGGTCCCCAAGACCTTTGTGTCATGTCCCTAGCATTACTGCTGAGAAGCTAGATTAAAGTTACATTACAGGAGTATTTTAGGGCAAGCATGTCAGGCAATCTTTTTAAAACAGAGTTATTCACAAATCCAGCTATCTCAGAAGAAAGTGTGTTGGAAAGCAGGGTTTGCCCACACATTTATTCATTTGTGGCGCACCACCACAGCATCAACATGCCCCACATTTACATTTCGTTTGAGAACTCTGTCCCTTTTTATCTGTCTCTCACAGCTGAGAGCACTCTGGAAACAGATGGAGCAGCTGAGCACTGAGCACAGAGAAAGTTAAACTTCATATTGTTTCTGTGTTGTCCATCATTAATCTAACCTACTTTGGACAAAACCAGGTATTTTCCCATGCTGGGTCTAACAGCAGCAGACGAATGTTTGTTTTCCATACGCTCTGCGTTACCTGCTCCTCTAATCCACTGATCTAGTCTAAATGTGTTAATCAGCTTATTCCTCAATAATCATTCCTGTGAGTCAAACTAAAGAAGAAGAGGAAACAAGAGGAAAAAATAAAAAGTCAAAGTTAAGCCCAACACTGGCTTTTTGTTAAATGAACCAGCTCAATGTCGACTTCAGGGTTGGCCTACAAAAAACATCTTTCATGAAGCACTCTATATGCAGCGAAATAAGGCATTGTAATTACAGTAATGCTCCTGGTTTCCTTAACCTACCTGGGTGAGCTCATGAACAGCCCATAACATAATTTCCTCTCGGTAATGCAACACATCACATACAAACCAACGGCCAATTAACACACAGCACACAAGAGCAGCCACCTTACCTTGGTCCTCAGTGGCAGTAGCACTGCTGGAGGCTTCATTCTCCTTGCTGCACCCGACCTTCTCCTCTTCATCTTCCTCCTGGACCATGGCTTCTGCCTCTTTCGAGAGGCAGGTGGCATGTAAAGGCCTCAGTGTGTCAACCTCCTGTTCTTCCTCTTCGTCCTCTTCATCTTCCTCTTCCTCCTCGTCCTTGCTAAACTTAAGTCTCTTCACTTCCTGCTGCTCGGCTTCCATGTCCTCTTCTGTGTCTTCCGGATGTTTGTTCTTCACTGAGCTGCCCAGAGAACCTCCCGACGCTGAAACCTCACTAGCAGGAGAATCAGGAGATACAAATGTGATTTCAGTGGGTTTATATTTTACATAGAGAACAGATTTTCTAGTGAGTAGCTTCTGACATACCTGGAGCCTTTTTCGTCTTCTTGCTCTGTGTTGAGGTCTTTGTTGTCTGTGCTGTCTGGCAGGCCATTAGCTGCTAGTGAGTTGGCCAGAGACAGCTTCGGTCGGTTCAGCGGCCTGGGAGTTCCAGGACCGTTCACTTTCCTAACAAAAAGCCACCACAGAAAGAGAGATAAAGAGGTGGGGGGAAAAAAACAAAACATTTTAACCATCATGAAAAATACTAGATGTTGTACTTTAATGTGTGTGAATTTCAGGATCAAGGAACAAAATCTGTCCCCAACACAACCTCTCTGTAAAAGCAGATGTGTTTCCAGGAAGCATCACTCCATTCATTCTGTTGACAGCACTGCATCCATTTTTCCTGTACAACCAAGTTAATAATAATTTTAAAAAAAAAACCAACTTCATATTAATTTGTTATTGAGGTTGGGTCTACAAAGTGTTTCACTTGAACAAAACACTTACTCTGAGGTTGGATGAACACAGCTTACCACCATTACATTCTGGAGGAAGAAAAGAATTTCCAAATGAGTGAAAACAGGTGACAGCAGTTTAACAACATTAGTGGGAAAAAAAAACAGCCATGCTGCTTGGGACATACCTTCTCCACCCCTCGAAGAAACTTATCTGTTCCTGTGTAGTTCCTCTTGGGTTCTGTGAGCAGCTCGCACAAGCGCTGGATCGTAAATGGAATTCTAAAATTAGGAAGAAGAAAGAAACATTCATTATACTTTGAACAGAAAATGTACCATTTAGGTGGTCTTCTATACAAATTTGCCTGAACATTGTATTTCACACTTTTATTTGGTCAATTTGTTAAGTACTCGGGGATTGTGGGAGCTTAGGAGGCCCCCCAGACCCAAGTTGGGCTCTGTTTTGTGTATTAACACGTCTAAAACCTAAATCAGTCATGATTAAGTGAGATAAATTGAGATTTGTGTCCCTGTGAATCCAGTGTTTTCAACAAGCGCATACAACATCCAGCTAGGTGAAAACAGTAGCCAGCTGAGGATGAGCGGCTTTTAACATATGCTCAAAGCAGTATTTCCCCACTGGAAAGACGGCCTTTTGATAAAACCGGGAGCTCTTATCAGTAGAAAGATGAAAATACTTTTGAAATTGGTGCTACAGAACCACAGAACACAGAAGGACACTTTTGCCTAAGAGGGAGAAAACCTACAACTACCAGAGTGCACTGTGCTGCACCAGACCAATAAACACTCCCACTGGTGGGTGACGGAATGTGAACACGTACGTTTGAACCAATGGCAGCTGACTGGGAACCAACGATCTCGATCTCTTACAGTTAAACAGTAAACTAAAATATGTTTCTGAAAACATCTGAGGCGAGAAATAGGCAACTCAGTAACAGAATCTTGGTTTATATTTGATCAGTGCTGCCTAGACCTTTTGATTTGATTTTTTTCTGCCTCTGTTTTCACTGTGCAGGAAACGGTATTGTGCCGACTTCCTGTTCACAAACCCTCACTATTACAACTAAACACGGCACTATAATATGTTTCTAAAAATACTGTGGGGGGGGGGGGGGGGACGACTCTGTGGAGGTCCGCGCGTACGCAAGCCCTGTGTGCGCAAAGCTCAGACTCACCAGTGTCACTCAAAAGACTGCTAGACATGTATTTTTCACATCGCCATGACAGAAACGTGCAAGAATTGGGGGTAATGTAGTGTTTCACAGACATTTTATTGGAAACTACAACACGGAAGTGCGCTCAACGCTCCGCTTATGGTGCGCCCAAGTCTGTGAGCACCTTAAATTAAAACTCTCGGCGCACACTGCAACACAATCAAACAGATGCGCAACTCAGAGGATCAGAAGTGTCTCTGACACCAGACTCAGAGCGGCTCCGAGTGCGCTCGTGGCTCGTTGACGGTGTTAGTGTTGTGTTTAAGGCCTCCCCCCAAAAAAGGGAAAAAAAGCGCCGAAGCTTAGATTTTTTTTTTCCCCACAATCGAATCCCGTGCCATCGAACAAAGCTTTGAAGCTTCGAATTTTTTGGGTCAGCCCTAGTGTTTTCCGTGATAAACGTGACGCAAAAAGACATTTACAAGCAAAATTATTTAATGAATTTGTATACAAAATGTACAGAAAGGTAAAATCATCACGTTTTGAAAAAGTATTGCAATTTAATTTTGTCTTTAATGTTATTATCTTTATATATATATATATATATATATATATATATATATATATATATATATATATATATATTTTATTTTATTTTTTTTTCTTCTTTGCAATATGATTATCTTATATAATGTTATCACTATCCTAAAACGTTCTCCAGGTCCTCTGAAACTCTGCAAGACTTATTCCCACCCAGCCGACAGCCTGGCCGTGGAGAACAGTCCCTAACTGCGGGGAGAACGGAGCAGGCTTCCTCGGAGGTCCGCCACTTAACCCGGTCCGTCTCCTCCACACTTTGACTTATTTCCAAGCTGCCGACAGTGGGACTTATATTCATTGTGCCAACAGTGGCTTGGAAAACCGCCCATAACTGTGTCACACGGGGAAGAAGGAAGGCGGCTGGAGTTCCTTCAACATTTGCGGTTAGATTATCACATTTTTTTACTGACAAAAATATAGGCTGCTTCGGCTGATTTTTTTATGCGGTTTGCACACACCTATTTTTTGTCGCAAATGCAAGTGAAACGCTCGCACTGTCGAGCACTGGGGGGGGGGGGGGGGGGTATCTCGGCACTGGTTAGATGGAGGGAAGTATACCAGTTCATTTATACACTACCCACATTATTTTGATACAAAGCTGGTTGAAAATCTGCTAAATACCCTTATCAGTTGTCTTGAACACATTTTTAGGCTGAATTCTGTTTCACTTTTTTAAAGTAAAGACAGTAACAAACTGCATTGCATTTACATTTTGCTAACTCAACTTGCTAACAAGGCTATTAAAACTGTGAAGCCATCACATTTCTCCTTATACACTGTAATTGGCAATATAATGAGGGGTGTTTTCTTTACTTGAAATTTTCATAGATCAGACTAAATTATAAACTGCACAGTGCATGGACATTTTTGAGTGCATTTCCAAATGGTTCAAGCCAATTTCCCCTCTTAGTTTGCATTACTGAATCACAAGCATTCATGGTTAGAGCGCCTGTTTCTTAAATCCAATATATATTAAACCTTGGAGCGCATTCAGAAAAGGAGGACTTTACAGTCAGTATGACCTTACAGATCCCAGCAGAGGGGGATATCAGAAGGTTTTTACAGAGAGCTGAATATCCTCAGAGATGTCCTCCTCCTCAAAATAGACCCAATAGTTAAAACAGGTAAAAACACAGAATAAAGCGACTTCACATTAAAAACAAGTGTTTCTCTGGTGCTTTTCAGCGACCATGGGACATAAGGAGGCTGCTTGCTGAGCTGACTCTAATATTAGCTCAGCTTGTTTTTAGGTGCTCAGCTTGTTTTTAGGTTAGGATTTCTTCAGTGGTCTCTGTTCACATTTTACTGTGAGCCGAATTATCGGCAGAGGTCTCCTTCGCACCAAAACAAACCGACCCAGTAGTCTGTGAGCCAAGCTGCTGCACACATGCACTCAGCTTGTTTCTCTAATTACTTAAGATCCAGAGGTCCAATCACCAAAATCCTTCACCCCTTTAAAACATATAGTTTACATGATCAAGATTTAATTGTAACAGGTAAGTGACTTGATACAGTAAAAAAGTAGTTGGCTGAAGATGTTTTAATGTCCAGCCATCCAGCTGACAGCTGACACTTATGGAAAACTCTGATTCATCATTATTTCTATTTCACATTGTAACTGACAGACTCCCACAATGTCAACACATGCATTGTGGGATCATTTGTATCTCCACTGTGAGAATTTTGAAGGACACTATGTTGGGCATAACTTTCACACCAAGTCAGTCACTCAAATAAAATGAGGTAAATATAGTGTGCCACATGGTAAATTGGGAGTGATGCGGGTACATTCCTGATCTTTATCACACACAAACTGAATTACTCTAGCAACACTAAATATACGCAGATTCCAACAACATATTCAATGAGGCAAGACCTTTCCATACAATTGAAAAGCCAAAAGATGTGGCGCTGTTTCGCAAAAGGGACAATATCAGCAAAACTTCGGCCTTTTACAGTCGTAACACAGAACGAAGGACTGTACTCATTATATCATCAACTACAAATATCCGTGTAGCAAATAGGGTGAGCTAGTAGACAGGAGACACCTATCCATGGCATGTGTTGGCCATGGGAAACCAGACATGTTCAATCTGGCTTCCCCATCCATACAGCCAGTCTGGCACTATAGCAGTTATACAGAAATGTACTCATGTAGCTGGTCACCTACCCATTGTATCCCTTCACAATTTTCAAGATTCTCTCCTTCATATCTTCAAATGGAATTGACTCCACGTTGGGATTTGCAGGACCTCTTTGCTCAGGTGCTGAGGCCCTAAAGTCATCCATCACCTTCTCCAATTTAAACAAGAAGTAGTTCCTAAATTGGGACCATTGAACCCTAGAGGAAAATGATAAGCAGAATACGGCTCAACATATTAGGCATGATACATTAAATTAAATTAAAGAGGAAAATCCAGCTCAATTGGACAAAAGCATACTATGGCTGGATGATGCAGCTAGCTATTGAAACACATTCATTAAAAAGATTAATTTAAATACAGTTACACAAAAGATACAGATACCAAAATTGCACAACAAACTAAGAAAAAAAATTAATCTCTGTATAAACAGCATTCCTGGACCGCATATCAATTGTTAACTATGAATACAATTATGGCATAACGTTAAATCATTATCTGTGTGTGTTCTAGGAACATTAGATATGAGGGGGAAAATGATCAAGCCTGCTATGTTTACTTACATGGTCTCTCCTGTCTTGGCAATATGACATAGAAACTGCTCCAGAAGAGGAGATGCCTCTTGCTTTGCTTTCTTGTCAAAATCTGAGGAGAAACAAATACCGACATTACGTTGTGTTCCAGCCTGTACTAGGCTTGGGAGATGGACAGGCTTTGATTTAACCTGCAGTTTTTATAACTCGGCTACAATGCTTGGATGTTATAACTACCTTCAAGGATTGCCTAAACTCTAGCCAACTGAACGAGGCTTGTTAGCAGGTCTCTTGCGAAACTTTGAGTGAAGACGATCACATTGTCTAATTAACGTTAGCTATTTACATAACGTAGCTAGTAGGAGCTATCTATCTCGCTAGGTCGCTTGCTAGCTGTAACTAGCTTAACTTTAGCGCACTAGCTAGCATGTTAGCATGAAGCATAGCCGGCAAACAGTAACGTTAGTCTTCCAATAGCCGGTGACACCGACCAGTTATTTCATCCCGACAAAAAATATCTGTTAGCAAGTAACATCAGATACTGAGGGCAAATAGAAGGCAGGACGAATAAAGAAAGCATCATATTTTAGTTAGCTTTCCTCCTAGCTAATGAATTGACATTAGCCAATGGATAATGAACAGAAAGCTAACCATTTCCGTGAAACCGCTTGTGCTGTTAGCGTTAGCTGGTCATGACTAGCAGCTAGCTAGGGACATTAGCCTGTGAGCTACAACCCGTTTGTTTCTTATAATGTAGCAATTGCGGAAGCACACGTACAACACGTAGCCTCAATAAACACATAAACTATCGAAATAAAGTGAAATGACCTCTGAGCGCCTCTTGAAGCGAGTCAACTTCCATCACGTCGTTGCCCTCTGTCAGTCTTGAGGATGTAAAAAGCAGACTGGCGGCTAGCTGCTGCTGCTAAGCTACGATCTCACAGGCAAAGAGGAGGGAGCATTTTAATATGGCGCCGTGAGGTCACTGCCTGTTCAGCAACGGACAAGGCACTGCACTGAGAGGAGCAACAGAGCCCTGTGGAAAATATACCTGTAAAATGACAAAATGAAATACAATAACATGAAGTGAAATAAATGTTTACGACAAAAAGGATTATATTGACAAATGCAAGTGGCAATATCTCAGCAATCTCTTTTATCCACTGCAGGTGAGACAGTCTCCTCTTGAAAACAGGATCATTTGTTTATGAATTTGTAATATAATTTGTATTATATTGCATTGTATTATTGTGATCTTCATGTGTTTTTCATTAAAAAAACAGGCAGGATCAACTGAGCAGATGTTTGCCCTAACAAAGTAGCTGGGTATACCAGAGTGACAGTGTTGCTCAATGCTCTCTATTATTCAAACACTGGTAGAGAAACAAGAATGTGATTGATATAAGTGAACTTTCTGAATGGTTTTTATGTTATTTTATAGCCAAGATGCTTGTTTTGTGGGTATTGCTAAGAGCTTGGTCCAGTGTGTAGGACTTAGCGGGATAAACAGGCAGAAATGGAATATTATCCTAAGCACTAAGTTTTCATTAGTGTGTAACTGTTGTGTTTCCATTACCTGAGAACAAGCCGTTTATATCTTTATGCGAAGTGGGTCCTCTTCTGCAGAGGACGCCATGCCGTTTCTACAGTAGCCCAGAAAGGACCAACCAAACACTGGCTCTGGAGCTTTTTCCTATTTTCGCATCGACCACCACAGTTCTCCTCTGCTCTCTTGGCACAGAAGTTTTAGTTGGTTGCAATCTGCAACCTCACCACTAGAGGCCACTAAAGCCTAAACACTGCACCCTTAAAGTAAAACACCACCTAAATTAAGAATTCCAGTGATATTTCCATGGCCTTGGAAAGTTCAATCAATGTTAATGAACATGAGCTACTTGCTCTCAAAGCCAAAATCCAGAGAAGTCTCAAACTTGTGATGTCATAGGGTATAATGTCTGGAGCTGCTCTATAAACTAGGAATAAGAGCCTGATTTTGTGGACCCACAGAATGTTTTTCTATTTTATACCCAAATGAGCTTTATTCTGTTGTAGTGTTCTCAGTTCTTCAACAGAAAATGTACCCACATACTCACAACATTCCTCTGGGTGCTCTTAGTGTCATCTTTAACATCTTTCCTAAGTCACTGTCCATGGTGCAGCTCCAGACTTCATACTTGATGATATCCCAAAGTTGAGTTTTTTACACTCCAGCGTTTGGATTTGTGAGAGAGTCGTTCATGTTACCGATATTTTCTGGACTGCTTTAGACCATGGGAATAACATATATGAATTTTGAAAATGGGTATAGTTCCCCTTTGCTTTTGCTAATTTGCTGTTCCCAGTGTCCACAACATGAATTCAGGAACTGAAACTGGATTTAAAGAACTACATTTGCTAGAGACTCCTAAGGCACATAACTGGAGGACTCTTTTAATCTTTTTCCTCAAACATTAAAATATTATATTTCTTCAAGCCATTGGTGAAACATATACAGTGGTTAAGTTCAGTTCAGGTCCAATTTCAAAACAACTGCGTCACATTAATTATCACACCAAACTAAACATAAATGCAGATGCTTATGTCAAGACAAATCTTTTGTGTTGTGATGCAGAAGTTACCTTTGCTGTTGGTCAGGCATCAACAGTGTAAACCTAAAATGTGTATCTTACCTCACTGCATGATTCCATACATTTGTGAGAGTGCATTTCATTCACTTGCATTACTCTGGTATATTTCATTCCCCATATACAGTATGTAAATGAGACTCAGTGCAATGCATTGATTTATTTAGAAACATGTGTTGACTGTACAGCCATGTTCTGTTTCCAGTTTGAATGATATATTTAGATCATTACACCACCTTGAACGTAATGCTGCTAAAACATGTGACCCAACAGACCATACATCATATTACAAACTAAGATACCCTCTCAAACACACACACACACACAAACACACCACCACTCATTTTCTTGTAATAGTAAACATGAATATTTATATATGGCACATAATTAGCTGTAGTATGTCATTATTTTTAAACGCTAGCACTTTTGGTTTGGATCCACTTGGACAGTGTAGCATCTAATGTGGACGTGTTGCGTACAAACAAACATCCTGTCCTAATATTATTCTGAAAGTGCATTTTAACATTCGCTTTTTAACATTAAAAGTCCACATTTCCTCTGCTGTGCTGTATCTAATACTGTCAGTGGCATTTGGCCAAGAACTCGCAACTCCTTTCATTCACACAGGCTCACATTTCAAGTTATTTGCTGGTAAAACATTCACATGATTTTAAAGGAGTGGTCTATGAATCTACTACTCAAAGTAGTAAAGCTTTCCAAAGTCCAAAGTTTACTTTTAATGTTAACCATGTTTGTGAGGAAAAATAAAGAAGGTTGATTCTTTTGTTAAATGCTTGATTGACACAAATATGCCTTAATTTAACTTGGGACCACACTTGAGATGAAGAGCTCATACTTTCATAATTCTTGATTTAAAAAAAAAGATTTTGTGCAGTTTTTTTCCCACTGTAGCTTTCCAACGTTCTCATATATTTCATCACCGTACATAACTGGGATGTGGAAAGTTTAAGACGGCAATAAGGCAAACCTACTCTACGGCATCACTGACCAGCACTGTATGCTTCTCTACATAGGCTCATTATCCATACCATCTTTAGAGGATCATTATGTTCATAAGACCATTCCAGGAGGAGTTGTGTGTTGGATACACTGCAAACACAGAGCCAATAGTTCAGTCTGGGCGATGCTGGTGTGACACATAATCCACAGCAGGATGGTCCTTGGTGTTTGCCAGTTAAAAGTTGGAGTCCATTTCTCCATTAGTTATTTGTGCGGCTTGACGTGTCGGACCACTTTATCCTCAAAGGCCTTCCTCATGGTCTTTTCTATCTGCTTGAGGAAGACCTGAGGAACCCGGCCACACAGGGTGTTGACTGTGTCCAGGAACTTGGTCTGGATGGGGTAGAACAGCGACTGGAACATGTTGTCCTCAAATGGAAACTGCGGGGACAGAGTCATTGTCCTGTCAGTTCTGATCTCAAAGCTGTTTCAGTTTGATCATTTTTTAATGGAGCATATCACACACTAAACGATATTTACAAATTCCATCAGTAGGGGTGGGGTGGTGGCGTTCTGTATTAATCATAAATTACGACCCAGCTCGTCTTTAAGAGGCTTATCTCAGTAGAGCAGCGGGGGAACTGACTCTGCTGCCGGAGAAAACAAATTCTAAATTTAAAAACTGACCCAGATTGTTTAGTGCAAGCCAGAGAGAATCTGTATCAGAGAGAAAACACTCAACGCTGCTGTTTTTGCTGAGCTGAAGTCATTAAAGGAACAGTCCAACATTTTTGGCAATATGTTGCTTTGCATTAACCAGAGTCAGATGAAAAGATGATATAGATCAATAGCTCTTCACTTGTAAGGAGGTGTATTTTTTCACAGGGTTAGGCTAGCAGTCTCCCTGTGCGTCCACTTCCTTTGCTAAGCTAGGCTAAACATGTCAGACTATATAAGGAGACACAGTTGAAATTTATATTGAGCTTTTTAAAATGACCCACACCCACATATATTATATACATAAAATTGATTACTAACGATATTAACTATGCTAAAACGAATGAAATAGGTCATTAACCATACATTATTGAGTTACCTGCACTGTGAGTGCAGTTTCAACAGAGGGCGCTATGCATGAATATCATATTGTGTCTTTAAAACTTGAATATCCTGCAGGGATACTTACATCATGTATTGCATCATAGACTACTTTGAACGCTGGCTGCTTGTCATCATGATATACTCCACGGTTGCCATGGAGGATGGACACGCCCTCATCTTCAGCCCCTTTGCAGTTACTCCCGTACATACAGTGATCTGGCCTGTAGTTCCATTGGCAGGGGAAGATGTAAAGACACTCTGCGAGAAAACAACAAACAAGAACACATCATTTCTATGAATTACAACCAAACACTGTATCTGATGTCAATACAATGCTAGGAAACAGTTAGGATGGTAACTCGTGAAGGTTTCAAAAGCAGGTTTGTCACTGGCAGATTGCTAGTTTTATTTTTCAGGATGCATAAAAAATCTGCGAGGAGAACTATGGTATAGAACACACTTCTTTAGAGTTAATAGGGGTTTATGCTCAACTAGAAATACAGCCCTTTGACTGTATGGCTCCAAAAACCAGTCAAGTTGCAGTTTACATTCATGTCTGCCCAGACTCACACTTTAATACATAGTGAAGACTTTGAAGGCATTAAGAGTTTGTTTTTGGAAAAACAAGGATGCTTCACAAACATTTTTGACCCAGCAGCACAGAAGTTCTATGCCATCACCACAGTTTCATGACAGACACCCAAGATTACTGTCACCAATTCAGTATCTGACCAAATGTCTCCCCTTCTGTTCCTGAGATATGACGTTGAGTAATGACCAGAAAGGTGTTTTTGCAGAACATTATGTCACAGTGAAGTTGACCTTTGACCTTTTGGATATAAAATTTCAGCACTTCATCATTTTATCATATCAGACATTTGTGTGAAATGTTGTAATAATTAGCGTATGACTTCTTGAGTGATGGCCAAAAACATGTTTTGTGACATTAGACCAATCTTTGACCATCAAAATCTAATCACTTCATCCTTGAGTCCAAAAAAACAGATATAGGCCTAGTGGTTGGTAACATCTGGAGTGATCAAATATCCACCAAACAGCCATGATGCATGTATCAATATCAATACAGTGATACAGGGTAGAACCTAGGTATGCACAATATGAGGAAAATATGAGATATGCAACAACATTGTTGAATATTGTGATATTACTTGCGATAAATACAGATATCACAGTGTACTCAGTTGTATGCTGCTTTCAGTGTACTGCTAAAATAACAGTAATTGCTTGTTGAATAAAAAAACAAATTATTTCCCAACATTTTTTTATTGAATGGAAAAAAATCAATGATAGTTACATTCAAAAGTACAGTTTTCTACTGATACTCTCTTTCAACTATCTAAAAAAATCTTTGGCAATGTGTTTATCGCACAAGTTGATATCGTGATCACGGCTAAAAGATGATATCTTCTGCAGTCCCATCGTTCCAATGAAGGTGTCCCAGTCTTTGTATTTAAAGGTTGATGTGTTTTTGTCTTTCTCTAGCTTCACCTGCCCAACTGGCCACATACACTAATAACGCAGAATAATATGCTGATCAGACTGGTGGGTTTTTAAATATGCAGTACATTGTACCTAATAGCTCAAAATGTGATAAGCCAAAAGTTGTTTTTTTAATAGCTATGAATGTGTATGTCAACACATCTCTCTGAATGTCACGTAACATGCAGCTGTGACTGTGACAAATTTGCCCCACAGCTCAGCTCTGCTCCACAGGGCATGTGTCCCACACATTATGAATGTGGAGGAATGTGTGCGTGCTGCATGTATGCACATCAAATATAAAAAGAAGAAATGGTGGGGAAGATTTAATCATAGGATACACAGATATTGATATATTTGTACATTTGACTCCATTATAATGATACATTGTATACAATGCCAGGCTAAAAAAATCCAAAATAATATGCAAATATACAAAGGTTTTTGTTTTTTTTTTAAGTTTTACTTAAAAATCACATGAATTCATTGGATTCTCAATCAAGTCCTGACCTGAGGAGTGATCACAGTCTTAAGAAGCTTCTCCTGATTGCAGAACAAGCACAAAGAAGTCAGAACAATGCTCATAACTTGAATATATCTCTGGGGATTGCAGAGAGCTCAAAGCTGTACCATGTAAAACAAACACTGGCTGTGTTTTCGAACAAACACCAGCGATGCCAGCTCTACCGTAGTTCTGCCGTAGCTCTGAACATTTAATGCCCACATCTGGCTGCTGCAGCTGGAGCTCAGTCTGCTGTTGCCTACAGCCACTGCCTCATGTGTTTACTGATGCAGATTCATAGTGCAGACTGGTTTATCAACAGTGAAATAAGACACAATTTATGCGAACATGTTGATCGTGTCAAACTGAAGTGTGTTGACTAATAATTCAAAATTCATTTACATACACTGGTTATGCCTTTTGTGAGCCTTCAACAGAGCAGTTTAAAGCCTCTTTTTGTGGGTACCCAATGTGTTTTAATAACATGTTTATGATCATCATTGTAGACAACATGAGTGCACCCCTAAAAAGGACTGTACCTGGGTTGTAGTGGAAGATAATGTTAAGCAGGTCCTGGTCTCCCCAGGTGATGTGGTTCTTGTACTTCTGATAGAGTGGATGTAGAAGATCCTCCCAGGACAGGCCACTGGGGATCATGCTGTTCTGAAATACCAATAACAGCAACATTCACTTGCGAACAGCTCAAGAGCAATCTTTTTTGCCAAAAACACATCATCAAAGGAGAAGCACATTTACATTCCCTCTTCCATTTGCAATCCAGTAGGCAGCATTAAGAACTGGAGAGCTACTAAATTGAGTTCTGAGGGCAGAAGTCTGTGCTTCTAGCGTGGTAATCAGAAAGCTTCAATTGCGGCCCACTCAGAGCACTGTGACTTGAGCTCAGAGAAAAGAACCTTGAGAATGCAAAAGAGAAATCACAGCTCACTTTAGCTTTTTACTGATCAGAGTGTGAGGAAATATGACTACATTTTGACCTTACTTTAAACATTGTGCTGCGGATCCTTGTGAGATTCATCAGCATGACGCCAGAGTTGACCCCTGTGACTCCGTAGAAAGGATGGCGTGCAAAGCGGCTGTACCAGCCAATCTTTGGAACCTCGTGCTCTGGGGCCATCGCTGCCAGCTGAGTGCTGTTAAAGGACTTCAGGAGACTCCAGATATCATCCATAGGCCGCAGGAACAGCACATCAGTGTCTACGTAGAGTAAGGAGTCCACGTCTTTCAGGATGACCTGGGAGGACACAGTTGCATTAACTGTCTTTATATATTATTTATAATGACAATATTCTTCCATCTTATCCAGGGGTCCTCAATGTTTTTCATGCCGAGGACCCCTGAAGTCAAAGAGAGATGGAGTTTTTTTTTAAGAATAAGCTGATTTATCTTTGCTAATAATATGTTGGTATGTTACACTTTAATGAATTAAAAAAAAAAACTTCAATTAAAATTAAAATTAAGTCATCAAACAATATTTTGGCAGCCTTTTTGCAGGAGCTCTGAAGACCTCCTGAAGGGTCGTGACCCCTGTTGAAGACCCAGGATCTAAATTAGAATAGGCATTATTACACCATGTAAGTAATACACAAAAATGCAGTTAAATAAATAAACCTGCTGTTCGAAGATGGTCTCAGATACTTCTTACTATGACTGACCTGAATGCTTTGAAGCTTCAATCATTGCCATGATAATTGATGGCTAAATCAGTATCTGAACCTTAGTTTTTTGTTTTGTTTTTTCACCAGTAAACTGGTGGAGGATGCTGAAAGGTAGTGGCAAGTGTCCGACACAAATGAGGTCAATGTCCTAAGTGTCATGCAGTCATCGACCCCTGCTTCAAGCAATTTAATTTACTGTCCGATGAGGAAAAAAGGAACAGGTGAGACAAATTGCACAAGGTTATTTGCAGCTGGCAACATTAGAGAAGCACTTGCTTTCCATCTGTTGATCCAGCCCGACCCCTGGCATTGGACTTATTGATAACTTACAGAAACATTCTGTGCAATAGTCCACCCTCCACCTTACTCTATCACTCTCTTTTTCTCACACACATGCAACGATGCTAAGTCCTACCTAAGTCGGGTCTGGTTTGGGTGATGGATTAGTCTATGATTGAATACTATTCCCCGGGGTCCTCTCGTGTCACATCGAAACATTGAATATTAGCAGCCCCAAAAATGGTACTTGGGACAGCCCTATTTCTTACATGGAAAAATGCATAATTTTCTCACAGTGTCATACAACACTGTCACTACCGTCTAATTTCCACTTCCTCTTTTGCACAAACAATTTCAAGCTCCTCTAATTATGTGTAACAACAACAGTAAAGCAGTCGTTGGCAACGGAAATCTTAGGTCTCAGGCTGCCTCTAACAATGCTCCTTAAAGGGACATTAAGTAGCATTTTCAGTTGTTTATTGGCAAAAATTGATGTCTGCATTTATAAATATGTCATCACTGGTGTACAATTACCTCCACCAATAATCTGACTTATTCTTGTAAAAGGAGAACTTCGGATTTGTTTGTACATTGGGCGGGTAAGTCGGATTCCATAAAATGAAAATACATCTGTCAGCAAGGGACATACAGCACTACCAGGGAATAGCCCCGCCCTCTGCGTTTTCCTTGAGAGCCTGGCTGGCGCTGCGTCACTGAAAAGCCGAAGGAGAGGAGCAAGAGGAGCTTCGCTACTACCCTGGCAAATTGAAAGCCTGCACTACTGCAGCATAACAAAGTCCCACTCATTGAGCGTAATGCAGGATCATGCATAATGCAGCATAACGAGAGACGGAATCCTTATCGCCAAGAAAGCGCAAAAGGAAATCAAAAAGGCAACGTGACCGGCAAATTCAAAAACGATGGTCAAAATAAGGGTAGCCTTTCCTAGGTGGAAAGAGCTGCTGAAGGAGAAAAGTAATGCAATCACATGACAACGCCGCTAGCCGCTAGCAGCTAGCCGCTGTCAGTGGTGCAGTGATACAAGGGATGAGGTGTGAGAGGTTGAGCAGCTTGTCAGTTGTCAAAAGACAAGATGTGATTGGTTTGTTTCAATTTGCACCCGCCCCAACAGTCCTACGTTGTAAACACAGCCAGCATGGTGAGGAGGGGGTTTGTCAACACTGTCTGTGTGTGTCTGTGTAGGAGCCTGATTGAATATTCCATGAAGTGTTGGATGACATGGTTTCATCAATGTTATCATAGCTTTTTGGTGCACAGCGGCTACTGTTGCAATACACGTTTGAAACAGTGATGCACTATCCGTTTGAATGCAATATATGATTTCAGCGTTAGATGGGAGAAATTCCTGCACACTGTGGCTTTAATTATCTATAAAAGAAAGAAGATCACACAAGTAAAAGCAAAATCTGCATTTAAGACATAAGACAGCTTGCTCTCACAGATGGCCACTCATATATTAATAAAACATAACTCTAAAGTATGTTTTATGCAGTTCAGATCAGATCACTTAAACGTCTTTAGTGGGAAAAAAGTGGCATTCAACATCAAACACCCTGCAAGTTCAGTATTTTAACAAAACCAGACAATTCTAGCAGCTCTGTGAGGGTGTAGTTAGACAGAGAGGTGCTTTGGAGGGCTGTACGAAATAATTCAAAGCTTTATTCATGACTTTGACTTTCAAATTCCAAATCAATATTCGAATGCTGTGCAGTTTTTTCTGCACATCTATTCATTTTGTTTAAACCCAGTATTTTTGCACAGTTGCAGATAAGGATTAGACATCACTGATATATTGGTATTGCAGATTTCAGAGATGGCTGCGTAGGATTTGTTCTGACTCTTGTGACCCAAACATTGCGAATAAATCCACAATGTTGTAAAGTCAAAAAGTCACAATTTATTGAAAGAAGAATGATGTGATTGTTTCTAAAGTTCATGTTTTTATGTGACAAAATACTCTGCTTCAATTCACATTTGTTGGCATTTAGCCTATGAGAACAACACTTCCACTGTAGTCAAAAAAGGTTTCCTCTCCCATTTGCTGCGCTTAAAGAGAGGCACATACCTGTAAGGTCTATAAATTACATTTATTCACTTAAGAGTCACTTAATTCAAAAAATATATAAATCTCATTAAATTTGAGTGAATTCGAATTACTATTCAAATTAAAGATTTTGTTTGAGGATTCTTTCATTATTGATATTACTTTAGGGGGATGATGTCATAAAATATGACGACTGACATTCAAAGCTTCAAACTGAAACCTCAACAGAAGCCCTAGTGCTTTGAGCTCAATGCTAACACGCTGATGTCTGGCAAAATAAACCAAAGTATCAGACACATTAAAATGTTGGCTCAATGATATAAACTAAGGCAATAAATAGTAATATTCTTTATTATTACAAAAACAAATGCAAGTTGTCTAAAAAATAGTTCCTCTTCACATTTTACCATTTGTAAAATCAATGTTACCAATTATTGTATTGGTATTGGCCACTAAATGTTTGAGTGTGTTAAACGTGTGATTTAAGGGACTTAAATTATAGTTTAATGTTAAACAATTTCCCCAGATCCAGGATTTCAGTAAGAGTCAACAACCTAGGATTTTAGTCCGCAACTGGTGCTAGTAATATGAATGGTGTGTTAAAAAAGCACACACACACATAAAAAGTCAGTATCAAAACAGATGTGATCTGTGGGAGAGCATCTTAGATTTCACATATCATAAAACACTGAAGTTGTGTGCTACAAAGGGAGAAGAAAATGCTGACTTTCATTGTCTGCTAACAACAATATCTTGAGTTAAAGATGAGATAATTACTTCCTGTATCCACTGATGAATTGTGCTGTCAACGCACGGTAGACAAATTACACGGCCAGTTTGGCTGAGATAAGATTTCACCATCAGCCAGACTTCAGAGCTGAGAAACACTGAGAGTTTAAACTATATTTCAGGCAGCCAAAGTGACTTCCAGTATACGACATATGGAAAAAGTACATTATGTATTACTGTACTGTTTCAGACATGTTCTCTCAGAATGTTCCAGTCACAATATGATATTTAGAATATACAACACAGGCAAACAAAGATTCATTTTCGAGCATCCCTTTGCCCCTCAGAACAGAGTTACAAGGGTTAGTGGTTGAAATCTTCTCCTGTAAAATGAAACAAATCCTCAAGACCCTGATACTTCATCAGTAGTCATCAATGGGATTTATGTAAACAGACATGACCATGGTTGTAAGTGTTATCATAATGACATTTGCCATTTATCTGATGGAAATAGAAAAGCATGAACCCTTGCCATTTGTTCACAACTTAAGTTTCAAGCTACCAATCACCAGGCCACTAGCAGTGCTCTGTAGGCTAACATTAGCAACCCGTGCTCCTGTCCTGCCAGTCTGCACTGGCACTGGAGGAGCTTAATCTTATGTTAGCTAGCTAGTTAGTTAGCTACCCAGACATATGCAAACAACTAGCTTTTTTTTTGTTACCACTGTTAGAAAGAAACACCACAACACATGGAAACAACATTAAACTGTTGATGGTTATCATATTTTTAAATCTTTGATAATAAAGAAAGTACATTTGTGGGGTTCTTTCATTGCTCGTGCAGCCATCATGCCAATGACTTTTCACAGCACTTGGTTTGGAGTGTACCTCTGAAAAACATCTATTTGGAGGGCCATATTGCAGGTTTGCCAACTCTCACGCATCTCGCATGTGACACATGTAATCACCTTCCATCCCACGGTCTCAATCTGCCCAAACAATTCTCACGCCAGCGGCGAATGCTGGAAAAAAAGGCTGGCAGCTGAGTATTTCAAATTAATCTCAAACAGAGAGGAGAGGGGCAGACTCCGCCTGACCGGCGTATCGGTTGAGTGAAATGGAGTGCAGCCAAATGTTTCTGTGGTAAACTACTCTCTGATTGGTGCGCAATCCATATTTGCGCTTTGATTTGGCAGCTCTAGTCTCACAGTCAGCTGACTACGCTGTCATGTTGTGATCTGAAACAATCGCACAGACGAGACGTGTGCTGCTGGGCAGTGCTGCTGTGTGTTAACTATGTTCAGCAAACAAGCCAACAAGAAGCAAAAAACTTTGCACAGTTTCTTCCAAACAAATCGTGTAAGTTGAGTAATGCTGTTGCATGTAGATAATGTTCGCTAAATGATGACTAATTAATAGATGCCAATATATCAACTTAAGCTAGTTAACAAGAATACTAATGTTATTGTTACCTATATTGAATCGCTTGCTAGCTAGTTTCATGCTAGGAAAAAAAAAACCCACTCCTCCTTAGTGAGAACTTTTGCTCACTATTGCTTTGCACATATTTTTTTAATCTTTATTGCCACAACAGAAAGAGCAGGGTCAGGGAGGAGACAGTGGACCAGAGGCCAGCAAGGATCATCATGCAGGGTCCTCACAGGGGAGGAGAGATTATAACTGGCTGAGAAAAAATATCTATAGCATAAAAGTGAGTTTGTGATTAATTTCCACAGCTATGTCAAAAGGCATTTGGAGAGCTTTGTAAATGTCAACAATGAAATGAAATGGCCTCGGTCCACGCACTCTTAGACTTGCATAGTCTAGAAATATATCATGAAATGCTTTTTAGACTACAATAATACACAAAATATTTTATTATTCCCAAAATAATATTTTACTTAGATCTTAATCAAAATATATTCAACCATTTCAACCATGAATTTTGCTTTAAATCCAAAATGGGTCTTGTGTCTATAAAGTAATAGGCTATATGCCACATAGGCAAGTCCTAGTTTCTGGTAATAACTAGTTCAGTCAATACCCCTAAACCCACCAGAATGCAGGAAATCACATCTATCACATCCAAAATTTTCTGGGGGAGGACATACAGGCCCCCACTATACCACCATTGTCTCTCTCTGTATTGTATTTGTATGTAAGGTTTTAAACCCTATCCATCTCCAGCAAGCACCCCAAAAATCCATTAGGATGTGGCGGATCAGGATCGCATCTACCAAATCAGTTGACAAACAAAAATTGTATGTGTCAGATTAAACAGCGAAATTGTGGTTGGCCCCGCTGAATCTCACTCCAAGGTTTTTTGAAAAGTTGGCAACCCTGCATATCGACCTAACATTTCACCCCACCCCTCTATCCCAACAGGAGTCAGGACACCATACCACTTGGTGTAAACGTGCAAAACGGAGGGGTAAGGACAAAGTGTTAGGGGCAAGGGGTGTATTGGGATTTTGCACAGTAAAGACAGAACAGCTTAGAGCCACCGAGAAGAGTTGAAACCATGTCACCATGCTGCAGTATGTTCGACCGTGCACCGTGCTTGCTCTGTTGGATTAAGTTGCTGACAGCAGCGCAAGAGCGGGTGCTGGTGTGCGTGACAAAACAGCAATCAATACCAACAAGGCCAAACAGAGCAGTAACCCACTGTTTCAACAGCCTCATTTTAGGTGTGTATATCCACAGCCATGTAATAATAGCCTCTATGGGCTGAGCAGGAGAACACAGATTTCTCTGTCAATATAAATGGAGTTTGGGAAATAGTGTGGTTGTAAACATAATAGAGTATAAACCATGAAAACACACTGAATGTCCACAGTATAAGCATCTAAGTTTCCTCTTACAGCTTGTGTCCGTCATGAGCTTCAATGACTAAATCATGAATATATGTATTGTGTGCTGTTGTTAAGGCACTGCCAAAACTTTAATGGTTTGTAAGGCAGGGGATAAATTAACCTGCTGTCTCAATAGCTTCCTCTTAGTTTGAAGTGGTGTTGTGATGTCAGCATTACTACACAGGAGTGGAAACGTATGGAAAAATGCACATATAATGACGGTGAGTAGTAGACTGACTCAGTGTGGAAAAATTGAGACATATTGTTAAAAGCGCACTTATTTTTTTGAAGACATTCAAGGTTTTCGTAACCTGTCTTATAAAGAAAGGGAAACATTTGAAGGTGTTGTTATTTATAGGTTATTATGCAATGGTTTTATCAGTCTGGCCCACTTGAGATCACACTGGGCTGTATGTGGTCCATGAACTAAAATGTGTTTGACACCCCTGACCTATAGGCACATTAAGGAACTTAACCTGGAGCGTCCCACTGAGCTTTACAAACTGGAAAGTTTTGGAAATACATAATTGAAAAGGTGACCCAGCTTCGAATACCAGGTCAGACATATTCATTTTTACGTGCAGTGGGACAGACAACAATGTAGCCCCAGTATTGTATAGGGATTTTCATTCAAGTATATCGGTAATGACTTTTAAATGTCAGTATCATTAAATAATAAAAAAGCCCAACCCATAGAAGGACAGAGAGAAGCAAAGAAAAGCAGAGAGAGAGAATGAGACCAGCCCCAGCCCCCCCTAAAATATGGCAATTCAGTGTTTGGTTGAACTGCCCCACTATTTAGGGGGAAAAATTGCTCAATGCTGAAAATGCTCAGCATGTTCATCAAAATAAATGATTTTTAACAAATAAAACACAACCTGTGAAATATGGCTGTCTCTTCTTACTCAAAATTTGTTGAAAAAGTATACAAATTTTTGAAATGCAAGACTTGTTCACATTCAGAGTTTACAGTCTACACGTGCAACAGACCTACTGAAGTAGTTTGCCTTGTGGTCCAGCAGAGGGTGTCACTCTCATCTCGACCTCCTGTATGCCCTATTGCCCTGTCAGTACACTAGGTGAATAGATAACAATGGAGGAGGACACCAGCGAGTGAAGCTGTGCCGATCAGATAGTCACAACACAGCAGGTTCTACACTGTATTATATAATATTGATATTGATAGCCAAGTTTCCAGTGCTGTAAATAAGCTTTAGGTGCCTTCCCCCTGAGAGAACCTCAGCAGCGCTGGAATTTAGTTCCAGGCAATGTCCCCATAGCAGGGAAGGAACAGTGGAAACATAAGCAGAACCAATGACAATGACTAGAGCACCTTAAGTCACGTTTCCTTACATTTCCATAACGGAGAAGGCCTGCAGAAGATGCCACATTATTTTTCACTGCGGAATCCACAATGTACAGTATGTGCAGGTTAGGGAGGCCATGGTGTGGAAATTTTCCCACCAAGTAAATAAGCTTGTGTTACCGATTACACCAGACATTTTACAAAGAAGATATTTGTCAATGACAATATCTGTAGTATCTGTAGTACACTTACTTTGATATTTTATGTTCAAGCTTTTCCATAATTTTACTACAGGCCCATTTTGGCTGCCTCTATCTTGTGGTGCCCTTAAAGGTGTGTGTGTGTGTGTGTGTGTGTGTGTGTGTGTGTGTGTGTGTGTGTGTGTGTGTGTGTGTGTGTGTAGATTAAAGGTGTTGTTTCAAGATGCTTCATCACACAAAGTTTACAGCCTGCCTCATTAACGTTATCAGGTCCTCTATTAGCATGGGTTTAAATCCAAAATATTGCCAAACAGGCACTTTTGCTTTGACATCAAATCCTCAACCATTGTCCTGTTTTGCCAACTTTCCTTACTCTTGTCATGTTATAAGTGAAATCTGACTCTTGCTACTCTGTGCTGTGACTCTGCTGCTGCTAAGTATTAGTAGCACGCTTTGACTTTTACAAATTACACGTTTCTTGTTTGATAAACATGGCAGTGATATGTGAAAATGAATTAAATGGGTTTTATTTCTATACTAGAATTACCATCTTGTGGTTGTATTTATCTGCCAACCAGTCTGTCCAGACTCAAATGTAGCCACAACAGTAGACTAAGGGCGCATTCACACCAGGATAGTCCAGGGGACTCAGTTCGATTGGGTGGGGAATATCGAAAAATTTCACAACTTCATTTGGTTTGGTTCACTTTCACACTGCACCTTTTAAAGCGGACCAAACCGCCTGAACAACATCACACAGTTACAACAGCTGCTTGCTTGGGGGGGGATTGCCCGAAACGACCACTGACCAAGCATGAGGAAGAAGAAAACCCGGCTCATCGATTGGCCAGGATCAAAAACTGAAATCCATCCCCTTCAGCCGGCTTGGTCACCGCAAAAACACCAAAATGCATTGCGCTGTACATCACTTCCTCTCTTAGGTTCACTTACTCTCTTTGGTTCACTGGATAGTCCGTTTGCTTTTTCCACTGTAAGTGAACCACACCAGGGTTCACTTGAACTTGGACTGACACCCAGTTTTCAAGCAGACCGGGGATCGCTCGTTTGGTCTGCACCAGAGTTCGAAAGAGCGTTCACACCACTCCAAACAAACCGAACTATCCATACCAGGGTTCATTTAAAGCAGACCAAGTAGCGCCAGTGTGAATGCGTCCTAAGCTTCAAATATGGATGTTGCTGCAAAGAATCTACAGATTCGAAAACATGGATGCTTCACACACACACACCTTCAACCCAGCAGCACAGAAGAGCTATACAATCAGTTTCAAGGTGGAAACCCAAGAGTAGTGTCATCTGTTCAGTATCTGACCAAATACCTTCCCATGTGTTCCTGAGGTGCTGAATAATGGCCAGAAAACTGTTTCTGCAGATCATTATGATGTCACAGTGATGCTAACCTTTGATCTTTTGGATATATAATGCCATCACTTCATCTTTTTATGTTATCAGACATGTGTGTGAAATTTTAGCAAAATTGGTGTATGAATTCTTGTGTTATGGCCAAAAACATGTTTTGTGAGGTCGTGGTGACCTTGACCTTTGACCACCAAAATCATCGTTAAGTCCAAGTAGATGTTTGTGCCAAATTTGAAGAAATTTCTACAAGGCGTCCCTGAGATATTGGGTTGCATAAAAAAAAAAAAATGTAACTGATGTTTGCCCAAACACAGTACAATACAGGTAACACCGACTACCTAGGGCTGAGCAATATGAAGACAATCAAATATTATTATTTTTTGGACCAAATACTTTGATATTGAAATTGCGACAATTTTGTAGGGTTGACTTTTAGTGCGTTCACAAAATATTTAGACAATGAGATTTTTGATAAATAATCATCAGTGATGTGGATATAATGACTAAGTGGGTAGAAGGAAATAATAGAAAAGCTGGAACAGTCTGATAATTTCAGAAAATTACACCACTTTACTGTAATACAGCCTTTAAAAACCCCAAAAGACTACACTTACAACATTATATTGAAAATCACAACATCTAGTCTCATATCAAGATATTGACATAATATTGATATATTGCCAACCCTATGACTACCACAACAAGCCTCGTGCAGGTCTGACCCAAGCCTCAACTTGACTCAACCCACCTCCAAGCCAGGCTGCGAGCTTGGTGTTAAAGGCATGTAACAGACCAGTTTTAATATAAGGTGGATCTGTATTTTTGCAGAATTAACTACCAAAACAACTGTGGAAGCATGTGACGGTACTGAATCAGGACTGACCAATCCAGCCCTCACATAATTCAGATTAATATAGAGGCAGAGCGACTACAAGGTTGTCAAGGGGCATTCTTAAGTGAATAGTGAATAATCATTAATTGCCTTGCAGCGAGAGAAATTGCATATGGATCTGTCTGACCTGCAATATGTTCATTACATGCTAAGTAAGATGGCTGTTATTTCAATGAACACCAGCAGAAAAGGAAAATCAATAGCCGAGAACAGCCTTCACTTGATGAAATCACTGGATTGGGTCTCTGGGGACTGCTTATTTGTTAAGTAAATGCTGCAGAAAAAGTGTGAAATCATCAATAATTGCACAAGTAATGGGTTGTAACCATGGAGTGGGATGAAGTAAAGAGGTAGGAAAATGCTGTTTAAGTAGAAATGAAATGGATTAATGGCATTTTTTCTTAACACTGGTTAATGACATTATGCACGGTGAGGATATGAGAGGAGATAAGTGCTGCAGCCTTACAGGGAGGAAGAGTCTCTGAGCAGCACAGGGCTTGAAGAGCTTCTTCCACTCGTCAGCGTTCCCCACAGAGAAGGTGATGGGGTAGATACTGTACAGGAATTTGGCTGAGACGGAGCGGGGCCACTGGCTCAACTGGAGAAAAAAAAGCAACACATCACATTTTACACAGAGGAAGCGTCTAATGAACCCCTAAAAGGTTGAGTGAAAAAAGTGTGTGAGAAAGAGCCATTATAAACAGTCATTATTCTTAAAGCTAATCTCGTCTTTTCACAGATTTATCAACAGACATTTAAAACAATGAAGTCATGTCTCGTGGTGCTGTGTGGTTTCTGTATGAAACACATGCAGCTGCCAGCTGTCGTTTGATTAAAAAGCTACAGTCTAAACAAGTGAAGGCGCCCTCTTAAACTCCACAGTGTATCAGTGAAGCTTGTGTTATCCAACCTGTTAGGCGCTGAGCCCCTCCATAATCAACAGTTTAACAGTTTGGCCCTGAAAAGAGTCAGAGCGCTGCGAGCAATTGGCAGCGGCTGTGCTGACGCGGACGAGAAATTGGAGATCGTGGACTCCCCCTCTAACTCCCTCAGCACACATACACCATGTCTCTGTACATTGTGTGACATAAGCTCCTTGCTGTACGTACACACTGTACACGTGTGCTCTTTTATCTATGCCTCGATTACCACAACTCCCTGTCTTCCATAAGGGATTTTCAACACATGGCAATGATTCACCTTACATATGACGGCAGGCTCACAGGTTTAGGTCTTGGATTTAAAGCTGTTTAAGGTGCTTTAGGTGCTGTTTAAAGCTGCAGTTGGTAAATTTTATATAAATAACTTATCGTCATATTTGCTGAAATTGTCACTTTATCCTGACAGTAGTACATGAGAAAGATAATCTGCGAAAAAAAAACATGTTTCTCCTCCTCTTCCTCATACTGCTTCTAATGGCATTTTCAAGAATCCACTGTGGCTGAACAAAAATAACCAATCAGAGCAAAGGATTGTCTCATGTAATCATATCAATCAGTGCTCCAGAACTGCGGTCAAACTGTCAAACTAGGCAGCACTGATCAAATATGAATCGAGATTCTCTTACTGCATTGCCCGTGTCAGCTGTAAAATGACAAACCAAGCACTGTCCACCAGCTGAAGCAAACATTCTCATTTTACAGCTAAACAGTACACTGAAATATGTTTCGGAAAACATTTGAGGCAAGAAATAGGCAATGTAGTATCAGAATTTTGACTCATTTGATCAGCGCTGCCTAGCTTGACAGTTTGACTGCAGTTCACAAGCAGTGATTGACATCGACAGCTTAAAGACTCCTCGGCTCTGATTGGTTGTTTTCCAATTGCCTTGGAAGATTCTAGCAACTGGGATCAGAAGCACTACTAGGAGGAGGATGATTTTTTCACAGATTATCAGTCTCATGTATGTGGGGATTCAGTGACAGTTTCAGTATTTTCATAAAAGTTGCTGCTTTACGGTCTGTTAATAGGAATTATGTTAATAGACTGTTAGTTACAGTATCAGTGGAACTAATCAAGATCATGCCAGGCACCTCTGTAGAGGTGACTTTGAAGTGATACATTGTACTGGAGAAAAAGGAGAGTGTCTTGGTGATATATTACTCCAGGCCTTGAGATAAAAGGGTTATGCGTCTGTACTGAGTCAGAGACGCAGAGTTAAAACTGCCCTGATCTTGATATCATCTATTACAAAGAGAGGGGGGATGTTTAACATGCACTGGATTAAATCAGAAGTCAGAGGACTCACTAAGGGAGTTTACATAGAAAATAAACCCTAAAAGATTGCAGCTTATATCTAAAATCTCTGTGGCACCATATTTGATCTTGTGCCTTTTTTAAAAAACCTGCACTGCATACATTGGGCATCAGGCCACTGGAGCGTTCTTACCCTTTCTTCAAACTGTGGAGCCAAAGGGTCCTCAGCAAAAATGTGAAACTTAATCCTCTTGATGCTGAACAGGAGGGCTGATTTGACCATGGTGAGGGTCTCGTCCAGACGATTCCCACAGGCCACCACAGCCAGGTGCATGATCACCTCAGTCCTTTTGCGCCTGGTCACAGGTCGCACCACGTTATTCTTGGGTTTGCTGTAACAGACATGCAAATGACATGAATAAAAGGTGTGCTAATCTGCTCACAGTGTCATACAAGATAAAAATGGGTCCTACCCATTGAATAAATGATGTGTATGATGAGCAGTTTTTCATCTCTCAACAATGTCTTCTGATCTAAATGGGCCAAGGCCATGTGTGAGGAGGGGGTTCAGATCTGTGGACAGTTACTGATTACACAAACCTTGTTTCCCTCACTCGTCGCCTGTAAATTGGCCTGTGTGCTGCAGTGCCTCTGAAGAGCAATTTGTACTCTACATGTGATTTACTGAACTATACGAGTCAAAACATACAAAGTGAAAGTACTACTGTAATCTAAAACTTCCACATTAGGTTTGACTAATATGGAATTTTTAAGGGTTGATACCTTTCTGATTTCTCTAAGGCACTAAATTTTGATAGTTTGTGGCAATATATGATACATACACATACATGCCCATGTACAATTTACATGCAAATTACCTATCAATTCAGCGCTGTACTCCCCCTGGAATAACCAATAAAAGAACATTTAAACACTCTGAACCCTCTGCTGCAACTAGGGTAGTAATTAACCTCTTGCTCCTTTTGCTTCAACATTTTTTTTCACTGTACAAAAACATTGCATTCATCCGCCTCATTGAAGACAATATCAGGCTTGTATTAAAGATAACATTCAAACCCAAGACAGCGTTTATTTCTGGTTGCATGATGGAAAATGATATGTCGTGCATTGCTTAGACACATCGCTCTGTAATTCAGCCTGGCATATTTCAATGAAAACATAACAACTGACAATTTTTGTTTGAGGTATTTGAACAAAGCCTAGCTGCTCAACATGGACTTGTAATTATAGACTCAGTGGTAGATGTAGGGCTGAACTACTTGAGCAAATTCTATAATTATAATTCTTTCATACTAATATAGTGATTATGATTTAAAAAAAAAAAAAAATCCCATCCCCCTCCTCCTGCAACTCCACCTCCCTCCAAAGGCCTACTCCCCCTCCTCCATTACGTCCTCATTACGTCTATGATAGTCGTAGGCGTTGGCAAAGTAATGTTAGATACACAGAAGCGAGAGTAACATGCCAAGAGAAGAGTAGAAGAGGAGAGTAAAACACGCTGCTGATTGCTAACGTTAGTCATTAGCAACTGGATGTTGTGTTGTCATATAACGTTTTATGTTACACTAGAAGCAAACTAAACATAACGTAACCTGTCCTGCACAGTCAAACGCAACCCTGGAGTTTTGAAACTTATCCGGGGTCAGTGATGGCTGATGGGTTTTATAATATAACGTAAACGCTAATGTTAGCGTATCTTAAAGATACACATTTATTTTGAAATTCACATAGCACGTCTGTATCACCACTTCTGGGCAAGCGCGCCTCCGCTCAAACAACAAACAGAGCTCAGAAATAAAATGGTCAAATCATTTTCTAGTTATTTTTGTGAGTTGATGTAAATGATTGTGTTAGATGGGCATATGATATTGTGTCATATCGATCGCAGGCTCCTGAATCGAATCGAATCAAATCAAAATCGTATTGTGACAGACTTTGTGATATCGGCAAACATCGTATCATCATCCAAACAAATCGATATAATATCGTATTGTGATCAAGCTGGTGATTTACACCCCTACCATGGTGTAGTTTGTTTATAGCCTAACGTTAGCTTTTTACTTCTGGCAATTGCATCAAAGCTTCAAATCTCATAAAAATGGTTTTCGTTCATTGAGATTATCTTGCTAAACAAAACGTGTAAATATCATTAACGTTTGTTTGCCACAGAGCTTATTTTCTACAGTAATCCAGAGGAAAAATCACACATGCTTTTTAATGAGGTAACCAGGGCAACGCTAGCTTCCGCATCGGCCTACAGTAAAACATCATCCCTGGAGCACTGTACAGCAGAGGTGTTGATCCCCTGTAGACTGAATCCCAGTGTTGATTTACAATAACTTCCTGCTCCACTGCCTTAATTAGTTCATTTTTAGCCACCTTAAAAAAGGCACACACAAAAAAAATTAATATCACTTTAAGTGTACACTATATTTAGAATATTTTCACTGCTTTACTTTGCTGTCAGACAGCCTTTTCTAACAGGTTACTGAAGCTGTTATATCAAAGCCACCAGACCTCACTGACAAAAATGGAAATTTTACTTAACAGAGCACAGAGGTGCTGGTCTACTGCAGCCTTGAGTGATTAGTGTTTAAGGTAAAGTGGAACAAATATTCAAATAAAGCATACACTTACAGATACTGTAAAATACAGAGATAATAATTACAGAGATACAGATATCTTTAAGGTGGCCAAAATAAAGGTTTTGCTGCAGCCCCATCCACAGCAGAGCATCTTTTAGCTTCTGTGATTACTGTATGTGCTTTGTTGCCTTGTCAAAGATGATAGCAAGGCAACAAAACACATACTGTAATCACAGGAGAAACGTTAGACAGGTCGGACCACATGTTTACCTGTGTATCTTTAAAACACTCTTTGTGCCAGTAGTTTTGTTTATTTTGGTAATGTAACTTTTGAATACGTATCGCGCATGTATGTGCATATCTATTTGTGTGAAGCTTTGTAACTTTAGGTTTTATAAAGTGCTATAAATAATAAATGTATCATTATTATTATTATTATTATTACTGGTCATACTAGACCAAGTCAGGCTGTAGCAGCAAACCCCCAGAGTGTATTGAGCTGAGCACGGCTGTGTTTTATTGGGTTTTTGTACAGAATCTAACTAGAATTTCGATACAGGATGAATTCAGGTTAAGAGCTTTCCATAGATAACCCACAGAATTCTGACACACTGTACAATAAACATTTATTAAACCAGAATGTGTTGTGCCTATCCAATCAGAGCATCAATATCATGCCTGCATATTGAGCAAACATATGTTAAAACACTTCCACCACTGACCAAATGCCTCCAGTCTCAGAGCACACTGGTACATGTAGGCTAAGCTCTCCTCACCTGTCAACATATCACTGCTGAGCAGTAATAACATGTCACTTCATCAACATGTCAGACACACAGAAATTTCATTCTGGACTTCACAAGAATGAAAACAGATGAAACAAGGAAAAAATCACATCTATCCTCCTTTTAGACAGACAGGGTGAAAAGTCAAGGATTTTTTTTTTTCAAAGATAAGACACCTGTGCCTCCATATATAGTTCAACACTACCACACACACACACACACACACACACATCCACTCTCTTTTCTTTTGTAGCTCTGCAAGTTCCCACCGGACTTTGTTCTTCCATGCTTAAAGGCAAGGAGGTCCTTTATCTGATGTAAAAATTAGCTCTCTCTGCAGAGCTAGAGCTGCCGTGGTGTTAAAATGCACTCGGCAGTGCCGAGAATCTCCCACTACGATAAGGAAACATTTGTACAATGGGGGAGCCTGAAGCTGAGGCCGACATCCTCCACATCCACACTCTGCATGGGGCTGGTTGTATTAACAACATGTTCAACATAAATGTTGTCATAGCCGTAGGGAGGGAAGACTGGCACACAAAAAAAAGAACAAAGAACCTTTTTCCCCCAGCATGAAGCATTATCTGGGTGAACAGTGGAAGGTAAATGGCTTTACGACTAAAGACTGCATATTCCAAAAGGCATGGATATCCCCTGAGCCTGGAGGAAGCAAAGAGTCTACCATAAAATGGATGGGAAGAGAGAAGAGTGAAATTTGACAGGTGGGTTTGCGGGGCAGTCTCCAAGCGTGACACTTCGTTTTCTGCATGGCTGAGGGACAATGATGAACCACAGATTAGGATGAATGAGAAGGTGCTGAGAAATCTGTCTGCCACGCTTCAAAGGCCGATGCTCTGTCAAGGCTGTTGAACACACATTCCTATTTTACTCACAGAAAATGCAATCCATATCTCCTACACGGGTGTAATTACGTCGCACTTAGTCATGCAAAATAAATGCCCTTGAAATGATTTCTGCGGAAAATTGGATGGACAAAAGAAAAAAAAACAAATTCCTTTGTTGCATAAAGCATGGGCTGCACACATGATGTTTTGTGTCATGGCACTGTTCCCCACATCTGGAAGCAGTCAAAAAAGCACAGAAGAGGTACAAAAGAATTGAATTCATTACTGGCGGCAGTGAGCACACGAGGAGCCCTCTGCCTACAAAGCACTAACGCCAACCCTTTTAAATCATGGAAGGAGAGAAAAAAGCAGCACCTTTGAAGATAATGTCAAAGAAAAATGTACATGTACAGAGTGAAGAGCAAGAGTACAAACTACACCAAAGAACACCTTAAAGGCATTTAATTAATCAGCATATAACTAGGTCATATGTTCGACTTGTATCCAACATGTTCACTTTGGTTTGAAACACTGGGTATCAAGGCCATTAAAGTGAACATGTTCCCATCATGCCCCTTCCTCTGTAGGGAGGTAGAAAAGATGTCAGCTTCTCAAAACAAAGAAATCTGAAGATACTTCTTCAGAACGATTAACTGAATTCAGGGCCTTATTCAACAAGTTGCCAAGACACTGCAAAGCACAGAAAACTCAGCAAATCTGTGGTTATTGGCCAAAAATAGTTGTTTATGTAGCCACAGCCGGCTGATCCAAACTTCTATGGGAACCAGATGATCTGTTGTCATTCCTTTAGCATTATGGAATGATTTACAATCATCAAGATGTCCAGCTGAGTTGCCTAAACCAAATACTATCCCTCGATACATGTCGGTCCAACTCTGAACTTTATATGCACGTTTTGGAACTGTACTTTCATATTACTGAAATATGTACTGTCTAAAATTACTGCTTTGCACTTGTGTGCCTCCGCCAACCAGTCAAGTTGCAGTTTACATCCATGTCAGTCCAGACTCATATATGTCTTCAAGACTTAAAAGAAATGTATAGAATCTATACAAGATACAAGATCTAGGCTATACAATCACCATAGTTTCAAGGTGGGCACCCAAAAATACCAATTCAGTATATGAACAAATGTCTCCCCATCTGAGTGATGGTGATGAATAATGGCCAGAAAAATGTTTTTACAGTTATAATGTCACAGTGACGTTGACCATTGACATTCTGAATATAAGATGCCATCACTTTATCATATAATTTCTTAGACATTTATGTTAAATTGTGTCATAATTAGATTAGCATAAGAATTCTTGAGTTATGGCCAAAAACATGCTTTGTGAGGTCACAGTGACCTTGACCTTGGACCCTCAAAATTTTAATCAGTTCACTGTTTTGCCCAAGTGGGCGTTTGTGTTGAATTTAAAGAAATCCCCTCGAGGCTTTCCTGAGATATCGTGTTTATGAGAACAGGACAGACTCAAGGTCACAGTGACTTTGAATGTTGACAACCAAAATCTAATCAATCCATCATTGAGTCCACGTGGACGTTGGTGCCAGTGTTCTTAAGATATGACAACAAGAATGGGACATTTGCACATAAAAACAGACAACCCAAAAAAACAGGTGTCCGGCCACGGCTGTCGCCAACACTGAGGCATAAAAATCATAGATCTCAAAAGGTCAAGCCCAGTCAGTCATTCATAAAATAACGTACTGAACATTACTAGGGGTATAACATGTACATTCTCATCCCCAAACATTTGGTTAAAGGCATGAGGTATGATAAACGCAATAATTGTCACATTGGCCTATACAGTTAGGCCCCAACAATTTAGCTTAAGCCGAATATGTTATTCTGAGTTCCACTGAGAAATCTTGGGCAGTGAGACAGTTGTTGTCTGTTAGCCAAGCCAGTGATTTCAAAGTGGGGTCTGTGGCACTCTGCAAGAGCGGCCATGAAGTTTTTAGATTCATTAATTTCAATTAGCATAAAGCAAAATTTTTTTTAAAGGCTTTGACTCGAGTTAAACAAATAACATTTACATTTTTAAGTCTAAAATAGTTCATATATTAGCCTCTGTTCTAATCTAACGAACTATTATTTATAATAATATGAATGTGTGTTTTATGTTTATATGTGTGCACTAACAGTAAAACACTTCACTTTCTCTTGATTTGTGTGTGTATGTTCCGAAATGCACTTTAAATTAGTCTTGTTCTGTTGATTTGCCTTTGATACTCTGTTTAAGTACAGTGTTACTTGCAGCTAATTAGAGTGATGTAAGTTGCATTGTTCTTTTACATTTTTCTTCCATAACTCTCTTATATTGTTTTTCACGTAACTAAAGGCCTTTGCACACTGAGTCCATATTTTCTGTCTGAGATTGTCACAAGTTTAAAAATAAATACGACCTCTCGTTGTGTCAATCACATTCACATGCAGACTCTGAAACTTTTGTCCGTCATTAAAGTTTTTGGAACAGGTTCCATTTTCTGTGCTTTTTTCTGCATCAGTCAAAAGCCTTCAGAGAGTTGTTTGACCAAGACGCATCGAAGAAAGTGTGGTGTAAGCTGCGGGACACACACATTCGCAACAAGAAAGAGGGGCATACAGGGCAGAAGTGGACAGGGAGCCAGAGTGAAAAGGAAATTGAAATACATGGAAGCAATGTTCTTTTTGAAAGAGAAGGTAATATTAGCCTATACAAATATGCACAACAACAATGAAGATGCTTACAGCAGAGTTCAATTTAATTGCCACACAGTATCATTTCATAACTCCATACGCAAGAAAGGTAGAATAGCCATGACACAGGGAGGTAACTCCAGAGGAGAGGAGTGAAGGAATGAATGTGCGTTACCATTTTCCCTCGTATTGTGAATTTTTGCAATGAATGGAACAATACTTGGTAGACCTGCTATGCAAATGCAAGAAAAAAAAATGTATATACATATATAGGCTATGTCAAATTATTCCAAGGGACATACATGAGGGGATCTCAGATATAGGGTTGTCAAGATACTCAAATTTTAACCTTTGATACAATAAATACAATACTCGATACCTCTTTTGAGACTGCCAATGGTCCTAGGCACGGAAGGTACAGGTACAGAAAAAGTCCCTGATAATACGCCTCTAGTCATGTCTTGGGTTTGTTGCTGGAGAGAATTCTGGTACCACAGGTTGAGGACCAGTTGATTTTCTTCCCTGTTTTTTAATATGTGCATCCTTGGGATGAAAATCTATATAGATCTGTTGTTTTTACAGCTTCGGTATATTCATTGTATATTTAACAGAGATTGTATAGTTTTAAACACCTGGTACCAAAAAATTATCAATATTTTTGACAGTCTTAAACCTGTATCTTTTAAGGGGTCCTACGCCTAAAAAAAACAGCTGAGAGCCTCTCAGTTAAACCATGCTTGTTAGGTTAGCCACAGGATGTATAGCTCGTGAGGAGTGTCTTTTGCATGGCAAACACAAAGACAAACTAGAGCTGGTCATTCAAGTAAGCCTGCACATCAAATTGCGTCACTGTGGGAAATTTTCATGCCAGTACATGAGGATATGTCCTATTTACCACATTGGCTTCCCAGATCACCACATTCAGCTAATCAATTAATCAACTAAATGTTTCCTCCTTTGCTGCATCAGTTACTGTCAGGAAAAGGTTATCTTCCAGGAAAACTTGGGATGTTTTCAAAATGATCTGTCACTTTCTAAGCTTTGACTTACAAATCCTGCTCCTTACAAATTATTTTACCCGATGCATCTTTCTAGTTTCTCCTTCAACGCCCTCTTATGACTCATTCACTAGTAAATTAAAAGTGTGTTTGCCAGTCACACAGGCAAATTTAACTGTCCCTGATGGTTTTCACACAAGCACCCCCTCCAACCATGTCAGGCTACACAGGCAGGCAGGGATGATTTCAAAACACTCCTGGCAGAGAGAATGTTCAGTCATGCAAAATGACATTTTTATAGCTACGCATAATGCCACAGCAAGAGAGTGACTTCTTCACTGCGAGGAGAGCTGCTGAACTATATTTGAAGTGACAGGGCAAGGGATTTGTTTCAACACAAAGTATCAACACCCATCTAATCCTGTAGATGCAGGCCTTAATTCAAAGTAACAAAGCAGATAGAGGGGTTTCATCTTTATTATTCTGCATTTGTAACATATGCTGAGGGTAATAAAGAAATCAGAGTGACGGAAACTGTAACTGCAACTTATAGGTTGTGTTTCTAAGGCGATGCCTATAGGTCTGCGACAATAGACTGTAAAAATGATGGATGTGGTCACCATGATGTCACACTGGTTAGCAGACTGCCGAGGCTGGCATTCTGGCCATCACCATCTTGGTTTTTTGGAGCCAGAAGTGACCGTATTTGGAAAAGAGGCTGGAACTAAATCATGAGCCCTTTTTACACAGAGACCAGCTTATTGAGCTGCTATGAAGTCCATTTTTTATATACCGCCCTTAAATTTTTACACAGAACCAAACGACTGAGGCATCATGCCGCTCCAGCGTGTGATTTTACACAGCATGCCGGCATCGCAAATCAAAGGAGGCGTGACATATAAGACAACAGAGTCCGCCTCGAGTGTGACATATAACATATGCATCGGCTGTGCTTTATAAATTACAACAATGATTGCATTACCATGGCGATAACAATCATTTACCACCTCTGTTATATGGCGGCTGATCTCGTCCTTTGCTTGGAGGGTATGGAGCTCCTGGACCTCATTGTTTACCCAAACTGTGGACATTTTCAGCTGCTGTTTTTCTTCTTGAGTTAGCTGCTGACTGCCAATAGCTGCTTTTTAAATCTCCCAAGATGGGTTGCATGCATAACACATCACCAGAACGTCACACCTGTTCTGTCCAGGATCTCATCCTGCTGGCTGTTCCGTTTAGAGGCTGTTTTGGTACCGTTACATCAGTTCCCACCTCAGACGCAATACAACTCTGTCCTCCCATTCCGGGATTGTACCTTTTATTCAGAACGGTGAGGAAGAATAATAGCATGAAATCCCCACCTTGAAGAGGCAGTGAAGAAGGGGCTATAGACTGTACACACAACGTGTCACTCAAAGCTGCCTCGCCCTTAATTATGTGTAACTTTAACCCTTAGTCAAATGTAAACGGGTGAGTTATATAAAAATGTACCCCCGTTCAGTTATCATGAAGAGGGTAATTAGACAGACTTGCTTTGGATTCAGCCTCCAGTGGCCATTCAAGGAACTGCAGTTTGTAGCACCTCCACATTGGCTTCATTTTTCAGCCCCAGAGGCTGCCACTTGGCTGCAACCAACGACTGCTTTCAATATCAATTAATATGTTAATATTGTTTTGATCAATCGATTATTGGTTCAGTGTATAAAACGTTAGAAAGTGGTGCCTTTCCCAGAGCCGAGGGGACATCTTCAAACTGATAAGAGTTGTCTAAACCCAAAGACATTCAACTTAAAACAACAGAAAACAGAGAAAAGCAGCAAAATCTCACAATTGAAAATCTGGAAACAGTGAATATTTGGTGTTTTTACAAAATTGTTAACGAACTTTATATATTTTCACTAATTGATTTATCATCTGAAGATGTTTGTCCCAAGTGCTATCTGCGTTTGTACCCCACAACCTATGCCAGTGACAATTTACAGCCTGTGGGCTAAATCTAATCTCAATAGGATGATGAGTGGTCGGCAGACTTTCTTATTCACAATGAAAATAAACTGATTCACACTGGGATTTTAATTTGTCCTCTGAATGTTAATAAGGTGACAGAGTGCATAAAAAACTTCAAAATAAAGTTTCTGAAAAGGTGCCTGGGAATGATCCTCCAGACCCCTTGACAGAGGTCCAAGATAAACCCCAAGTCCTCAAATCCTAGAAGAACACCTGCATACACGTGATCTGTGTGGGGCTGCTGTGCAGGATTTCCTTAGTTTATTTGATTTGCTAAATACTAATAATGTTTGTTTATTAACTGACCACTGGCCTTCTGTCATTTTGCAAATGTGGCCCTCTAGCAAAGCAAGTTTAGTATCCTATGGTATATGGTATATCCTATGGTGTCTGGGGGGCAAATGGAGCTCTCTCTATTTGTGGCCACAGGAAGTAGTGTGATGTGTCAAGAGGAAATGATATGATTAGGAAAAACCGGGATGTTTGTCTATTAGGCATGCTGCACAGGAAATCTGTCCACCGCCCAGATTTACAGATGAAGAGAATGTCGAACAACACGAGGCAAAGATACGCAGCCACAGTCTATAATACAATCTGCTTGATGTGTAAGTCAATGGGAATTATAGAGGTGACAATAGACAACCCTAAAATCAATTATTCATCCCTCTGTGTATACTTATTATCCCTGTGATCCACATTAACAGAGCATGACTATTGCACCTAGACTTGTATGCGTGTTACTAGAAAACTACACCCCATCATTCAGACTCCCCTGGCTTTTACCTCTCTGCCTCTCTGCATCCATCTGATTCACTCATGCTATTATAAACAGAAGAAAGTTTTTTTGGAGGCTTTGGCCAGATGCTCAGTGTGTTTCCCTAATCGCAGCAGTCAGTCTTGAGCACTTTCCAAACCTGGTAGTGTTGTTATTTTTCCTTTTACAGCCACCGGTGACCCCTTCCACCCCATCTCCCTTATCAGTGCTGAGCACACATGGAGGAGTGTGGTTTCTGGGAGGACGCAAAGGTCCTTTCTCAATGTAACGCCTTGATGGCTTTTATCTACCGAACAGTGTCCCAAACCTCCAGTCCGGCTTTAGAGTAGAATACATATTATTGGCTGCCGGCGGAGCGGGTATCTCCACAACCACGTCGTGGCTATTATGGCATTGCTGGCATTCAGCCCGGGAGGAAACGTAAGGGATGTGTGAGGCTGAAATTAGAAAGCTGGGAGACATAATAAAAAAGCTCCCATCCTTGAACAGAAATAGCAACTGACAAACTCAGCCTTTTGTCTTCAATTTGAGAGATGGTGACTTAATCAGATCATCTGCCAGGGTGCAGCCTCTCTTTAACCATCCAGAGAGGAAAATCACACCTGACAGGCTTTCCACTCCCACGCAGAATGTTTGGCAGACTTTGATGGTCAACAGGATGGGTTTCCGTTTTCTGTCATTTCCAGTAATATCTCACCAGTGTTGCTGTGCAACTATTGTCACAGGTCACCCAAACCAGTCTGTGCTCATTTGTATTCCTTATTAAATGCATTGTATGTCTCTCAAGGTGACCTTTACCCCTTCAAAGCAGCAGAGGACTGGATTAAAGGCCTAAAACTCCCATGGGTCAAATGATGAAAATTTAGAGGTCAGATAATGATTTATCATTCTGCTGTGCTATTGTCTGATGTCCTCTCTGCAAACACTGCCAATATTTCCACCTAATCTCATTAGTCACACTCTCTACTCACATTTCAGCCAGACATCTGAGCAGCCCCTGATTACAACAGCGTGACTCACAGTCCAATAAATAAAGGGAAAATGATGGACATAAAACGCAGCCAAGCAGCAGATAAACCCATATGCATGTTAGAAGTGTCCCTTGACAGATCAGGCTATTGTGAAGCCAGCGTCCTTGAGCACAATGTAGGCTGTTTGATGGAGGGAGCACGTCTGCTCCAGAGCATGATTAAACGCTGACACGCTCAATCTTTAACTTCCTGACGACAGGAAAGATGGGATTCAGCAGCACCAACTAGTTAATGATGCTTTTGTGCGCACACGAATGGAAGCAGACGTGGAGGAAGAGGGATCATCAAATCGACAGAGGAGAGAAAAACACACACACACACACACACACACACACAAACTCCCCTCACCTCTTTGCATTCACGCTGGCTCTTCTATTGATCGCTTTCCCCTCTTTCCGTCCCTTGAGGGTCTCTCCCGCACGCCCGCCGGATCCAGCGGATGATTTCTTCGCAAACTTTGCTGCAACATCGCGTCTGGGCTGAGAGGGCGACCGGGAAGAGTTGCTGTCCTCCTCCTCTACAACTTCTTTCAACAGCGGATCGTCCGCGGCGTTGCCCCCCAAAAAGTACAAAAGTAGGAAAACTCCGAAACACACGGCGATCACAACTACTTTGCAGTGGATCCGCATGGTGAGAGCGACTTGTTGCGGCTGGCAGAGGCAGACGGGACTCCGCTCATGTCTGCGGCGGAGGGAGAGCAGCCCGAGTTGACATTTTGTTACCGCTCCCCGCTCGCATTTTTCTGCGGATGATGATGGAGAGGGCAGAGGAGCTCCTCAACGTCCATGGAGGATTGCACAGCAGAGGCGTGGCTTCTCCACCATTACCGTAACCATGGTAGAATTACCGCACTATTATATCGCAATTACCTTCTCAGGGTTAGAAGTGTCTGTGGTAACACAGGTACTAATGCATTATCTACTTTTTTTATATCTTTGGCACAGAAAAAAACACCTTTACATGACTTTGCATTGTAGTTTCATCTTGATGTAGTTTATCTCTAAAAACGATTGAAATATTAACACCATCAGGGCCGTAATCACCTTAACATTGAAGGGACATTCTGCCTATACCAGGGGTGTCCAAACTTTTGGAGGTGGGGGCCAGCTGCTACATGAAAGAAAAAATAAATAAATACAACTAGCAAGGACCACGCCACAACAATGTGTCTTTTAAGTGTTTAATTGTAATTCAGGAGGTGTTAGATGTTGAGGGATGGTGAATGGGTGTAAGTGGGGGTGAAGGTGGATGTCTTCTGTTAGGTTGCTCTGGGAGGATGAACTGGAGATCGTGCAGAAGGAGACTCAGTGTGGGGGTTCTGTCTCAGGCATTTCTCTACCCTAGCTGATTACAGGCCCCCCAGATGGTACCTAGAATGAGACATGGGAGAGGTATGCACCAAAATGAATAAGGAGAGATGATGGAAGAAGGGAAGAGAGGATGAAGGAATGTTGGTGGGATGAGGTAGGGAGGATGATGGATGAAGGGAAGGGAAAGGGAGGGTGGGTCAAGAAATCAGAGACAAACAGAGAAGGATGGGTTGAGCAAGTATAAAAGTTTCTTTCTGCTTCTGCGTACCCTCGACGCAACGTGCACGCAGTTGCTGTGTGCCTATCATAATTCTGCGTCCTGTTGGTCTATGTCGCATGCAGTTCCCCACCAAAGCGCTTGGGGGCGCAGTGTTCTTTCATATACCCATCAGACTCTGTGACGTCTATGGTCGTTGCTCGTTCATTGTTTGTTTATCTTCCGTCTTTGCTCTAGTCACAGTGAAGATGGCGACCGAGAGAGAAAGACTGTTGCCGGAGCTTGAAATGATCGGCATTGAACACCAAATTACATCCATCTTTTAATCAAAACTCAAAACACAACCGATCAGAATGGAGACTTTTGAAAATGGCGGTGTTGTGGTACTACAGCAGGAAGTGAAACCTTGCGAAATGCCGGAAATTATGTAGTTTGAAGGACCAATCATAGCTCTTGCAGTCTGCGCTGGGTCTGCTTTGCCCCGACGTGTGGTTACAATTTTTTGGAGGTGCACGTTGCATCTCTGCGTCAGTCGCAGAGGAACGTAAACGTCTGTTAAAGGCAATCCAAAAGATCATCTTGATGCTAGTTAGCCAGTTTGCACATTAACAACACATTTACTGTGTGCCAGTGAACAATAGCACAAACCATCACCAAATGTTTCTGCTAAAGAGCTCAATGGCTAGGGAAAAATAATCTTACCTTATGTAATAAGTTTGTTTTTGTCTCACTCTCCCTTTACTTTAGCTCTGTTTACTTTCCTCACTTCCTTTTCTCTTCTCGTGCACTGAGCTGAGAGGTGGTTTTATTCATGAACAAGCTCCGCTGTGCTGACGCAGGGGGTAACAAGAGGCAACGGTGCAGGACACACCACACAGATGAGGGCGGCAGGCACTCACCAGTGACCTAACTTTGACTGACAGCTGACTGCCGGTTTGATGTGTCAGACTGTTTAAACCTGCCTGCAGGCCACTATTAGCCCTCGGGCCAGACTTTGACATGACTGTCGTCCAGAGGGGGTTGCAGCTAATGCCCCCCGGGAGAAATTTTTAGAAACCAGAAACAGCCAAACTTAATTTAAAACAGAAGCCACTTCTGTTGAGGTTAATGGGGGCGGGCAGCAAGTCCCACTGTAACTTATCAGATCTGAGCTGTTTCACCTTTGACTGAAAATGCTTCACATAGGCATAAAAAATACACATTATGTGATGCTGACCAAAGTCTTTGTATCAACGTGTGTGTGTTCATTTTCCTTGTTATTGGTCTCCAAAGTGGTCATGGTTCTGTCCCTCATTGCGGGAGTAAAAAGGGATCGGCACCACACACGAATGCTATCACTAACATCATGTCCTCTCCTTTTTTTATAGTTTACTTGACGGAGGGCACATGCTCTGACTTCATGATGACATATTATACTATGGCATTTTTAATGACTTTTTATTGACATCCTATACTATGACCTTTTAAAAAAACAACAAAAAAAACAACTTTTTGGACATACTATTGGACAATGACGTTTTTCTGTTTTCTTACTAATACATTTGAAAGTAATGAAATAGAAAGACAGTAAATTGACAATGATCGTACCAACCTACAGCAACTGAGCAACAGCTTCTGCTGGAGTATGGCAATACTGTTTGAATAAACCACAAACAGATCTGCAATACACTGTAATACTAGAACAAGAATAATAATGACAGTTTGTTAAGTTTATTTATGATTATACCTTCATTAGCTTATGATTATCAAATGCTTTTCAGACTGTCTAGCCATAAGTTTTTGTCAGGAATGTTCATACAAATACACTAAAATCAGTTTTCATTAATAACAAAACAGTTGTCATCATATTGATCTTTGAAACTGACTGTAATCTCACAACAACTATTAATTTGTTCATCCTGATTATCACCAAACAATATTTATTCGAAGCACACTTATCTGCTGAAATATTTATAGACTGAGCGAACAGTAGGACATAAAGACCTTCAGTTATGCTGACTCAATACATCACATTCCTCCATCTGATAAGTGGTAAGTTATTGTGTGATCTTTCTCTGCACAGCCTACGTAAAACTCTCTGGGATAAACTCTCACTTTGAATTCATAGCAAGCACCTTTCTTGTCTTTCCAAAGGGTATGTTGAGGCTATTTCTTTAGTTTGTCAAAGAAAGTTTTGTTCTGTTTGGTTTGTTTGTGTCAATTTTTTTTTTGTTTTTAGTTTTTTAGTACTTTGAAAATGATGCATTAAAGTGACAGTTCACCCCCAAATCATAAATACATGTTTTTCCTGTCACCTGTAGTGCTTATCAACCTAGATTGTTTTGGTGTGAGTTGCTGAGTGTTGGAGATATTGGCCATAGAGATGTCTGCCTTCTCTCCAATATAATGGAACCAGATGGCACTCAGCTTGCGGGGCTCAAACTGCCATAAAAAAATAAAAAATAAAAAAAAAACTCAACAGCAATGTCTCTTTCCAAAAATCAAACCCTGGTTAAACAAGATAATCCATAGACGTGGTTGTGAGCTGTTTCATGTAGGAGCTATTTTCTTTTTTCAACAAGCTACACCCACCACTGTGCAGAAGGAAGCATGCATCTACTCATGAGAGGCTCGTCCTCGTGACAGCAAGAGATGTAAACATTAATGGCATCCTCCTCAGCTGAGCTGCAACATTAGCTAACTCAGTCATGCTAGGTGAGCTGGCAGTAAATTCATGCCACCTTCTGCATGGTGATACGGATTGATGTTGTCTTTCAATAGAAAGGAAACAGTCGTTACATGTAACTGCTCACAGCAAGGTTTGTGTGGATTATCTGTGCGGCAGTGCTTCAGGCTGAAAAACAAAGGCAACGTGAAGCGACAAAAATTGCAGTTCCTTGAATGGCCACTTGAGGCTGCCTCTAAGAGCCAGTCAATCCCCCTCGTAAAATGACTAACTTTACAGCAGAAATAAACATGGTCACAGCCTGGTAAAAAAAACAACAACAAAAAAAAACACTTTTGGTCTCTATCGCTAATTTCAACAATCATGAAAACTGCACAAGGGTGGTTATTTGTATAACTTATCAGGTATTGAATTGAGGCTGCAGCTGTTTGCACTGATCTTATACATTACTGGAGTTTCATACCAGAGTGAGGACTGATCAGTGATTAAACTCTCCAGTTTCATATTTTATTTGTTTTCTGATTTACCATCTAGTTAAAAATCTGAGCAAGACCCTTTTTAATATTATGAAAACAAGGTCAGGGAGATTAGGGGAGTGTGACTGTCAGCAAATAAACACTTTTCACTCAGTTATTATCATTTCCATTTAGTCACATGTGAGGCTGATATTTCCTGAGTGTCAGGTTTGATGTGTTGCAGAACTGATTTTATCCCTGGAACATTTAGCCTAACAAATTATTCCAGTGTTCAAAAGACACATAATCATATTCTGGGCTATTAAGCATAATAATCTGAATATCAATAAATAGCCTGCAGATGTAAATAATGAATAGCCTAAATGTAAATGCATGTGCCTCTGAGCAGAACACAGTACAGCATAAATACAGAGTGCAGGTTGTTATTGATGTGTAAGTGTTTGTAAAACAGAGAGAAGTGAGCAGTGATAACTGTGTGCCTTTATTAGTATTAGCTCAGTGCATGTGCACAGACACAAACAGCTGTTGAGCCGGTTCACAGCTGATCCAGCTGTTATCAGCTGCCACAGTCATCAGAAAGGAACGTCACTTCACATGATGCTTCAAAAGAAAGGACATCTCATTCTCTCCTCTTATCTCTCCTCGCTTGGTTTCCTTGTGTCTCTCCAGGCATCCCAAGTGGAAGGGACTAGGATGCAAGACAAGGATGCAAGTGAGGGAAACATGGATGCAAATTTATGAGTCAGATCCACCCATCGCTCCTCCACAGTACCACCCATCTTGTCCAAATATGGTCACTTCTGGCTCCAAATATTTTAGATGATGGCAGCCAAAATGCCCAGCTTAAGGCTTCAAAACCGTCCAGGAGCCAATAGGTGATGTCAAGGTGGCTATGTCCATTATTTTTATACAATGAGCCATAACTTCTTGAAAGAGACATTGCTGCTGAGCTTTTCAAATGTTCATTTTTGGTGGTGTGAGCACCACAAGCCAAGTGCCATCTAGTTCCATTGTGTTCAACAGAGGGCAGACATCTCTGCTGCCAACATCTCCAACACAAAATAATTTAGATTTACAAATGCTAAACTAAAAGTGAGAGGAAAAATATGTATTTTTGACTGAATTGGCATCATAGCTTTGTCCACCTGTCACCTCCTCAGTCATCTGTATGAGTCCCTGGACCTCAGCCTGGGAACAAATGTGTGCCACTTCTCTAAAAGCCTTTGGTTTTACTACTTTTTACACATCCTGATATTGCATTGATCATAAACGTACCGTGTCTGTCATTTAGGACACTGTTAAATTTGCCAGAACATTTTTTAACTGCCAGTTTACACTGTGTACTACGGTAAAACATGGGCGCTACATCTGAGAGCTGCCGCTGAAGCTTGTTGGGATAACACAGTGCTTCCCTGGTAAGTGTGTATTCTCATGAACTCCATGTTAACTGTGCTGTGTTTAGTGACTGTCACTGAGGTGTTTACACAGCTCGTTTACACCGCATGCAGCTGTGTAAAAGTAGTGTTAGGTAGTGGTCGCCTAACCTGTCAGCTAGCACCGCTGCTGGGTGCTATGTTAGCCAAACACGAGGAGACCAATCGTGTTAGCTTTAGTTGACAAGCTAATAGCGAGCCAACCGTGAAACAAAACTTCATTCAAAAAACTGCGAAGTGAGTGTGGCATAAAGAGCATCGACAGATAGGGTCGCTTCATAGCTCATCACTCATTGTCGACTGATCATTAGAGTCTGGTGTTAAATTCCGAATATATGTAGGCCAATATAAACGCTGCTATAGACAAAATTTAGACCTTAATGATTTATTACACGTTAAGTCCCCAACGTCTTAGCTGACGTAGCTCCATGAGATTTTTTTAGCAAGTATCTTGTGAAGATTTGGTACAGCTCTTTTAAACGTGCTGCTGCGTAGATGAGAATTATGCCGAACATAATTCCAGAGTAGTTAAATAAGTGAAATGGGTTTAACAGTGCTTTAAAGTTACACACGTCTGTCAACGGGTAAGACCTTTTAAAATGTCGAGATTTCCGAATGCAGTTTGGTATGCAAATCTTTCTAAACAAGAGAGGACGGAAGGAGCGGGTTAAAAGCCTATTTGAAGCCAAAGTAAAACATCTTATATTACCTGCTAAATCAGGGAACGAGTCGTTAAGTTACAAACAAGTTATGTTTACAGTTCTCACTCTCAGTGTAGCACATGTGGGCTGCTGCTGGTTGAGACGTGCTCAGCTACAACAACACTTAATGGAGTCACCACAAGGTGGCATGCTACAGTCAGTTGGGCTGTCAGACAGTCTTGCAGACCAGCGTGCAATGCAACCATACACACTGTAACCAGAGCTTGTGATTCTTCCTGTCATTGATGCTACAGGTCTGTTTTATACATCAGTATTCACAATGATAACTCCTGCGTTTGACCTGAGCCAAGATCCAGAGTACCTGATCCTCAGCATCCGTGTACCCTACACCAGAACATCAGAGTTTGATCTCTACATCGAAGGAACAGATTTTAAGTTCTATGCCAAGCCTTACTTTCTCAGGTGAGTTAACCAACACACACAATCTGATGCAACTCAGTGAAAACTGTTTGTACCACTGACACCTAGCTTTGAAAGAGGGAGTGATGAAAGCAGTTAAACATGGGTTCATCATGTAGCACCATCTATCTTATACTTCAGTATGCTGTCATTTATTTTCTGACCATTGGTCTCAATATCAACATAAAATTGACAAGATAAAATAGGGTGTTTGTTATTAGTGACTCTATTCATCTGGTTGTGTGTGTGTTTTACTTTTATTTATTCATTTTTTTCAGATTATCTCTTCCTGGAAGAGTAGTGGAGGATGGGAGAGAAAAGGCTAAATTTGACATTGATAAAGGTAGGTCACGTCACGGCTGTGCCATGTCACCTCGTTTACAATGATACCCGTATAATTATTAACATCATATGAAAAATTCATATCATAATGCTCATGATATTTCAACTTGTTGACACATTGACGCCACTCTGTTACCCATGGCAACAACAAACATGGCTGAAAGCGAAATTATTGCTGACTCTGCAGTGGTTCCAAAAAGAAGAGCAGCTTCAGTAGTGTGGACTAAACTGTGGCGCCCTGAATGTTTTATGAACAGCCCCGGACTTCTCAGACTCTTGTAGCGACTTACCGCTCAGAGGGAACTCATTCAGCAGCTCCTCCGGCAGCAGCACAACATCTGTCCCTCTACTCTCTCGTCATGCGCATATGGGAGTGGTGTCATCAAGTGGTTTTGTCGTAAACCTATCACTTATTTTGTTGCAATTCAATGTTCCTTAAATTACAATAATTTGTTTTTACTAATTTGTCACATCGTCAAAAATATCATAATCGCAAAAATAGCCTAAAATATTGTGGTATTATTTTAGGGCCATATCACCCACCCCTACGTTACATTATTATGTGATTGTAACTAGGGCTGCAACTCACGATTATTTACATTATCGACTAATCTGCAGATTGTTTTCATGTTTTCATTTCAAAGCCTCGTCACTTTTTATCTTAAATGACAAAGAAAAGCAGGAAACTCTCACATTTAGGAAGCTGAAACCAGCAAGTGTTTGACATTTTTGCTTTAACAATGAGAGAAACGATTCATCGATGATAATAAAATGAAGTTGCCAATTGATTTTTTTTTTCCCATCGGCTAATTGTTGCAGCTCTAATGTAACATGTGCAATTGCGATAAAGCAGCATGAATTGTCATGGGTTGTGTGGTTATGTTACATAATAAAATGCCTGTGGGTGCATTTCAGCAAGATAACAAGCAAGCAGCTCAACATAGCTTTTTCTTGTTGGATCAGATATGGTTAAATCGGTGTCTCAGGTTGCTGTGAAGTTGCTGCTGTTGGTCTAAAAACTATGATGTGATTACATATCTGAATATCAGCACCCCATGAGCATTGAGGCAGAAAAACAGCTGAGAGGCAAGAGAAAACAAAAATTAAACGTCCTATTGGAGGATCTGATATCTTCCATTCATTTTACTTCATCTGTGATTTTGTTAGCACAATGACTGAAACAAATAAGAGCAATATTTTTCAGGATGTTTCTAAGTTCTAACTGTTGTTTTTCCCTCTGGTGTTTGTCAGAATGTGCTGACCTTTCTTTCAACAAGGGAAAAACAGTTTTCCAGTATCTTGTTTTTTTCTAAGTTGTGCAAATGTTATCTCAACATACTGAGCTATATTTATTCCAGTTGTCTGCATGCTGAACAGGGGTTTAAAAAACAGTGTAACCTTTTTTCAGCTTAATTGGAGAGTTTCACAGACAGGATGTGTAAAAACAAAGAGGCACTTGCGTATGACATGCAACAGCAGTCCCTGGCTGGGATCAAACTGAGGACTTTGAAGTTTAGTAGTTTGTGTCTTTACCACGAGGCCAGGCTGCCCCACATTTGTGTAACTTAACTGGGTTTGTTGGCTGTGGTTGGAAAGTCAAAAAAGTCCAATGTCTTCTCCTGTTCACTATGCCTTGACCTTGATGGAAAATGTAATTAGCTGAAGGAGAGATTTGAAGGACAAGTCATAAGGACTTTTAAAAAAAGACAACGGCTTATTCTGTTGAGGGTCGCGGGGTGCTGGAGCCTGTCCCAGCTGACATTGGACGAGAGGCAGGGTACCCCCTGGACAGGTTGCCAGACGATAACAGGGCTGACTCATAGAGACAGACAACCATTCACATCTACAGCCAATTTAGAGTCACCAATTAACCTAACCCTTCCCTAGAGAAAACCCACGCTGACACGGGGAGAACATGTAAACCCTCCACTCTGGGTTCGAACCACTCAACTAATCACTTTGCTGTTTTTTGGCTGCTCAGCTGCCTGTTCCACTGATAGAGACTGGCCTCTTGTGGCGTGTGATGTGCATTACATAAAATACATCTTTAGTACAGCATCTCCATATGAGTTTAATAGAAAGAAGAGTGTCTTTATATTTGATGGTATTACAAATTTTACGTTAGGGATTTTGAAATGCCCCGGTATATCATAATAACATGATACCGCTCACGCCTAATGCACACTATCTAAACATGGGCAACGTGAAAAATAATACTTCATTACCAAAGTTTGAATTAAAATTAAAAAAGAAACATAGGCTACCAGTCACAAAAGTGAAACAAAATAGATGTTACAATGAGAGTGGTTGCTGATGCTCACTCTGCTGTCCACTCCTAGTTATCACATGAATCCCAATAAATATTGTTATATGGAAATAATTGTTCAATTTATGCAAGATTGGTATATTGTTGTTTTTTTGTGAATGGCCAAATTATGCACCAGTTTAAATGTTGCTGTTGCAAGTAATGGGGACAGCATTATCTCCTCTTTTTTTTTGTTAAAGGATGCTCCAGTGTCCCCTATGCTGAAGGAGATAAGAAAGGAAGCATAAAAACACCTTTCCTTAGCATGTAGAGAAGTCATCCAGCTCTTATCATGGCTGCCACTGAGATACTTCTTTGACATTTCACTCAGTTACGAGTCTTCTTTAGCAAAAAGGCCATTTGACCGCAGCCTTTGTCTTTATTTGGTCACCTCGTAAAATATTAACTGATCAGTTTTTTATAGTTAACAATTGGGGTTGACCCGAATACTTGAATGGAATGAGTATTCGGCTCAAGCTTAAGTATCATCTGAATAAAATGTGTCAATATCCACACCTGATTGCAGGGCCTAATGTTTTTATATTATCCTGAAAGCAAAAGGGCTCCTAAGGGCCAGAAGCACATGGCTAATTATTATGCAGAGTAACATGTAGCTGATGTCATCACTCTGCATAATAATTAGCCATGTGCTTCTGTTTGGGAGCTGTGTAGTCAGAGAAAAGGAACAATGTTGTGTTTGTTTATAGGATAATACAAAAACTTAAGAGTAAAAAGAACCCATGACCCTTGTTCTCTAAATTAATAGTTCTCTCACTCTTGTGGTCAAAGACACTGATCTGAGCTCAGTTACACAGATAATATAGTAGGTTGAACAGATACTGATGATGGTGTACTCTCTCGTCCCTATTAACAGTGATATCACATCAGTGAGATGGAGTTAATTGCTGAGCGAGACTGACCATCATGCTTGCTGAAATACATACAGCACAAATAGTTACAACAGTGCTTTTCATTAGGTCAAGGACTTAAAGAATCTAAGTCAAAGTGGACTGCAGCATGGTGTGTGATTCATGTGTGGCATGTTTCGGGTTTGTAGTTGGTGAAAAGACAAAAAACACAATACAGGGTGAAAATTAAAATGTAGTTGCGGTTGGAAACTTTACACATCCTGGTCTTTATAGAAACAGATTTGCATGGTATTGATGACCAGTCACTCTCTTACAACGCACTGACTGAAACATGGTTCTTGTTGCAGGTTGTGATTGATCCCCGGGGTGTCTTTAGTTTGTACTTCAGTCAATCAGCCGGGGTAAATTAACCCACTGATCATGTTTTATTTCATCCCATTTAAAGGGCCAGTGGAGCCATCTGTAATGTCATAATGATTACAGCCTGCAGGCTGCCTGTAATATCTCAATCACAGTGACAGGGAGCTCATGTAGGATTTCTTTAAATATATAACGAGCAAATGAAACGTTATAATGAGTACTGGGGCGACGTTTGCTACTGTCTGTATGCTGCTGTCTGTCACTCTGATGCGTCTTTGATTTCTGTTGTACATAATCGGTTCTAATGAAGTTGTCTTTATGGGGACATCTGCCTTATGGACTCTGACACCTCGTTGCCCGTCTGTCAGCATGGCCCCAGTTAACTCGCTGTGTCTAAATAAGCCTGCAACATCTGCTAATAAAGCCTCGCTAATGAGTGTCCTTGTTTAGACTTATAATGAGCAATCATTAAGATCCCTCTCTCAGGCTCTCCATTCTGCAAGGCCTGCAACTCAAGCAATTAGTCAGCTCCCATCGTAAAGCACATCTAAGCTTTAACGCTTGGGTGCATTGAAATTTTATGAGGTCTTTTAGGCGACTGTCAGATTATCTCTGTGGTGTGACCAAATTGGCCTTATTCATCCATGGTGTATTGCCTATTTAGTTTTAATAACAGTTGGTAAAGTAACCACTTAATTTTGAAGTATTACATGCACAGGTGGCCACATGAAGTGGCCCTCATTTGTTATGAATAGATACTTTAAAGTTGAAATGAATGACCGTACAAAAAGCAATCAATTATGGTTTGTTTTTGCTTTTTGTCTGTGATCAGTTGTTTGTTTTTTCCATCTTCTCCTCTCACGTGTTGTGGGTCATCAATGCAAAATCTTCTTTTCTGACATATCGTCTGTTTAGTTTAAAGCATAGTCATTTCTTTCTTATCGTAGTATAAATATTATAATTAATATGTGATTGATACTGCTATGGGAAAAAATCTGAAGTCGATTGTTAGGTTGAAAGAATTGCCTCTAATTCCTCTTGTTTTTTTTTTGTTTTTTTGTTTGTTTCTATTGACATTTCTACAAAATCTCAAAACAAATATAACTTGTATTATATTAATAGAAGCTTAATTTATTTTGTCCAGTCGCTAGTCACAAAACTAGTATTCAGTTCCTATTGTTTTAAAATGAGCTAAGTCAGGAGCATGCTGTCATTTAAGACGCTGCAATCACCAACTCATCACCATCATCATCATTTCAGAAAACTTGTGATAGAAAAAATAAAAGTACCAGCTCAGTGGCCTAGTGGTAGAGTGTCCGCCCTGAGACTGGGAGGTTGTGGGTTGGCTGCTTGGCAGCATCAGGGATTAGAATTGGGGGGTTAGATCACCACATGATTCTCGAGCACAGCACCGCTGCTGCTCACCGCTTTCTCAGGGGATGGGTCAAATGCGGAGAACAAATTTCACACACTCAGGTGTGTGACAATCAGTGGAACTTTACTTTACTTTACCTTTAATTGTCTTAATGGCAGTAATCAGCTGGGGAAATTTATGGTGATATTTGTTAGTTAAAAGTTTTGACCCAATTCGCCTTAAGTGTTTTAGTTTTTGACAAAAAATGTATGGAGTTTTACAAAATATATCTTTAAAGGCAGTTTTTTGTTTTAAGTGAGATTTTTTTTTTACCCTGAGCCAGAAATCTAACATCTAACAACTAACATACACCAAACTTCCCAGTTTTTCCTATCTATACTCTGAAGGTTTTTACATTGGATTGGTTCATGTATCATTTATAGCCTGATTTACATACAGTAATATTCCTAATAACATGGCAAAAAAGGATTTTTTTTAATGGCTATTGACAGCATGTTCTGATTTATGGAGTCGTAAAAGGAGATGCCCAAATCCCCTCTGTAAATCCTTTGACTCTTAATATGTCAACAAAATGAGACAAGAAGTGTTCAGATTTCTTCCTTGGCAAAGCATACACATTTATTTGCATATTTAAACAAAACATTTACAGGTCTTTAATACAAATATTATATATATTGTAATACAAATATGATATATGAGATAATTGTCTTAATGTAAGTCATCAACTGGGGAAGTTTCATGGTGATATCTGTTAGTTAAAACTTTTACTCTGTGTCAACTAGTCAGTCGTTTCAGTACCAGAAATCTACAGCTTACTGAGTCATAGACGTCTGAATTATGTGGAGTGATGTCATCAAAAAGGAGCTCTGTAATGGTTAAAAAGCGCCCTTTGCTTCATGCCCTGTCTCGTCAGGTCTCGTCACTGTTTGGGTCCCCAAGGAAACAACTGGAGAGCACTTTGAAGGACTTCAGATGCTGACAAGTCTGCTTGCCCCAAAAGGCTCCCGTTCAGCAAAACCACTGATAGAGGACTTAAGCACAGGTAGGTCAAATCTGTACAGCAGTTTAATTAGATTTAAATAATAATTCAATTAAGCTAGAACTATCCATATCTTCTTAACATTTCCAAAGGATGTAGTGAAGGGGCGGTAGATGATGAAGATGAAGAAGAATTTGACTGGCAGGTGGAGCAGGAGGTGTACAAGGAGAGCTCTGAGGAGGAGCTGAGCGCCCTGCAGAAATATGGCTTTGGCAACCAGAGGTCAGGAGTGTTTGCAAGGTTACAGGTGAGGTTAAAGATCAGGATTATTACCTCATCAGTGAAGTCTGCACGTCTGTTCTGAATACAATCAGACAAAGTTGCTGGAGAGAATCATACAAAAAGTTAAGGTGACATTGCAGATTTTTTTGTTGGGATTTTCCTGACAGGAGGAACTGAGCGATGTGATTGATGTCAAGAACCCAGAAGGGACGACAGCAGCAGAGAGGAGGCAGGCACGGCTGGACGCAGAGGCATCTGCTTTTTCTCCTGACCATTACCTGTGAGTTTATCAAAGTGAAAACCTCTGACTTCCCAAAACATCACTTATCGCTCCGTGCTGTCTGCTAATGTCTGCGTGTTGTTTCAGGGCTGATCTGTTTGAAGATGATGAGATCAAGGGGCTGTTGAAGTTTAGGCCGTGGTGGGCGAAGCTGAGTCCCTCTACAGAGCAGGAGGGAGAAGCTGGTAAGGTCATCCCTTTTAAAAAGTTTTGAAAAACGTGATCTGCAGACCTTTAAACTGATTTGTGCTGCTCAGATCGATCTAATATTTAGCTGCTTTCAAAAAACAGTAACACAAATTTTCTTCTTTTTAATAAAATTTCAAGCGAACAGAGTTTTTAACACATCAAAGATAAGATAAAGATTCTATATAAAAACCAGACAAAATGAAATCTGTGTTTGCAGTGTGATGCGTTATATATATATATATATATATATATATATGAATCATTTGAGTGTTTCGAGCAGTTAAAAGGAACCAACAAAGTAGTGACCAAAGACTACCAGAAGGTGGCGTGAAGTTTCAAACATTATGAGGGCAATCATGCATTGTTTGATGTTATTTGACCAAATTAAAATACTCTTGTTTACCATTTCCACTACAGCCAGCAGGACTATTCCAAAACTTCCATTGGCATTATTGTTACTTGAAATAGTTTATATGCAGAGCTCCAAACGGGAATCTGTTGGCAGGGATTTCATGCCTGCAAGGCACTCACATTGTTCTCCGACAATATATTAATCCCCAAAGGACACATGAGTCTTTTCACTGGCCTTTTCTAGAAGGAAGGTCAGCGAGAAAGCAACAGAGCTGCACTCCCTGCCAAAGTGCCTCAGGGCTCTTCAACAGGAAAAACACTTCCCATTATGAGAGATTGAACTTGGACCTTCCCTAATCACTACATCTCTCTGCTGCATGCTGACCAGTTTTAACAAGAACATCTGCTGAGTTAAAATGTGACAACTCCCCCCAAAAAAGGCGAGTTTCTCTACCTTCCTGCATCTTCAGTGTCTTTTTTTTTTTCTAAAATCAGGTTTTCTTTTTGCAATCAGTTCCCATCCATTTCAAATCAACGGCTCATTTGCTTAGATTGAGACGTGCTGCTTGTTGGCTGCAGCCTCCCAGCCTCATTTCTCCATTCAGCCTCTCGCACAGGAGCGATGGTTCACGAAGCCTCGGCACTGCCAGAGACTATTTAATTGTACCATCCGGCTCCTCTAACAGCCTGCTAATTCCTGCACTTCCACTGTTTAAGCAGGCGCGTGGCTCATAGCCACAGTTTATGTGTAGTGCATGGGTGTCGTACTCTTGAGAGAGGATTTAGATTAAACAGATAGCATTATCGCAGGAGGGAGTGCTGCTGGTTGCGTTTTCCACCAGCGCGAAGGGGCCCCGTCGCTGATGAGCAGCCATTCAGTCAGCAGTGCAAAGGCCATTAGCCGCAGCCTGAAGTTTAGCCCCCAATGAATATTACTGCTCTCTGTAGCCCGGCCGGCTCCCTCGCCTAATTCTGCATTCTAAGACAGAGTGCCTCAGTCGGGAGCCCAGGCGTAGATAAATGGGCCAAATTAAACTTAATGGCTTGATTGACAGGTCGAATAGCATTAGCCTCAGCTGAGTGTGAAGAATGGCGTCGGTCAGGAGATTTAAGCGGCTCGCCAGCAAATCTGGAAAGCATGCTCATGGTTTTAACTGTTTGCCGTATACTTAAAATGGCGACTACTGCTCCTCCATTTTTCCCCCTTCCTCCTCTGCTAAGTCTGATATATATGTCACCTGACAGATGGATGTGGACACAAGTGCTAATGAAGTAGAAACTGGCCCCTCTGTGCTCTCCAGTGTCAGGGCCAGCACACTGACAGGCCACAGCTGTCCACTGCAGGCCTGCATTCACACACGGGTCCAGGCTAAATGATCCTGACAGCTCAGTCTCTCTCTACCTGCTGCACTTGTTATGGCTGGGTTTAGAAGTCTGACCTTTGACCGAGTCAGATAGTGCCACTACACAGAGCTTACACTTTGAGCAGACTGACTCATTCAAGCTGTAGCTGGTAACTTTAGAATAACTTTTTGGCATGTATGCTGAAACTGTCACTACATCCACACAGTAGTACTTGAGACAGATGATCTGTGGAAAAATAATCATATTCCTCCTCCTCCTCGTAGTGCATCTGGTGGCATTTCCATCAGAATCCACTGCACCTCTAGCTCTTTCCTTAGGGAGTAAGGAAGAGTAACGAGACCTGGTGAGATAGGGCAAGGGATGTTTTTGACCTTAACACCTTTAACCTTTGTTTTTAACCTTAACAGAACCCCATATAATTTGTTTTTTAATAGGCTGTATATTTCTAATACTGACAATTAACCTTTTGGATAACTACAATAAATCAATCACAGTTGCAGTTTTGATGCAGGATTATTCCTTTATCATTCATTAAATGTCATTTCAAGCTACAGTAGTTTACAGTACTTTTTTAGCAAATATGTCAAAGAAAAATTTCTAACTGTGACTTTATCCTGACAGTAGCACATGAGGCAGATGATCTGTAAAGACAATCATGCTCCTCTGCCTCCTCATTTGCAAGAATCATGAAAAGCAACCAATCAGAGCCAAGGAGTCTCTGACACAGCTATCAGTCATGTCAATTACACCTCATGAACTGCAGTCAAACTAGGCAGCACTGATCAGATATGAATCAAGCTTCTGTCACTGCATTGCCTATTTCTCACGTCAGATGTTTTCAGAAACATCATTTGGTGTACTGTTTAGCTGTAAAATGTGAAAGTTTTAGGCACGGCCAGAATCAAGCACCGCCCACTGGCCAGAGCAACTGTCTTATTTTACAGATAACAGTTCACTAACAGATGTGTCTGAGAACATTTGAGGTGAGAAATATGCAATGTAGTAACGGAATCTTGATTCACATATGATCAGTGCTGTCTAGTTTGACTGTTTGACTGCAGTTGACAAGCAGTGATTGACATGATTGACAGCTGTGTTAGAGACTCCTCGACTCTGATTGGTTGTTTTTATTCAGCTACAGTGAATTCTATGCCATTAAAAGCACTATGAGGAGGAGGGACATTATTTTCTAATGCAGATTGTCTGTATCATGTACTACTGTGTGGATATAGTGACATTTTCAGTAATATAAAGTTATTGTTATAAAAGTTATCAATTGCAGCTTTAAACACCTCGTTGATTTGATAATTGCCATGATCACAGTGTGTGCATGCACAAAATTAACCATATCTGCCATCCAGGGTCACGTGTTGACCTCTTGCATTTGTGAGATTCTGGAAGGGTTTTCCAACCCTCAGCAGTATTTTGACAAAGCATATTTACACCATGCCATCAGGCCATCTGGACCTGTAGAGAGCAGCGAAGAGCCAGGCTGCCATTCCAACTGGAGGAATTAGGTCAGAAATTAATTTGCAATCAGCAGAGGCCCTCATTCACTGCATGCTAATGCCCATTAGAAGGGATTGGCTCCAGAGAGGAGATGAATGGATGTGGTGTCGGGTAAATCTATCAAGTCTGCTAACTTCACCTCACTGGTTTGGCTGCAGAATTAATGGGTGATATACTGGCATCATGAGGCTGCTGGGTCCAACTTGCAAGAGTGCTGGTGCTCTGTTGCTTTTTAGCTTTTGCTTGAGTTGCTGTGAATATCTGTTTTTAATTGCAATCTGTGTGTATTGTGCAACATCTTTTTCAGAACAGACGGCACTTATATGCACACAAAATCTCCAGGATTATTGTTGTGTAAATGAAGATCCACAAAAACACTTTTAGAGACACTGTGCTATGTCAACATTTGTATTCTAGATACATCTTTGCTCTTATATGTTATTCCTCAAGTGCCTGTGCATCCTGGTAATTTGCATATTTGTTGCTTGCATCGCTCCAAGTTAGTGTGTTAAATTTTCTCTCAATGTGTGTGTCTCGCAAGTGTTTGAAGAAGCGGTTGTGCAGATGTGGGTGCACGTGCATGTGGGTCTTTGTGTCTGTCTGTGTGTGTTCTGCTCAGTCGAGGCTCTCCCACTGCAGCTGCACTGACGAGGGACTCAGGTAGCGCCTGCAGGGAACTAAAGCCTGACGTAATGCAGCAGGAATCTCCTTCTCAGCAGTGCCAAGTTCCCACTGCAGCCAGGGAGATCATACTGAAGCGCTGCGTGTGTGTGTGTGTGTGTGTGTGTGTGTGTGTGTGTGTGTGTGTGTGTGTGTGTGTGTGTGTGTGTGTATATATATATATATATATATATATATATATATATACACACACACATATATTGAGTGTGCCTGTGCATGTGCTCTATCCAATACACAGCAGTGCTTCTTGCACATCAGGAGCTCAGTGCAGGGACTCTCCTCTCCTCATGTAGGGAGAGGAATTGCTTTCAGCTGCTTTATAAGCTGCTGGGAGAACGAGAAAAAAACAGTTGAGTTACAGCATGTTCCTGCAGACATTCAGCGCGCCTCTCAATACTGAACGAGATAGCTTAAATGGGATTGAAGTCTGTTTGTGTCGCCCCATTAGGCTTGCCACAGATCCCCATTAAGCAGATGTCTCTCTCAAAAGGCAACAGTTAGTGAATTTGCGGAGAGCAGGGAAGCAGAGGTTTTGAGATATTTTCATATGATGGAACTTAAGATTTCTAGCTGTTCAGCTGTCATACACGTCTAAATTGGATTGGCTTTACTAATTTTCCTAATTGAATGTCGGCCTATTTGGCCTATTTTCTCTCTGCTCCCCATCAACTTCTGTCATGTTGCGCTTCAACAAGGCACTTTGCCCCCAGCTGTTCCAGAACAGCAGTCCATGCCGTCGCCTAACGGGTGTGAATAAGTGAACCTGAGGAAGAGGTTACTGGAAAATACATACAACATTTGAAAACATAGTTTGTTTGTGCATCCATATTGTGTGCATTGCAACACTTGTAGAAAGCCACACTGCACAGTGATTTTGGAACAGAGCCTCCATCCAGAGTGATTAAACATTTTTTCACGTTTTGCCCTGCACTTTGTTCCAAACAGTGTTTTGCCACACAGCTGGACTGTAAGCTGTTTTTTCAGAATGACAATGACCTGCAGCTGGACAGTTGATCCCGATATAGTATCATAAAAATTGCATTTCATGGTTGGATAACATCTATGACACTTGCGAGGTAGTGTTAATGAGATTCGGAGAAGACGTTTGTGTCATTGCATACAGTGCTTTTTAGTTTGTGATTACACAGGCACTTCTAGATAGACATGCACACACAAACTACAAAATCCAGGCTTCCCACAGATTTTGGTGAGTTCACAGGAAATACCAGAATCTCAGTCCAGAGCATTTAACCCTACACCATACGTCATTGTTTTCCAGAGGTGTTGTTTTCATTAAGTCACTTTAGAGGAGGTTGGTGTTTTCAGCTTTGGATGTGAAATCACTGGCTGATTGTGGGCTGAAGGGCAAAACTGAGACAACTGTGAATTTTCAAACTTAGCCGGCTTAGAAATTTCAGGCATACCCATGCTGTGATCATGGCAATTATCAAATTGAGTGACATTTGATGCTCCAGTTGGTAACTTTTCTAAAAAATAACTTTTTTCACATGTGCTGAAACAGTCACTATATTCTCACAGTAGTATGGGCAACAGATTATCTGTTCAAAAATCATGTTCATCTGCCTCCTCTAGTGCTTCTAATGGCATTTGCTGAATTGGTCTGAACCCCCAGCAGACCTGGAGATTCTGTTTGACTGCAGTAACAAAGCAACTGCTTTCTTGTAGGAATATTGGGGAGTCTTTCCTTCTCCTAATACCCTAAATTCTGTTTATTTAACATGGCATAATGTTGAAAATTATTGTTCAAACAAATGCAAGGGTAGCGTAGGTCATTTGTTAGTTGTTTTTTTTTAGTTAGTTTGTTTTTATTTCAGTCATATATACACTTCTTTGGAGAATATTGGAGCCAGTATGTATGTAGCATGTGTATAAGGAGTGTGTGGCAGAGCAAAAGAGAGTGACAGCGAAGGGATGAGAGTGGAGGAGAGTTTAAGTTTAGCATTAAAGATATCAAGTGAATGTATGAAAGAGTTTCCAGTTCGTGCACTAATAAATGCTGCAGCTCCTTAAGACCAGCACAAGTTTCCCTGTGTCTTGTCTAGCCATAGCGCCCCCAGCTGCATAACTGCTATAGATGTATTGCCACGTCTATTCAATTGCACCCACAGATGAATGATTAGTCAACAACAATGCACAGTGTTGACTAAAGATTTTGGTAGTCAACTAGTCAACTGTTCTGTGAAACCCTTCTCATTTTACAGCTAAACAGTACACTAAAATATGTTTCTGAAAACATCTGAGGCAAGAAATAGGCAATGCAGTAAGAGAATCTTGATTCGTATTTTATCAGTGCTGCCTAGTTTGACCGCAGTGATTTACAGCTGCTCTAATTGGTTTTCCTTTAGCCATGGTAGATTTTTGCAAATGCAATTTTTTAATTTTTAATTTTATATACTTTATTAATCCCTGAGTTGAAATTCAATTTTTCACTCTGTTGTCAATTACACACAGGTCCAAACACACACATGCACAAACTGGACCTATACATGCACTAAGTGGAGAGTTGTCAGAGTGGGCTGCACATGACAGGCGCTCTGAGCGGTTGGGGGGTTCGGTGCCTTGCTCAGGGGCACCTCCCCAGCTACCAGCCCACTCCAGCCATATTTTGGTCTGGATGGGGACTTTAACAGGCGACCCTCTGGTTCCCAACCCAAGTCCCGATGGACTGAGCTACTGCTGCCCCAAAGAAGAAGCACTAAGAGGAAGCTGTCACATGTACTCATGTGTGGATACAGTGACAGTCTCAGCAAATATGACAGAATGTTACTCTCATAGAAGTTACCAACAAGAGGTTTAAAGACGTTGGACACTAAACCCACCATATTAAGCTGTTTTTATCACAGCAGTGCCATAATGAAACATTAAGCCTTTTATCTTGATAGATGGTGCTTTGAGTCTGTAAAGTCATACACTTCCTCTGTCATTACCAGGAGCTTTTGTAGCAAACTAAAGCAGTGTATGCAACTCCTCCTCAACCTGACCACCGCTACTGCCTCTTACACCCACTGCTGGGTTCTTCTGCAGTTCAGTGTCTCAGTCCTTTAAAATATACACCAAAGACTAAGGGTGATTTGAAATCAGATACTTAACTGTAAAATCCTTGTTCTCGTGCAGCTGTATCGTTCACCGATGACGAGAAGGAGCAGCTGAGAAAATTCACCAACCGCTCCTACCTGCTGGACAAGACGTCTCGTTACCAAGTGTGGCTCAGTCTCGTGGACATCCTGCTGGCTTATGCCTATGAAGTGCGCTCTACAGAGGGAGAGCACAACGTAAGTGAGAGTGAGAGTGTGTGAGTGTGAGTGTGAGTGTGTGTGTGTGTGTGTGTGTGTGTGTGTGTGTGTGTGTGTGTGTGTGTGTGTGTGTGTGTGTGTGTGTGTGTGTGTGTGTGTGTGTGTGAAGAGGCAGCTCCTCATGAGCAGCACTTAGCCTTGGATGACAAAGCCCTCTATCCTCAAATCCTTTAGACCCCCTTCCATTTCATTCAGAGCCTTAAGAGATTACGAGCAGATCCGAGAGCTCAGTCCAGGCCTCTTTGTGTCACTCCTCCAAGGTAGCTGCAGAATGGCAAGGTGAACGGGGCTGATTTCATTGTTAAAGACCGTTCATAGCATGTGTGAATGAAATACTAGTGATATTTGATAAAGTAGAATGTTAAATTAAAGCCCAGCTATAAAAACAAAATCTATTGTGTGAACATTTTAATTCCCATATGGGAAATTATAATTTGATGAGAGTTTAGAACAGGTCCTTGAGTTAATTTCAGTGTAATTTAAGTGTTTGTTGCCCAATTTTTACTGTGCATCTAGATGCTTTTGTCTAAGCAGAATTCATTGTACTGTATAGTGTTGTAGTATTTCCTGTCTGTTATTGTTGAGTTGATAAGTGGTCTCCCTGTTCCCTGTAGGTAGAGTCTCCATGGACTATCAGAAAACTCAGTGGAACTCTCTGCTGGCTGGAGGTGAGTCAGTTTTCGCTCAAAGAAATGAGGTGAGCTGCAGTGAATGATTCACTCTCACAAATGTAGTTGTTTCTTTAATATGCACACTATTTAAACATTACTTTAAATGTGCCAGAGTGCTAGTGAAAGACTAGCCCTCCTCAGATTTTGCACATCAAAGTCTGTTTACAAGTCTTAAGAAAACTGTTGCACATATGAAACAAGTTGTGTAAAGCCTTTTGTGGCTCCAGAGGCAGCTGGGTGAAGTCTGATAAGTGATGTCACTTGAGGCGGTGTTGGTTGGGTCTAAAGACCACAAGTTTAAAAAAAAAAGGAGAAAAAAAAATCTGGGGCTGTGGAGTTAGAAATTGAGTTTACCAGACTTTTGCAGCCCACTGCTCATCTCTGCTTGATGCTGTCTACAGGTTACATCAGGCACCATTAGCATAACACACCCCTGACAGAACTGTCAGCGTTCAAGTTGCATTGTGGTTAATGTAGGTGTCAGGTTGAGACAAGGAAGAGGTATATGTGGACGTAAACACAACAATATTTCTGGTTCTGCGGCATTGATGTTGATCCTTTTCCTTTTTTTCTTTTATCTTTTTTTCGACAAAGTGTCCATGCGTATCCATTGTCTGATGCTAAATTAGTAGAGTACTTTATAAATTCATGCTGCACTGTGTGGATCTGGCCCTGTTTATATCTCTGCTTTGACCTTGTTATTTTGCCGCCTCTTATTATTTTTTCCTGTTTTATTATGCAATTGCCTGGCAGCCTTAACCACTCATGTTTTTGGAAGTGTGTATGGGTAGCGAAGTGCAAGACCCATTTACAAATGGAACTGGTTTCCATCAAGTTGTAGATGTGTATTGAGAGTACATGTTGGCAGGTCATGTTGCCAACCTGCTGTGAGAGAGCTGGCACCCCGCTGCCTCTCACCAGGCAACCACGTCTGGAGAATCAATTTCTGTTCTAATTTAGCAATTACTGAAATGAAAAAAGGACCAAATTAAGTTATTTTTCTTTCCCATCCATAATTTCAACTAGGGTTGTCACAATACTAGAATTTAAGACTTCAATACAATACTAGTTTTAAAAAAAACCAATATTTGGTACTTCTTTCGATACCATGGCAAAGAGTAAAAAAAAGTCCTAGGCACACAAAATATGACATATATGTTGTTGTTTTTTATTAACAACCTGCACACAGTACTGGTACATGGATGTATAAAGAAAACTGGATATGGTGTTGGAGGCATATCCCCTTCCATTCCTATGAAAGTTGCGCAGTGGCGCCGAATGGATAAAATCCAGAGAGGGTTGTGATACTCAAAAATGTATTTATTGATTTACAGACATCTCTTTCACAGTGTAAGTTAATGGGAAAAAGTCTTTTTGGCCTCATGGCAACATGTGACAGGCCTGGATGTTGTAATTCCACGTTTGGCCACCATGTAAAATTAGCTTCAAAGCATGTTGCTTTTCCTGGGGGCTTGTACTGGTACAGAAAAGTCAGTTAACACACAGCCAGTTTGTGTGGTGGGTTTGTTGGGGGAGAGAATGCTGTCACAGCAACAGGTTGAGGACCAGTTGATTTTCTTCCCAGTTGTTTCATCAGTGCTGCCTTGGGTTAAAAATCTACGGAAGAGGATTAGGGCCACTGTGGAAAAAAAAGTGAGTTCTGACTTTTTTCTCAGGATTCTGTTGGTAAAATTAATTCAAGATCATATCGTTTTAAACATGTGGTATCAAAAAGGTATCAGGTATCGATACTTTCGACAATCTTAGTTTTTACTAGTCAGCACAGATAAATGCTTATTTGTCAGTAAAGGGGGCAACTATAGAGACAGATCATGGCGGGAGCAAGGCATGGTTTCCACTGAATTGTGTCCTAGTCAGACAGAAGATAAAACAAAGTTCAGATGTTTGCTCTGTATCGGTAATGCTGACATTCTCACAGAGACAGTTATTTTCTTCCTCAAGTTCGGTTGGTGAGGAACTGCTAACATAAGTGTATCTTTTCTATACGTAGAAAAGTTGTTTTAACAAAAAAGGAGAAATCTACCCTATGCTGACATTGTTTTCTACAGTTTGTATTTCAGACTTTGAAAGAAACTTTTTGAGAACATTGTGAGTACATTGAAGCATTATTCTTTAAAATAGCAACAGTGTGAATGTGACAAAGAATGTCAGAAGACAAAACAGTAGTACCGCCTCTTCTTTTATTACCCTCTTGTAGTTCTTAGACTTGCAGTTGCCTCTGATCATGGCTCAGCAGCAGCCATTCAGCAAACTTGTTTTGACTGGCGGGTAGGTTGGATGTATTACAGGTTGGATGTGTCATAAAATGAGGAGAGAGACTCTTGAGGTGAATATTGATGTGTGAATGTGAATGTGTCTGTGCGCCTTTCACACATACACACATGGTTTCACTTTGTGTAAATACATATGGTGACAGTTGCATCAGTGTTTGAAGACACAGTAGAGACAGCTCCATGACTGATATCTGAAGTTAACAGTCTGGGTCCAGGCTCCATCCGTTCAGTGGGATCTACAGGGAGTTGTTAATCGCTGGACTTGGCACATTACCGGAGTCCTGTACAAACAGGTGTTCTCAATTCAAAAAGGAAATGATAGGGGGGATGTGTGTGTGGTCTGTCTGCTCACAACCTGCCACTAGACAATCACTTGAGTGTGTAGTGTGTGTGAATGGCAGTAGAAATTGGAGTTTTTTGATGTTGTCCAACATCTTAGTTCATGTCCACAATAGTAGGACAGCATTTTTAAAAAGGTTTTGTGTCACCATAGGTTCAATTCACACTGGTATTTTCAGAAAATCTTCTTTTGCTTTCCACATTGACATGCCAGAACAGCAGGAAACAGTTAAATCTCTGCCTCCTCCTGGGGCTGATGATGGCTGCATCTAGGGCAAGTGGTTGAAAGGATACTCCATTGTGACAGACAAATCACAGTTACTGTGTTTACACCCTTACTCTGTTGTTTCCTGCTCTCCATTATCACCTATTTTTAGCATTTCTGTATAATCCAACACAGTTCAGGTGGTCTCATGGTTACATTTTTATGCCTTCACGCCAGTGACAGCCATGGCCAGAGGCATTATTTTTTTAAATCTTGAGACACCTCATATGTAAGCTTGACAGACATTTCACCTGCTCATTACTGTGCACACATGTACTGTATGTACTTAGTCCTAAAGAGCCCTTCTGGTGCCGGTATACATAGAAACATCAAAGCAGGCTGTGCTTTGCAAGCACACAAAAAGGTTTCACACATGTGAAAATTATTTTTCATGTGTGTGCTTCACCTCCGCTGCTACAACTCCATCCTATAGGGGAAACACTGCTGTGTGTGTTTTGTGCAACAGGTGGATGTGGTAGTCGAGTAGAGAGAGAGAGAGCTAAGTAGTGTTGAAGTAGAGTAGAGCAGGGCAGAGAGATGGAGGCAGAATATATTAAACGCAATGTTAATACAGCAGAACTGGAGAGAGGGGTGAAAAATAAAAACAAATGGAGGTGGGCATGGCTCGAGGAGGGCGCAAAATTATAGATGTCCTCTTCCGAGGACGATTGACAGAGATTGCTGCTGTGCAAAAGATGTACACTGCAACCTCACAAAGCATGTTTTTGGCCATAACTCAAGAATTCATCTGCAAATTCTGGCACAATTTTACACAAATATCTAATTATGAAGTGGTGACATTTAATATCCAAAAGCTCAAAGGTCATCATCACTGTTTCATCATAATGTTCTGCAAAAACACTTTTCTGGCCATTATTCAATGCCCTAACTCAGGAACAGAAGGGGAGACATTTTGTTAAATACTGAATAGATGACACTAATCTTCGGTGCCCACCTTGGAATTGTGCTGATTGTAGATCATCTGTGCTGCTGGGTTGAAGATGTGTGTTAGGCCTCCATGTTTTAGAATATGTAGGTAATTCCATATTTGAGGCATTGTCAGCTGTCATGGCTACGTATGAGTCTTGACAGACATGGATGTAAATTGCAACCGCAACTTGACTGATTGCCGAGGGCACACAACTGCGAGGCTGTAATACCAGCTCTTCACGTTTTTTAGATGACTACACAAGTATCCATTTCATCTGTTAACCATTGATCCCTGATTAAATTGATAAAATCACAGGTTTATACCTCAGTGTTAAAGTGTTCCATGATCCTGCTTTACCGAGTAATCTGGACCAGTTTGCTGAGTAAAACCTGACCTGGAACAGCTCGTTACCTTAGACTTTGTTTCAGACTTAAGGAGGTTTCACATTTTACTCAACTCAGTTATCCAGATTACTCAGTGTAGCGGGTTCTTGGAACAGTGTCCTGTATTGTGAGAACAATATCTCGACATACAAAATGATCGCTCTCAGAGATATTGCCGAGATGTGGCTTCTTAACATTACTGTGATATAGTATGTTTTCATGTATAGTTTTGTAATATAGTAAATATAGTGTTTCAAATTTCTGCACTATAGGAGGCTCAGTGTGGAGGTCGGATTGTTGAGGAAACCATGCATTTGTAGTAATGTGGGCATTGCCTTAGGAAGCGATAGCCCCTAATCAACACATGAGGGCAAATAAACCTGATAAAGCCCCTCTTCAGAGCTGTGTCCTGTCAACACAAACATACTGATTACATGTAGATGTAGTTCCTATAAATTGTAGTTCACGTCTGGCCTCATAATGCCTCTAATATAAAGCTGGATTTTAAGTTGATGTAAGGAGTTAATGGGAGGCCCACCATAAATGCCTAAGGTGCATGTTCTGATTTTTAGTTCAGCAATGGATTTCAAATACTGATGGCACCCTGGCTAGACTAGATGGGTGAACCATACGTAGTCCTGCTATTTCCACAATATCTTGTTTCAGCGAACTGTACAGGGTGTGTGTGTGTGTGTGTGTGTGTGTGTGTGTGTGTGTGTGTCATTATGTATTGGCATTTAATTATTGACATACCCTACAGAAAAATGCGTGTGAATACTGACAGCTGAAATAGAGTTTTGAAGTGGGGTCGTATGAGGTACTTAAATATAATCAGTGTATTGCCTTCAATAGATGGCAGTCGAGGCACCCCCAGTGTGGATAGCAGGCACGAGTCCCACCAGGGATGCTCAGCAATACATACCTGTGGATGGGGGTTGATGTCAAAATGTTCATAGCCACCTTAAAAGAGGCATACCTAATAAAATCAATATCAGTCCAAGTGGATGTGATATTTAAGATTTTTTCCACCTCACCATCAGACAGCCCTTTTCTTTGGCGCTACATTTTCTCAACCGTAAAACTGTATTACTGTGCCGCCACGGCTACGCTCTGTATCACTCCACAGCTCAGCTGATTGGGTCACAAAGTGCTGTTGCGAGATCAGATGGAAAAGAAACTTTACTTTTGTAAATTACCAGTATTTCAAACATGGCTCTTGCTTGTGTATTTTCAGGCTGTTGAAACAAAAAAAAGCCCCACTCACCACATACATTTCACTGTATTCTGTTAATTGACATTGATCTTTGGACATCAACTCTGCTTTCTCTGTTATTCCAGCTTAGTTTGCCTCTACAAGCAGCCAACACTAATATGTTGATTAGGTAAACATAGCCCATGAAACTTTGGTTGTCTAATAATCATTCAACACACAATAACATGTACTGATAGCCAAGAACATTGAAGACAATTTGTCAAAAGCCCCGTCTGGTCTGAGACATTTTTTACAATTTATCTTTGAAAAATTAAATAAGGTACACAAGACACTGGAGTTCAGTAAGACAGGGACCTCTGGATGGTTGGTGATGCAGAGGTTGCAGACTGTATCTGAAGTGCCGGCATCCTCTGATTCAGAAAGATCCTGAAGTTATGTTTCAAGTCCCACTCATGGCAGCAGTAGCTCTTTGGGTCCGTCGGCATCATTTACAGTACACACATCTGCACCACCAGGTAACTTGTGCTCTTTCTTGGCCTCCAGTTTCCACAGAGATTGCTCCCCGTACATTCTCCTTCTGCAAAAGTTCTTCTTTATACTTTGGTTCGTAAAGGCTTTTCCATCTCCATAGTGAACGTCACTCCATCGTCACTGTCATAATCACTCATTTTGACTTGTTTTTGTTTTCTCTTTCATAAAATGCTGAAAGTCTGACCGTCTGACCCAAACAGCTGAGCTGTGGCGTAATACAGTACCCGGTAGTGGTGGCACAGTAATAATGAAGTTTAACAGTTGAGAAAATGTAGTGCCAAAGAAATGGGCTGTCTGAAGACGAGGTAAAGCAGTGAAAAAAATCTTCACTATAGCATCCACTTAAAGTGATATTGATTGTTAGATGAGCATCTTTTAAGGTGGCTAAAATACACTTTGATATCAACCCCCATCCACAGCAATGTATTGTTGAACTTCCGTGGTATGACCTGTGCCTGCTATTCCAAACTGGGTGTGCGCTGACTGCCATCTACTGAAGGTAATACACTGATTATATATAAGTACCTCATACAACCCCCTTAAAATATCTCAAACTCCAGGGCATAAGATTTTGACATTTGAATGGTGTCTGCAGCTGAAAGTATGCAGAAGTAATGGTTGATTGAAAAACGCATGGGAGAAGTGCAATTCCTCGTTAGGTGTTGGACATGCACACATGGTCACCACTTGTGATCAGATCATTGTGATTATAAACAAGCTGATGAGGCTGCTTGGAAGAGTTTGGTTGCGCAGACCTTGACCACAGTTTGAGAGTTTGCAGTTTTCCCTGCTGTGGTGACAGTGGAGTTAAGAACAGTCTCCACCTGCCTGGCAACCCGTTACTACTCGTCAGTCAGTCAGCAGAGCTGTCAGCTCCTATTGACAGGCCACCTCGCTCAATCCCTGACTCCCTGCCTCCTCCTCCTCCTCTTCCCTTCACCTTGTGATCTACAATAGATTCCTCTCTGTCTTTGACTGCCTGTCTGTCTGTGTGTCACCGCTGAAATCAGCTCTGCTTCCTCACTTCGTGCTTCCTCTCTGTTATCTCTTTTTCACACTCTCGCTGTCTATCTCTCCCCTCTCGCTTATCCCTTACATTCGCTTTCCCCCTATTACCTTATCCCACCCCATCCCCGCTCCCCCTCCTCCCTCCATCTGCTGCATGTTTACGTGTCCTCAGTCGACTGCGCTGGTACGACTGTGAGTCCCCTTCCCCTCCCCCCCTGCAGCAGCAGACCTTATTTACACTCCTGCTAAACAAGCCCAAGGGAGAGCATGATCCCGGATGACACGCACTCAGCTCGCAACACATCCTTAACAAGCCATAAAGAAAAGAAGAGAAAGACACATGAGATAAAAATCTCTGCCTCTGTCTCTAGGCTGTGTGTCCATGAGCGCAGAGAAAATCTGAGAGTGAAGGCAGTGATTAAAGGGAAGCAGCAATTAACAGGCCAGGGCTGCAGAGGTGTTTAAGAGTTGTGAGCCCCTATTTTTTGCCAGCTCAATAAATGAGGAGTTGTTAGGAGTAATTAGCGCTCCAACGACTGCAATGCACACCGATGGGAGCCAGTCTGAGGCCTTGTGCACACAGACACGGGCAAGGGCGTAGGTTTTGTTTTAACGCTGAGGAGGGGGGCACATATGAAATGGGGGGTCAGGATCCCCCAACAGAAAGACACTGTATTTCCTGCATTTTGGTGATTTTTTTATACACCTATTGGTGGTCTTTAATTTTGTCAGAACAAAAATCCTCTACCACTTAAATGTTTTTTGGGGGGGGGGGGGGGGGGGCTAAATGTTCTGTGTTGCAGGGGATGTGTCTCCTGTGTCCCCGCTGAAATCATAATGTATCTATGTACACAGGCATTTTGTGTTTTGGCCCTCTGTCCACACACACCAGCTGTGTTTTAGGTCACTGAGAAAAAACTCTGTCCACGATTTTTAGAAATTTTGTTTTCAGTGTTGACATTAAGACTGGGGGGGGACTTTTTGGCTTGAGTGTGAGCCTTTTTCTCCTTTAGGAGGCATCACAAATAAGGCAACATTTGGTGTAATAGCAGACATGGGAGATAGTGCTGGGTTTAACCCAACTAACAGGACTTGAACAGAGGCTCAGAATTTGCTACAGACGTTACTGATTGAGGTAGCCTTCTGGTTATATTTTTTCTTAAGGCTTCTGATTGCAACATCTTTTTTTTATGCCTCTACACTGATGATAGCCATGGCCAGAGGCAATATTTTATCCAGTTGTCTGTGTGTACATACACCTGTTTGTCCATCCCATTCAGATTTTGGTGGTCAAAGGTCAAGGTCACTGGGACCTGGTCTGTCTCATTTTTGTGAACCCAATATCTCAAGAGGGCCTCGAGGGAGTTTCTTCAAATATGGCACGAACGTCCACAACCATGAACTGATTTAGATTTTGGTTTTCAAAGGTTACTGTGACCTCAGAGAAACATGTTTTTGGCATAACGAATGAATTTGAAAACTAATTATGACCAAATTTCACAAAAATGTGTAACAGGATAAAATGATGAAGTGATGACATTTCGTATCCAAAAGCTCAAAGGTCAGTTTCACTGGGACATCATAATATTATTTTTTTTTTAAAACTTTTCTGGTCATCATTCAGTGCCATAACTCAGGAACAGAAGAGGAGACATTTAGTCAGACACTGTCCATCTTGAAACTGTGCTATCTGTATAGATCTTCTGTGCTGCTGGGTTGAAGGTGTGTGTGAAACATCCATGTTTTAGAATTTGTAGTTTCTTTGCAGCAACACCCATATTTGAAGCATTGTCAACTGTCATGGCTACATAAGAGTCTGGACAGACAGACATGGATGTAAATTGCAACTTGACTGGTTCTTGGAGGCACACAACTGTTTAGTAGGAATTCTATTTTCATCTTTGCGTGGCTTTAGGGTTACGGTTATACCGCTGCCTGTTGGGTTAGCATGCTTTTGACAGTGCTTCAATTGTGTTTGGAATTTTTGTTTGGATGTGGATTTTGTTATAGCAGTGCTCGTGTGGATGGAATTTTTTTTTAGAACAAAGAAGGGGAAAAGCCCAGTTAACCAAATTATCCGTGTCTATGCAGACTCGCCTTAAGAAAAGTCAAAGATGAAAAACTCCTGGTCTGAAAGATATGGCCAAACCGAACCTTTATTGTCAGTTGCATCTTCATTTCCTTCTTTTATTGAATAAAACATGGTCTGTTTTGTGCTGGATAGCTTTCTGAGTTGTATGTTCTCTGTTTTGCAGACATACAGCTCCTTGCAAGATGTCCTGGTGTCATTTGGACGGAGGGTTTTGTGCTGCCCACTTTACAGACACTTTGGTATGGTCTCTGCAGCCCTTCGTGACACGACTAAGATTCTGCAGTCAGGTGAGTTGCTTAGAAGAACCCTCCACACACAAACACACACATTGTGAGTGAAGCTGCTAGAAAGACATCTTGACTTTGCAGCAGTATGCTTTTGTGGTACATTGTTGAGTAGAAGCAGCCTGCTGGACTGACAGAATTTGGAGAAAATTGTTCATGAGCATACTGTGTGTTTGAAAGTAATATTCCTCCAGCTAAGCAGGAGATCGGCCCCACTCCCACCTCCTCGGGGAGAGAGATGTGGATTTGTCGAGAACGGACTGTTGACTTTGATATCTCAAAGCCCAGAGTAATCTTTAAATCAAAAGTCCCCACGGACAGATGAAACTCTGCAGTGTAAACACACTCAGGATGTGTGAGGGCTGAGATTATCCAGCTTGTGATGATTTTAACGCCGGTAAATGACAGCAAATTAAAGGCCTTTTAAGCTCCAGATTAGCATTTCCGTGCCTCATTAAGTAGGAAGATGAGTTGATCGGGAGAGCCAGGGAAACAGCAGTTGGAGTAACTCTTACCCATCACCTTCTTTCTCTTAGCTCGGAAAACATTTTTATCACGTTCTCATTGTTGAGCCTTGAAATCATACATCATTGTTTTGTTTTGTTTGTTTTCTGTTTTCCAAAAACAGCCAACCCACAAAACGCTCTGTCTCTCATTTGTGTCAATTTATTAAGGGGAAAAAAAGCAAATTATTTCTCTATTGTTTTTCACTCACGACTCATAACCCTCTTTATTTGCAAGCATTAGGGAAGTCTGAGTAATAGGGCTTTTCCTTAATGAACTGTAACACTACAGTAATTTAGCCCGGCGTGTGTCTGAGGGTGTGTTTGCTCCCAGCGTTACTCTACACACTAATTAATTTGTCAGGATAAAGCGAATGGAAATGCACGCTCTATTTTTGAGGCACTTCATTTAAGTGGCCATGAAAGCAAACATTCATAGGTATTAGCAAAACAAACCCATTAACAGCAGCGCACAGGTTAAGGCCTCTGAGGAAATGTTATCCGGGGGTAAATATTTGAACAGCCCTCAGGAAGCAGGTGGAGGAGCTCCTTGAGAATAACTCGCCACACTGCCGAAGTGGCTGTTACTTAAGAGCTACTGGGCAGGTACAGAGGAGCAGAGGGGCCCTGGAGTTAAGAAGTGTGGACGAAGACCTCTGGGTCATGCTGCTGTCATGTTTGCACTGACAGGACAAGACATGGAATGTCAAGATGTGGTCCTTAGTTACAGATCCATCCACCATGCGTCTCTGCTCAAATTCATTCAGGCACGTTTAGCATTGGTCATGCAATTTTTTCTGGAATTCTGAAAGGGCAGGGAAAATTTGGGAATTGAATTATAGGTCAAATAAGCACTCTGACCTAGTTATGGAAAATCAAGGAAGAGTGATTACATTTTACAACCAGAGCAGGGTGTGAACACTTTAGGTTCAGGGAACTGATGGGCTGTTATTACATGAGATGCATGGATTGTGTGTGTGTGTGTGTGTGTGTGTGTGTGTGTGTGTGTGTGTGTGTGTGTGTGTGTGTGTGTGCATGTGCATGTGTGTGAATGAGAGAGAGACAGAGGAGAAAAAAAAGGAAAAGTATGAATGAAAGTGAAAGTTTCAGAAGAAAGTTGCTGATATTAAATGGTACATTATGTGCATTCATTTAAACCACGTGCCGAACTAGACAATTAAGCTCCACTGCAGTAGATTTAAATGTCACTGGGCACTGCTGTCATGGCTGAATTGCCCTGGTACATTAGACCTAGCACCGGATGACGAAGTGCCTCTTCTGCCTTTAATGCAAATCCTCATCATCATCATCATCAGTGGCAAAACCAGACAAATGCAGAACTTGTTCTGCTCCTTTTCCTGGCTTCCAAAAGCAGCCTCCGTCTTGTTCTCAGAAGCTGAAAAGTGAGAAGAGAGAATATGATTCTCATTATTTCATCCGAGCCAAGAAGCTGTCACATTTCTCGAAATTACTATCACCTATATTATTTATCTTATCAATGGAACCACAAGCCCAGGCAGTAAGTCAGTTTTTAGTCATTAAATCAAAAAGATTATATTCTACTCATCAATTTCTCTGAATCTCTCTTTGCAGATGACGTACTTTTATTCAGAGATACAACAGTCCTTCCTTGGTGTTCATTACCGTTTCCTTTCTTTGAAGTTAAAGAATCAACTGGGCGCTGGTATAAACCACAATATTCCCAAAGTTCCTCATTTCATATATCTTGGAAAAGGTATTGATTCCTCTTAAAAGTAAACTGTAAGAACGAATAATGGGCACTGTTCAAAGACATCTGTATAGAGTGTGTGACCTACCCAATTCCCTATCTTTACAACAGTGCAATAAAAAGGGGAGTTGTAAATGCAAACCCTTTGAAACAGAAGATATTTGGTGTAATACTAAGAAATGTCATCAGTGGGGGTCCAAGTGACACGAGACACATCTCATATTATGTAGTTGTTTACATAATATAACAAAGATTCCAATCTAGATGAACATTGATGTTGATGTCCTCATTTCATTTGGGAATAAAGTCATTTGACTTTGCTGCCTCTGCAGTTTTCGGGAATCTCTGCATTCCTGTGGAGAACACACAGCAGACATTGTGTTTTGGTCCACTTCACACCCACCACTACATTGCACTATACAAGCCTGCTCACACAGCAGCTATGAAGGAATTACTGTTGTACATTTGAATTGCACATTCTTCCCCACTCATTGGATAACCTGCCCTTGCCTAATTAACATGCCTTGCTCACTTCTTTTGGGCATCTCACCAAGAATATCAGTGTTGAACTGAGAGCAACCCTTCCCTCTGATTTCATACAAACTCATGAATCTTCCCTGTGAAAAATAAGTCAGATCTTGGAAGCCAGTTTGTTTTTGCCCGACACGATCCAAGTCTTGAATTTGAGGGCAGAGTTCCCTGCATACGATCCCATTCTTAAATGAGAACCAAATGTTTGTGTAAGGTTTTCCTCACTGCGAGTGCGTTGTTTATTTTGATTGGGTTGGAATGTCTCTGGACAATGCCAACCAGCTTCACAGCGGTGGATAGGAGCATTTTCTTTTGCCCTCAGTGGATCGTTAGCCACATCATAAGGCTATTTATACGCCCGATTGGAGGGAGAAGTGCTGTGGCAGTTTGGCTTGTTGTATACTTCAGGGAAAAGTCATTTGTCAGAATAACAAATGGAGATTCTATGTGGTGCATTTGTGGTGTTGAAAGCTGCAGTGTGCTAGCTAAAGTGATCTTGGAACATGTTTCCAAAGTGCAGGTGTCGACCATAAACTATGTCATATATATCGTAACAGAAAGCTCCCACCAATGAATTGATAAATATGTTTGATAGTTTACAGACTTTGGTTAGCAGATGGTTTATTTAATTCATGATTAAGTTTGAGTTATTAATTGCATACTGCATTACATGCTGAAAGATACCACAAGGAATCCCGTGCACATAAAATCCACATTGACTTAGGACAGCTGAAATTGAGTAAAATAAAGTTCCTATTGAAGTCTGCTTTTAAACAGTTTGGTTCCTTTTGCTTTTTTGAGAGTTACTGTTAATAACTGAAAGCAATGAGTAAATACTTACTGTTCCTATCCAGCTCCATAAAAAACTTTTCTGGCTATTACTCAGTGCCATAACTCAGGAACAGAAGGGGAAATTTTTGGTCAAATGAATTGGTGACACTAATCTTGGGTGCCCACCTTGAAACTGTGCTGATTGTAGAGATCTTCTGTGCTGCTGGGTTGAGGATGTGTGTGGGAAGTATCCATGTTTTCACAGACATGGATAGAAACTGCAAGAAAATCTTGACTGGTGCATTGAAGGCAAACAACTGTGTTGCAGTAATTCTAGTAAAGATATTTTTTATTATCAGCATGACAGTAACAGCCTGACTCAATATTTTAACAATTCATTTATATTTGTGTTATTATACTATACAGTGTTGTGTAATCCTGGTGTGTGTGAACAATCCCATAAGCTTTATTTGCACTGTTAATTTAAGCTGTAAGTTGTTAGCTATGCAGACGTCTGAAAAAGGGAAAAAAACGACAGAATTTAAAAACACACCCTCTCTGCCCTAAGCCCCTCCCACCAGAAGACCACGGACATATGCACATGCTTCATGCAGTAACCCAGTGTTTCCCCTAACTTATTTAATCTCTCTGTGTTTATCAGACCACAAATGAGGCAAGAAGTAGATAGTTAGCCCCCCCCCACAGTTTGTTCACCTTGCTCACTTCTGCTGTAGACCGCTCCACCAGGAGGAGAGTGGGCAGCAGCTCTGCAAACGAACATTCTGTCAGGCAGCTTGAATTCAGCCTATGCAGACCCCCCCAGCACTGAGCGTCACAGCGGGCTGGTGGCCGGCAACAGCACCTGGTCTAACCTGTGTAACAGCAGCAACAGAAAGTTTGCTGACCTGCTAGAAGTCGGGGATGCCTATGAGGTTTGCGCTGGTTGGACTCAGGTATTGTAGCCAATGACTGGGGGCCCGTCTCTGGAGCTGCTACCTGCAGCCCCCCAGCGAGGTGGTCTTCAGCAGCGGGGAGTAAGGCAGTGGACACACTGTGATCTGATGCTGTAGCTAAAGTTAGCTACTTAAATGGGAAGTTGGAGTGGCAGATGTAAACTAGTAGCAACATTTTCTCTCCATCTCTCAAACGCTTTGCTGGAATTGACGCTTGTTTGATTTTTTTTATTGTCAGGCTCTCTTTCAGACTATACACATTTGCATTTGTAGAACAGGCAGTAGGAATGCTGTCTCTCTGAAATGACCTGTGATGGGCCAAATCCTGAAAACAGAGCCACGCGGAGGTGCAGAAGTATGGTTATCTCTCTGTCCACCTGAATTACTTGTGACAGGATTTTTGCACAATCATGACCAAATGAAAGTGCCTACCTCAGCTTTAAGTTATCACCTCACCCACATCCCCAAAGAGCAAATTTTTCCTAACAACCATGTATGTGGTATCTACTGTAACTATGCAGATAGTTGAGGTTTTATGTGCTCAGGTTTTGAGATACTCATTTTGATTTGTGCTGCCCCAACCCAATCCTATAGTGGTGACTGGAATCTTGTTTATGGTGCTCAAAGCAACAAAAAAATGAGTTTCAAAAAAACACACAAATAGATCTTCTTTGGCAGCAGACATTTGCATTATCTCGCAAACGGTTCTGTTTGAGCACAAGCCCAATAGTATCGCATTTGTGTGGTTGGGGCATTTCCAGCGTTTTGCAATGGCTGATTCAAACAGCAGGCTTCGACACAGTAGCTGTGTCCAATCCATATATCATACTACATACCAATTCTACGCAGGTTTTGAGAAGTGGCAAAATTTAATATATATAGTTCAAACGCTTAAGCTGTGAGTCAGAGTGGGTGGCACATCCATACTACAGAACTGTCACGATAAGATTGCCGCCATGTTATACGCTCTTGTTTGCTAGACTCCCTCAGGGCTCAAAAGCTTTGACAAGTTGATACTCTTCATTTAAGACCAGACAAGGTTTTTAGAGAATGACTTTCTCGAGTGCTCGAGAAAAATAGAGACATTTTAAATCTGTGTAATTAAGTGACCTATATTGGACTTAATGCCATCGGGGGAAAAAACACTGCAGTTCATTACCTTTCTGAGTAAAATTATTGATTTGGGTTTTAAATAAAGCCTCCAGGTTTGTCAGATGAAAAAGATTTAGATTAGGACTGTAATGATCCTGAATGGGCAGACTTGAATAGCTGCCAAATGGAAAATCATCAAAAACATCCAGTGCTATTTTTGACAGATCAAGGCAAAAACATTTTTTGGCAAAAAGAGTAATAAGAGCCGCCACTAAATTGACAGATTGACTGCCAAAAATAGAGTTGTCGTCTTTGGCTCTTTTGTCTTAGACGAACCACTTCTTAACCAGGAACTCTTCTTAAGACCGTATGGATCAAATTACTCTGCAGCTCGCTGGGATTTTCCTCTGATCCTGTACCTTGGCTTTTATGTATGGAACAATGACTGCAAGCCTTTAGATGCATGCTGTGTCTGCCAGCAGCTGGAGTGCATTGTCATCCTTAATACTGAGCGCGAATAACACTGTTTTTCCATTTGCCTGCCACGGTGTGTTCCTGTGCCCAGGGAAAGCCTGTGTCCTTAAATGCCTGCTGGATATTCACAAAGTGTTCCGAGAGAACGACCCGGCCTACATACTGAACGATCTGTACATCACAGACTACTGCATCTGGATCCAGAGGGTCAAGTAAGTTCAGCAACACACACAAACAAATCCATGCACACACACCTGAGAGACCTTCATCTTCAGAGAATTACCTTCAGAGCCGAGGAGAGTGCCACTCAGCCCCCATGATGCATCAGTGCTTTAGAGGAGAGGATTAGACGAGTCATTTGTCACAGCAGGGCCAATTGAATGACCGAGGCAGCGAGAGATGCAATCTCCCTTGTCTCCATTATCATGTGTCAAAAGTACCATCAGTGAGTCTTAAAAGAGCCAGCTGCACTCAGCAGATTTACTCTCTATGAAACTTTTAAGAGCGCACATGTGTGTGCCGGGGCTTCTCACATCTTCCACTGGTGTAACCTTCCACTCAGCGATTGCGAGCCAGACACGCAAAATCTGCACTTTTTCTCAAAATGATACAGGTTTGATGGCTCTCTCCTCCTTAGAGCACATATTTTACAATTACTTACACATTTCAAATGTGAGCCTGCGAGCACATTACTCAGTAATGAGCTCTGTTTTACTCTTGGCCAGGGTTCAGCCAAGTGGTGTGCTCGCCTGGAAAAAGCCCAGTTGAAAAATGTGTGCCTGATGTTGTAGGCTCGGCGCCCAGATGCAGACACGATAAAAGGTCTGCAGGGATTTAGTGCCCCCCCTCCTCCCCTTCTCCTCCTCCTCTTCACATTCTCATTTCTACATTTTTGGAATCTTAATGGGTGGGAAAGATGTCTCTCTGCGAAGACACACTTGTACTTTTAAAGGCTCTCTATCTCTCGAGCTTCTTGAGCTCCGTCAGCTCGCTGAAAAACTCAATCAGTCTCTTCTTAGCTGAGGGGCAGCGGAGCACCGCTTCCCCTCCCTGCTCCTCCCCTCTGTTCCTCCGCTGTACATTGGAACTAAATGTCAGCTTGACCTAACATGCTGACTCCTACTACGGCCTGCATCGATCATTAAATGGATTAGCCCGTGCTCTCGTAGTGGCAACCTGTGATTGAATTGTTACATTTCCCTTCTCTGTTTTGTTTTATTCCTGTCAATAAAGTAAGTGGAGTTTTTATATCCACTTCTATAAGCTGTCATGTTGTGAAAAAGACGTGGATTAATAAAACCACTTCTGTCTCCAACCACTTCAAAGACTAACCAGGCATGTATGTATTGCTGTTTGTTGTTTCAGTAGAGATCTTCTGGCTCAGTTGTAATTCCATACAATTTTCTCTTGTGGTTCCTGAAACTATTTTCCCGTGTTTGGAGTATGATAATAAAAGGAGCCTGCAGTCAAAATGCAAAGCAGCACAGGAGAGCTAGGCCTGTGGTTTCCATAGACCAAACCTCCGCTATCATACATGCGGTTTGTTGTGGCAGCCCTTTGTGATGTGTGACAGGTTTGATGACAGATCGTGTAGGCATTGCTTTCTTCAGTGCGAGATATTCCCCCAGCGCGGGATAAGTCATCCTCCGCTAAGTGAGTCGCCTCTGGGAGCCGAGCGGTAAGATGAGATGTAATCTATACCCCCGGTGCAATGCCCGTATCTTGTCACCCCGCACAGCCGATGAGGCAGACGCGATCAGCTGCGCATGATGGACATGGCGATTAATGGATGTTTGTTGGCCGGGGGGTTGATTTATTTAATCTCCGCTCTGTCCCACATGCATTTCTACTCCTAAAGTTACTCTGACTGCCGAGACATCGGTCTCAAATTTACAACCTCGTAAAGACTTCACTCTGATTTAAGCCTCAGGGCAGGCGCTCCCCTTTACTCTGACATAGAGTCGGAGCAGAACCTTGCACATTGAAATAAAGAGTGCAGCCTCAAAGCAAATTGCTCCTCACTTTGTCTCGGTGATTTGGAACTTTTTTTTTTTTTTTTTTGCACCGCGGTGGTCACTGTTTCCAGAATTTAACACGCATTTCTTTTGTTAGTAACACTTTGAACTCACACCCATCTAATCCCAATTATTGTCAGCAGCAAGTATCCTTCCAAATTAAGCAGCAGTCTCCAGTTCATTAGTTTCAGGGTATGCTTTTGGAAGTCCTCAGATGCCAAAGCCCCTGCAGAGCTGCTGGACTGCAAAGAAAAAGCAAGTCGCCTCACTTTCTCTCTCTCTTTGTCGTCTGTGCCTTTATCAAAAAGCTTGGAGAGACGCCAACGCAGATTCACAGCAGCCAGCGCAGACAAAGCTCATAAGCCTGGTGTTGTGTTACACTACCTCAGTCAAATCAGAGAGGCTACTTCCATTTTCAGCGCCGGTTCACTTGAAACCCTCCACCCACCCTCATTAATTGGGTCAATTAGATTCTAGCAGAAAAAAAAAAACATGGCAAGTGATGTGCTCCAGGGTTTGTCTGAGAGGAGGGAAGTGAGGTAGATTCATGTTTCATGTGAAGTCATTATTGTCTGCTGGTCCTTACAGGAATACTTCACCCACAAAATGACCATTTGTAAATCAGTTAGTCATGCTGTGTTACCTTGAATTTGCGTAGAAAGCTTTGTTTGTCTTGCATGCCTCCATGGAAATGGCGAGCATATTGATTTATTGGTTGATTGGGGACCATGCTAACAACAGCAAAACTATATCAAAACTATATCTTTTTACAAACTCTCACACAACTCATGTGCATGCATGTATAATCCAAATCTCATTCACCCATTCACATGCTTAGTACTTCCCAAACACATGCAGACTTGAATTATACTGCACAAGTGGTGTGAGAGTTTATAAACTGATGTTTTAATAGGTTTGCTGTTGTAAAACATGGACCCCTGTCAGTCAATAAATTAATATGTTAGCCATTTTCCCTGGAGGCATGCGTTTTCTTTACAAATTCAAGGTAACTTGGCATCACTAATTGATTTACACATGGGCAATTTGTGGGTGAGTTATTCCCTTGAAAAGTCTTAAAATGTTTTAAATTCATTTTATGCCTCTGCATCAGTGATAGCCGTGGCCGGAGGCATTATGTTTTTAGGTTGTCCGCCCGTCCAAACGTCTGTCCCTCTGTCCGTCCATCTATTGTGTTGTTGTGAACCCAATCTTTCTTGGACACCTTGAGGGAATTTCTCTTAATTAACTTGAATAATGATGAACTGATTAGATTTTAGTGGTTATAGGTCCAAGGTCAAGGTCACTGTGACCATGTCTGTCTCATTGTTGTGGATGTGATATCTTAAGCCTAGCTCACATTAAACGATTTTCACCATAATATTGACATCGCAGAGGATCTTGAGAGCCACCTTGGGTCGGAGGTGAGTCAGCAGATCGTCTACCACGACGAGTCCTCGTGTGAACAAGCCTACGAGCAAGTCGCCCCTCGTCTGTGACTGGGACTGGGTATCTGGCATGGTAGAAAAGTGGAGAAGTGTGACACGACTGACACAGAGCATCAGCCAATGAGAGGTGGGATACATCCCACGTCAGCACACAGTTGGACCGAAAAAATGTGAGGAGGACAAGCTGCAGGGTTGCCACTTGCCAGGTCCGCTTATTAGCCGCGACTTTGGGCTTGTTTCTAAATTGGAGTTGCTTATTTGGGCTTGCTCTATAAGCTTCACCTTTTTTTATATATATCCATCTGATAAGTTATTTAAACGCATGATAGTCGCTTCTTTTGGGCTCGTTTCCATAGCCCTGGTTGCTTGTTACTCTCCCAAGACCTGGCAACACTGACAAGCCGGCAAGCAACAATAACAATGGCGGTGTCCACAGGATCACGGGGAGCGTGTTGTGTCTGGACCCAGGCCCTGGAGGCAGATCTGATTCAACACTGGGAAGAATATCCATGCCTTTATGATGTTTCGTCTCCAAGTTTGGTGAAGTCACCGCATTATCTGGGGCTCTGTCAGCGAGGGCTAGGTGGAGAAATCTTGTGGTGTGCACACACAGGTCGTAACACAGTTAGCGAGACTCCTGCTGGCAGAAACACATGTCGGCAGGTGAAAAATCAGGGTGAAAATCGTATAATGTAAACTAGGCTTAAATAACACCTCGAGGGATTTTTTTCTAACTTGGCACAAATGTTTACTTGAACTCACCAATGAACTGATTAGATTTTAGTGGTCAAAGTCATTTTGACCATGTGTCAGGCTCATTCTTGTGAACATTTTTCAACATTCTTGTGAAATTCTCACATTTGGCAAAAACAGCCGCTTGTACTCAAGAATGGACTGTTTGGTATTTGGTGGTCGAGAGTCAAAGGTCAATGTCATTGTGACCTCACCATTTCATTTATCCTTCTTTGGATTTCTTTTGAACCAAAACGTGTCAAACTCTTCCACATCAAAGTCCAAATTTCTGATGTTACAAATCTTTAAACCTACCACTAAACCTAAAAATGTCTTTTTACTCTATACTTGCACTTGCCCTGGCAAAATGTGGATTAACCTTATGCACTGTAATAACCATATTCCTGCATGAAGCCAACCTCTGCACGGGACCACATGTATGCAGCTTATCTTTACACTTAACCTGTGGTGCTTGAATAAGATTAAAATTTTCTGTTCAAAAATCTGTCTTAAGTTAAAAGTCATCTTTAATGGTCTTAAAAAGCATTCCATTTTAGTGTCTGATACCTGTAGATGCCCTGTGGAAAGAGAGAAACGGATTCTGTGTATGTGACAGTCACACATTGCCCCAGAGACCGAAAAATTGACAAGAAATGGTTTAGGGATAAACTGAGCCTCGCGCCATAACAGCTGCATGGACAGATTCAAATAGTTGTTAATGGAAAGTGTGAAGTGAGCAGTCCCTAAAATAGTGGATGTTGCTTTCATTGAAGAAAGAGAGTACAACTAAGACAAGAACATGTGTAGCGTTGCATGAAATCACCAAAAGAAAACTGCCAAAAATGAAGTCATAAACATTCTTTTTCCTTAGACCATCCCTTTATTTCTGGAGGATGAACCAGCCCTCAGGATTTTCACACACTCGCCTCCTCCCTTGTCTCATTCGTCCTCAGTATTGTGTGCATGACAATGGCCCATGGGGAGAGTCGGCAGCTCTGAGAGCAGCTTCCCCGCAGGGAATAGCATCTGGAGCTCCAACAACCGGGGAACGTCTCAGGGCAATGGGGTCAAGCACGGGGTCAGCGTGTCAGCCAAGACCTGCGGTTAACGCCTTGGAAATGCACTTGTGCGTGGTGGTATGGTGTTAACACCCATCCCCCCCCGTCGGGCTCGGCTGGTCAATTCACCTCAGTACACCTCTTTGTGATTGTAAAGCTCAAAGCACTTATTACCCAGATTTCCCCTCGGCTACTTAGCGTAATAGGTGTTTTCATTTCACTTGTGCCCTGGGGCTTTTCCCGGAGAATTAAAATTAGGTGTTGCAGCCAACTTCTGTGGTGAGATGCTCCCCATGTAGACAAAAATGGGGAATTGTCCTGCTTGTGTGTGTGTGTGTGTGTGTGTGTGTGTGTGTCTCCCTCAACCACACAGCTGATGTGACAACCAGATGTTTGCTGGGAAGCACCAGGCAGCGCCACAGGACTGTCACACGCCCGTCCTGAAGGCTTTGAAACAGATAATGGAGCTGCTCTATCAGATGTTAGCCTCAGCACTGAAGGAGATACTAGAGGCCCCCGCTGGGGAGAACAAAGATGCAAATGTCTCCCAGCTAACAGGGATAAGTAGTACAGATTTCCTCCCAGCGTGAGGCCACTCCAGCTTTTTGTCTTGAATACACAGGCTCATCTTAAACACATACTTACACACTGTGTTTGCATAATTTCCTCCATCCATGCTTGGAGTGCCCACTCCAGTTATTTCAATCGATTGTTGTAAAGGGATTTCTTGTGTCTTTGCAGCCTTGAAGCCCTGCACATCTAAACAGACGCTGATGAAACAACTGCCCCTAACATCATCACTTCTGTCACTTCCAGAGATATAAACAAAATATTAACCGCTGAAGACACCAATGAATGGAGGCAGAAAAAAGCAGATAGTAATCAGCTGAACATAGTTTCTAGTAAAGGTCCCACAATCCCAACAGCAGAGTGTAGCTAAAAGTGTTAGCTTGCCAAGTTGCAATGTTAAAAACAGCACTGTAAAATCCAAGCCTGGGGGCTTTTTTGAGCACAAACCAAACTAAAGTCAGTGAAGATACAGATGATAAAATTTTCAACTCGACTTTTAAACTTAAATGGCAATGTGGGAAATAGAAGAGAACTGGTCAGGTTAGGCTTTTTAAAGAACTCTCCTACATTCCTTCTTGTGCTCCAACACATCAAAGCCTTAAAAGAAAATACATTTCAAGATAAACAAAGTTTATTTTTGTAGATTTGTTAATTCTGTCTGATGGTTAGATGGTTATTTTACTCACTAAGATAATAGTTAAGTTCCTTGAACAGGGTGAACATAGATCGTACATTATTACAATTCATTTTGTGGGGAACGTTAATGTCCCTACAGAATTTCCCGGCAATCCATTCCACAGCTGCTTGTTCAGTTCTCATACAACAGTTCATATAATATTCTACGAAAACGTGCACAGAAATGTTTATATGTTATCTAACGAATTAGCAACCTATGAAAGATGTTACATACTTAATGTAAAGTTGTGTAGATTGGGATTAGGAGAAGAAACGTGGTCACAATGCGTCGGTCACGTGACTGCATTCCCAAATGCGTGGGTTATATGCAACTTACTGCCTACATTGTCTGATATCAAAAGGCAATGCAAATCTGTGGGATTTCTATACAACCTTTTAAGGTCTGTCGTGAAATCGCCCTCAAATCCCAGCAGTAGTGTTTCTGAGTTAATGATTATCGTAACTGATGGGAATGGTGTCCAAAGCAGCGACAAAATTGATCCAGGTTGTAAAGAAAAAAAAATTCCTTTAAAATGTCACACCTTACAGTAGAGGTCTTCGTGGGTCAACCTGGACCATTAGAATTGAGATCCGACCTGGGACCCATGCAGGTCGGGTACACATTTTAATATGGCTGAACAGGCCTGGGTCGGGTTCCATTCTGTTGCTGTGGGTACCCGGTCTGTTTATCATTATGTGTAATACCTAAGTTGTTCTGAACAGACCTGTGATCAGTGCTGATCACGAAAGTAAGGCGAAGACAAACTTTGAGCAGCAGTGCCAGCAAGGTGGAGACAGAGCGGTGGAAAGATGGATACCTTCTTCACTGAGGTGAAAAAGAAGCTAAAAGAAAATCAATATAAAGAGATCACACCTAGCTGCGCCTCTTCTGTCTGGGCCTCTTTCATACAAATGGTTGACAAAGACAACAAGGAAGTAAGCACTGGTAAATGTATTACACGTGTGGTGGACAGTTATATTTTGTGTTTAACGGGGTATCGTTGGAAGGAAATTAAGGCATTAGCAGCTCACATCACAATAACAAATGACAAACTAAAACAAAAAGACAAGACGTGAAACATTAATCTTTATTCTATCAGACATGATAAACGTTTTTAGTAGTAAAACAGCATTTTTTGTTGCATTATTAGTAACCAGGTTTGTCAGGTCCATAAATTGGACCAGGGCATTCTCTCTTGGACATGCACTGGGTCAGGTCTATGTATTTTAAAAAATGATCATGTCCAATCAGAACTCTGAATGAATTTCCAGGGTCGATTAGGGTTTGGGTCCATCATTTTGGACCCGTGGAGACTTCTACCTGACAGTCAACAGACATTTATGATGAATCAGTGTTTGTTCAGTACAATAAGTCTTTCATAGGCAGCTATAAGTCTGCACTGGAACTTTGGCATGTTGAATAAATACATCTGTGTTTCTCATTTCTGGAATCGAAGTGGCATCCAATGCCTCAGACCCTTCCAGTATTCAGTCACAGTGACGGATCACATCTCCCAGTGTCGGCTTTTATCCCCCTCAGCTAGTGAGTGATGCATTTTGCAAGTTACACTGAGGAAATCTGGTGCTCATATTACACAGATTTATACATCTGAGGACAAGCTTTATCTGAGATGTTTTCAAGAGCACAGACGTGCTGAATGAGTCGCTCTTTCAATGAACACGAGTCCGATGAAAGAAATGTCAGATTGTAATTTAGCTCAGCTCTTACACGCACGCACGCACGTACGCGCGCACACGCACACACACACACAAAAAAAAAACATACACATCCCATTCTCATCTAAAGACTTTGGCAGATGGAGGCGTCTTTGTCTCGCCAGAAGTTTTCCAACCTTGAAAAAGCCACCCCTCCTCCGTTTAATGAAGGCAAGCCACAACAGCGGTGTAGTAATGACTGGATTGTGTACAACATTATCCCTCCCCCTCCTGGACACAGCCATTGTATTCACCGCAGGCCGAGCTTCTCCAACCACAGAGCAAGGGAGGAGAGAGAAAACAAGCGCGCCTCCCCAATGCTAACTCAATAATGACTTCCCACGGGGGGAAAGAGAATACAGGGCAGTCTTTGAAGTGGCTGTGCTGCAGGAGGCTCTTCTGCCCCAGCCTCACTACAGGAAGCTCTCACGTGGGTTATATAGAGCCTGGGACCTAAACAGGCTCCATACAGCCTGCGCACCCTCATCATCATTAGCCGAGGTCACATTAATGTCTTGATGTCCTGTAGCCACTGAGGAAAAAGGCTATTTGTCACTGTGTAAAAAGTTGTGGGGATCTTAGCTCAAGTTTTGTCTGTTTTTAGTGGCTTTCACACATGGAGACCACAAAATAGCTGGACTCAGTTATCCAAAGAATGCAGTGGTTTTTGTTATTCACATCTTCCGACAACTTGTGTGTTGACATCATTGTGTATGGAGAGTAAGCATCGCCAGTGTGAGACTACATGTCTCCAGTACTCATCTTTAATTTCTAATGCACAGATTGATTTGGAAAGTCTGCCAGCGTGGTGCATTTATAGGCTACTATGTATATTGGAAAATCAGCTTTCACTACACGGACGATTAGCTGATTAATTTCATGGTTGAGGAATGGCAGTGTTGGTCGGTCGGTCGGTCCACCACTTTGGTTTAGACTGAAATGTATCGACAGCTATTGGATGCATTGCCATGAAATTTGGTTAAGATCTGCGTGATGTCAAACAAACGTGTCATAAAAACTTTGTTAATCCCCAGCACCATGAGGTTCACATTTGAGGTTTTAAAGGAAATATCTTGATAGCTATTGGATGGATTGCCATGAAATTTGGTGCAGACATTCATGCTGCCCTCAGGATAAATTGTAATAACTTTGGACACTCCTTAACTTTTGATTTAACACCATCATCAGGTTAGAATTTAATTTTGTTTGGTTTATGACCAAATACCTGTGAAAGTATTAACATTCCCATCACTAACCATTTACTGTGTTGAATCAATGCATTGCCTCATCAATGGGGGCATGTTGCTTTAAGTACTAGTTAATATGAAATACAATCCAACATGTCTAGTCTGAGAGCCTTGAATCTGTGGATCCATTCAGAGCTGATCAAATCACATCAGTGGATGAGAGGAGCAGCTGCTGCGAGTGAATGCAAACTTGTACACCCAGCACAATCAACGGTTAGTTTTCACTTGCACCTGACATTCTGCCTCTCCATCATGTGGTGCTTTAAGTCACCAAATGGTTTATATATTCCGGTGGCACTCCTAATCAACTGTCCAGCTCCAAAAATAGAAAATCTATTTGTGGTGGCAGATGTTTTAATCGTGGCGGGCCGCCACAAATAAATGAATGTGAGGGAAACCCTGCTGTCATCCAATGTAAATGCTGACACTAACAGTGACTACGTTTACATACATCCCTTAACTTAAAAAGACAATGGTCCTGCTAAGCTGTTTACATGGCTAATATAAATAGATATTCCACTATTATACCGAGTAACCTGCGGCCGTGTATACTTTGATTAGCGTGCCCTTAGATATCGTTTGTCACGACTAAACATGGAAAAGTGAACTAACTGTTGCTTGTGCCAGGATTTTCTCAGTTTTCCACCAGTGAAAAACTTTTTGGATTATGTAAACACAGCCTCCCTCTTTCATTCTTTCAACCTCTTTCTTGAAAAGGTTGGCGTCGCAATACTTGCACATATCCAAAAACCTACTGATATCAAAGTCCTTCATAATGTTAGAAAGTAGGTGTTTTTCTTCTTCTGACCAGAGATGTAGGCTTTTCCTTTGGCAATGCATCTGTACCTCACAGCCTTACAAACTGTTGCCTGTCAGTTTGTGTTCAACACACAGAGCTGAAAGTAAACAGGCAAGAGGCTGTGTTTCACAAACTAGTTTAATTGAGCAATGCAAACAATACAAGCTTTATGGCATAGAGGAGTGTGCTATATCAGGCAAAATAATACTTGTCAGTAGGATCAATAGAATGCATTAGAGGATAAATATGGTAATGTAGAATATTACCATACTAATCCTTTTAATGCAAGAAGCAATCAAATTCCTCTTCACAATGTTCATAGCATTTTTCATGTTTTATGAGTTTTATTTGACAGGATTTACAGATTTTGGAGCCTGAGAATGTCGCGCATTTCAGCCGTACTCACAGCTTCATGTCTGAAACCATGGGGGAAGATTTTTCACGAATATTTTTTCCACATTCTGAGCTGGCAAGTTGCCCAAGCACCTTAGCAGGAAAAATCGACTTTGGCTACTGTTTTCAAATGCTGCCACGTTGTGACAGCGAAAACTGCCAAAACATTTTTGGATTAAGGCGCATGTGAGAAAGGGCATCTCCCTCCTTTCCCACATCCCCACTTTCTTCCTTTCTCAGCATACAGAGGCGTATGTGCACAACTATAAGATCTGTTTACACAGTCCCTCCTGAGGTCCTAAATGAATACACAGCCCCTACACGCTGCTTCCATAAACACTTTACTCGCCAGAATAGGGAGCTCATTAGGGCTGCACGGTAATGAGGAGCCATCCTGGTGCTCAGCAGTGGGTTAATTGGGCCAGAGAGGGCACCAGGAGCCGAGTGTGAAAATGTGAATGGCCTCCACACACACACACACACACACACACACACACACACACACACACACACACAGCTCACACACTTTATCCCACTCTGAATGGACATAGTCTGAATCGCAGTGACCCGCAGAGGTCACCTTGTAATCACCATGGCAATAGGGGCGGCACACACGCCCTAGCCGCACTGGGGGACGAATAGCAACCACTTAAGTTTTTGGCAGCATGGCAGGCATTCCCAGCGTGAATAATGTGCAGGCGGGGGCCTCCCAACAATCTGATGGCTTTACACAAATGGGGCCTTGTAGGAGGACATTCATCAGCAATAAAACACCTTCTCTGTCTTCAATGAGTCTGTTGTGTCTTCTGTGGTGACACAACTATAAAAGTGAAGCCAGGGGACGGGGACATTGTTAAATGTACTGCTTTATGAGAGCATTCTCTTAATCTTAATCTTCGGAGACATTCAGCTGTTGGGGCTGCAGCTCTGAGCCATTCTCTGTCCAGACTTTTATTGACTGTATTGCAGTCAGACTTTGTGCACAACTGCAGTGTTGGGCCATTCAGGGTTACCCTGCTCCTGTTCTGCAGGATTTATTCTCAAACTGTGTTTGTTCTATTAGTTCCCTCTGCAGCCTGACTGTTGGGTAGAACATCCAGTTTAAAATTCACACTATAAGGATTTTCTCTCTCAGCTGTGATGTGCTGGGAAAAAAAATGAGTTCCTTAAAATATTAAAATCACATCTTGTATGGTGTGAAAGGTTCCTTTGCTCGCTTCTGATTGTTACCAATCGCTGCTCCCTCTCCTCTTGCACTGTTTGCAGCCTCTAACTGTTGGCTTAGCCCCTTAGAATGTGGAGGTGAAAGTGTGAATGTGTTTGCACGTGTGGACCGAGGAGGAGGTGGAGGAAGAGGAGGGGTCTGCCTCTCTCTCTGTAATCCCTCTCACAGTCTCTTATCACCTCGCACAGGGAGAGCAGCAGTGGGGGAGGAGAGGAGCCCGAGCCCAGTGTATCAGTGCAGCTCATCTTCCTACATTATTAAACATCCATATTTCCATATTTCATTGAGCCCCCCGCGCCTCTGCAAATCGCGGTCTACTTAGCATTCAGAATGGGATATGGTTAATGGGTATTAGATTTGTAGATGGTTATCCTGTGGCTATGTCTTTAGTACGCAGAGCCAGTCGATCAGTCAGTCGCTGTGCCTCTCTCTCTCTCGGGCACCACTGATGAAGTTGTAGTTTGGTGTGTCTCTTTTTTCCCGTCTTTGTGAAGTCATATGCCAGGTTTGTTGAGGAAAGCGATTTTTTTTCTAACTTGTCCCCCTCTCCCAATCTTTATCTTCACAGGTCCAAAAAGATGTCAGCCTTGGCCGAGACGTTACAAAAAGCCTCCCTGCAGAAAAAAGACTTGAAGCTGGAACTCAAGGAGCTAGAGGAGGCAGCATCAATGGTGGCGGAGGAGGAAGAAGAGCAGGGAGCTTCCAAGCACGCTCCGATATCCCACAGTGACAGCAGCAGCGACTCCAGTGACAGCAGCAGCAGTGACTCGTCCGATGAGAGTGAGGCTGAAGGGCAAGGCTGCACTGAATCCATCGAGGGAGGAGGAGGAGGAGGAGGAGGGGAGCTGTCTAAGGACAACCCTCTCCAGCCCCAACCCACCTCGGCTGCCTCTCCCATCCCCCAGGAACCCACAAGCACACTCCTCTCAGCAGCGAGGAAGGTGGACGCCCTGCCCGCAGCCTCAGAAGGCTCCAGGCAGCTGATCCAGGAGCTGGGGGAACGGGTGGCGGAGGAGCTGAGAATATCTGAAGGCTCCAGCTACAAAGCAGAGAGACAGTGTTCACAGGCGAACAGTGCTGCAGCGAAAACAGAAGCAACATCTGCGAGGAGCAGCAGTGGGACTTTGTTAGAGCTGAGTCCTCGCAGAAACCCTCTGCTCATCGTCCAAACACAGGAGGATGATGAAGAGAGCGACTTCATCTGCTGATAGACATTGTTGTGGATCCTGAAAGCCACGTGATGATTTTTGAACTGTTAACTCTGTGTAAGTGAGCGCAGATGTATTTGATTTAATGACTTCATTTCCATATGATTTGAAGTGCTTTAACCCTCTTCTAAAGGACCTTATTGAATTATATTCTCTTAATTTATGAACTTGCTAAGCCTCATTAAAATGATATGGTTGTTTAATGAGCAATTGTGTGCTTTTAGTATTTCTCATTTCATTAGAGGATAGAAGAGGGAGCCCTCTTCGTCTGTCTTGCTTTATGTGTTCTATGATTTTCCTGCTACATGCTTTACAAATATATGTATTCTGTCTGAATATACTTTGATTTTTTTATGCATTATTGCTGCTCCTTTTTAATATGCAAAGTAATTCCATAGACTGACCTCTGCTACTAATACCCATGTACATGTCTAGGGTGCACAATATGGGTTCTTTTCAGCCTAATCCTCATGGCCAATATTGATAACTGATAAAAAGAAGTTCATAACCTATACTTTACGTACACCTGAGGGTTAAGAAAGGCTATGATATACTGAGCAAAGGTGAATGATGTTATTGTTCCATAGCTCTGACCTAACCACATCTAACTGACATTACTATTGTTTACACACCAAAAACCAAAAACAGTTTTTGACTCTTCAAATGTTCTTTTTTTTTTTTTAATTATTATTAATTTGTAAAGTCAATTAAAAACTTCACAAATACACTTCGGCTTCTTTGGGGTGTTTTGCCAATGATTTCAAATTAAATGCTTCGACATAACTTGTCAAATCTGACATGTCAACGTGTTATACACAAGTAATTTAAGTGCATTGATTGATACAAAAATAAAGGCTCTGTGTTTCCTGTACATTGATTTATTTGTGACGGCCTGCCTCAATATCAACTCTGACCTGCCAAATTTTGATGGTTTTCATTTACCATACAAAATGGGTAAGCTGCTGCTGTGTTAGCTCGAGCTAACCGGGCAGACATTGAACTGGGCGTTTGCTGGGAAGTAAGGCTGCCACTAACGATTATTTTCATTGTCGACTAATCTGTCGATTATTTCATTGATTAGTCAACTAATCATTTCATCGAAAAATGTGTTAAAATTTTGAAAAATGTCGGTCTGTCTCGCCCAAACCCCAAAATTATGTCATCTAATGTCTTGTTTCATACTCACGCTAAAGGGTTTTAGTTCACTGTCACGGGAGAGTGTGTAAAGCTGCCAATATCTGAACGTAAGAAGCTGCAGTAAGAGTATTTTGGGGTACTTTTATAGTACTTTTCTATGAAAAATGACTCAAACCGATGAGTTGACTACTAAAATAGTCACTGATTATTTTAATAGTCGATTAGTCATCGATTTGTCGACTAATGGTGGCAGCCCTACTGGGAAGGCAGCGACTCCATGAGCGGTCCTTGAGCACTGTGTCACTATTGTGTTCCTCTAAAACCGTGGAAAAACATCCACACTGGCGACAACATGTTGGATCTCTAGTTAGCATGCTGTGCTTGCCCCTCTTCTTCTTCTTCTCTGTGCTTATTGGCGGTATAGATGCTGCGCCAGTTAACTAAATGAAAGCAGTTTGGCTTTATGTTATCAACTCTATTTATCAGCTATAATTTTATCATCTGAATAAAAAATGATGATATAAATTATCACCCAGATATATATCTTGCATCCCTATATATTGCCATACCCACATGAACTAATTCAGCCTATATATCCTGGCAAATAAAACAGGAATTTCGTTCCAGGGACCTGACAAACATTTTTCATTGTTGATTGTTGGATGTCTCTCTGCCAAGGTGGCTGGCAGAGCTACTTTTGGGGAGCTTTTCTTTCCCTAATAAATAGAAGGAAAAGCACCAACCTCTTCCTAAAGCATTGATTGAAGTGGAAAAGACTCTGTCGGCACTAAACAGGGCTGCGGAGCACGCAGGAGTGATTGATTCATCTGGCATGAATGGAGGAGCGCCGTCAACACAGCTCAATATCATCGGCCCGCGTCTAGCAGGCGAGAGAAAACAAACAAGGAAGCACATGTCAGGCAGATAGATGAGGGCTGCGAGCAAGGCTGCGGCACGGGAGCCGTTTGTTTGAGAGATAAGAGCACCCCGGGGCCCGAGGCAGCCGCGAGATAGAGGAGCAGAGGGCCAGCAGAGAGCCAGCAGAGACTAACTGACACTCTGGCCAGCTCAGGCGTGGAGATGTCCACATACATTGGCAGCAGCAGTATCCACCTAAAGTAAAATATATTTAAATCTGTGTCTCCTGAGTGGATTTGTGTTGATTACTGTAATTGAGGGAAGAGAAAAAGGATACAGGAATGACCCAAATTAGCCAAATTTGTCAGGTTTTGTGATCCTAATGGGTCATAACTGGCCGAGGGGGTGATTGATCAAGCTCAGTGTTGCCTCGGGCTTTTTCAAGGCGAGTTTCATCCTGCATGAATGAAGGCAGCTCAGGAACCGCGGGTGATGATGGCTCCTTAGGTAGGCGGTGTCTGTAGTATTGTGTTACCGAGATGGATGGTGTTGTTAAACACCTCCCAAGAAGAGACAACCTCCTTGCAACACCCCCCTGGGAGCGAGCGCCATCACTGCTGTGACTGAGATGAGTTACATCGCGAGAGCCGGCCCATTTAAAACCCCTTTCGTTCTGGAGACATGAGTCCAGGGACTGCGCGGCCCCCGCAGGCGGTGGTTCCCTCTCCCCGCTGGGGTTTCACATTGATTAAGTGACACCGGGCTCTCTTGCAGTTTTTCATTTTAAAGTGGCCTCCATATTCCCCCATTAGTGCAGACGTCTCGGAGCCTGACCGGGGGATCCGCGACCAATCTCAGCACTTCACTTGGTTCTTCGGCAATTAATACTCCTCGCCGACGGACATTTTTCAAGAGACTAGGCCATGGTTTAATGAACGCAGCTGATAAATTATACAAGGCAGTAATAAATGTGATGTCTATGCTCTATTTTGACTTAGATTTGATAAATCAGCCCCGTACTCGTGTAGTGAGTGCGCCCTTTGACCCTCAAGGGTCTAAGAAACTGGAGTAATGTGTTCAGGACTCATGTGGGCCACTGTCGTAATTGGCCCATTAGCAAAAGCACGTCTAATAAAGACAAGCTGCTAAGGCTTGTGATATATTTGCTTTCGCCGATGCATATGTGCAGATGAACGGCTGCATTGTTCAGATACTTGCACACTTTATGTGTACCTGGGGAATAAAATCGGTAGTGGACAGGTCAAGGTTGAATCATCTCCAGCCACCTTTTTTGAAAATAACAACAAAAAAAAATCAGTAACCATTGCATATGGGAGCTCATTCTTGACCTTGAAAATAACAGTTTGACTAAATACGCTTGTTCGATGGTCAGATGAGACTGTGACTGTCATATATCTAAAGCTCACTGACTGACTGATATATGGAAGCCCATAGGGACTATTAAAATTACAATGTAATGCTACAATAGCATTTCAGTATTCCACATATGAAAGTGTTATTTGAATCAAAAATAAAAGGAAAATTAAATAATCCAATTTGCATTTTCACTGTGACTGTATTAAAATAAAAATGTAAAAGCTGTTTCATAATAAATATTTTAGGTTGTACCCTGCTGTGCTGTATGGACGCTTGAGACTCCACGAAGTTGGCACATAACCCCACTGAAAGACCACACTCATTTTTGTATGGATCAAACAAACAAGATATAACATTAATGAGCTTCTGTGGTGCAGGTAGGTGCATCTATTATTTACTGTTGGACACAGTCAGAGCACTTGTTTCCCCATTTCCAATCTTTGTGCTAAGCTAAGCTAACCCTCCCCTGACTTCATATTTAACTTGCAGGCATGAGAGTGATATTGATCTTCCTATTTAACTCTCAGCAAGAAAGAAAGCTGAGCGTCCTCATAGTGTTCCTGATGGCATTTGCAACCGCATCTGAACGAAAACAACCAATCAGAGCCAGCAGAAGTCTCTAAAAAATTTGAGCAAATGATGTGCTGCCAACAACAGCACACACAGCAAAGACAAGTAAACAGAAAAAAATCAATGATGAAAAGCAAGCTATGCAGGAAGAGTTAAACTGAGACCGAAAGAGGTACAGGATCTGAAAGGACGTAAGCTGCATGCTGAAGAGCTTGACTGAGTGAGAATATGTTGGCAGCAGATGCACGAACAGTGATTGAAATGCAGAGACTCCTCCTAGCTCTGATTGGTTGTTTTCGTTCAGGTGCAGTAGATTCTTTGAAATGCCATTAACAGCGCAAGGAGGAGCCAGAGTGATTTTTCCCAGATTGTCTGTCTTATGTATTACTGTCAGGATATTGAGACCATTTTAGCAAATATGAAATGTTTTTTTTTTCTAAATAAAAAAGTCACCTCCAGGAACTTTAACCCAGGGTCCAGTTACCTTTTTTTCAGGAGCCATATTTAACATTCGGAAGGTCTATAAAGTATCCCAATCACATCCTGTGGACAAAAAACGGTCAGAAAAAACCCAGGATAACTTGGGTAGCTATTCTCCACAGCAATGCATAGCTAAAAGCAAGGAATATATAAGAAGCTTAAGAGTTATTTACTTATACCATCTGTTGTATTTGTAGAGAATTAGAATTTGACCATATGTACTCACACATGGGTCCATTTGAAATCATTCAGGTTTTATGTCTGTGAAGATTAAGTGAACCATTTGGCCGTGCCTGTACTGTGACCTTGCTTGCCTCACTGTGTATAAAAATCAAAAAATGAGCTCACTAATGTCATAATATATTCCCTCCCTTGTTTTTGTTTTAAATGGAGAAGGCAGCAGCAAGGACAGCGTGGTCGCTGCCCTCTCTCCCTGCGACACACTGCCTCTGCTTGATTGTAATAGAAAACTCAATCTCCTCTCCCGTTCCTGAGAGGCAAAGTGATTCTGGTGCTTGAAAAGATTAATAGCCCTCAAGAAGAAATGAATCAGGTGCTCTCCAGGGCCCAACCCCTCCAATGGGCGTGCAAATAGAAATCCTTTTGTGCACCCTCTTTCTCTTGCTGGCCGTGTCGCCCGGTGCGTCTCGGCTCTCCCTTTTGTGGCCTTCGTACTGTGTCATGTCGCTCCAGGCTTGGCCGACGAAGAGACGAGGAGCGGCTCCGGCGCTCGCGAAAAAGAGAAGCAGGTGGCCGTTCCCTTCAGCTCATTCTTCGGGCTTTGTAGTCGACCCTCTTGAAATGACTGGCGTATGGTAATGAGGGAATGAGTGCATGGGATGTGTCAGTGTCTCTCAGGCTGACGGCGCTGACAGGGAGGGATTATCTAAATGGGCTATTTTCATGCTCTTAATCACAAAAGAAACAGTGAAATACCCCCTTTCCGCAGTGTGTGGGAGCGTATGTGTGTGCGTGTGTGGTGGCTGCGTGTTGACAGTGCTGGCATCCACTTGTCGTCAGTAGTGTTGCCTGGCTGATTCACTCTAATTGGTGTGAGCAATGTCCGTTAAATCACTCCCTAACTCTCAGTGGACATGTGCTATCAGGCAGCTTAATGCTGCAAATTGCCTCTGCTGTGCTAGAGCCGTGTGTGTGTGTGAGTATGTGTGTGTGTGTATGTGTGAGCGAGAAATCCTCTCATCGTTAAACCATCTTGTTAAGTGCGTTGGCGTAGCAGAGATGTTAGTAATTGTTAAGGTATAGGAGAGTCACCTGGAAGAGCATCCGCGCATCAGGCTTCCTCACACTCTAACCTGCTGACACCTGAATGCACATTTACAACTATACACTCTTCCACTTAGTTCATTACAATGCTGCCCCTGAGGACACAACAGCTGAGATGCAGCACAGCTCGTCAACATTTCACACGGGTAAACAACAGCACATTTCTAATGAGGCTGCTTCCACGCGGCGCTGTCTCGAGCCCGTTCTCCTTTTGTCCACGACAGTTGTTCCTTATCTGAGCCAGTCCACGCTCGAGCGTATGTCTCTGCGCTTTCCAAAAAAGCTCCGGTCTTGTGTTTGTTTTCATAGCTAAAACAGCTGTCAAACACGATTAATATTTCAGCGAGAGAATGTGCTGGAGGGAACCTCTAAGTGCTAGGGGAGTTGGAAACAACAAACCAACACTGTTGCTCTCTTGCGTTCTCCCTCTTCGGCTGCGTCTGCTGTATATATATTCGCCTCTATCCTGCTCTGCTTTCGTGGAACTGAGCGGCTCTTTTATGACTCCCGCAACAAAGCAGCGCAGGGTGGAAATCAAAATAAACTGGGTAAAGCTCTCCTGGTTGGTTTCAACGAGCTGTTGGTGTATCACTTCATGGCAGTTTGAACAATCATCGCATGGGCTCTTTGATGTTTCTTTCTCAGCGGCAAGCAGATCAGAGCTTCGTCAGGAGAGAACCTCTGAGCCGAACCTCCGAGGCAGTGCCTGCGTTTGCTCTGCCTTGAGTCCACAGGACGATGCCCTTTAGCCTTAGTGTTAAGTCCACATTTCTGCCCCTCTTGGCTCACAGTGGAGCAGGCTGAGCCTCAGACTAATGATGCCTCACGGACGTAAGTATGTTGCAACTAGACGGTGAACAAAGGTTTCTCATGCTCCCTGAACACTCTGCAGACGAGCTCCCCTGACGCTACCCGACACAGGTTCTTGACACAGATAAAAAGCTTTTGCATGCGCGTAAACACAGAAACACACTCCTCTCCTTTCCTAAATTCGCTCGGCAGTGTCAGTTCTAGTGCTTCTGTTGACGTGCCCTGAGCAAACAAACACACGGACTTTCCACCCTGATCATCCTGCCACGTTTCATCCAAGGCACCTCCGCGGCAGTCCAGTCAGTCCACCGCATTTCCTTTACCCTGCTCTTTCTATTTCATGCTCTGCCTCTCACACACTCCCCTCGCCCTCTCACTTGTGGCCTTCTTTCTTATCTCCACCCAGCCTCTCTTTGCAGATCTCTTTAACGTGGTGTCAGCCAACCCCAAGTCTGTCCCACCCAGTTGTGCAGCATTTTGCAGCACCTCTCCTTTTCACCCCTACACACATCACAAGAGTTGGCCTACTACCATATTCCTCCCCCCTGGGATGTGTTACATGAAAGCAGATACCCACACATGTGTCGCTTTGCCGATCCTGTCAGCATGTCACGGATCGGCCGCCCGCCATGATTCAATCGCTGTTCTCTGGCACGGAGAGGTGTAGATTACATCTGCATGGTTCAGCGCCGTGCCTCCCAGCTGACACACGGCATCAACGGAGAGGGTAAAACATGGGGGTTTAGAGGGAGAAGAGAGGGAGGTGAAAGAGGAGAGGGGGAAGGAAAATCACTGTCACTGTAGCACGCCTTTAAAAAGGCGCCTGTCTGAACTTCCTGCTCACACTGTCTTTCTAGTTTCTTGGAAAGACTTCTGCTGATTCCCATCAAAGAACCAGACTTGAGGCTAATGAAACGTTCCAGCGAGCCTGTTAACAAGGAGTAAAAAGCAGAAAATGACTAAAGTGTCATTAGGTTTACAGAATGTGGGGCCTCAGCGCCGCCATCGACATCTGCCGTAACGTGACTGGCAGCTTGGTGGATTTTCCTGACATCAGAGCAGTGAAATACGCATGTTGTATGTTAATGCTGTGTCAAGCTGTGGGAGCAGTGTCAGATCAGATAAGAACTGATAATGTGGAATAAAACTATCTGCAGGCTGGCTGTGAGCTGAGTCACTCTGCACTTAAAAAGAGAAAGGAAGCTATCAGATAACCAGCTTGCAGTTGGATAAGTGTTGATAAGGTTGGTAGATCCCTTTACCTGTAAACAAGGGCTGTTGACCTCCGAACCCTGGCAGAGTGTCTGCTTTAACTGACCTTGGGCCGGGCCAAATGGCACAGGATGACTGAATGCATGCTGAGTGGAGAGACTTTGATCTCTCTGAGAGTGCGCTACAAGACTTAGTCTGATTTTATTTGACAGGTTGTTTGCCTAGGTTTTCAGGAGTTTCAAATTGGTAGAAATATTTTAATGCATTTCCAGTGTAGAGGTTTGTTCGGTCATATTTCTCAGTCTGTGAATAGAGCTTGAGTGCTGAGTTTCCGGGAGCTGTGGCAGCAACTTTCCGAAAGTGACTATCTGACAAGCATGCCGGCGCAGTGATTGGCCAGGTGTGCTTTCTTTTTTCACTCCTCACACAACTAATTCTGTCATTTGTGTGTACAACCAGTCTGAGTGCCTTTGAGCAGAGACTGTTTAGAAGTTTGTGCCGTCATCTCTGTTTTTGGAACAGACAGAAACACTTTTCCCTCGACAACTCTTTGTACAAACTGGTTTGTTTGAAGCACACTGAAGTCCATACAGACTCGCACTGCCTCTTAGGTCAGTATTGCCCCACCAGTGCCACTCAGAAAATGCCGATCCAGCTTCCAATGCCATGTCACATTCTGTCTGAAAATCTTTAAGGAGTGGTGTGTAAGATTTGGGGAGATTCAGTGGCATCTAATGTTGAGAATTGCAGATTGCAACCAGCTGAAACGAGTCGAATTATCTGCAGAGGTCTCTTCGTGTCCAGCCAAACAGACCAGATGATTAAAACAGATAAAAACACTGATTTAAGCAGTTTCACATTACAAATCAGTGAGTCTTTGCTGCTGCTTTTTCCAGCTTTTCCATGGAGGCGCATGGAAGGGCAGGTAGGTTCTCTCTCTCTTCCTCAGGCTTTCCTCATTTGATGTGGAGGTGCAGAGAGGTGTGCTCTCTCTGCCTTAAGGCTGTCCACACAGGCGCATGGAAAGGAACAGATGATTATTCTCTATCTCCACCTATTTCCAAATAATGTTTCCAGAATCAAGTGTTGGTACCATGAAACAAAGCAGAATATCATTCATTAATAAAATTATGGTTAATTCAAGAATTCATGTGCATCAGCTGTTGGAAACAAAGAGTGTAAACCAAGGACCCTGGGCGACCGACGAAATGCAGCAGACACCTTCAGTGTCAGATCAAAACTGGTTAAAGTCATCACCACAAGTCAAGAAGATAAAGGCGGCCTTGAACAGAGACAGAGGTCATGTTTTCCCTGCATACTGTACATGACCACTCGCTACCATCACATGATCGAACGCTCTCATTTATGTCATTTAATGACAACTAACAGCTCTATTTGCCGAATGAAAGCCATAAAATCAAATAGTGTAGTAAGTGGACTATTGAGCATACAGTATTTTTTACACTTATTGTCCCCAAAGGTCAAGAATAAACTTCTTTTGATTTCCATTAGAAACATATGCATTTATTTCATCCCATAATCTCTCATTCGAATAACATTAACATTCACTGTTGGATCAAAAGACTTCAAATGCATATTTTTGGTAATACATCTGTTTGCAGCCTGGTCCGGCCCATCCTCTGATCTCAGTGAACAGAGAGGGAGGATGATGGGAGAGTGGGATTTGCAGTCAGGCGAAAAGTGTATGTTCCTCTTTAATACATCCCAGCCCTGAGTGCGTAACCTTAACATGCACTAATCTCTCCAACACAAAAATCAATGAGGCGCCCACCCACCCACACAACATTCATCTCTGCGGCTGAGTCAGGAGACTCCAGCCTTCACACATCTGTGGGATGTTAGGATCGCTCGTGGATTTACTCATGTGCTGACAAACCGCGCACGCTTGCTCACACACCTCTGCTCAGGTCACGGTGTATGTACCGTTATGAATCTCAGGAGACAACCGGACCTTTTTTTTTAGAAATATAAGATAATGTCACTTTGTCTCGAGGGGTCAAGTGAAGCTTACTATAAATGCTCATTATTCAGAACAAACTACCCGTCTTGTTTATTAAAACCTGTGTTGCAGTGGATAATCTTTTCTGTTGTTGAGAAAAAGTAAAACACAGTGAGCTGCCAGCTGTCCCACCAAATCCCAACAAAATACCCACTTATGCAAATGAAGTATTTAAGCTAATTAATGCACTGATCTGGCAAGTATATGTCTTCATATGGTAATTAGCATTAAAAGAATAGTTCAACATTTGGGAAATACACTCATCATTTTCTTGAAGACTGATACCACTCTCATGTCTAATGGTTTGTTAACACCAAAAGTGAAGTGAGCACAATACATCTTCACAAAAGTCAATGTGAAGATGCAAATACATCCGAATTTCCGCCAGGCAACACCAGTGATGTGACAGGAATGATGAGAATGACAAGAAGAGACAAAATTCACGCTATTTGCGTGCAAGAGAAATTCGCATTACACTGTATCATGACAGCCTATCAGTGTTGGTATCTAGATGAGATTCTTGTGATGTCACTGAAAATCAGAAATAGAGGATAAACTTACTGTCACAGTCTGTGGGTACCTGGAGCTCTTCCACCTTTTCCCAACTGGATGTGATTCGAATGAGCGAGCAGGAAAACATCACATTGTTTCAGTGCTTTCTAATGAAGATGTTCTAACCTGCTCCGTGTGCCAGTGAACAGGTTAAGCGACATGTGGCCTGCTTTGGCGAAGCTTCGCGCACCTTCAGCTTGTTTTCAGAGCAACAACAAGCTGTTGTTTAGGCTCACTCAGGGCTCGATAGGCTCCCCGAATGTTGTTGTGGCTCGTAGTACATCCGGACGCTTTTTCACGCTCCATTTGCCAGAGGTCGCTGTCTCGTTGTATGTAATGAAGAGTGCACCACTCAACGTCAGCGCTGTTCCGAGACAAAACAAAAATGGAGGTCAGTGAGCGAAGCCAAAAGACTGCCTGGTAAGTTCTGAAAATATTTGTTTGTGACTTGTGTGAGCTATTTTGTTGAGCTGCCTCTTAGCAAAATGCTCTGAGAAATTTAAGTTGGTCTTTTACTGGAAACAGTAATGTGCTGCTGTGACAGTGTGAAAAGTAATATAAAGTGTTGCTGTGTTGGTTCACAAATTTTATCTTGTGTTCTGTATGAATACACCTTAGGTCCGTGTGCTAAATTTAAAGCTAGACCTCACTTGGACTGGAAGTGAGGGCAAACAAACTCCCCATAAAACCACTACCTGTCAGTTCTACATTTCGTTTTTGTATGATTAAAAAAAACAACCAACATAACACGTTAGCTCGTGTAGGGCTGTTGCGCATTTTGTCCCTTTTTGAAGTTTTGACAGAACCAGGCTAACAGACACAAGAGTGAGATCAATCCACTCATCTAACTCACGGCAAGAAAGTACATTTCACAAAATCCTTCACTGTGTTTCAAGAGCTGAAAGAAACTTAAAGTACTTTATGCAGAATGAGGTGCATTTTATATGAGGTTAAGTACTCTGTAATTATGTGGTGTATGAGTGAAGTTTCTGTCTGTACGATGTTGAATAGGTCTACGTGCAACTAAAGTCTAGATCTAAATCTTATGAATAGTTGACCTCGCTCTTTTTCAATTCTCTTGTACTGTGTACTTGTCAAAGAGCTCAACAAGTGCTCAGCATTCACACTGATCTCTCTCAGGGAGTGTGAAAAACAACAGTTAAGAAGTCTCAAAAATAGATGACTCTCAGTGTTCATGTCAGAGGGAAGGAGAGAGAGACAGAGAGCAACATATAGCAGAGAGTCTAGTGCCAACAGCCTCATTCTTAGAAATGTACATCTTGGCAGTCTCACAACTGTCCAGCCTGTTGGAGGATGCAAGCATGTGACAGAAGGCAGCGTGACAGGCTCTAATCGAGAACAGACCTTGATTCTGGACACCAGTTTCGAGAGAAAAAGAGCATCTTGTCATCTTCCAAACTGTGAGATGATGTCTATTTAGAATCTAATAGGGAAAGTATGCTGTGCTGTCAACTTGTAAGCTCTTGTTATGTCTGTTTGGCATCATTGTTACATACTATCCCGTATTTGTTATTTTTTAAGTAGTTTGTGACCTGAAATCAAGAGTACAGACTACAGCTCAGTCCTTCCCAGTTTATTTCTCTTATTTATCCACACTGTATTGATTTTCATTGTGGAATTGCATGTGTCAATTATTGTTTGACCTGTGATGACAGGTTGAGTTACAGTAACATAAAGGGTGAATTTTGTAACTTGTAGTTCAGTTACTTGGCTGGTTCTTAAGGAATCATGTCCCCCTCTAGGGCAGTGGTTCTTAACCAGGAGTCTGGTTACCCCCCAAGGGTAAAAACAGGAATGGTTTATTTATATAATTTAATTCACTACAGAAGTGAGCCCAGTGTGAGTAAGAGTCATAAGAGTAGCTATTCTGATCATAGCTTTTACTTCATCCTATTTCTTAAACTGTAGTTAACAACTACAGAACAGGGGCCAGTTGCACAGAGCACCTTAAGGTGGCTCCTTAAGTATGACACAATCATAACCTGACTTCTTGTCGAATTTGAAGTGCAAAATCAGTTGCTCATCATTAAGCATGTCCATCAGGTTCGCCCAGTCGTGGAACACTCTTCTTGCCTTAATTTTTCTTATTTCTAATTCACCCACATTTCACATTCACCACAGAAGAAGAAGGAGCCGTGTTTACAGTGTGCAGTACGCAACGGGCATTGCTGAAGACATAACACCTAACAGTTTTACCAGAGATGTATCTATGAGGACTTGGTTGTACTTTTGATGTCATGGCGGATAACGAAGGAGCATCATGTAAAATGATCTGTGACTGTGACCATGAACACAAATATACAGCAGGCAGTTGTCCTCAGTTTATAAGAAATTCAGAGCTATACCAGAACATTTATGAACAGGTCTTACTTTACTATTAATTTGTGTGTTAGCATGTTTCCACTAATTACTTGGACTGACCTAACGTTAGTAGCGTTAGCTTTGCAAGCGAAGGCTGCAGGTAACAGCTTTGCTGTGTTAGGATTATGTTATGTCTTCACTGTGTATCTTCACATAAAAGAATACTCTGACGATTTGGGAGTTATGCCCTTTCTCTATCATTTTCATATTGAGACAACATGATCAATATCTTTTTTGTGTCTGTACGTCCAGTGGCTGGGTCTCAGCCTTTAGCATTGTGCTTATAGGGGGTCAGTACGTCCTGCACTGTGATCCGTGGAGGGATACACCAGTGAGCAGGCACAGACGTAGCTTGTAAACAAAACTCAGCTGTTTATTTAGCCTAGCAATATCTCCGGATTTTAGCAGCTGCAATGGACGACTTTGAACACGATTTTGAAGAGTTTCTTGTAGCGGACACAGATCCAGAGCCATACCTGTTTGAACCGGAGCACACAGATGAGGAACCAGCTGCAGCTGTTGCTCACCGGTGTATCCCTGCGCGCAAGATGTACTGACAGTGCCATGCTAACCGCTGTCTCAGTATGAAAATGATAGAGAAAGGGCATAACTCCCAAATCGTCGGAGTATTCTTTTCACATAATAATGCGGACTCAGCAGATGACTTGTTAACTGTTTATTCCTCCTTACACCAAACGTACACGGCTGCTTCTCATTGTTTCCAGTAGCACAACAACGGTTACTACATTACCCAGAATAACTTGAGGCTCACACTACTATGGTAGCCTTAGTAGCTCAAAATACACAACAGATTAGATCAGAATAGAAACACGACAGGAGAATTTACTGAGTAATTTTGCTGTTTCCACTATTTACTTGGACTGACCTGATGTTAGTTAATCCTCTCGCTCTCCAAAACAAATGCATGCGGTAATTGCCGGCTTTGCGACACCAGGCTGTGGGTGTCATACCGCTTCGACTAAAGGGGCGCTATAATCAACGAAAACGAAAAGTTGCACACAGCTGCCTTAAGGAGAACCCTCAGGGATATTTTGTGCAACCAGTGTTTTTTTTCAGGGAAACCTTCACTCATACTTTTAGGGAAATCTTAACTTGTGGTGCTTTGTGCAACTGACCCTAGGTCTGTTTTACATCTAACAGACAAAATATATTCCAATGGAGGTCCCTAAAGCAAAATCTCATCAATTCAATGTAACTGGACGTAATATGTATGAATGAATGTTTGTATATGTAGATCAAGTGACCATCTGACCAACGTTGCCAACCCTAGAGCCATGCTGCGAGCTAAAAATGTAACTGTTGCATGATCACATGAACAATTGCAGGCAGAATTATACTGAGAGCTATGGACACATTTTTTTTAACAGTTTAAAGGAACAGAAGCCAAAAGCAATGCACCACATTTTTCACAAGCCCATCATTATCTTCATGTGAACACCAACTCATTTTTTTTCATTGTATACTGCCAGCCTCCGTAACACCCACAGAAACACACATTATTATTTTAATTCTGATCAGATCATTCGGTTTTAGAAACATACGTGGGACACATGGACACATACCTCTCTTTTTCTGTTGTAACACATGGAGCCTTCTTATTTGCTCAGGCTTAGGCTGGATCAGTTTACGGGACAGCCATCCTGCCCTCCAAGAAACCTGAGTGGACAGACCATAACCCCGACCCTAATGAACCCTAACCTGACCTGAACCCCAACTCCTAGATGCCTTAAGCCTAGTTGCTAGGAGATCTCCCAGACAACTCTAACGCTGTATTCGTAAATGTGTTTATAAATGCTCCCCCTTACTTTTCTTGTGCTGACGTCCTCTAATTATGCAGTTTTTCTCCCTTGCGACAGTCCGTCATCTGCAAGACGAGTCATATTCCATGTGCTCAACACAAGCACTGTAGCAATGACACACAGTGCTGTTGCATCTGTCCTGGTTCCACTGTATTACCATGATTACATTTCAGCTGCATAAGCCTCCACATGTAACACTTGCTCACGAGGCAGAGAAATAAGAGCACCGTGCAGTATTTTATATGTAACAGTTACATGGATGAGTGCAGCACACATAACCTGCCGTGGGCCTGTTTCCACTGTGCAAACACTCGCTTCAGTGGACAAGGACAAGCCACAACCTTCTCTGACATGACAAAGCAGTGGGCTGTGTAAAAGTCTGATCTGACACAGCTGCTTGACTCTTAATGGTGTGTTTCTCCTCACATGACAGCCCTCGCACAATGTTATGACCGCAAATTGTTCATGCTATGCGGGACCATTACAGAGCTGCACATATAGGATTTATCCGGAAGTCCTTTGACCTCTCTGGTGATGAGCTAAATCTGTGATATGTAGAGAAATGTGTGAATACCATATTGGTGTGTTTCGCCTGTATTAAATCAGTAGGAGCAGCCACTGCAGGAATGCTGCATGTGATGAACAGAGTAAGCTATAGTTTGATTGATGATGACTTGGAGATGGGACCAAGTCATTGTTTTGAAAGTCACAAGTAAGTCTCAAGTCTTCGCAGTCGAGTCAAACTCAAGTCCCAAGTCAAGACAGTCAAATCCCAAGTCCTAAACTTTGAGTTTTGAGTGCTAACAACAGAGTAAATACATATTAAATTTACAAAAACCACAAATGCTCTTAGGAAATTTGCATTAATTTGTGTGACTGAACTCAATCGTAAAAAAGTAGTGCTGATATTGCACTTTCATAGCATATAACACTATTAACAAGTACTACCACAGAAAAAAAATGTTTGCATCTCTTCTGTCTTCTTGTATTTAACTCATGCCACATTGGAAACATATCTATGGTTCGCTGTCCTTTAGTGGAGAGGCAGCCAACGCATGCTGCTGGGTTGAAGTGCAGGGAACCCTCTTTAGTCTATAACTTTCTCTTCCTAAATTGACTTTGGGGAAGGTATCAAGGATTTTCAAGTCAAAAGGTTTAAATCCAAGTGAAGTCACAAGTCATTGGTATTAAAGTTGAATTCAAGCCTTCAGTCTTTTGACTTGAAAGCACGTGATACCTTTTACACAAGCCCAAAAATGAAAAAGTATACTATTTAAAAAGTGTGCCATGGATCAGTTCCCCAAATTTTATAAATCACCTAACATCAGCCCTTTTCATTCACAATGTGTCCACACTTAATTCCCCGGATCCACTTTGTCTGAACCAGTATGACAGCTCACAATCAGCATTTATCGGCTTTTATTAAGATAGCTAGCAAGCTAACGTTCCATTAGCTAATTGTGGTACTGGTTAATAATGCGATATGCTTTGAGAGTGCAATGTCAGCACTACTTTTTTATGATCAAGTTCAGTTGCACTTGTTTTAACAAATATACATTTTAAAAAGCATACATGTTTTTTGTAAATTTAATGTAACATATTATTACTGTGCTGTTGAAATGACGTGACATTTGGTGAAGAGCGCACTTGCTTAGGACTTGAAACTCAAAGTGTAGGACTCGGGACTTGACTCTGGACTTGTTGGTCTTGACTTGAGACTTGTCAGCCTTGACTTGGGACTTGAGTGCAGAGACTTACTTGTGACTTGCAAAACAATGACTTGGTCCAACCTCTACATGTTAACATGGGTAAGTTCATCGACACTGAAGAGCATGACCCTGTTTTAATGGCTATACAGATGTAACTAAAAATAATTTGCATCACTTGACCTTTTGGCTTTGAACAAAAATCACAATAAAACTGTACGATTATGTAAACCATGAAAATTTGCCCAGCTCTGGACAGATGAGAACAGGCAGCCTCAGACAGCGATTAACCTGCCACAATCCTCTGCACACTCTGAATCTCCCGTATTGATTTGTTTTGCCACTTGGTTCGTTAATGATGTTAATTTTATTTACATGCTTGTTGTACTCAAGTGTAAAGTGTTATCAGCAGCCTCTTAATTAAATCAAATGCATGGCGCCCACGTGGTGCACACTCGTCTAACTCTCCCCCTGGAAGACAGGAAAGGGCAAACTGTCACCCTGGGCAAGGAAATCAGGTGTATTAACAAGTCAATGAGAAATTCATGTGTGTATAATTTCACAGTGAGCACATCTGACCTTTGTTAATGATGCCACTCAAACCTGCAGGTGGTGTTTCTCAAATGAACTCCCAGGGGAGCGGCATGCGTGGCTGCTGCTGCTGCGCTAAAGCGGCTCATTCCTCCTGACTGGTAGGAAAGGAAGGAAGAACACACACTCAATCAAAGGCAAAAAGTGAAAATAAAAGGAAACTACTGTCCGAACCACTTTACATCAAAACTTGCTTTTTGTTGTTGCTCTGTCAAAACAGATCTGATGTCTTGCACCAACTCCTGTGTGTGTTGTTGGTATGCAAACTTGTTTTCATTGTTGGGCACTCATCTGTGCTTAGTTGTTTTTTTTCTCCCACCAGCCAGAAGAGAGACTTAGCCTTAGCTCCTTAACACTTAGCTCCCTTACCTTTCTTCTCCACCACTAGTAGAGAGAAAAGACACAGAGAGCATCGGGCTTTTACATCCACAGATGCTTAAATTCACTCGTGTGCTGCTGCTGTGATGGATCACTTTTTCTAAAAAATTACCATTATATTTTATCTACTTTATCTGGAGTACTGTTAGTTTTTGTGGTAGAGCTCTGTTTCAGGGGAGGTGACAAAGTCCTTGAAAAGCAATTTATCCTCTTCCATCCACAGCCACCTTCTACCTGCTCACTCTTCCAGCTATTTCCAACCATCTCCTCTTCTCATCTCCTGTAGCCCTCTTACTCTATCTTAATTTTCCACTGTGCTTTCATCACCTGCTGACTCACCCTCTCCATCTCACGCCCCCCTCTCTTGTACCTCCCGTATTACTCTCTTTCTCTGCGCTGCATCACACACTTATCACATCTAGTATCGTAAGAATCAAATGTGAAGGCCAGCCGTGCTCTCGCTGCTTAAATCTCCCCATAATGGAGCCCAAGGGTATCTGAAATTGAGTGTGAAGACTACATCAAGGTCATTTACTCCACCCCACAGGATAGTGATGGATGTCTTGTCTGATTGCTCGATTTGGCTGCCCTACTTGAGGAGGGGGAGCATATCCCATTGCGCTTTCTGAGTGAGGGAAGAGTGTTGCTTTTGCGCGGATGGCCAGAAAGTCATTCCTAGCGGGAGAGAAAAGACGGAGGAGGGAGGGGGGAGGAGGTGTAATAGGAAGGCGGAGATACTGTATAATAGCCGCTGGAGCCTGGGGAGAGAGGCGTTCTGTGTCCAGATTCCTGAGTAAACATTTGAAGGGATTAGAATAAAACATATTGATTGCTGGATGGATGGCGCACCATCTGTCAATACGCTAATCTGCCAAATTGACTGCGCCTCTTGGAGCATTGTGTGACTCCAAACAGCTGGATCCAGTCATAGAAAACCATAAACATCAGCCGTAGTCAGCTGAAACCTTTCCCAAGTGCCTGTGATTTATAATCCCCTGGATTGTGTGTGCACTTGTGGGAATTACTATAGACTGTGGTTGGACGTGCAGGGCTCAGCCCATGCAATTGTATTGTAGGGGTAAAAAAAGGCTCATTCACTCAGAGAAGCATGATCCAAAAGTGGACTAAATTGTGTGTCTTTGCCATTTTTCTTGGTCCATCTACTTTCTTAGAGGCAGCATTGGAAAGTAGAGATTGGTGACCCATGACGACCCTTTTATCCAATCTCATTTGTCACGTCTCTTTATGCATGACTATTATGAAGATTAGGTTCATTATCTCATTCGATTCACCATAATAAACTGTGATAAAGAATAACGTCATAATGAGTCAAGGAGCTAAACTCGATGTAATTCTATTTGGGTCTGAATTCTGAGCATGGGATGGGACATTCTGCACGCAGAAAAAAAATGTGTTTTCAAGCACATTTATAGTGTTTTGTTGTGAAATTATTATCAGGCAAAGACAGAATTTGAATTGAGCAAACTTGCTCTCTAACACAGCATCAATTGAACCATTTCCCTGCTGAATGATAATCCTGCTAGCCACTGGAGCGGGGACAAAACAGAAATAAAGCAATTCAACCAAGAGTTTAATTTTGTTTGTTTGATACTTTCTTTGATACTAATTTCTATAAAATAACTTAACTCATTTTCATTCATTTTACATGACTGCTTGTCCTGATACAAGGTCAAAGCTGTGTTGGAGCCTGTCCCAGCTGTCATTGGGCGAGAGGTGGGGTACACCCTGGACAGGTCACTAGACTATCACAGGGCTGACACATAGAGACAGACAACCATTCACACTTACGGGTAGCTCAGAGTTACCAATTAACCTAACATGCATGTCTTTAGATTGTGGGAGGAAGCCGGAGTACCCGATGAAAACCCATAGTATGGATTTGAATCATATGACATGGACTCAAGTCAGACTGGAGTCACAAAGTTGAGAATTCATTTGGACTTGAACCTTTTGATTCAAAAACACTTAAAAACTCCACTCAAGCGTAATTGCGTTTCTTAGGATAGCGATGGCGTGACCTGCTATGCTCTAATTGGCTAGCACTTGTTGCCTTCATTGGTTGCATTGGTTAGGTTGAGACAAGAGGAGTGATAGGGTTAGGGTAATAATGTCAGGGTAAGCCAATCAGTGGCAGAGTAATCAGAGTAGGGTTGGTCATGCCTTCGCTAACCTATGAAACCATGTTTCAAAACAAATTTGTTTCCCTGAAGCCCAAACAAATAAAGAACCATGAAGAATTAATATTATGTTACGGGAGCTAGTTGCAAAAAATAATACCAAAGATAATTTTGTTCACACTACTTGTTAAGGGGAATTATGACTTGGGAAATGAAAAATTGGGACATGGCTGTCTTGACTTGGGACTTGACTTGTGACTTGAGTGCAAAGACTTGCCAAACAATGACTTGGTCTCACCTCTGTGCTTAAATGCTCCATGGTGTGCTCAAAATTGTGACACAAATCTAATTCTGTAAAACAGCTTCAAGAAAATGCAACGCACAGTCATCCTGCATGAGGCGAACAGCGGGAGTCACGTATGAATCCTACAGTCTGAGGTGTTGAGCTGTCAGGTTCGTAATCAACAGGCAGGTAATTGACAAGCGAGCCGTGATTGTCTCAGTCTTTATTCAGTGTTATGCTTGAGAGTTAACAAAGCGTGAGATTGGGCCGTGCCTCTACGCTGCACATTCTCAGCTTGCAGGCCTTTTGTTCTGCAGCCCTTTGTGGAGCCTGCCCCGGATTCATTGAAACTCTCCACTGCTGAGAGAGCTGAAGGAGCTCCTTTTTTGTCACACACCCTCATTCTCTGCTCAGCACACACACATGCACATGCACATACACACACGGGCATGCACAAAGGCTGAAGCTCTGCCAGCATTTCGTGGGATAATCTACCTTCCTGAAGGTTTGCTAAAGCACCCTTCCCTCCCTCCCTTCTCACCACAATCCCACTTCTTCTCCTCTATCCTCCCTCCTCTCCCCTCCTCTCCCCTCCTCTCTCCTCCTTATCGGCCCCAGTGTAAGCAGCATGTGGTTTCCTGCCAACTTCTGGGAGCCGTGAGCAGCCTCTCCAAACAGGAACATGCATGAAGACATTCCACCGCTGAAGGAAACAGTGTCCTCAACCGCCCTCCCCCCTCTTCTCCAATCCCCCCAGACGCTTCCACACATCCTGCACAGCTCCGTTGGGACTTGACCACTGGACAGTCGGCACACACAAACATGCACAGACACACAAGAGCGGGCTCAGACGGCAGCAATTCAACACAGCCATGGACATGGAAATGAAGATGGGTGTGAGTGTGTGTGTGTGTGTGTGTGTGTGTGTGAGAGAGAGAGAAAGGCAGAGGGATGGCAGGAGAGTGTGTGCGTGACTATGTATGAGATAGTGTGTGTGCATGGGTATGTATGAGCGAGAGAGTTCACAAAAAGGATTGAAAATTAATTCTGTGAGGAAATCTGTCATCAGCTCATTCCACATCATTCATCAACGTGTGACGTTACATCACAATTTTGGTTTAGAGTTTGATGTGAAAAAAATTCTCGTCAGTGCTCATTCACCACATTTGTCCATGACTTTCAGAGAGGTTCTTCTACTGTACATATTTTTTTATTGGAAATCCATGAACGCTTTAGCTGAAAAGCAAACATCACTGTGAAGAGCACTGAGAGAGCCGTTGGAGGGCTGTTATGTGCCTGTTAGAAGAGTAAATTTGTTTAACATTGCAGGAGAGCTCTTTGAGACCAGACGGCAGGTCTCTGCAAAAGCAATAGATCCACAAAAAAGTGGCAAAGCTCCTGTTTGTTTTGATAAATGTGGTGAGAGGCAGAAGCCATTTTCTCATTTCACCTCCGGACATTAATCCACATTTGTCAATCTACCACCATACTGTGCTGAAGAACATCTCCAGGCTGACTCAAACTTGTGTACACAAGCTAAGACCTGATGTCTTATTTGGTTGTAGCCGGCACTCATGCCACTTTGATAAATGCCGAGTTCTGTGTGGAAATTCATGAAGGTACGCCCAGTTTTCTGACGTACGTTCGTTTTGTAAATGAGGGCGATTGTCCCGAGTTTCCCTTTCACACATATACAGTAGCACGCAACATGAGATTGTCTGTATCAGAAGTGTTCTCATATAATAGTCCATTTGGTTTAGGTGTGGGATGGAACTTGGGTAGAACATGTAGGAGGCAGGACGTGATGCAGATTACACCATGGACATGTAGCCAGTTCATAATTTGGTCATGAACAGCTGAGTCTCTTGCTGCTCCTTGATCATTTTGGCTTCTGCCCTTACTGCCATAAGTTACTGAATCTCACCATCTCTCCAGTCATATTTCTTGCTGTGTTTGTGTGAATGAATCTTATTCTTCACCCTCGGATGTTTGTTTTCTTTGGGATTTGTGCAGTTTGCAGTGCTTGTGTCAAAGGGGCAAGAGAGACGGAGCAATATAGGGGCAGACCCAGAATGGGCTGGTTAAAGGTCAAGTAAGTCCAATCATGGTAACACAGTAGAACCAGAACAGATGCACCAGCAGTCTGGCTGTCGTGAAGACAAAGCTGAAATATGACTCGTCCTCTTAATGACAAAGGCAGCATCCCTGTGAGGAAAAAATAAACTGTGTAATTAGTAGGCAAAGGAGGAAGAAACCATAGGAGACTCATTCTGAGCAAAAGTCAAACAAAAATTGGGATTCAGACAGGCGAAAGAAGGCATTAAATCATTTAAAATCTTATTCATAAGTGCTGTGTTTTCTCTCCTGGCATGCGAGGCATATCGATTGGGGAATGTTATTGGGGAATTCTGCAAGAGATGATTAATCATAAGTCACTTTTCTCCTCTGTGTGTATGGATCAGTGCCAGAGAGAGAGTGTCCTCAATCTACTGTCCCGCTGCTTTTAGCAGCCAATTCTCCCACTTCTGCCCCGCTCTCTCCATCTTATCTCCACTCCTCAGTTTCTGAATGTTTTCAAGGAACAAGTAAACAGAGTGAAATGGCCCAGACAGAGATTTTGAGATCTCTTCCCTCCTTTCCTGGGTTGTTGTGTTCACCAGGCGGATACGTGGCAGAGCATCTTTTTGTGTGCCCACATAAATGATTCAGTGGCATATTGAAATTACACAGTGGGCTCTTCTGGTGAAATTGCAGGGGAGTTTTGAGATTCAGGTCAAATGGTGGATGCTCAAGACAAGCTGAAGTACTTCAGGCAAGAAGACTTGTGTTTAAAATGCTATACAGATTCATCCTTCACAAAGTTTAATTGCCACATGCTCAAGTTTCTTGTCTTTTACTGCTCAAGCTTTGAATAGGGTCCTTTTGGAAATTTCATTGCAGCCTAATTTTGTGATGCACATATAGCACCCCACCCCCCAACCATTACATCATGGGCCACATTTACTTTGACCTTACACCCTCCAAATTATGCAAAGCCCTGGATTACAGACAGTGTTCTAAATCATAACATGCAGTGCCAACATTTAAAAAATTCTGTCCTCTGCAATTTCTGCCCATGGCAACTTAGTTTTGGTTGAGGACGTAGTATGCTTCTACTGAAGGCTTGCCTAATGGTGCTTCAGAAAGTCCCTCCTCCCACAGCTTTTGCAGAACTGGTAAGTAAGAATTTCCTTCTCAATGTCTCTTTTTTTTAACACAGTTACTTCAGCTGCTTTTGTGAATGCAATACCTTGAATGCCTTTGAGAAAGGAATTTCCCAAAGTGTTTGCTGATATTCCCATTTAAAAGGGTACCACATCTCACCCCTCTATGACAACTGTAGACACTTTCCCCGTCAGACCTGGTTGAATAAGCTGTTGTACAAGCTCATTTGTTTCAAGCATAATGGAAGGGAAAAACTGTGGTTATGGTGAATAAACTGTGGTTAAGGTATGGTTAGTTTTAGGCAACCGGAAGACTTCGAAAGTTTGTGGTTAAGGTTAATAAAACAAATGGTAGTCTGCCTCGCTATATTCGGCCAATCACCAATCCACCTTCCACACCCTTGAGCTGCCAGTATACTTCATCAGATCCACTTGTCAGGTGGTGAAGTAGCTTCCCTCCCCCTTCCCTGCACCTTTCTAATGTCAGATCACTGGGGGCTGTGTCCATTGACCATTTCTGCAACTTTCCGAAACCAACAATTGAGCATTCACACCCACCTCATGCTGTAATGGGCCGGTCATACAGAAGTTAGAATGGAACCAGGGTTTGAACTTCTTTCTTAAGCTCTTTTTATTCATTACTCACACTCCAACTATTTCTGTTGCTTTTCATGTTAACGACCAAGGTCAACACTTATGAATGTCTTTCAGGAGAAACGGTCTTCAGCCTAATTTTCACTCTGCCTTTGAGTGTGACCGTTTGGAGCGGTCAGACAACACAGAATTTCTTTCTTTAAAACATGACCCAACTCTTACATCCTCTGTCTCTGCACTGACACTCAACATTGGCATTGGTCCTAAAACATGAGGTGCAAATAGAGTGCTGCAGGGATCTAGTTTTTTTGGTCAGCCAAAGTTAGCATCACCCTGGTTCCCTGACAGAGAGCCAGTGGAATTTCTCCATTTAATTTTTGATTATTGCAGAAAATAAGCTCTGTGGCAAACAAAAGTTTATGATTCTTCCCCATTTTGTTCAGCAAAATGATATTTACAAATGAACACCACTATTATGATTTTTGAAGTGTAAATGCAGTTGCCAGAAGGCTGCACTATGGTTCCATGACTTCAATGTTGCTACCACAGGCTGTAAAGCCATGTTTGTCCTGTAGTCTCAGTGGGGTATTAACTAATCCATTTTATGTCATAGAACAAAATGTTAAAGTCCCTTAAGCTTGTGTTAACCACAGACCTTATTTCAGGCATCAAACCAAAAACCCATTCAAAACACCCACTGACTTTGAGACGAGGGAACCAGAAGTTAAAAAATGCCGACTATTTTCTGCATTTCAGGACTCATTCCTGCACCACTCTATATGAACATTATTTCAAATGGTCTACATATGTCCTGTCGCATTGTGCTGATGATGTTGATGGGCATACTGGCTGCTGTAGAGATTGAACCCGTTGAGTTCTCTAAACACTAGACATTACTCAGTTTTTACACATTCATGCCCAGAAGCAGTACAACCTCAATCTTCTTCTGTCAGACACAGAGCAGCCCTCTGGAGTTATTGGTATTCAGGGCTGCTGTTAGCTTCAAACAAAGTGCTGTTTGACACAATAGATGCAGTCAGATTCAGTCTGAACAGTTTTGTATCGTTGGTAAACCAACAATCTGACAGTGACTCCCACTTTCTGTGAGTCTGCTGCTATGAAATTTTGACGATTTGCACCAACATGATTAGCATGACTGTCATCCGCCTTTGGATCATGTGAAATTATTCAAAATTCTTTCACTGTATCTCACCCCTGATTTGTTTCACCACCTTAATGTCATGCTGTTCAAACTCGGCTACTCACCTCTCATAAATAATGAATGAGGACTAACTGTTTGTCTTGTGAAATCGTCTGCAAGTAATGTAAGCGCCTTGCTCAAGGGTGTAGTTGATGAGGGAGGGAAAAATCTGCTCCACGAGCACACTTCTCTCACTTTTAAGCCAGCTGTTCTCAGTAAATGTTTGTTAATGCCTCCTTTAATATGTTCTCCATCCCTGTTGTATCAATGAATTAACCAGTCTGCACAGATATTGTGGTCTGGAAAAAAAAAACATATGTAGCAGCAAGAACTCATCCTACCTTTGAATACAAATGAACTCCACTCACCACACTCTATGCAAGTGAGTGCTGTATAACTTGCAAGCAAAAACAAAAAAGCACAGTTTTCCCAGGGGCTCATTACAGAACCAGCGAGGCAGGGCTTAATGTTGTTTTGACTGAATTGTAGTTATCAGTAGGCCACCGTGATGAAGCTCAATTAGAGCAGCATGCTATAAGCTAAGCAGAGGTAATCACTGGGCGGAGGGCAGACTTATGTGGAGGCATGGATATTCACTCTGAACAGAACAGGCGAGGGATTCACAATAGGACCTGGAGCCGTGGAGAGCGGCTAATGAGCCTACATGATTCACTCTTGGTCTCCCCCACCGAGACCCTTGTCCTGGGCAGAGCAGAGGCGTGCATGATGTGTGTGCTCAAACGCATTCCATGACGCAGGCGCAGCCTGTCAGAGCCAAGAGGTGATTAAAAGTTTCTCTTGCAAATGCTGGATGAATGAAGGTCTTCTGTGTCTTATTAGGGTCTTGAATCAATCAAGAGGCTGTGTGTATTTCAGTAAACAATGTGTCCAGTACGGCTGTATCTTCCACTATTCAACCTGCAGTTCTACAAAGCTCTTGAGAAAAAATGCTTTCAGTCTTACGGGCATAGATGGATTACTGAACTGGCCTACTAGGCACATGCCCAGGGGCCCTAAGTGTCAGGGCCTTCACTTGCAAAATGTCATTCAAATCAACATGTACCAACCAGAAAGAGACACACAAGGACCACAAAGATAGATTGTGTCAACTGCAAAAGAGACACAAAATAACCACAACAGGGACAAAACACACACAAAGAGACAAAAAATGACCACAAAAAAACCCAAACACACAAAATGACCTCAAGGAGAAACCAAATACACTGCTCAAAAAATTAAGGGAACGCTTAATCATCACAGTAGAACACCAAGTCAGTTAAACTTAAAGGATATCAGTCTGTCCATTTAGGAAGCACAAGTGATTGTGAATCAGTTTCACCTGCTTTGGTGCAAATGAAAGTGACAACAGGTGCAATGGAGAGGCAAAAGCAAGACAACCCCCAAAAGGGAATTGTTTTACATGTGGTGGCCACAGACAGCTGCTCTCTCCTTATCCTTCCTGGCTGATGCTTCTCTAGTTTTGTGTTCTGCTAGTGTCCTTGTCACTACTGGTAGCATGAGGGGGTACCTGCAGCCCTGTCAGGTTGCACAGGTAGTCCAGCTCCTCCAGGATGGCACATCTTCTAAGTGTGGTCACAAGAAGGTTTGCTGTGTCTCCCAGCACAGTCTCAAGAGCATGGTGAAGATACCAGGAGCACTGGTTGTTACACAAGAAGAACTGGACATCAACCCAACAGCAGGACCAATACCTGCTCCTTTGTGCAAGGAGGAATAGGAGGAGCACTGCCAGAGTCTGACAAAATGACGAAACTGTCAGGAACAGACTCCATGAGGGTGGCATGAGGGCCTGTCGTCCTCTAGTGGGACCTGTGATCACAGCCCAGCACTGTGCAGCTCCACTGGCATTCACAAGGGAACACCAGAATTGGCAGGTCAGCCAGTGGCGCCCCGTTCTCTTCACAAATGAGAGCACGTTCACACTGAGCACACGTGACAGCCATGAAAGAGTCTGGAGATGCCGTGGTGAACATTATGCTGCCTGTTACATCATCCAGCATGACCGGTTTGGCAGTGGGTCAGTGATGATGTGGGGAGGTGTATCCTCCATGTCATAGCCATGACTGCTGTCAGGTACCAGGATGAAATCTTCTGAGCGAATGTCAGACCTTATGCTCGTGCAGTGGGCCCTGGGTTCCTCCTGGTGCAGGACAATGCCTGGCCTCATGTGGCCAGAGAGTGCAGGTAGTTCCTAAATGACAAAGGCATTGATGCCATTGTCTGTCCCTCTTGTTTCCCTGACCTAAATCCAATTGAGCACCGATGGGATGTTGTGTTTCCGTGCTGCCAACTCATCAAGAACATGCCCAGACGTTGAGGGGAATGCATACAGGCAGTCGGGGGCCATACACGCTACTGAGTCACATTATGAGTTGCCGTGATAAAATTTCTTAGTCTGATTTTCAGTGTGATTTTGAATCCAGTCCTCAGTGGGTTGATGATTTTGGTTTCAACTGACTGTTGTTAGGCCTACGTCATTTTGTTCTCAACAAATTATACAATGTACATCAGTAACAATTTTCAACTTGAATAATTTGTCAAGATCTGACGTGTGATTTCACTTTTTTGAGCAGTCTAACTACAAAAAGGAGCAAAACTTCCAAGACACAAAGTAATTAATAACAGGGCAGAACACCCAAAAAGAGACACAAAATGACTACACCAAGACAGAAGCAAAATCACCAAAGTCTGTGTGTCTTTCCAACCCCATGCTGGAGAGGTGGTGGGCCTTTTACATGTCTGTGCCCTGGGGTCCATTCTCTCATAATACGCCCATGCTTATGGGTATGTTTCTGAATATGACTATTCACAATGACAGAAAACAGATATTCTGTCCAAATATACCTCATCCTTCTTGCAAATAATACAAACACTTACACTTTTCCAACACCTATATACAGGAAGAATGAAAATTGTCTGTGCACATACTGTATGTGAAAAGCTTTCTTTTATGGATTTAAAATGTGGGAGGCATTGCCTTAATGATCAGCAACATGACCTCACAATTAAAGGATTGTGTGTTTAAATCACAGCCTTGGTGTTTTGTGTGCAGTTTGCATGTTCACAGGGTTTCCTCCAGGTACTCTGGCTTCACTCCCACAGTCCAAAAACGTGAAAAACTCTAAATTGCCCATATGTGTGAAATTGAGTGCAAATGTGTCTATTTGGCCGTGGTTAAACTCTGTTATAGACTGGAGACTATTTTGGGCATGAAACACTTACTTTTCTGCATTCCGGTGAATTTATATGCATCAATATTTGCCTTCTGCATTAATTTGTGGTGGTAATGTCTTTAATTTTGTCAACATAAAAGTCCCCTGCTACTTTCATGTTTTTACTAGGGGGAGGGGCAAATGCATGTTTAAAATATTGAGGTGGACGTGTCCCCTGTGTCCCCACCAAAATCTAAACCAAGGGTTGAAGAAGCAATTATTCGGGTGAATTTATATGCATCACGTTTTAACTTTTCTGTTAAAATTTATAATGGAAATGTCTTTAATTCTGTATAAATAAAAGTCCTCTGCTACTTGTGCCCCCCCTTGAAATCTATGCCGTCACCTATGGATTTAACAAGCAAAGCATGATGTATCTTATTTCTTGCATTCTAGTGAATCTCTGCATTAATTTTTGTCTTTTCTGGATCAATTTATGGTGAGTGAGTCCTTTGCTACTGTCAATATTTTGTGTGTGTGTGTGGGGGGTGCAAATGCACATGTTCTAAATATTGTGTGCATCACTTCTGCATCAATTTACAGTAGAAATGTCTATAATTTCATCAAAAATAAAAGTCCTCCGCTACTTTCTGGTTCTACGGGGGGGGGGGGGGGGGGGGGGGGGACAAATGCATATAATTTAAATATTTATGTACTCAATGCTTATGTACTCAACAAGCAAAGTATGGTCCATCTTGTGATGGTGGTACAACTCCCTAGACAACAACAGAGGGTCCTTCATGGATAAGCCTGTTATTACTAATATAGTACTATTATTAATTATAAATTAACTTGAAAACTGATGCAGCATATCTCTAACAGACCAGAAACACAACAGGATTTATGAGTTGCTCCACCTGTGTAACGAGCTTGTGCTGGCTGCCTTTTTTTAAACAGGATTTTATTTTTTAAGATGATGACCCATTAGTACTTTTGACAAACTAGTCGTAATGTTTCTTTTCTTTTCTTTTAGTTTTCTGTATTTCCATCATATAATTGCTTTTGCTATTCGTGTATTGTCTCCATGGGCTCTTTTTTTCTTCTTCTGTCTTGTAAATCACTGTTAATGTGTTTTAAAACTTCTGTGTACATTTGTTTTGTTAAAGGCTGTAATAAACGCTATCAGTATTCCAGAGTTGTAATCGTTATGTATGTGCGTGGGTTGAGGTGAGGTCTGTCAAATTTCTCTAGTAGTTATTAAAATAGCTACTAAACATCCATCCAGACTTTTAAACCGAGTCACGCTCTGATTGGCTGGGAGGCGGTCACGTGACGTAGCGCAGTCAGTCGCTGTGCCGTGCCTCGAGCCAGCGCTGAGTGGAGCCTGTCTGCCAACAGCTTCAGCAGTGGCTCTATCTGGAAACCACTACACTCACTGACAATTAAAGGAGGCCCCTTTTTCTTCTTATTTCCGAGGACTATTCTTCACCATGGGCGACAAGAAGAGCCCTACCAGGTAAAGCAACCACCCACTGCCAATTTCTGCTTGTTTTGTGCGTTTCGGGCTCGATATTAAGATGCGTTTCCCTCACACAGGGATCGTTTCTCCCTTTTTCAGTTGGTATACCACAGCTAGCTAGAATAGTGCAGTCACTATGGCGGCTTCTCGCTCCCTACAACCCAGTCACTTAACAGACAAAGGGAAAATTTTCAGAGGATACGCCTGGCATTCTCTGAAACGCTCTTCCGTCTCGATGAAGCCTTTCGGAGGGTCAATGTCGAAATTGACATTGTTTGATATTGGTTTTGTTAGCCGACATGCTAAGCTTCGATGCCGAAAATTTTAGCAATGCTTGCCTGCCTGCTAGCCTAACGTTAGCTGGCGATACAATCGGACGGTGTGGAGCTTCGCCGCTGTGGGGATTTATTAACCAAGGAGCTGTACTTGTCGGGACTCGAACCCAAAATTAATGACAACACCATTATTTGTGCCGCTCTTAGGAGCCCGTGTGTTACACAGCGTGTGGTGTTTGTCACAATCTCCTTTCTTGTCAATTCATGAAATTCTCTTGGTGGTATTTCAAAAAACTAACTTGACCTTAACATTTGTCAGGCCAAAAAGACAAGCCAAACAGACCGCCGATGACGGCTACTGGGACTGTAGCGTCTGCACCTTCAGGAACACCGCCGAGGCTTTCAAATGCAGCATCTGCGATGTGAGGAAGGGCACATCCACAAGGTAACGTAGCGCTCCCTCCCTCTCTCTGCCTCTCTCTGCCTCTCTCTCCCTCTCTCTCGTCTGAGCGTCTCGTTTTTCCCCTGCTTGGCTGGCTGCAGCAGCATTGCATCGCAATTTATGGGAATGACAACTTTGATCGACAGCCTATTTGTCTGTGAGCGAATGCGGACTTGTTGATGGACAATCATGCAAACATCTCCTGCCGTAGTCTGGATTATCCGTAGTTTCCCATTTTATGCGACTAACATTGCATTGCTTTTATGCATTTGTCTAGGTAGGCTGGCTGCTTCACTAGCCAGAGGGGGGGATGGGGTGGGGAAGAGGGACCATACTTCATGATGGCTGTACAGCTACAGTGCATCAACAGAGCAACAGCGAAAGGGCTGCTTTTTTCCATGGAGTGAAACAAGGTGAATGCATGTGCGTGCATTTCACCTACCTGTAGGATTGCAGAGGTTGCTTTAATGGTCTGACAAGTCAAATGTATTGTGCACCATGGGGCGGATGAACAGAAAGGAGATGATTTTGTTTCTTAGATTAAGAAATGAGTTTTTAATCAGGACTATTTCTTTGTCCGTCAGACTTTTTCCCTCTGTGCAATGTAGTTTAAGCCAATGCCATTTCATGCCCAACCAGGCATGACGCTGAGTGTTCAGATGAGGTTCAACAGTTTTTTTCCTCTCTTTTTATTTATTTATTTCAGTTTTACACAAATATTTTTTTTTTAGTTTTTTAGGATGTCAGTCCATACAGTTTGTGATCAATCATTTTCAAAATTCAATCTGCCACAAATCTGCTTTGTTCCAGAAGCTGTTTACAAGTGAATTCACTCATGTTTGCACACAGACAGTGTCTCCAGATTAATCATATCAGCATTTATAGCAACAGGCTTGTATGTCCCGGACATTTCCCCTGAGCTTCCCATAGAATACATTTTGTGACGTCAGCAGACGACTGCATCTTATGGGAAACTCAGGTGAAATCACTGTATAAGTTATGTCTTGATGGGATTCCCTTTCGGTTTTGTGTAGAATGACGCCTCCACCTCCAGTTCTGGGGAATGTTTGTGATGAGAAGTTGCGTGTGCCACTGTGTGAGTTTGTTTACTCATGTCATCAGTTGCATGATGAGCTGGAGAGATAGATGAGTCATTTGTGGGTTTGTTGACAAGTCCCCTGCACTCTAACCTTTCCAGCTGTGGTTTTACAATGAGTGGCTCCACTGACACCCCTGACGCACCACAAATGGGGAGAACACACTGACGCTGGTTTACTGAAAATCCAAAAGAGCTCAATCTTAATTGTCTGGCTCCCCTCCCCCTATGATCTTTTCCTAGCTGCGCGTGTAGCTTACCACAGCTGAAGATGCAGGCTGAGCCTGCTGCGCGAAAGCAGGAAGCAGAGACAAGCATGTTGTAGCCATCCTGCCACTGTGCTTTGGCAACAGCCCAGTTGCCTCTATTTGGTAAATGGGAGCACATGACATCACAGTAGTGGTTGTCACACATTCCTGTTTGATGTGAATAGTTAACCTTTGATTAATGCAATTGTGTAGTTGTGGGGCTGCCTCTTATTCTAATGAGTACTAATTAGCTGTCTTTTCTTCACTGTTTGATGTATTCCGGCAAAGCATGGGACGAAGCAACATGCTCTTAGCTAAATGATTCACACTTAAGGCTATGTGTGGATGTTTGTCTTGCTGCTTTTATCTGAGGCTCTACTTTGAGTATGCTTTTATGCATGAGAACACGTGTGTTCACTAATTAGAGTTCCCCACTGCTGGTAAGAGTCAAAACACTTCTTTTCTCAAAGTTTGGTTTGGATCATCAGTTTGTGTTTCCAAGATGGATGAACTTGGATAGTTAACATGATTGTATTTAAAGGTGCACTGAACAGTATTTTACTAAGAAACAATGTATAAAGTAGATTTATACAAAAGTAATCCCTCTCAGTCATTATGCATTACCCACTGGAAGTGCATGGGGGTTTATTTATCTGTGGAGACCCTGCCTTCTGCCTGTATTTTCTCATTTTCTACTTATTTGGCTGTGGTCAGGACAGTCTTGGCAGCAGCGCACAGGTGAGGTTGGGACTTAATGAAAAGGTAGTGACCAGGTCCCAGACCATAAGTAGCACACATTCACAAGGAAGCTGCGAAAATGGGAGACACAGCACCAGAAATCCTGCAAATGCAGAGAGGCAAAACCCCAAGTGGACAAAGTCAGGCTTGGCTTTCACTTTCGCTAGTCATACTGTGTTTACAAACAGTAGCTCACAATTCCTGCATCATATATCTTTTAAGCTTTGTTTGAAATGGCTTGTTTTCAGTGGTGTGAATGTCTGTAAGCTACTTTCCACACACTCCTTCCACAATCCACAAGTATAGCTTCCTTTTCTTGTGTCCTGGGACAAAGGTCAGTCTGTGTTGACTTATTTGAACATAGTAAGGAGAGAATGGATGCAGCTGAAGTATCACACACCCATTGCTGAAAAGTTGTTGGTATAACAGGTAGCAGTCAGCAGGCATTAGTACTGCAGCGGTTGGTAGCTGCAGAGGTTGAGTCATACAGGGTTATCCTGCTTATCCTACGAGAAATTCAAGATCAGATGAATATTTCCATCCTCCAGAGCTTGATAGATCCATCCCTCACAGTGTGCGTGGAGTCAGTGAGACACCAGCTGTTTCTACAGGTGTTAATGGAGAATACACAATTAATATGATCTATGGTGATTTGCAAATAGAGGCTTTCACTCCAGCAAGGCTTGAACTGCACTTTGTCCCCTGCCAGCGGTAGGTAAGCCAGGTAACTGTGGGTCATGCAGCTCTGATTTGTGCAAATGGAGGCAAGAATGTGTGTTAACGAGAGCAAAACTCTGACTGTGGCATCAGCATGCAGGGAGAGGCCCCATTCTCCCCAGCCCAGCGCAGCCTAACGAACCTGTTGACCCAGTCCAACTCAGTGATGTAACACGATACTCAAGTAGGCTAAATCTAGCCTCTGCCACTCTGACTCTTGAACAAGAAAGCACTCGGCTTTTTGCACCTGACCTCGCTGCTAATCTACAAGTCCAAGTAGCCCAAGTGTTCAGCCTTTTCATTCAGTGCCTGCTTCCTTGGTAATTGGAGACGGGTTTGCATTAGCATCCCCTGTGAGGTGCATGCTATCATATTTAAATGTTTCTGGCATCTGAACCCGATCGCTGCATGAACGTGACGCCTTGTTGCTGTACATCAGTTTGCTTTGTGGTGGTGTTTGGTATGCACCTCTGTCAGCCCCGGGGCCCAGGGAGAAACCATTAGGAGCCCTCTAAAGTTGATTGATGGCAGGGATCACAGGAAGTCTTGAGGTACCTCAGTCTTTGACTGCTGTGCTGTTATCTACGCACTGTTGCTCTGTTGTCAACCATTTCAAGTAGCTTCCATCTGTGCTTTATATAAAGCAGAACAAATGGGTGTCTCTCGCTGGTTAGCAAAATGCAGCGCTCCGACTAAATTAAATAAACCAACTTAAATGGACCCCAATTTATCTGAAGCTCAGACTGCCGAGAGGACACAGAACCTGAACCATTGCAACCAATTTACTACGTAAACAGCAATGTGAGATATGGGGGTTTACCAATGTGGATATCAGCTATATAGCCAATAGTAAATGTTCATAAAAAAGTTAATATAAATGTTTATACAACACATAATTTGAACAGAAATAAAAGCAACTTGATACTTGTTCATACAAGGGGCTCATTTTATTTTTAACATACAGATAGAGAGCTTCAAATAGAAAAAATATAGAGGAAGAATCTTTTTTTTTGTCAGGTGAACTAAAGCTGGAGTCCAGATTGCTCAGTAAAACAGAGCCAGACCTGTCAGACATTTGGACTGGCTCTGTGAAATTAAGCTTATTTGAGCTAAATCAAATGACACAACATTTATTTGCACATAATTTGTATTGTCACTTTGTTAATGAAGTCAGTTTTTTTTCAGTCACCTGTAGCGTGTATAAACTGACATGAATAATGTTATGTACAAATATTGTGACAAGTACGAAGGATTTTAAGTTGAAGATGTTTTTCTGATCACTCTGCCATACTTAAATGAATCAACCATAGGCAGTCACTGTAATTGTCCATGACTCTGTAGATATTTACAGATGTTAACATACTTAAGTAAATGTGTTTTGCATTTAAGCTGTGGCTTTATAATATGACCATATGGGAAACCCGTAAATCCACAGATTATGAATGTCAGAGACAGGATTGCTGAACACAATCAGAATGGACCAAATCTAAAGGATACCCATCCCTAAAGCCACGAGTTAGTAATGGGGCTAAACAAGTAAAAGTGCACCTCGTTCTTGGTGTAAGTGTTGAGGCTGCACAATTATTGGAAAATGATTGCAGTGTGCATCTGTGTTTGTGTGTCACGGCGTGTGTGTGTGTGACTTTCTGTCTTACAATGATGGAATAGAGTCATTATAATCCGTGGATTCTTCCACTGTCACATTAAGGCAAATTGTCTAGGATAATGGAATTACATAAGAGGGACATGCTGGCGCTCAATTTATATCTGCACTTCCTTGCCCACCCCCTGCCCCCACAGCAGCCCCCACTCAGAGGAAACTGCTTTTGCTTATCCAGCATTATCAGCATCTGCACTAAAACCCTAAGCACGAGCGGGTAGCCCTAATCTTTACATGTTAATTGCCGGATTTAAAAGTTCTTAATTACTTCATGGGATTTGGCAGAGTGTGAGTGATTAAATACAGTAGCCAATTTGGCAATCTGACAAAACAGAGAAATGTTGAGAGAGAGCTGTTGAATCGGGGCTCCTCCCCTCACAAAAAAGATGAGGCAAATGAGTGCGACGGTGAGGGAGTGCGGAGTCTCAGGAAAATAGGGAAAGAGAGCATATGAGGACAAGGAGAGAGGGAGTGAGGGAGTTAAGTGTGGAGTCGCAGTTAGCTGAGGAGTAAAGAGAAGAGGAGGGCATGAGAGGACACGAGGAGAAACGGAGCGATGAAGGAACAGACAGGAGTGTAGCGTCTGGACATTTATGTGTGTGCGTGTGTGTTGAAGGAAGGGGGGTATGGGTGGCTGCAAGGGGGATGTGCTCACTCAGCCACGAGTCTCCAGGGGCTGAAGCACATCATTACCCAGGGAGGGAGAGAGCTGGACTGGACAGCCTCTTCTGTTTCTACCAGCACCACCATCCATGCATGGGAAAAGGACAGCACCATTTGACATGTCATTTGCTTCAGATTGAGAGTGTTTCCAGAACTGACCATTTTCTCTCTGTAGAGTTATAAAATGATTGTAGGAGACAAAGGGTTAGATCCTGTTGAGCTATGGTTTGTCTGAGCATTATGAAGAAAAGCCTGATAGTTTGATCGAGTTTGAATCGTGGCTACAGTAGTCAGAAGCGGCTTTGTGTTTGACCTCTTCGTGTCAGGTGTCCTCACTTGATGTTTGCTTGCTTGATGTTGTTCCCTTTGTGTAGAACATGAGAGCCTGCTGTGAAGGTGCAGTGTCCCCTTTGGCAGTTCTGCAAATTCAAACCAGGCTTCTGTGTATACGAAAGCAAATGGGCAAGAAGATGACAGGACAGCAGCAAGATGGGGTGACTGCGTCTACTTGACAGATAACTCACGCACACCAGAGGCAAACAGCAGGAGAGAGGGTGAAGAGAGGTGAAGACGACCTACTTAAAGGCAGCGGGATTTAGGTTTGCGTGGCGGTGGTGGGGGTGAGGGGGGCTAATGCACAGGGAGAAAGTGAAAGGAGAGCATTGGAAAAGACAAAGAGAGAATGATGAAGAGGAGGAAAACAAATGAGTGATACTAAGCAATGTGACACAGTGCTGCTGATGGAAGGAGCTCATACGTGCTTAGTGCCTTTGCGATGAGTCGCTGTCAGTCTGCCCAGTGCCAGGCAGTTTGTATCCTGAAAGATGGGTCAGGGAAAGAGTTGTCAGTGTGAAGATAAATTGTCTTTTACCCATTGAAGACACAAATGTAGACGTTTCCTCTTTTAATTTCTCTGTCACAGACCTCCTTCTCTTCTTGCGTATGTCTGTTTATCTCAGATGCACCCAAACTCAGACAGGTGGACTCTTTCAGCTTGTCAGGAGAAGCAGAAAAACCAGACTCCCGGCAGCCAGCATGGTGTATGAGGTTTACAGCTGTTACAGAAAAGCTGAGATATCTTTGCTCTTTTGCTGTTTGAGGAAAAAGAGTGGGGTGTAGATGCTTACTGGGTGCCTGCTGTGCACACGCTCTGTACCTGATGGAGACATGGTGGGGGGATCCATACATTCATAAAAGGAGTGTAAGGTTGAGGATGGGAATATAGAACTGGTTCCAAATTGTCTGAACCATTGGAATCTTATGTTTCTGAGCCTTAGGGCTGTACCCGACTCAAAATTATGTCAGTCAAATAAGATTTGGCCATATAATACAAATATTGGACAATTTTTTTCCCCAAATGAAGACAATGCACAAGGCTTAGCCAGACGTTCAGTGTGACAGTGGCATTCATATAATAAAGTAAACAAGCTAATGGTGCTAATGACGAACTGGAGATGTGCAACAACTCTTTCTGCCAATACTAGATATCAAACAAAAGCCAGACTATGTCGTATTAAGTATACATGAGCTGTAGATTCACCACGACCAAGCAGAAGAGAGACGCTAATGCTATTTTGGAGCCTTAGAATGCAAAGTTTCTCCCACTCTGTGCCACTGCATCACATCCACAGCTGTCCGTACCAAAGAGTAGCATAGAAGTTAAGAGCGCTTGCTTCACAGCAAAATCTTGAGAACAACACATCTCGACTGCACAGCACACTGACTACCAAAAGAAAAAATGCTGCTCAATTTAAGGCAATCTCAGTTGATTGAGGGGTCTCTGACTGCCGATTCGAATCTCTGACTTAAAGGGGCAGCCCTAACGAGCTTATCAGTTTTTTTTATCAGAGCATGTTTTTCTGACAGTTGCACAGTGCAAAACAGTGACGTCAAACGCATGTGTCTATGCTGCCGGAAGCAGCTGGAAGTCATGGCGAAGAGGGAAAACTGTCCAAAGCCCAGCTTCCCTTTACAAAGAAAGATGACAACAGTGTTGTGTCAGGGCTGTACAGTGCAACATACTATGTGTCACATGTACTATATAGTTGGCATCAGTGGTTCTACGTGGTGTTCACGCTCACACAGATTACACCCCAGTGACAATTCTTGCTTATATACCATCCCCAAACAATTTGTAAAATGCTAAGCATGTTATCAATACTTCGTTGGATGACAGACACTACAATTCTAAGCTAAAAGCGTCTACTCTGTACAGCAGCTGAACACAGCACAGGGCTCCAGCTGCTGTCATGCTATCTACACCTCTCTCCAAAGTGTCTATCCAAAGTGTAGATGGTGTGACAGCAGGGAATTCATGTGCAAGGCAACATACCAGAACTCTCGCTCCCGGGGAGATTGAAACCTGAATGTTGAGGAGACCAAGATGATGATAGAGGATGAAGCGGTCATCCTCGGGTGGAGAGCGCATCCTGTGAGAGAAGAGGGAGATGAGGAGGGAGCTGCCGCTGAGCTTGAGCCGCAGCCCAAAAGAAAAACATCTTGAGCAAGTTTATTAAAAAGCAAAGCAGGCGCAGCCTAGCCAACTGTTACTATTCCGTTTTGCTCAAAGTAATGGGAAGATCTAAAGATCTAAGACTAAAGATCAAAGTAAGTGCTCTAAGGATATTGAGCAGAATCGACGAATATCTTTTCCTGTAGAATTCTCTATATTATAACAACATTAGTGCCATGCAGGCAGGCTTAGCAGATTTTTTCTTTGACTGAGGAAACTTAAATGAAAATGAATGCTGTACAAATATTCTCTCCTTTCATCTATACTGTGTTAAGAAAATAAAGCAGCTGGTTGATGCTAAATAAAAACCTGTGAAGGGAATAAGGGAATCGGTAATGAATCGGACCGCTTAGCAGAGTCGATAATGGCATTGGTATCAATAAAATCTAATCAATTACCGTCCCTAAAGGTGGAGAAGTAAAGGAGTGGGGTAACAGTAACATCAGTGCCCCCCCTATAATTGTACAGGGATGGTGGGTCATTAGCCATGTTTCATGTGTGTTAGTGGAGTCTGTTGAATCAATAATAATAATATTGTGATGAAATTTGTGATATACACCCAAAGAACCACCCCACCCCCACCCCCGCAGCAGTCACCTAGGGGAAACACTGAACATTAAGCCCTCAAAGTCCTGACTCGAAAGGACTCACGCAGGGATGAATGCTTAATGCCTCTGGTGGGCAGTGGGAATGAATCAAGAAGCGCTGTAGCCCCAGGCTGCTCTTCAGGTGCTATCCTCATTCAACCTCCGCAACACACTCACTCACACAGATTACTTTACCCATGGATGGCTGGAGGTGACAACACTGCTCCAGTCACCTCAGGCTCCGACTGATCAAGAACTCCCTCGCAGGGAGCACAGGTCCCACAGTCCAGTGGTATTTGTATATGTCATTTTTCAATTTGACATCTCAGTAAATAAAATTGTAGGTCTGTTCATATTTACTGATGAGGGTACATTTATAAGGTATTCTGTTGAAGACTGATGTCTCGATGTTTTGACTGGCATCTCAAGATAACCTCCCCAGACATAGAGGGCTGCCACTCAAGACGAGCCCAGAGGCCATTGACAAACTCAGTCAGATTAAGGTCTAAAATACAAATGTTACTAATATTGCAGAAACAATGGATCCATTTGTTGATTGACATAAAATTAATTGTCAATGACAAATCATATTTTGCTGGTTCCAACTTTGTAAATGTGAAGCTTTTTTGTTTTATTTTTAACAGTAATTTAAATAGCTTTTGGACAAAACATCTGAAGATTAGACTCTGGGAACTTGTGGTTGACATTTTTCATTTTTTGCCCTTACATTTTCTCTTCTCTGACTAATCAGTTTACAAAGAAAATAATAGACAGATTCATTGATAATGCCAAGCCCAAGTGGACAAATTGAAACTCCCTTTGTACGACCAGCAGTCCAATTACTATTATTAACTGTTATTATGGGAGACCAAGAAAGCCAGCAAATATCGACATTTATGAAATCAGAAGCTGTGAATTTTTGGCACTTTCATTTAAACAATGGCTTAAAAGATTAATCAATTATCAGAACAACTGCTGATTACAGTTCTGCCAATTGAGTCATTGTTTCCGCTCTAGTTACTATTGAACATGAATACTTAATTTACTATAAAATGATGTGTGGATAACAATCCATACTGATAATTTTACTCGTCTTAAGTCATGTATCACATGCACACAACGCATTTTTTACAGTGTTGCACTGTTTCAAGAAAAGTGTTGTCAGCCAAGGGCCATGCAGCGCTCCTCCCAGACATACCTCAAGTCTCTCTGGAAAGATTGTCCAGCATTCCACAATAGAACAATAGAGCATACAGATATTTATACCCGCTGACTGCTTAACTAATGTGATGCACCACAGGCAGGCGGCTCTGTGCTCTGCTCCATCACCCTCCAAACTGGTAGGGGGAAGGGGAGAACATCACGTGCTTCTACATAATGATCAAGGCGTACAGCAAGTGTTGACACAGACGAGTTCATGTAGATCATCGATTACATGGCTGCCAGCACATCATTGGGAGGTGCTGTGATCAGACTAAAGCCCTGTGGCATTGTCACGTGCTGGATCTGAGAGATGTGCTTCAGGCTGAGGCTGTGATGGTCTCTCAGTCCTATGTGGGGGGAAACCAGGTCACTGCTGAATGCATCTGAATAGATGATTCATGTTTGTGAACAACTTTGTACATCACCAAGAACAAGGAGCCCACGTTCGTACTGCGTAGATGCAGTTATTTACAGAGTCTGAATGAGAGTTGGCGATGTTAAATAGTCTGAGCTCTTCAGCGGGGCCGACCATGGTCGAAGAATACTGTTGTCTGTCTCGCTCTCTCTCTCCTCCTCGCTCAGCTGTCTGCCACTGCATTCACTCAGCCTGGCAGGAAATAATTGCTTGTCCTCCACACAGCACTTCAAATAAAAGAGCTGTGTTAATGAGGGCTTTCCTGCGCCTCTCTCTCTCTCTATCACACTCTCCATCGCTCGCTCATGCTCTTCATTACTCGGTCTCTCCATGAAGTGCTCCGGCTCATTGTTTTTGGTCTGTCTAGAAAGAGTTCCCTCAGAAACAGCAGCATCGGTTTTTGCCCTCAGCTCGCAGTATCAGCTGCTCCTGGCCAGCGAGAGCACCAGCTGAGCAGAGGTGTGTCTGTCTCTGGGATGGTTCAGCCTGAGTGGAGCAGGCTAACTATGGGTGTCAGTCTGACTGAATTAGGCGCTTTTAAGCATGATGATAGTTATTTCAGGGCATCCCGTTGAGGAAGTCTCCCCCCTCCTCCCTCCCCCAGACGGTGGAATTTAGGGCCAAGCATAGGAGGAGCTGTCAATCATGGCCTATTGTTGTGCGAAGGGGAGGTAATAAGCTGTAAGCCCTCACAGTGGGAAATGATTCGACAGCAGGCTTTATACACTTGACACTCTCACTCACACACTCACACTGAATCCACAGGAATATATTGGCGACAGCAGGAGGTTGGAGCAATCTCTGCAATTGGACCCTGGAGTTCACTCCTGGTCCTGCTCTCAGGATCATTTCCAGTACCTCTTGTGAAACATAGATGTTTCATATTTGATTTGGATGTTTGCTAAATAATATGACTCTGTTGTAGAGTCATTTTCAGCAATGTTGTTTTATTTGTGCATTCTGTACAGGACAGATAATTAAGATATGAACTGTAATTGATTTTAAATATGAATTACATTTTTAAGCAGAGTTAGACATTTTCCAGCTGTTCAGTCCCAACACTATGTAATAAATGCAAGTAACAAACACACATATGGTGTCATGCAGAATCTCCAGCCATGTTAATGAGCCACAGAGCATTGCTGTGCAAAGCCATGATGTGTGGTCAGTAAATAAATAATGGGGCATAGAGAGCGGTGCCTCTATCATGCCAGCAGCAACTCATGGCTGACTTACAGCTGGCACTGAATCACTGCTTAACTACCGGGCTGCTTCTGCCGCCACTGCTGCTGCTGACACAAATCTCAGGCTCCGACCAGGGCTTCAACTCCGCAACAGGCGAAAAGGGGCGTGGAGCTTATCGGTCAATCAATCATTCATTCATCGCCTCCTTGGCTAACAGCTCTCTCGCTGTCAAACAAAATGATTTCTAGTCCTGTTGGATGCTGTCTGTGTTGACAATCTGTTTTCTCATGGCTATGGGTGAGAGAGACAAATACTTATTTCATGAGGAGTATATATGTCGGTGAGCATATTTCTTTACTGTGGCTTTGCCCACTGCTGTATTCTCACATGGCTCAAGCCGCCACCCTGTCCAAAACTGCATTGCATTTTATCGCACTTGCTCAGTGGCATGTTGATGTTTCTTGCCAGATGTTGACATCTGATCAGGAATCCAGAGATAGTCATCAAGATTCCCATGGGAATGGAGCAGGGAAAACCAAGGCTCAGATGGGAACAGGACTCTTGAGGAATTTATAATTGCAAATTGGTGCTGTGTCAGCACAGGCCAGGAGGTCCAGTGCTGTAATCAAATTATCCCCTCCTAATTAAATAGCTATCAACTTCATGACATAGGCATGTAAAAGCATTGCAGGGTTTAGCAACTTTATAAGTACTATGAAAAAATACTCAACATGGGAAGTAATTACTTCAGATAAATGGAATTGGAATTGATTTCATGAGACAGGACAAGGTTGGCAATGATGAAGTTGGAACAGGAATGTAAGAAAGTCTTACACCTGTATCACCCTTTAATTTCACCCACTGAAGGCCCTCAGAGGGTGCCTTATGAAAGGGGAGCAGGTAGAGAGAGCCCCAGGCTCCAGAAAACCAAGGCAGCTAATGGATACTGAATCAACAGCCTAGGTCTCCTCAGCATGCACCACAGCTGGCGTATTGATGGAGTGTAGTGCGAACATTACAACATGATGCTCTATTATGCCCCGATTGATTGTCTTCTGATCGGCTGTAGTCCCCCGCCCCCTCCTCAAGGAAAGGCCTCAGCAGGAGGAGACTAAATGAGCCTTATGGAGCAGTAGAGAAAAAGGTTGCAAAAGGATTGGATCACAACAGTTTTAAAGTGCTTGGCTACTAAGCCATAGATGGACTGAGTTGAGTGTCAGTTGTGAAAGATGCGCGTGGATGGAAGTGCAGAAAGGAGTAACTGGACTGGCAATATGATGTTGCCAAATTGAAACACTGAGGCTAACCACTTAAGCAGCTGTCTGAAAAACCACTCTCCACAGCAAGCCACTGAAATCAGAGTCATCAGTCTGACACGCTATTGAGCTTCTTTTGTTATTGCCTTAGTATTTGCTCTCAGACCATTCCCATGGCAAAGCCAAAAACATTTGTTTTCACTGCGAGAGCTCCATTTTACAGCAGTAACACTTGTTTATCTGCCCTGATGCTTAGACTGACAGAGTTTCTAAAACTTTCAAGACTCCCTACTTGACCACAGGTCTCCTAAAGCAATCCTGAGGATCAAGGGACCTCCTCTCCACTGCTGGGATATCACAAAAACTCTTCCTGCCAAGAGTAGAATTGGGTTTGGAAGGGTTGGGTATACACAGCAAGCTAGTATAACTTGTTGTGTTCCTGTTGAAAGGCCCCCTGAGCAGCCACCGAGCTGTGCCAGGCTGTTTGTTTGCACGCTAAGCTTTTCAACTGCGTGTTTGTGTGTGTGAGCGTACTTGTGGTTTACTCCTCACCATGCTTGCCCAGTGCTGGCCTGTGATTATCCATGTTGCTGGCTGCAGTTTGGTCTCGGCTGAGTCGGAGTCTCTGGAAGGCTGCAGTCATCCTTCCCTCTACCCCCAGGTCCTCTGCTTCCCCCCAGATGCTGCCAGCTGGTGTCCATTATGCTGCAGGTGTGTGTGTTGGCCCAGGCTGTCTGACTTGGGGTTAGCATTTTGCCTCACAATTTCAGGCCCTGTTCATCTGCACAGCTGATGGAGCAAGATGCTGCTCTTGCTGCACGCATGTTTGTAACAGTTGAGCGGGGAAACACCACAAAAGATGCTTTCAGAAAAGGATGGTTTTATGTGAACTGCCTCTTAGAAAAGAGGGATTCTTTGAAAGTTGCACATGACATTTGTTTTCTTGTACTGTTTTTGCTGAATAGGAATGATGATAAACTCAAAGAGATGGTTATGGTTTGTGTTGACGTATGCATTTGAGTCAAAAAGGTGGCAGTAGAGCTATGGTTGCTGGTGAGCTCAGTGAGTGGAGCAGCTACACCATGTCCAACTGAATCTCAGTCTGTGACAAATGGGGCCAACCCTGCAGTAATCAGATTAGAGGACCTAAGTGACGTGCTGCAAATGTCCCACCTTGTGATCCTGTGCATTCATTTTATTACAGCCGTGAGCTAATGAGATTAGCCCTCAAAACAGAGCTGCTCCACTAGGAAGCGGCCCCGTAAACCCACCTCTGCTGCAGCTGGGAGCATCAGCCTCCTTTCCCTCTCTGACCTGTAGGTTCAGTCACCTCTTTTTGTCAGCCGTAGTGTAACTGTGTTGGTGTGTAGCCAGAGTCAGCTCATAGCTCCACTATGAGGCTAATCCATCTTTGTGCCTTGGATCTCCTCCACAGGAAACCCAGGATCAACTCCCAGCTGGTCGCCCAGCAGGTGGCTCAGCAGTACCCGATGCCTCCCCCGCCCAAGAAGGAGCGAAGGGAGAGGAGCGAGCGCACAGACAAGGAGCGCCCGGACGGCGAAGGCGAGCGCGCCAACGGAGAGGGGCGTCCAGAGGGTGAACGTCCAGAGATAGTGAGGCCAGAGGGAGACTCTCCCGAGAAGGAAAAGAGCGACACCGAACAACAGCCAATCAAAGACAAACCCGACAGAGAGAAGGAAATCAGCCCAGCCGTCACGAAGAAGCCCAGCAGCAAAAAGACCAGGTCAGTGTACATGTTGAATCTTCACTTGTGTCTTTGGATGTTGTCTGCGGTGTATTATCCTCACCAGTTCGTATGTTTTCCTCCAGACCCAAATCAGACAACCATCAGAGCTCACCCAGCGACAAACACAGCATACAGTCTGGCAAATCAGCAACCAAGACCAACAAGAACTCTCACATTTCCAGGTGTGTAGCACCCTCTCATACACCGCATCTCTCCGGCAGCACACATGGTTTCACATCTCTGACTACACAGCACTTCTTTTTAGAGAAAGTCATGCTGCACAAGGCTAGTGGGAAACCTCAAATGATTCACAAATGATCTTTTACACTAAACACCCACTCTCACTTTATATACACTTGTTCTGACGGTTCATGTGTCACCCGATGAATTGAGCAATTTAGTGTAACCGCCCCCACAGTGCTGGCAGCCTCCCCCTTGTTGTTGCTGAGACACACATATTGTGGTTGCCATTTCTGGTTAATGTTTTTTCTCTCCCTCTGTCTGTCTATGCCCCTCAGGCCCAAACTGAAGAACATTGACCGGAGCACCGCCCAGCAGTTGGCTATCACCGTCGGGAACGTGACAGTGATCATAACAGACTTTAAGGAGAAGACCCGCTCCTCCTCCACGTCCTCGTCTACCATCACGTCCAGCGCGGGTTCCGAACAACAGCACCAGAGCTCCGGCTCCGAGAGCATGGACAAGGGCTCGTCGAGGGCCTCCACACCCAAAGGGGATCTCTCTGTGGGGCACGATGAGTCGTTCTGAGGCCCCGTCCCTTTCGTCCCGTCCTCACCTCGCTCCACAAGCCCCCGCCCTTCCCCCCCTTTCCCCCCACATTTCTGGACACTATGGATCCCATAGGGGGAGAGATTTCACCTTTCCCATCGCTGCCCTGCCTCCATTCCATGATCACCCTTGGATGCTGAGAGGAGTTGGAAAGCTGAGAGGAACAGTGCGGTGCGCCTGCCAGGGAAACATGCGCCCTGCAGGGGGATCTCCCCTCGTGGTTACACCCGTGGCACAGGCGAGGAGAGCAGGGCTACAAGGAATAACACCCCCATCCCCAACCTCCCCTGCGGTAGCATCCAGACACTTGTATGTATTGTTTTATATTTGTATGTGGATGTGAGGCCAAGTCGACATTTTTTGTTTTGTTTTTGTAAAGAAGAATTCTCCGCTGGGCACAATAACCACCATCATTTCAATAACTTTAAACTATTATTACCCTTATTTATTACCTGTTGCACCTGTATACTTTGATATTCTCCTTTTTTATGTTGACGCTTTGCTGTGTAGCCCTGCCGATCGATCATTCCTTCAGTGTTTTTATTGCAGTTTGAAGATGATAGGACAAGACTCGAGTCACACAGACAGACACACACACACACACACACACACACACACACACACATACCACATACACACACACTGGTGCTAGATACACTGTGAAGCGGTTTTGCAGATCTGGGATTGCCCATTCACTCAATGTGACAGAGTGCTGATGAATCAAATTCTCATTCACTTCTCTCAATAACACTGTCTCACTCTGAACACTGTCGAGACCTCCATCAGGTCCGTCTCGTTCTGTACAGGTCAATGTGCATCAGAGGAAGGTCACCTGAGGTTCAGACACCTGACTTTTTCAACTAGATTGTCTATGATTTAGTATGCTATAGCAGATCTCTTATACAGTATCTTATGTCCTTAACTGTACAGTGTAGGCTGTTGTGTAAAACACTAAAAGCTGTTGATATTTTCTGCATTCCGTACTTGGATATTGAGTTTTCTGGCTGAAGTTCGAGCTGTCCTCTCAGCTCTGGAGCCAGAGTGTTTCTTTTCTGTGGTGACTGAAGGACGGTTCCACGCAGTTCCACTTGGTAAAACCATATCGAACTGTAAAATAGACCTGTTTTGTCAAGCTGTTGTGAAATCGATTTCATTTTTCTTTTGTTGTGGTCCTGAAGACGACTTTTGAATCTTCAATCTCTCAATCCCGATATCCCAGAAAACAAGTGCAAAGACACAAGCAGTTTGCAAAGATCGACAATTCAGTTGACTTTTTGTTTTTTTAAATTAATTTAAGACTCCTGTCATTGAAGTTAAAAAAATATTGCAGTAGTTGATAGAACACAATTTGCTCTTTCAATTTTTAGAACAGCAAGGCTTATTTAAGGGTTTTAATTCACTTTCACCTTAGCTGATATTAGACCAACATAATTTCCTTTTAACTGTATGAAATTGTATAAAGAATAAATGTGTATATGATATCTTAGTTTTATTTATTGAAGGACCAAAGGAATTTCATAATGACATGATACATAGACAGATAAATAACAATTTGAAATGCAATTATCTAATGTGTGAGATGAATAACAGTTTAAATAAAGACTAATATAATCCATGTAAATGGTGTTCTTATTGTCCACTTTTCTCTGTACACGACTAAAATGGGGCAGAGAACTGACAATACTGTGAGCCGAGTCAAAGGACTCTACTGGCTCCGCACCCGGTGGTGGATCTCACCTCATTGTGCAGGTGATGAGAAGCTGACTGGGTGTGGGTGGGTGGCTAGGAAGAGTCTGCTGGGTCGAAGCCTTTGGCCTTAGTAAGCCCCCCTCTTCACTCTGCTGGACTACCACAGTACATGTAGCTCCCTTAACAGAGGCCCCAACTCACCAATTGAGCCGCCCCAGAGCAACTACTCCAGGTTAGGTGAGGAGTCCCAAAAATCTCAGTCTATCCTACTAGGATCTGAGGGGCAGGATTTGATCTGTGTCGACTAAAAGCTTTGCAGTTTCACACCTAGGGATGATAATCATATGTGTGTTGTAAGCAATGTTTGAAGTCCAAGAGATATGTGTTCATGAGGTTTTTCTGCTCTTAAGCTATGGTTAATATGTAATTATGTACTTTATTGCATACAAATATGGAATCAGTGTTCAAAGTGAGGAAAAGCAATGTGAATAGAACTAAAAAGTGGGACTGTTGGGTCAGAGGGGAAAAATGTTTTGTCCAATTTTTACTGAATTAAAAAAACCCTGCTTTGTAATGCAATCTATTAGAAATGGGCCTAAAAAGCCATCTTTTCACCTGCCTTATCTGCAACCACTTTCACTTGACTGAGTACTCCAACAGAAAGGATTCATTGTTAAATTATTGACAAATGGCCATTTGCTGAGTATATGAATTATTGCTTGTATATAGAATTTTAAAAAAGGTGCAAAAGCAAACACTATGAATGATGGCATTGGAGCTGAAGTCTTTTGTTTCCTGTTTCCTTTCCGCGCAAGCAGTTCTGTTCTTGTGTGCGACCAGTAACCTTAATTTACTGTGTAAAGATGGTTACATTTTTTAGCTTTGTTTGTCAGAGACCCAAATATAGAAGGCTTGTTTACTGACTGTATAACCTTAACCGTGAATTTCCAATTAAGTGTATTATAAAAACTCATTTCTTCCTATAACAATGTCTTGTACAATGCTTTTAAAGTTATTGCTCGGTTTAAAAAAGAAAAAAGGAAAAAAAAGTTTTAGGGACAGTACAATAATCCATTCTTTGTTTAATCCAGTTTTAGTTTTGTTTTTTTTTGTTTTTTGTTTTTAACTTATAGCTGATGTGTCATTGTTTCCCCTTGTGAAATGGTCACATTATGTTCCTGGTGTGGAAATGTACGCAGCATTTTCAGCGGATCACGGCTCCTTGTCTAGCTTATAATGTTAAAATAATACATGTTTCTGGCATGTGCACGACTTTGCGCTTATAGGCTAACCTGATCATTTTCCTCCGCTTCAAATAGAAACGTCTATTTATGAATTTTGCTTGTAGTTTTTCACAAATAAAATTGTTAAAGTTATCTATCTTCTGGCTGCTTTGTGTCTTTTTATTGACGTTGTCTCTCCACATACACACGTGCATTCACACACATGTAAGTTCAGATCTTCAGCTGCTTCATACACTCTCGGATAACAGGAAGTGTGTATGGATCTGAGTCGGCAGACTATTGATTGAGATATCCCAGGGAGTGTGTTCACATAGAGGAAACCTCCAGTGCAGTGACACATGACATGAGGGAGCCCTCATATTGACAACAGCTTTCAATCATGTCTCCCTCCAGAGGCTGGTTAGCAGCCCACTAATGCGCCGTCTAAAAGCTCCAACCAATGACTGCATTCCTTTGTCGCCACTGATAATCTATACTGATGTGCAAGTCCACAGAAAGGAAAAGTGGATGCTCGCATTTGTTTTAAAAGCAGATTCACTTTGGTGTTCAGGTTATTCACTGAGGAAGTTTGGCTATTCCCTCTGGTTCAGTTATTAATGCGCTTGGTCCAAACATCCCTTTAGCTCTGATGTTTGAAACATAAAAACAGTTTCTATTCTAAAACTTTATCTATCAACTTTGAATTTTTTCCTCTTGATTTTCATCAATCAATATTTAAAAATAAGGGATTTTCATGAATAATAAATCAGGGTTTTGCTTCAAATAAATAATGAATCAGAAGAGATCTTAGTGCAGAAATACTCAACTTGCTTTGCCTGGGGGCCATCTTACAAAATGACAGGAAGCTGGGGGCTAATTTCTAGGATTTAAGGACAATCGCAGTTTCAGCCAGACCTCTGTCAAGGGGTTGGGGGACCCTCCTCAAGCACCTTTTCTTAAAAACTAGCTCTATTTTAATGTGTTTTATGCACTTAAGCACTTTGGTTTTACATTTGAAGTACAAAAGAAATTCCCAGTATGAATCAATTCATTTTGAATTAGAAATTGTTCGATGGGCCAACGGGTACCTCGTTGCGGGCAAGATTTGGTCCACAGACTGTAAATTGAGAATCACTGTGACTGGTCTCTCATTATGGAATACATTTTACATCTTGACCTTTGCAATATGTGAATTACTCATGTGCACAAACTAAATATCCTGCAATACAAACAGGGGCATAGAGTTTAAACAACATGGGTGTTTACCAGATGTGGAAGGTCTAATGAGGAGCATTATAGGAAAGTGTTCTTGGAGCTTGAAGTGTAATCAGAACTAAAAGTCAGGATACCGCTGCCTCTGCTGCATTCACTTTGTCCAGCCATTTTTTTTTATCTACACAAAGTTAGCTCTTGCATGTACTGACAAATGAACTGTTTCTGTGTCCTACCCCCTCAACGGGCAGCATGGGTTAGGAGCACAGAAGCCCCCCTCGTACGAGTAATATTAGCATTAAAAGACAAAGGGAAAAAAAGGAACATTAGGAGTTAAGTTAACAGCATATAGTGTGAAAATAATGGACATAGCTACTGTGGTGTCACCCATTGGTTTGTGGACTCCAATTTTAAAGCCTTAAGTTTTCTATTTCTGCCTTTGCCATCTTGGTTTTCTGGAGCCAGAAGTGACCATATTTGGACAGGAGGCTGGCGCCGTGGAAGCGTTGGGGGCAGTAGCGGATCCTGATATGGGCCGAATGGGCGTTTGCCCAGGGTGGCACTTTGTCACGACGTGTGGGGGGGCAACAGGAGCAGGTTCGACCCACTTGACATGCTGCTGTGTTATGCTATGGCCTATTTAAGTGCTGGAATTTGTTATTTATGTGACAACGCCTGAATGCAACACAGGCTCTGCTCCATCAATTTTTCGTGTACAGTGCCGTGCTGCCGCCAGGGGTTGGGGGGGAGGATCTGATAAGAAACTCAAAGCAACCCACCCTTAAATATCACACACACATATATATATATATATATATATATATGTATATATGTATATACACAACTTTAAACCTTCATAAAATGTAAAAGGGAGAGTTATACAATAACTCAACCCATGTACAGTTGTTTTTCTGCTGTAAAGTTGGGCATTATACTATGCAGTTCTTCCTGGAGCCTGCTGGCTGAAATGTCTAATCACATGGCAGCTTTTTAAAAAAAAATGCAATGCATGCTGCGATTTTTTGCAATGAAATTGCAGGGGCAAGAGGAAATTACATAAAATAGTTGCCATGCTGTCAGATTTGAAACCCATAATGGCGAGCATTTAATGTTTCCCACAAAACGGCTGCCGTTCGAAGCAGCGCTGAAGGACCGTCTCCATGAGTTGCTCTCCTCCTACTGTCTCTGCCCGGTTAGCACGAGCTAACACGGAAGCAGCGGCTAACGTGACACCGAGCCGTAACATGGCCCCAACAAACTAGCACCGATGCTGAAATGGCTCGACTCTTGTCATTAAACCTGTCAATAAATATTGAGTGATGTTATAGCTGTGTGATGCTAACAGTTATCCCTGTCACTCTGTGTGGGACTCTGTCACAGATGCAGCAGTAGTGAGAGGGGCCAAGGAAGGACTGAGCTTATCAATACACTGCACACAGCCCTGCAATGAAATGAAACTTGACATATTTTAAATAGCGGTAAAGTTGCAGTGATTGGACAAAATGTCAAGGTCAAGCAGTTCACAAGGATTGGTTGAATTTACGTTAAGTTTTGCAATCATAACATTGCAACACCCTGGAGGGACTAAACATGGGTGTCAGAGGGAACTGCCAGGTTTCTGGAGCCAGCCTCAAGTGGCCATTCAAAGAACTTCAGTTTTTGCCACCTCTGTGTTGGCTTCATTTTTTAGCCCTGGGAGTTGCTGCTTGGTTCAGAGCACAGAAAGTTTTTCTTTCTGGATATTAATAGCGTTAGCACATCTGAAATTCCTGTCTTACCATAAAACAGCTGATTCTTTCTCATCAGTTTAGTTCAGGATTGCTAGATGCTAATTATGCACTGTGAGCGAACATTCAGGCAACAGAGGAATAGTACATTCAACACTTATGGAGCCATTACCACTGAGCAAGCAAAGATGAATGTAGTAGAGATGTAGACAACTGTTTAAGTACTTCATTAGGTCTTTATACAACTGTGCCCTTTTTGCATTGCAAGATACGGAGCGCTCTCTGTCCCAAAAGGTGATGTTTTTTATTTTGTGCCCACAAATGAATTATCTTGTGGGAACAAGTCATCAACTTGTGTACACAAATTATTATCTTGTTTGCACAAGATTATAATCTTGTGCAAACAAGATAATAACTTGAGTGCACAAGATAAAAAACAACTACCTTTCCAGACTTTAGGGGCTCCATAGTATGATAGAGACCATTTGTAGAAATGTTTTTTTTCTTTTAATTAACTCCTGATTGAGCTACTTGCTGCTTTTACTCTTTCACTTTTACAATTTCATGACAGTAAATCTACTTTGGTAAAAAACATCAACGCAGCAGTTCCTCAGCCTAAGCAGGATATGTTGGTATTCTTTCCACCTCTGGCTCTATATCCCCAGGTATCCTTGAGCCCCTGGTACTTAACCTGTACCCGCTCCAGGGCCACTGAGGACAGCGTACAGAGAATCTCCCCCTTGAGGGATAAATGAAGTATATCATAAAAAGAAAATTGCTTTCAGGTCACTACCCAAGTAGCAAGGGCAAAACCTAACATATAAGGTGGCTTTCAAGCCATAAAATAAAATTGCTGTTTGATGTGATGGAGTAAAAATGGAGCACGTTGGCATTTGCTTTCAAGGTGCCATTATGGAGTTTGTTCATGAGGTTTCTCAAAGTCTGTCTTCAAATATTGTGAAGGTGTATCCAAACAGCGCAGGCAGAATATCAGTAATCTATTAGTGTATTCTTGGGAATGCTATGAAAGAATTATGAGGAGGAGGATGAAATGTTGGAACTTGGTGGCACTCATTCAGCAAACAGAAAAACTGAACTCCACTCGCTTTCTTTGTCTGCCTTGATTCAAAGAGAGCAGCTTCTCTGGGATCGTTTTCATTCAGGTCAAGGTCCAACCAGATGGGTGTCTTCCGTTAGAGTCAAGCCCTCTGCCAACCCAAACCGCCATACCATGACCAGTTCCATATGTTGAGGAAGGGTTAAACATCTGCAGATAAGAAACCACCACTTTTATGTGAAGAGGAAATCAAGATGCAGAACTCTGGCAATGTGTGAAGCAGAAGGTGAAGCGAGCCATATTTCCTCTCAAACCGCAGATTCTGTTATGTTTACAGTGGTGCCTGAGTGTGGAGGAAGACAGGCGGTTTAAATAGCTGTGTGTCATCATCACCAATTTCAGCTCACTGGCGTTTATTTTTCACCATTGAGCCGTAGTCATCAAGAGGCAAATTCAAGTGAGTCATTAAATCCACTTCTTATTCACTACACTCCTCCGTCTGTACAGTATCTGACTGATCTTGTAGAAAATAGCAAACATCGTTTTACAAGTTTACATTAGAGCTTTACAGAAGAAAATCTAACCACTGAAAGGAAGTAAAAGAGGTGTAAATGTGAGTATGTAAACCACAAATGACACACAATTAAACATCATTTTCAGGAACATAATGTTGGGCTACATGAATCTTAATTCACTGTACATCAAGACAGTTCAGTGTGGAAGTAGCTTGTGTTGGTGCACACTGAGACAAAGAAAAAAAAACTGCCTGAAAGTTTTTACCTTTCTAACGCCTAACTTCAGAAATGAACAGCTAGAGCTTTCAACCGTAGTTGACATGGAGCTGTGCATATTCAAACTTTCCATTATTTTCAACACCTCTAGTACTTCTTGTCAATGTTGGTTCAAAAAGTTGAGCTTGACTATTGGATTAAGGGGCATCTTGCCTCGAGGTTGCAGGTTGCAACCAACTGAAACTTCTCCCATGTGCCAAGTTTGAAAGAAAACAAAAGTAGCTGACGCAAAAATGCAAATGGCCCTATCTTGAGTCAGTGTTCGATTTGCCTGATCTGGTCTACTGTCGAAACAACATGGTGGACGATTATACACTAATGAAAACATAGTTATAAATACTATAATTTCTGCCAATATCCCCTGAAATCCTTCACACTGGACCTTTAACTCAAGGTCCTCTTACTCACCTATTCTGAAGCTTTGGAAGACATCAGACAGTCTTCATACAGGTTCAGTCTAGGTTTACTGGCAAACTGGTAAGATGTGCCATTTATAGATGGAGGTTTTCGAAACCTTGGCAACAAGTGATAGAAAGAAATGATGCTCTATTCACCACATGCATAGTTCTCTTACAGGGCTCTGTGGGCACATCATTATGGACTTGCACACTGAAAATTCGCATGCACATGCTCAGCCAATCAGAATCAGCCCAGTCAACCGTGCAGGGGGTGCCCTTGTGGAAGGGCAGCACTCACCCCCATTCCTCAAACACTTTTTATAGTGACTCAACATGCTGTCATCCCAAGACTACAGGCTCTGCCCTGCTTCTCTGATTGCTGCCATCAGTCTCCAAAACCTACCAGACTGCCTGCAATGCTGGATGACTTTCCCAAGGCCGAAGGGGGCATCTTACTACAGTCCACCGTCTTCTCATCAGTGAGGCAAGACTCTCAAATAGTGGTAAGGTGGGTTGCCGTCTGCTGGTGCTGATTTAACAAAAACATGTTGTGATAAAAAAAAATCAATTTAGTTCCAGTGTTCACCTACAGTGACTTATCTTATTTGCTTATAAAATTATGGGTTGGGTTACACCAGCTGTTCATAAGTCCATTAGGCTAACAAGTTAGTGCATATAAATCCGTCCTGCCAGTTTCAGAGTAAATGTAGGTTTGCTTTGTGTTCATGGAGAAATGTCCTTGTTTGAGTTGTAGCTTTCATGTAGCTGATGAATGGATACTGTCCGATGATGCTAACCTAGCTAATGTCATTTGGTCATGTCGTCTAACTATATGGGCTAGTTATGTGTTTGAGGTTCGTTGTATTATTTCTGTGAAATGTAATGTTAATTTCAAATCTTACCATTATCAAACAGCATTTTAACTGTCAGATTGCAAATCTCTTTTACTCGTTACTCTAAACTGTCATATATTAGCAAGCTAAGGTTACTATTTTTTGTCAGCTGGCTCAGCTAGCTATACACCATTACATCATTAAGTCAAGTCTTTGCACTCAAGTCCGTAGTCAAGTCCCAAGCCCTTAACTCTGAATTTGGAGTTGTTAACAGGTTATAATGCACTCTTCACCTAATAAAATGCCATTTTAATGACAGAGTAATAAAATATTAAATTGAGAAAAATAATGAATGCTTTTTGAAATTTGTAAATATTTGTTAAAACAAGTTTGTTGGAAGCTGTTGCATCTTTGTCTGTGATTTTGATCCTCAAGTTCTGCATACTGCAATTCATCTTTTTTGTTGAATGAATAGACACTTTTGTATAAATAAACATTAAGATGTTTTTTGGCGGGCGGGGCTTAGCTCGAGGCAAAACAATTCTCTACGAACATTAGCTAGCGCTAGCTAGCAAGCTCTGTTGACTTGTTTTAGATATACTAAAAATACATACATACAAAATAAACACTGATTCAGAATGCCGGAGCGCACTCTGGCACAAACTGGACCGTTTGTAAATATAGAGGGCTGTTGGTACCATTCGGTTATCCAGAGCACCGTACTCTCGGAGAGGCAGAGAGCACTCTGGGCGTTGTGTCTGGGGAGACGGAGCAGCAGTGCCGAGCGGAGTGAACACGTGATTAACTTTACCCTTTGTTAATTTAAAAAGAAATATAACACTCAGTTTCTTCAGCCAATAGGGCTCTCATTTTAGTGTAGAGCATCAGACTGAATTTACGAAGGCACCATGTCAGGTCACTCAATCTCCATGAGTTACATGTTACATGAATAAGTAAACACTGACCAACAGGACCAGACTGGCCGACCTGTTTGCTCTCACTCAGTGGATGGATGATTTGACAGGATTACTGACGGTGAGATGGCCGGTTTTGTGTTTGATCACTATGCCAATCTTACAAGGAGGACGACACTTGAATGGTTTCCTCCAGTTTATTCCGCAATCGAAGCTGACGTTAGCTAATGCGCCAAAAAAGTTAGCGTTATGGCGAAATCCAGTACTCCTCTTATGACCTCCCCAATTTCTGACATAATAACCTTTTTTATGCATTATTCATCCCTACAACAGTAACTACTTTCCCCTACCCTGATATGAAGTGTGCGCTGCACATGTGTTTTTGATGATTTCCTCTGTCAAGTCTTTTCATCTGTATTTAACCATAGTTGTACGTTGTTTTTGTTGACAGGCAGTGGTGGCTGGTATGTGATAAAATTTAGGTTTGAGTCATGTCTCCTTCTATTCTGGCACCCAATAACACAACAAGCCCACATTTTAAGACTCCAGTGTAGCCTACAGCCCTGTGGTGTGTGTTTTGCCTCCAACTGACAAACTGACATTGTGACGTCAGCCCCATTAGGGTCTATAGCATTAGTGCTATGATTCAGGAAATAAGGGGAAATCAATTGATTCGCGACACGCTGTTTAAAGAGCATACTTTTTCATCTTTGGGCTTTGGGGAGGTTATCGACTATTTTCAAGTCAAAACGCTCAAGTCCAACTTCACAAGTCATGGTGGTAATCCAAGTTGTGTTGCAAATTTTTTTTTTATTTTGTCAAGTCTACAGTCATCAAATTTGTGACTAGAGTCTGATTCAAGTCCAAGTCCTGTGACCTGCATCCTCACCTCTGGTAACAACTGAATCTCTATGCTTAGTTTCAGCTTAAGAACAGCTAGGTACAGGCAGTGGTCCTGGTCATTCAGGACAGGTTTGCCCAAACCTACCTGCAGACACTTGACCTTTCACCCCAGTTATTTATTTATTTATTTTTAAGTAAGCAGATATTTATTGTGTTATTTCTGCATAGACTTGATACTCTCTCCAAGTTGACTCTGCTATTTACTTAGGGGAATGACTGACAAACTGGCTCAAACTATTTGCTGATTTGAGAGCAGTGGACTCACTATGTGAGCCTGTAGCTTGTTAGAAGAGCTTTGTACCGCACATCTTGGCCATATCCTGTGTGCTTCCACCTCAGAAATCAGACCTTTATTTTGGATCAGAGCCTCTACGGACTTCAACATCACTAGAAAACAGCTATTCAAGTTCACATCCTGAAATTCAATGTAAACCAGCAGTGATCTAATAAGCCTGTGTGTCACAAAGATGAATTCCTGTTTTATTCTGTTCAATATGATAGATCCGTCCTTTAGAAAGTACTGTATTATAATAGCAACAAGGCTGTCTCAGAAGAAGATGAACAAAATTGCTTTTGATATTCATCAGCTCAAACTGTACAAACTGTGCTGAAATTATAATAAGAGCTTTTTCTACACTGAACTTGATGTTCTGAACACTGTAGGCAGGCTCATGAGAGCTGGAAACAGTTCATATAAAAAGCATACTGTGAAGCATAAACCTCAGCAATCCTTATTTAACCTCGACAGCTGTAAACAATGGAGAGAACCACTTATTTGGTGCCTATCAATCAATATGACATCGACCTCTACTCCGAGGGAATGATTTCTCTTTGCCAACAGTGCTGTGTAATTGTGGCTGGGTGATGATGATAGCTCATTTCAGAGTTGTGTGTATTAATGGCCAGACATCTGACTGAAAAGAGCTCTGTGCGGTATTTCTATTGACGTGATTATGATAGAGCCGATGAAGATGTCTAAATCAGTCTCCGTGTCACACCACAACCCACTGGCAGCACAAGCTGTGGGAGCTCTCGGGTCTATGGGGAAGCTCCATGATTACTCACCACATGAGTGAGCGTCATCACACCGACGTGATCAATGTGGGTTTCTGAAGTGAAGTCAGACGGATTTTTAACGCTGCCCCTCCATCTGTCTGCTGGGATCAAATCTCCCAATAAAAGCACAATGATAAAGGATTTATTGAGCAGCAGCCTCAGTGCTCATAAAGTGGAACAGTAAATCTCTGTTGAAGAACTCTACCTCTTTTTTTCCAGTCTGTCTGTCGGAGGACTTTTTTTTTTTTTTTTCTCGTTTACAGCTGCTGCATATTTTCTTCCAATTTTATGCCAAGAGCTATACAAAAAAAGAGAAGCACTCATTTCAGACAATCCGATGGTTCTTGGAATATTTGACATTAAATCCCCATTTACTGAGAATGGACCACATTGCGAGAACTATTGCCCACTTTGTTATTATCTGCAGCTCATCAAGATGATACAAGATAATGAGGATCGTTTTATAACCTCAGTCCGCTATCTGTGTGTGGAGGAGGGACTGAACTAACAAATGTTTGAGTCTGTGCATACATGTTGAATGTGTGTGTGTGTGTGTGTGTATAATGAGTGCTCTTAAGGATAGTGTTAACATGACCGGCGGTGCAGTAAATTATTGATGAACTTGAGAGCCCTGAGAGGCTTGTAAAGCAGCTTCACCTGGAGGTCAGAAACTGAGCCTCTGATATCTGTCACAGCTCGCCCTCAGGGCCTGCCCGCTGCTTTCTGACACCATTTAGACATCATACTCACATGATAAATACATTAAACATAACTGCCATTGGTTTTACTTGGAGTGTAGTTTCCTTATCAGATCAGGAGACACATGAATCAGCATTGTTTTTCAGCCTCAAAAGTAAACGCAGAATCGAGGGGATGATATCGTCCTCACACGGATAAATCCTTGATCTGCCGCTGCTGCCTCTGTTGTTGTGGCAAATCTGCACTTCTATTCTCCTACTGAATGCTCTGTCTTCTCTCCCTTAATGGGGGTGCATTACTTTATCATTTAGGCTAATTACCACTGAACAAATGGTTTCTCGCTGCCTGTCAGCCTGCAGTGTGTAATCATTCTTGACCCACTCACTGAACTCCATGTTTTAAGTATGTGAACTGCATAATATTCTCCCTGCTTAATTATTAATAGGACCAAACTGCGTGGGATGCGCCATCCATTTAATCTGTGCTCCTAATAACTGCGGTTGCATAGCCCAGTGAAGTCAGGGGAGGGGGAGAGGGAGAGGGAGAAGAAGATGAAGAGGAGCCAGGATGAAGGAATGAGAACCAGAGGGAGTCTTCTGTAACACACAGCAACACACTGTCCAGTGCGAAACTCTGAACGTTAACATAAAAAGTACAAATAAAGCAGAGAATATTTGCTGGAGCACATACTTTTTTTTACATGTTGACACCATTTTCCGTCTTACCAAGAGTGTCATACATCGTTATTAGCATGTAGCAATCTGGTCAGCCCTGGACATGGACGTATAAAGAGAACTGGATACAGCTTTTCATTATGAAAGCTGCTCAGTGGTGAATGAGGCGAAAGAAGTTTGACTTCCTGGGTATAAAATAAGTCATAACCCAAAACTGTCCATGGAGCAAGCGCACAAGAGACTAGCCGAGCAGCTAACTTCCATCAGCCAAGCCAGCTACTTCTGGTTTTGCCCTATGCTAGCTTGAATGGAGATAAAATGATTTAATCATGCAGCATTTCTAGACTTTTGAAATTTTATCAGACTGGCTGGATCAAATCCCGGTTGTGAAATGAGTCATTTCACAGGGGTGTGACACTCAAAAATGTATCCACTGATAATGAACATCTCTTTCCAAACAAAATTCTATGAGAAAAAGTATTTTTGGGCCCAGTGGCATCACATGACAGACCCAGGAGTTATAGATGCACGGTTTGGCCAAATTGGCTTCAAAGTCCAGCACTGTTCCCAAGCTCCTGGCCCTTGATTTTAATAAGACAGTGGGCAGTTTTGCACAGAAACTTTTACAGATGAATCACCTGATTTAAGATAGCTGATACTGTTACTGCTTGATTATGACTGTTTAATGAAGATTACAAAAGTCTGTGAGGGTCTGTGATCAATGCTTTGGTAAAAGTCTTAGTGAGGGACATTTCCAGGTTCATACTTGTATTTTGGGTTTCTGCCAGAACATGCATGTTTTAATGTTCAAAAAACACTTGATTTTCCTCAAACTGTCTGTGCTGGAACACCTGGATTCACCCTCTGTTCTTCTAGGCTGCCTTCCCAAAAAAGCCCAGTCTGCTCTGATTGGTTAGCATTTAATTCATTGCAGCTGCAGGACTGACTGTTAAGGAGTATAGCTGCACTTTCTACTGTGAAAAATCATCAGTGAAATCTTCTAAACACAATCGGACATGTCCCAGCATGAATATGATCCAAAATCGGGAAGGAATTAACATCAGCAACCAAGAGTATGTGTCCCTGATGTTAGCATATAGCTACATGTAGCAGTGGACTTGCAGCTGGGGAATGACTGTAATGCAGCATTGCAGCAGTTTCTACTGTGAAAAATCACCCAAAAAAATCTTCCAAACACAGTCAGACATGTTCCATCAGGAATATGATCCAAAATCGGGGATTAATTAACAACATCAGCAACAGGATTACACATTTTCCTGATGTTAACATGTAGCTACATGTAGCAGTGCACTTACAGCTGGGAAATGACTGTAACAGAAAATTGTGGCAGTTTGTACTGTGAAAAATTACCAATAGAAACTTCTAATCCTAAATCTTCACAACCAGACGTGTTTCAGCTGAACTATGATCTGAAGTCGCGTGTTTACCTGACTTTAGCATGTAGCTACAAGTAGCAGTGTCAGCTATGTAAACACTTGCAGTAACACACTGGGAATACATGAACATATAAAAAAAATCAGGTTCAAGCTGATGTCAAAAAGTAGGAAAAATTTTTTATACCACATGGTAAAGAAATGTTTGGAAATGTCAGGAGGAGTATCACACACACATTTACCCCTAAACTGTAATTTTATTGGTTTCTAGGAAGTTAAAATGCCATTTATAAGCTATTGCAAGGATTTTTCAACCCCCTTCTGTGCATGTGTCTTGAGTTGTAAATGGTCAACCTGCACATAGTCTGTTGAAAGTAGGAAAACTAACATTTAACAAAATATCTGAACGCTGTCATGTTCAGCTGTTGTTTTGTGTCAAATCTGAATAAGTATTAGAGTGGGAACAAGCTGCTCTGAGTGATTAGTGCTTTACTCATTTGGACACAAAGTTTTTTCCACTGACAGGCCCTGGGACTGCTCTATCCAAGGAGCCAGCAATCATTCACCCTGCAAATCATGCACGAGGCTGACAGCTTGGCACCACGCCAAATGTGTGTTTCCATTTGGGAGCCATCCAAACAAAACCTTGAGTGCTCAGCCAAGCTCCTAATGAGCGATCCAGGGAGCTGGAGGTAGGCTAACGTGAACTCATTCACTTGGACGACCCTGGGCTTCAGGAGAATGTTTTTTCCCTTGGATTTCAACTATCACAGCGGAGGAGAAGGAGTCCACTCCGAGGCCGAACCGCTCCTCTGAAATGTACTCTGTCACATCAACAAGATTACTTAGTGCTTAAGAACACAGTTTGACAGCTTTGCCGTTCACTGTTTGAGGTAGAGATGAGATAATGATGTGCTGAAAGCATTAGTTTCAACTCCTTTTCCAACTGGGGAGCTCGTGTACATTTACAGCTACACCTCTGTTGCTGCTGCTCTTACAGCTGTCAAATGAAACACTTACAACACCCCGAAATCTGCAAAATCTATCTCAGAGTGTCACTACAATACAACTCCAGTGTTTGCAGTCTCGATCAAGGCATCTACTTGGTCTTGCTGACAAATAGTCTGTGACCTCTTTATTGTGAAAGAGTGAATAATGCAGGACACTGTACATTTCATGCACCAGCTGCTAAGACAGAGGCTGTTTGGAGGAGCAGCATTCACAGACTGACACATGAGGAGAGCATTTCATAAAACACCTGATATCAGGAGGAGTGTGCAACATTGTCACAGAACAGATAACATAATCTGGGGTTTACAGGGATTTCACCTGTCACTGCCTGGGAAGTAACTCATAGCACCCTGATGTTTATCTGTGTACAGGCTCTAGACGGTGATTTGGAGGCTTCTGATCTTCACGGAGGCGACGATGAACACATGCCACAGCTGCTGCCTTGCGCTGCTGCAGCTGCAGCGCTCCCAACAGCGACAGATAATGAAGACGATGCAAAAGAAGAAGAAGAGGAGGAGGGGAATTGAAAATCTGAGGGGAGGCGAAATAAAGGTGCTTCTGCTGTGACATTTAATTCACAAGTGAGTGGTTGTTATGCACTGGTGTGATTGAAAAGTGCCTTAGCTGCCTGCCTGATTATTTTCCGAGGCTTCTGTGTAGCGGTGAAAAGCCTGTTCTCTGCAGCAGGGAGCATAATGAGATGTTGAGAGGAGATAGAGCGCAGTATGTATGAGCCCCAGTCTTATTTCAGGCTCCGGTGAGGATGGTTGTCTGGATTCAGGAGCGGGGGTGGAAGAATGGGGGCATATGGGATGTTACAATCCTGTTGAAGATGTCAGTACCTACAAGGGCTGTGAGCTGTGCCAACCGACGGCGCCCTTCTGCCAACTGGCACGACCGGCACTGCATATTGAGCGTCTCTCCTGCAGCGCCCACAGAGCATCGTGGGCCCCTCGGAGTCAGCGAGCCAGTGAATCATTTATGTTCTCGCTCCAACTTGCCAACGTTTGTATGACACACTTTTTGCGATGTACTATAAGGACATTTAGGGGTAAGACAAATATATCTGCAGAATGAAAATGCCTTAGCTCAGCTTTGTTTGCAGCAGTCATGAATTGCAGTTTTTTTTTTTTTTTCACACCACTAGCCAAACAGCCTCCTCCTCTCTTCCATCTCAGCCAGACTGATGTTTTCACACTCTGATTGAGATGCAGGGGACTTACAGGCAGGGGAGCAAAAAACCCAAAAAACGATCGGCCCACTCTCTCTACATCACCTCGCTACACCTCGCCACACCACCCCAACCAGCCAAGACAGAATGAAGTGGAGGGGGTGTCTGTTGGCTTAAAGATAGAAATTGCCTCGGCTCCTCACATATATTTCATCAGCATTGGAACTCACCTCCATTCTTGGGAATTAATGGCAAAGATTTCTATGAATGTGAAAGCAGGTTGCTGTGCTGTTATGCACCTCTGCTGCTTCGTGCTGCCGTGGAAACAGGGAGGCAGCCGGCTACAGCAGATAGACCTTTAAACAAAAATCATTAACATACTCCTATCATCTCAATCACTTCAGCCAGTCTGGAGTTTATAATGCTTTATATCTATATATTTACATTCACAGTTGCTCCAGTTTGATAGTGATAGAGGCTTATTATCTCCTGATCTCCATGCTCTACTCATAAAAGGACACACTTAACCACACCGATGGTTTGTTATATTAGACACGGTGCCTGTTAATCTATCAACAGGTTGCCAGCAAAGTCATTCAGTTTCACCCCAGTGGGTCCACTGATTAACTCACTTTCCTCACCATTTTTTCTCCCAATTTTGGAACATTATGGAAAGGTTTAAGACATTTTCTAAAGCTGCCTGATTTACACGTTGCATCTCATTTTCTTTATCTGCACACAAACAGAAGTGTAACAGGAACAGATATTCCTGGAGTCCTGTCATCTCCGTAAGGTTGCCAGGCAACCAGCTCGAGGAGGTCACTGCCCCTGGCCAAGAAATAGTTCCAGTGCATAATAACTTGTGGTCTTTAAACATTTGATGTTGAATCGATTAAACAAGATGCAACATGCTAATTAGTGAGAGGTGCTGTTAGGGTTGTTAGGTTCAAGTCTTTAGCTTCATATGGAAAACAGAATACTTCACCATGAAATGACCATTTATAAATCATTAAGTCATGCCCTGCTACCTTTAAATTGCCAACAAAATGGTTTTCTCGCGTGCCTCCATATTGATTCATAGACTGATTGATTAGAGACCACATTTAACAGCAGCAAAACTGTCACACAACTCATGCAGTATAATCAAAGTCTCATGCATTTTAGTTAAAACCTCACTCTGTCAAACTGAACTGAAAGTGAACTTATCTATGCTCTCTTCAAAGCCAGACTTCACACTAAGGGTTTTCGTCACAAATTCAAAGTAACACGGCATGACTAACTGATTTACAAACCATCATTTTGTGGGTGAAGTTTTCCTTTAACTGATTTATGTGAGACTGATATCAATCTAACTCTTGGAAAGAGAGAAAATGAGCCTTTTCCGCTAACTGTCGAAACCTATCTGTAACTCTATAGTGGGGCAGCTGAGGTTGTAAACAGCCAATGGTACAACACATGTCAGGAACTGAACCCTCAAATGCATTTGCATTTCCTGTCCACCCTCTGGTACAACATAATACATTGATCATATGAGAGTTCCACCCCATTTTAGTGTAGTAATATTACCACACCAAACCAACCAAATGGTTACGCTATCATACATATATTAAAGATTTACAGTAGGTCTCTTTATATACATACATAAAGTGCACTGTTAGTCAAAGTCCTTAAATTCTGAGAAAAATTATCATTTCAACTCAAAATATTCTATGTTCTTATCAATGTGTTTATTGCATATGTGTAGATTTCAGGGGGGATGCAGGGGACACGTCCCCCTCAATATTTAGAATCTATGCATTTGTTTTACACAACAAAAACATTAAAATAGCAGAGGACTTTTATTTTGACTAAATTAATTAAATTTGACATTTACACTGTAGACTGATGCAGATAATGCACAAATTGGGGCATAAAAATTCACCAGAATGCAGGAAGTTAAGTATTTGGTGCTCATAATTTTCTGGTGGAGGACCCCCAAACCCGTTTCATATGTGCCAATTTTGAAATGAAACCTACACCCCTGGCTCATGATAAACATACAATGTATTTATTATATTCTCTTCGGTTGGAATCTCCTCTTTCCACGCCTTTGTTTGACCCAGCTCAGATTTACCCACAGGGGTTATCCATACATGCATTATTTTATCTAGCACTAGGGCAAGGCTAAAAGGGCAACTTGCTCGTAGGCCTGCCGGGAGATGTAGTCTCTTCAGTGATTCCTGAGTCTGCTCTGAGGTCTCCTTCTCACGCCAGGTTTTATCGGGAACACCATCAAACAGAAACACTTCAGGGATGTATTTACCAGGTGCAGAAACCATGTTGCCTTGCAGTACGGAGGAGCAACAGCTTGACACTGAGGTCCTTGTGTATCTCTGTCTAACGGTGACACTGAGTGTGAGGAAAGCTACTGGCCTCCTCGCTCTCATTCTTTCAGACAGTCAGTGCAAAGAGCTCGTGAGCATTCAGCAGGTCCAGGTTGAAAATAGGTCAATAGAGGTAAATAAGGAGGTATGCTTAATGGCTTCCTTTTTCCATTATGGTCTGGCACAATGCCAGTACTAGTGAAGTCACTGCATCTTACAATCCTAATAATCCTATTCACCATTACATGTTAATAAGACTCTAATTCATCCAATCAAGCCAACTTCTTCCACCTGGACAGGACAAGTCTCTGTTTTGCAGAGAACACTGCCCTCAAAGCTTGACCAACTGACCTATACACTGACTGCTGCCGAAATATTGGTCTCCATTAGAGCACTTTGGCATAGAAGTTCCCAAGAGTATCACTGGATTCCTGGAGGAGCCCAATGTTGCTGATCTACAGATAAGAAAGACAGTCTTTTTCTCCATGTGTGACCATATTGTGTCTTTCACAGAAATAAATGACATCTTCACATCATTAGAAAATACACACGACATCCAATAAAGACGCTAATAATTTATTTTTTCAGTAACATAAAAACAGAAATTTACAAAGTGGATTCCAAGACGTTCAGTTATGTGTGTGACTGCATGTGTCTTTGTGTCTGTGTTTTGGTTTTGGCCATCATTAAAGAGATAAACATATGCATACCCAGATAGAATACCTGACAGATGGGGAGTTTTCCTTGAACGTGACTTTGCTGGCAGATCTCTGCCCGTGGAGCTTCCAAGGAGGATGCAGACAGACACGGGGAAGGCTCAATCAGTCAAATACCGTGTATCTGTTTCACCGCCAACCAGTGGAAATCCAGGCTCCTTCTTGCCTGCACAGCAGGAGAGCTGGAAACACATTCACTTGGGCTTAGACTGCAACCAGAGCCAGATTCTGCGTGCATTACCAGCATTGAGCCAGCCACAATAAATACTGAGATTTAAAGTGGAAACTTTCAAAATAATAATGAAACTAAATTTTACAAAATAATTAGCTGTAAGACTTGCGATGGGTCAATCCACCTTTGACAAAATTTGATCCAGGGAGTGTAACGGAATGAGCTGTGGGACAGTTATCTGTGTGTGTGTGTGTGTGTGTGTGTGTGTGTGTGTTTGTGCTTGGCGAGTCTCCAGCAGTGTGGACTGAGTATGAAATCTTAGAGGCAAATTTTTATTGAAAATTCCAGTATTCCCATATCTCATTTCATCAGCCAGAAATTTTGTTGACCCCTATCACTGGTGTCAGTTAAAAATCTTGTATCCCCAAGATGTTGACGTATCACGATCCATGTTGTTCTGGATCATGCTGCAGTTCTGACTTTATAAAGTATTTTGAAGAGGTTTTATTGGCCTTAGGGGCTAGAAAACGTTGTTAGCTGATCTTAAAGTGTGAAAATTGCTAAAAAAAAAATTGAGATACAAATTGGCTCTCCTGGAGCTTTTGATCAGATCGTGCAATCTTCCTGAGCTGACAGAGTTGCCCAGTTGTAAATGTAGATGTGGAAATTTTTCAAGCTCTTTTCAGTGGCTTAAATTCAAAACTGAAAGTTCATTAATTTAGTTTCATTAAAAGTTTCCAGGATCAAGGATGAGGTGGAGATACAAGGTTTCCATATAGGCTTTTTGCTCCAGTAACATAGCATTTGTGCACACTTTAAAAAAACACTCACACATTTCATATAGGGAACAATTCCTCAAGAGCTAAAGGGAAACAATTTCTCTGTTGTTGTTTTGGCAGACTGTGCTGAGAGATGCATCTCCACAAAAAGGAAAATAATAAGAAAAAAAATGCTCATCGGCTTTTCTTCAGGCATAATGTTGACATATAGGACTATGGATTTAAGTCTGCAGGCTTTAAAATATCACCAGCACCATCCACAGATTGTAGAATAGTAAAAACTTTATGATGTGAGATAAAACAAAGGCAGAAAAACACCCAGCAGGAATAGAAAGAGCAGCCTCTTACATTTTATAGTCCAACTCTGCCATCTTGTGGTTAAACTTGTGGTTAAAAAGAAGAGTGTCCCCTGAACTCCAGTTTTTCTTCTGAGCTACAGACCATCTTTTAAACCCAGAATAAATCAGTGCTGCAGCGTGGCTTTTCCCTGAGCACTGGAACTTGTTGTGACAGCGGCCCTGGTCCCAGTCAATTAGGCCATTGATTGAGTTGTCAGGGGTGGAGGGGAGTGATGATATGATGTGATCAGTGGTGACACCCAGTGGTAATGTGTCGCTCCTGGTGCTCGCCGCTCCATCCAGCTCATTTGGCCCCTGCATCTCCCACCACTTAATCAGATATGACAAGCTCCCCGGGCCTCCACTTACAAAACAATCACAGGCAACTGGCCGACCAGTCGCACCCGAGTCTGTCGTCCTGTTGAACGTTGGCCATTAAGGGGATGATGTGTGGCCTCTTTGCTCGTTTGAGCTCTCCTCTTAATTGTAAACACATTACTCTCAAGACAGCCTTGGAAACACAGCAGATGTCTAATTGGCGTGTTAATTATCATTATGCGCTACTTATGAGTCTGTCGACAGCACTCTGGCACGAACCGGAGCTGCTGTCAGATGGCGCAGTTTTTTCAGCGCCATTTTTTGAGGCTCCCCAAAACTCACTGATTAGATCCATGCCTCATCATCAAACCATAATATCAAACAGGCTGTGAATATTTGAGCAACTCCAAAAAAGGAAAACCCAACACTGTTAGAGTGCCACTGGTTATAAAAATGATCCCTCAAGTCTGTCTCTGTGTGACAGAGCAAGTTATTAGAAATCATCTCTCTGTTTCAGCACCAGCTGACCTGACAGGCACTCCACTGTTCAGGGCAGGGTTTGTCTTCAGCTGAGGGTCGATCAGACACTGCAGGCTTCTGTCTGTAGAAGCCTCTCCAGACTCCTTTCATCCTGTCCTTCCTTTTCTCACCAACAGAGGAAGTGCCATCTCAACTCTTGTTTGTCTCCTGTTGCCTGTTAGTGTTGCATAATATCAGAACTTCAGCTGGCCTCATATAAACAGTCCAAATATTAGAAAATAGGCTTGCAGCAATGTTGCATTAAACATTGTTTTGTAAACAGGACAGGACTTGAAGATGTAATACTGCAGAGATTTCTCAACCCGAAAACGACCCTGTCAGACTGCATGCTGGTATTACACTAATCCCAAAACACCACTTTTTATTGTCGGAACATAAAGACAGACAATTTTGATCTCGTGTCACAAAAACGTTTTGACAAGTTAAAGAAAACCTACAAAAAAAATGTGTGACTAGGTGTTGAGCCACCACACGCAATGTTTCTGGCCATAGACTTTACGTCTCTTGAACTCCACTGGAGGGATTAACACCCTTTATCCAAAAGGATATTCCTCATTTTAGTGCTGATGATGGTAGTGGAGAGTGTTGTCTCCCGTAGGTGTTCAGCTGGGTTGAGAACCACTCAGTGACCCCTGATGCCCCATATGAACACATCCGCATTCATTTTTCCTTCAATAATTCATTCAGGTTTTAAGTTGCCATCCATTTGTAGCTCTGTGCTACTTGGACTATATTTTTATGATCCCCGAGCTTTCCCTCCAGTGCTATCATTAGGTCAAATGTTATTATGTGTCTGTTATATTAATGTTAATAGTAGCACCCAGCGGGGCTGAAAAATGAAGCTACCGCAAACTGCGGGAAAAAAAATGCAGTTCCTCAAATGGCCACTTGAGGCTGGCTGCAGAAGCCAGTCAATCCCCAAGTTTACAACACAAAAACAAAAACAGCCTCGAACAAAAAAACGGTTTTGGTCTCCATAGCCGATTTCCCCCTCCATGACAGGTGTACAGGGGTGGATTTCTATGTTAGTCACCCATTTTAATTTGATAAAGGCCTACAGGCATAGTTAAAGGCAGGGCCTCTTTAAGTGACAGGTGGGTGCCGTCCATTAACACGTTGCTACCACAACAAGAATGTTGGTAAGATTGTGTAACAATGGCGTAGAGTCTTGGTATTTTGACGTAGCATTTTGAGTGGCTAAAAAAAAGTCGTTAGCATTTGGTACAAGAAGACCCTCTAAGGAGTCAGGTGTTCAGGTTTTACTAAAGTGCATTTTGTTTTAATGGGTTCAAGCCTGTTTTTCTCAAGCAAAAATTTGCATTGGCATTATTGTAGTTAGCCATAGATGTACATGCACCATGCTAACCAAGCTGGCATCTAGTGCTGGGATTAGCTCCCTGCAATCTGGTCTCACTCCTCACGTGTCAGCTTGATTCATGGCTTCTATACCCAACCATGTGTTTTTGTTGCCTAAATCCAGCTACATTCATGTGTTGGCTAAGCATAACCACGTACATGTGCTGTTGAAGGATAAAATGCATCAACCTGTGATGCTGTACTGAAGTAGTGCATTTATTTTGAAAGATATTATATGCAAACAGATTGCATCAAATTTGTGATGTGAATAACTTACACTTGACTCATTAATTTAAACTCTTTGCAGGCTATTACATGAGTATTTTAAAATTCACAGTAAGACCACACCATTAACTCAGTTCTGCCTTCCTTAAAATAGCTGAGGAATGACTTTACTGTATTAGACCTTAGATTTCATAACTTCAATGCAGTGAATTTTAAATGTGGGCTCTCAAAAAGCCATATATCAGGCAACAGATTAAATACTCCAATTTTTCCTCTGTCACAAGCAGCTCTCTAAAGCCCCATCAGATGGTATCTCCTCCTTTTAACAGACTGATATTTATAGGAGAGCCATCTGAATAATTGATCTGGAAGTTGAAGTAGCCGACCACTGCGTTATGAGGGCACAAAGAAAAGCCTGATGGCTGTGCCGGATGGAGTTACTGGAGCAGAAGTTCTTGACAAAGACGGAGGAGTGAGTGCAGCACTCTGCTCCGCTCTCCGCTGCTGGGCTGACAGCTACTTGGAGCTTGTGGTTGACTCCTTTCGTTCTTCCTTATTCTCCCCTGTGTGTGCTAAAGATCACAGTAGCTGTTCTGGAGCGTAATTTCATTTTAACCACATTACTACACGTTTGAACTCTGGCAAATACATTTGCACACATTTGCACATATTAAATTGCAGTTGGGGGAATTCTAAATGAGTCAAACATTTACACTGCAGAAAATGCAAACATGCAACAGCACGGAGAGGATACAGTATAGTCCCAGGGCAGCCCAAAAGCAAAAGACTTTCCTGTTTCTGGGTGACCTGCCCTTTCTTGTGTTTTATCACTGCAAAAACAACCCTCTTTACAGCAACTCAACACTGGTGGCCCCTTTCATTTAGCACTAATAAGATCCCCTTCAGCTTTAATGAGCATAAGCACCAAGGTCGTCTAATTGGTGAACACAGCAGCGTCGCCCTGTGCGGCAAGAAATTGAAAAGTCATAAAAATGTCACATGAATATTCAGATGAGATGGACAACAGCTCTTCCCTCACATCTCCATCCTCATCCTTCTACATCATCCTAATTATGGGGATATGTTAATTGGGCATCTGTTGCCTGGAGTCAAATTCATCTTTTTCTCTCTCTCCGCCTTTCTCCCTGCCTCTCTCTCTCCGTGCCTCTGCCTCTCACTGGCTGAGCTGCCTCTGAGGTGGAATCAGCCACCATGAGCATTTAAAACATACACACGCACACATGCATGCAAACTATAAGCAGCAGCCACGCTAATGCACTCATCTCATGCATGTTAACTCGTGCAATGGGCAAGATGTACACTTACACACGAATGCCACATATGGACGTGGTGGCATTCTCTGTCAGTTGTAAGCGGCTGAAGGTGTCAGCTGGAGCTGTGAGGCAAGCTGTGAAAACCAAGTCAATTAAGGAAACATGAGATTTCCAGGGAGCAAATATGCAATACACCGGCTGCTGTTCCCGTGGATATAACACAACACACTGCCATTTGGTGGTTGCTTTTATTCAAAGCGCTTCCCAGTTCTGTGAGAGCTTGAATTTTTAGCGTGGCAGAGAATCAAACATTTAATCCTGGCTGGCAGTGTTGGTGCCACTGTCAAGGAAAGGCTAGTGTTGTGCAGGATGCTTGAGGCTCAGTGTTGGAGGGTAGTGTCAGATAAAATTTAAGAGAGAAAGTCAATGCTTGAGTGTCACATTTTTTTTAAAAGTTTTAACTCCTTTATTATCGTCATGTGCACAAGAATTACAGAAGCAGTTGTTGGCAATGAAAGTCTTGGATCTCAGGCTCCGTCCAACAACTCTCATTAATATGCATGAAAAAGAAAATCACGCAAGTTAAAGCAAAATGAAAATCTGAGACATAAAATAGTGCAAGTTTAAAAACAGGGCTAAAATATCAACATAAATATAAAATAATGTAGCCTAATATAAATTTGTGTAGACAGTATTGGCAAATGAATAAACTGAATTTAAGTAGATATGTAAGACATATATTTATGTACACTGAGGTGTAAACAGTTTGCAAAAGTACATGAAAGTGACATTATGGCCTGTGGGATGACGCTGCCTCTGAGCCTGGTGGAGCGGGACCGGATGCTGTGGGAACGTCTGCCAGATGACAGCAGGCAGAACAGTTTGTGGCTGGGCTGTGGCTTTGATAATCCTGTTGGCCTTCTTCCGACACCGCTGGATGTAGAGGTCCTAAATGGATGGCACTTCCGTTCTGGTGATGTGCCGGGCAGTTTTCACAAACCCTCTGTGAAGCCTTACAGCTGAGGGTGATGCAGTTGGTCAGAGTACTCTCCATGGTGCACCTGTAGAAGTTACAGAGTATGCTGGAGTCCAAACTGAACTTCCTCAGCCTGTGGAGGAGGAAGAAGATAAATTGTGATAAATGCTTTAATTCTGCCAAGAGAGCTGGATACAGCATTGGAGGTGGGGCCCCATTTATTCCTGTGAAACTTGCTCAGTGACGCATGAAGCCAAATACATCAAACACCAATGGTCAAACAAGACAGTCATTTTCACTTTTCTTTACATCCATTCAAAACCCCTTTTTTTGCAAGGTTCCTGTGTGAAATTATTTTTAATAATAATTATAGTAATAGCGCCTTTCAAGAAACCCATGGTCACTTTACAATACATAGTAATGAAACAACACCAAGAGAACAGTACAATACAACACAAGTACAGAAAAGCAACAAAACTATAACAAACAGCAGAAGAAAGCAGAGAAACTGTGTGATGGTACACTGGGCATGAGATGGATTATCGAATTAAAAAGCCATGGTGAACAGATGAGTTCTGAGGGTGGATTTGAAAATGTCCAGTGAAGGGGCGTTGCGGGTCACAGGGGGGAGAGAGTTCCAGAGGGTGGGGGCAGCGACGCTAAAGGCCCGGGCACCAAAAGTTCGGAGGCGGGAGTGAGGGATGGAGAGTAGGCCGGAGTTAAAGAAACGCAGAGATCTGGATGGAGTGTAGGGTTGGAGGAGGTCCGTTATTTTGTAGATTATGCGGGACTTGACCGGGAGCCAGTGGAGATGGATGAGGGTGGGGGTGATGTGCTGCCAGGGCTTGGTGCGGGTGAGGACCCTGGCAGCTGAGTTTTGTACATATTGGAGCCTGTCCAGGGTTTTGTTGGGAACCCCGAACAGGACACCATTGCAGTAGTCCAGGCAGGAAGTGATGGAGGAGTGGATGAGTGTTTCTGCAACTGAGTCGGTGAGTGATGGCCGGAGTCTGGAGATGTTTTTCAGGTGGTGGACAGCAGATTTGGTGACAGATTTGATGTGGGTCTGAAATGAGAGGGTGGAGTTGAGGATCACTCCCAGGTTGCGGACCTCAGCAGATGGCAAGATGGTGGCACTGTCAATGGTTAGGATTAGATGCCCAGCCTTCCCGAGCAGTGCCTTGGGGGCCACAACCATGAGCTCTGTCTTGCTGCTGTTGAGTTTGAGTAGATTAGATGTCAACCAGGATTTTATTTCGAGGAGGCAACTGATGAGAGACTGAGGGGGCAGATGGGCAGAGGGTTTTGTACTGATGATTTTTGTTGGATTATGGATTAAAAAAAAATGCATAATACAGAATAATATATGAATAATACAGACTCAGCCTGCAAAGGCCTTAAGTCTATCGGAAAAAGTCTTTTGGGGCCCAACTGCATCATGAGAGAGACCAAGAAGTTGTAGTTACATGGTTTGGCCACTATGTCAAATTGGCTTTTAAGTCCGGGGCGCTTCATCAGGGCCTGGTATTAAGCTGGGAGGGTGGAGTCAAGGTGTGTGTGGCAGCCACAGAGGAGCTTCTTCATCTCCTCCCATGAGCCCCACTGTGACAGGCTGAGAGTATTCAAACCCAACCTCAGTTCTCAGCTACAAGTCCCTGCTATTACATGGCAGATTGTTTTTTTCCATGCGTCAATATGTCATCACAATATAGTGCTCCAGCGATGACATCTCATTTAGCCACTTGTTAGCAGCCCCTTTTTCAAGACACGTAAAAGCTTCAGAATTCATGAGTGGGGTATTTACTGACATCTTTTATGCTGCAAAACAAAATGTGAAAATCTCTTAAGCTTGTGTTAACAACAGACTTTAATTCAGGCATCTAACCAAGAAACCGTTCAAAAAACCCACTGACATCGAGAAGAGGGAACCGGCAGTGCTAAAATGCTAACTCATTTCTGGGTCAATCATGGGGCACTCCATTCAGCCAGAAAAGAGGTTAGCTGTTTTATGTCCAGTGCAGTTGTTTTTAAAATTCTTGCTTTTTGCAATATCTATACTGTACAGTACATAGTAGCTACAGTAGAGTCAAGGTTAGAGAAAGGTTTCACTTACAGTTTGGCAAATAAACTATGGTTAGATTTAAAGTGTGGTTGGGGTTAGGCAACAAAAACACATGGTTGAGGTCAGGAAAGATTATGGTTCATAAAAACATGACAAACAATGAAAGGTCTGCCACAGGAAGTGGAACTCCTTTCTCTGGTATGCAGGTCTGATGTGCTACAGCCCTTGTTTCATAATTGTATCTCACATTCACTGTGTGTGCTAGTATTCACATTCTCTCTCCTCACAGCAGAAAAGAGTTCTTTTAAACCAATTTACACACGTACAGTTTTTCACCTGTGTAGTTTCTGGTTGTTCTTTGACAGAGGCGACACCTGGAGCTCTCTGTTTCCTCGGCCCCTGGAGGCTGGACAGGGTTCATTTGTGGCCGTGTTACATGGAGGTTTGCTGTTAGCACTCTCTGACGATACATCCTCCGCTCAATTAGCAGTGCTGACGCCAACGCCTCCCCGAAGATACCTTGGAGGCAGTAGAGATGAAGTAGCACAGGATCCTGGGAAGCCAGATGACTATTCTGAATGACTCACAGCCTTGGCTCATTGCCCACGTGAAGGTGTGCTCAAGGTGTGTATAAAGATGAAGAGCGAGGAGAGAGCGAGGCCCATTTGTGTGACTGCTCTCCCAGGTGAGAGAGGGAGAAATCCTGATACATTGTTCTCTGAGCTTTGTTCTGCAACACCAGGAATCTCAAATCCCCATGCTCTTGTAGACTTTAAGTCTCTTTCTTGTAAATGTTTGGTAAGTAAAGGATAAGAGTAGCCTTCTGTAAATATGATGTGTTGTGTGCATACTTTGATATAATAAAAAAGGCCATCACTTACTGTGCAAATATAAGCCAGCCAGCTTTTCATCTGCAGGCCCTGAGCAAAATCCTGAAGTAATACATCAAATTACATGTCTGTTTTGCCGATCTTCTCTACAAACTCACAGAAGAGCAATTCAATCTAAAGCCAGTTGATAAAAACATCCTCAACAAATGGTCTCTGAGTGAAATCTGAAAAAGAATGCAGTCTGTAGAGCTGCCTTCAACAGAAATATTGGTGGCTGGCATGACACAGAGGTGAGGTGCCTGCCGAGTTACAGATCACTCCTTGACACCAACAAACAACAAAACTGTTTGCGATTTAGCCACTCATCGCTGTGTTTCCAGCAGCTTTTTAGGCACCAAACGTGGGTCTTTTTTTGGCAACCAATTACTGTTTTTTCAGCCACAAAAAAACAGGTTTTTTTTTTTTAAGAGACATTGCTGCTCTTCCAGAAGAGACTGTGCCCTCAAAATCAGGTATTTTAAGCCAAAACAAGAGGTTTTAGTGCCTAAACCTAACCACATAAAGTTTTAATGTATCCCCTACACAATAATGCAGAAATGTATGAATTTTGTTTCTGGCGACTGGGTTTAGCAATGAGCTTTTAGCATCAAAATATGAAGACAGAATGTAGAAAAAATCACTCAGCGAAGCACTTTATACCGCCTGCCAAACACAATATAAGTAAATCAATACTTGGCATCCATGTATTGATACAATATTGCTATGCAACATATCACGATTACTATGCTGTATTGATTTTTTCCCCCACTCCTAGCAACTACATGCTGCAAAGACTGAGTCTGTGTTGCAGGTGAAGAAGCCAGCTCCACTCTGCATGACATGTCACCTCTGTGTTCCATGTAATTTTGTGTGTGAGGCACGCAGGGAAACATGGCAATATGGATGCAGAATAATTGGAGCTTCCAGTAAAGTGTACAGGGTGGGGGAAACATATTAAGCAACAAATATGTACATAAATACATGAAATTGGTGACAGACAGAATGACACTTCTCTGTAGCAGGTTAGATTAAAGAGGAGCAGATATGACTCTTGTGCAACAGAAAACCATAGAAAATATTTTCCTTTGATGAAGTCAAAAAATGTAACCAACAAATGCAGAGAAGTGATTTGTCAATAGTTGGGTTGTGAGGTAGAATAGGGAATGAGCAGTTCAGAGATGTAGTGGTGCTAGTCCATGCAATGCTTAAAAAAATCAAATACAAAATCTTAAAAACTACTCCGTACTTTACTGGTGACCAGAGATGAATAGGTCATTACAGGGGAGATATGCTCTCTCTTTTCCTGGTACCAGCGAGGAGTCAGTGAGAGTAGCTCCACATTAGCAAACAGAAAAACTGACCACAGATACAGATAAGGTTTCACTGAGCTTTTCTTTTATCTTGTGCAGCACTCCCCACGCAAACCCCCAGAGGATGAGGGGAAGCTCTGCTGCGTATCATCTCATTTTCCCCTCTTGCAGTGTAACGTGCAGCCGGGATGCTGAATATCAGAGGGCCAGTTGTTGGCACAACACCAGACAGAGAAGTGCTGCGCAAGGGATTGTGGTCATGCCTTCTGGTCATTCCTCTGTATCTACACCACTTTACAGTCCAGGAGATGGAAATCAGCCAAGAACAATGTAATCGCATGCTGAAGGCAAGAGCAGGAGTTTGATCCAATAAAGACAGAATTCATGTCCAAGAATATGTAAAAAAAACAAAAAAACAATTTCCACACTATTTGAGAAGATATGGTGGAACTTGATTATAATTAGTTTTTATTAGGGTGGGAAAATGCACTTACATCCTCTTCCTATTCAGTGGGACATTTTCTTTCAGTTTGTCACCTTTGGTCAGAATGAGCCCTCACTTGTTTTATGATCTCACCTCAATTCAAGTATGACAGACACATCTGGCATGCTTTAAATCAGAAAGAAAACTGTCTGCCTACTCAGTGCTTGTCTTTCAATAATTAGATTTTATCACATCTTTACTCAAAAGTAACCTGCTTTTCTGTGTCACATTGTTGCATCACAGAGATTTTGTTTATTCATCCTTTTTCTTCACAAAGCGATTCGCCTGAGACTGAGTTCTATTTTACAAGTGAGCTCCATCTATGAATAAATCACTAAAAACAAGTACAAAGAGACAAAAGTAAAGATTGTCCTAACAACAAAGAGAGAACAATCACACCATGCAAACGCAGTGAAGGTAGGGAGGCACAACAAAGAAGCAACTGAGGTGTTGGAAATCAACAGGAGGAGGAATAATAGACAGCTGTAAAGGATATAAAAGATAGATGTATATTCTCACTTTTTTTTATTTATTTATTTTTTATTTAGATCCAAATGAACTGTGGACATATCCACACCACAGACGCTGTCATTCTGGGCCTCCTTCTTCTTCTTTTGTTTGTTTTTTTGGTTAATATATTTGCTAACGTTGTACCAAATTGTGTAATACTACACAACACTACACTATACTTTACTATGTAATATTACACTATATTATATTCTATGTTATATTCTGCTGTTGTACCATGTTGTCTTGGACAATACTATGCTATGCTATGTTAGTATACTAACATACTACATACTAAGTATGTAGTATATAAGTAAAAACCATGTATACTATACTATATTGTATCATGACCAAAGTATTGTGATAATATTGTCTCATTGGGCCTGTAGTTATTCTTACTCTATTCTACTCTACTCTACTCTACTCTGCTATGCTATACTATACTATACTATGTCACAATATACTATATTATACTATACTATACTATGTTACACTATACTGTACTATACTATACTATACTATGTTACACTATACTATACTGTTATACCATATCATGTAATACTACACAACACAACACAACACTATACTATACTATACTATACTATACTATACTATACTATACTGTTATCATGTAATACTACACAACACTATACTATACTGTTATACCATATCATGTAATACTACACAACATTATACTATACTATACTGTTATACCATATCATGTAATACTACACAACATTATACTATACTATACTGTTATACCATATCAGGTAATACTACACAACACTATACTATACTATACTATACTATACTGTTATACCAAATCATGTAATACTACACAACACTATAGTATACTATACTATACTATACTATACTATACTATACTGTTATACCAAATCATGTAATACTACACAACACTATAGTATACTATACTGTTCTATACTATACTGTTATACCATATCATGTAATACTACACAACACTATACTATATTATACTATACTATACTATACTATACTATACTGTTATACCAAATCATGTAATACTACACAACATTATACTATACTATACTATACTATACTATACTGTTATACCAAATCATGTAATACTACACAACACTATACTATACTGTTATACCATGTCGTGTAATACTACACAACACTATAGTATACTATACTGTTATACCAAATCATGTAATACTACACAACACTATACTATACTGTTATACCATATCATGTAATACTACACAACACTATAGTATACTATACTGTTCTATACTATACTGTTAAACCATATCAGGTAATACTGCACAACATTATACTATACTATACTATACTATACTATACTATACTATACTATACTATACTATACTGTTATACCAAATCATGTAATACTACACAACACTATACCATACCATACCATACTATACTATACTATACTATACTATACTATACTATACTATACTGTTATACCAAATCATGTAATACTACACAACACTATACCATACCATACCATACTATACTATACTATACTATACTATACTATACTATACTATACTATACTATACTATACTGTTATACCAAATCATGTAATACTACACAACACTATAGTATACTATACTGTTCTATACTATACTGTTATACCATATCAGGTAATACTACACAACACTATACTATACTATACTATACTATACTATACTATACTATACTATACTATACTGTTATACCAAATCATGTAATACTACACAACACTATACTATACTGTTATACCATATTATGTAATACTACACAACACTACACAACACTATACTATACTATACTATACTATACTATACTATACTATACTATACTATACTATACTGTTATACCAAATCATGTAATACTACACAACACTATACTATACTATACTATACTATACTGTTATACCAAATCATGTAATACTACACAACACTATACTATACTGTTATACCATATTATGTAATACTACACAACACTATACTATACTATACTATACTGTTATACCAAATCATGTAATACTACACAACACTATACTATAATGTTATACCATATAATGTAATACTACACAACACTATACTATACTATACTATACTATACTATACTATACTATACTATACTATACTGTTATACCAAATCATGTAATACTACACAACACTATACTATACTGTTATACCATATTATGTAATACTACACAACACTACACAACACTATACTATACTATACTATACTATACTATACTATACTATACTGTTATACCAAATCATGTAATACTACACAACACTATACTATACTATACTATACTATACTGTTATACCAAATCATGTAATACTACACAACACTATACTATACTGTTATACCATATTATGTAATACTACACAACACTATACTATACTATACTATACTGTTATACCAAATCATGTAATACTACACAACACTATACTATAATGTTATACCATATAATGTAATACTACACAACACTATACTATACTATACTATACTATACTATACTATACTATACTATACTGTTATACCATATCATGTAATGCTACACAACACTATTGTATACTATACTGTTCTATACTATACTGTTATACCATGTCATGTAATACTACACAACACTATAGTATACTATACTGTTCTATACTACACTGTTATACCATATCATGTAATACTACACAACACTATAGTATACTATACTGTTCTATACTATACTGTTATACCATATCAGGTAATACTACACAACATTATACTATACTATACTATACTATACTATACTATACTATACTGTTATACCATATCATGTCATACTACACAACACTATACTATACTATACTATACTATACTATACTATACTATACTATACTATGCTGTTATACCATATCACATAATACTACACAACACTACACTATACTATGTTATACTATACTACACTACACTACGCTACACTATACTATACTATACTATACTATACTATACTATACTATACTGTTATACCAAATCATGTAATACTACACAACACTATACTATACTATACTATACTGTTATACCAAATCATGTAATACTACACAACACTATACTATACTGTTATACCATATTATGTAATACTACACAACACTATACTATACTATACTATACTATACTATACTATACTATACTATACTGTTATACCAAATCATGTAATACTACACAACACTATACTATAATGTTATACCATATAATGTAATACTACACAACACTATACTATACTATACTATACTATACTATACTATACTGTTATACCAAATCATGTAATACTACACAACACTATACTGTACTATACTATACTATACTATACTATACTATACTATACTATACTATACTATACTGTTATACCATATCATGTAATGCTACACAACACTATAGTATACTATACTGTTCTATACTACACTGTTATACCATATCATGTAATACTACACAACACTATAGTATACTATACTGTTCTATACTATACTGTTATACCATGTCATGTAATACTACACAACACTATAGTATACTATACTGTTCTATACTACACTGTTATACCATATCATGTAATACTACACAACACTATAGTATACTATACTGTTCTATACTATACTGTTATACCATATCAGGTAATACTACACAACATTATACTATACTATACTATACTATACTATACTGTTATACCATATCATGTCATACTACACAACACTATACTATACTATACTATACTATGCTGTTATACCATATCACATAATACTACACAACACTACACTATACTATGTTATACTATACTACACTACACTACGCTACACTATACTATACTATACTATACTATACTATACTATTATGAAGCCCTGAATTTTCATGGCTTAAATAAAGACTGTTGACGGTGTTGTTTTGTCTTTAGTTTGTTTACAGTACTTCATGAGAAAAGCTATTCCAATTTTTTTTTTTTTAATTTTGACTTCCACTTTGATGTTACCTGTGTTTCCTCATATGTGTTGTTTATGGGACACATTACCTCACTAGTAACATCCCTCAAAAATTTACAGTGATTATCCAATTAGCTTCAGTGTGGAATCTAGCTCCGCTCTTGAAGTCGCCATTAAGCAGTCCTTTGATTCACATTGACTCATAGAGGGAAAAAGATCATCCCTGCTCTGTGCTCATGCTCTCCTCTGGCTTTGTAGAATCTCATTTTGGGCAGGAAATTGAAAACTCAAATTGTATTGGACCTGCAACCCGCAGGCAGCTCAGCAGGACACCTCCATCATTTTAAATTCAGCCTATATGAAGGGCAAGTAGGGGTTTTTAGAAACAGCTTTGTTGACAGTTTTATTTTTTCCCCACATTTTGAAAAAAAAATGTTTCTCTGTGTAGCCTACTGTTTACATCATCCCTCTTCTGCTGCTTTAAAAGAATCTCTCCTTCCTCCTGCTTTTCAGTGAAAGCCCTTTTTTTCTCTTCCGTGTGCCATATCCCCCAGAGCTCTCAGCTGTGTGCCCTATTTTTAGAGGAGCACTCGGGCAATTTAGCTGAACAATGTGCTGGAGTCGCATCTTCGCTTCCATGTGATCTGGTGGGATGTTGATTACGGGCATCACATTTGCATTGTATATGTGTGTGTAGCCTATATTTTCAGACCTCTCTCATGTATTGATACATACACTGACATCTTATTCAGTATAGAGAAAAGTGGGATCTGTAACATAATTCTGAAAAGCCACACAGAATAATGTGTGACGCCAGCATGGGTTTACTGGATGAAAAAACAATTACAGAAAGGAATAACCGTGTAATGTAAGAGCAATGTTTTCCCCCACAATACTCTGCAGAGTTTAAGACTGAATAAACCTCATATAGAAGCACAAACAGATCCCCTAGTGTCCCGTCTAAGGTTCATCATTATTGAGCCGCATTACTACATTAGCAGCCAGGCTGGGGTAATTAAATGGAAGCCCTGTCGTGTCCTATAATTCAATGGAAGCAAGCTCAATTAACCGCCTAATTAGAAGCAGAGCTTGCATGAAACATGTGAATTCCCCTTGTGTCTAATTCAATTTATTGATCAATGTCCTCTGATAGAATCACACAAAATGCAATAAGCCAGCAGAGACACAAAGAGAAGGATAAGCATTAATCAGAACATGATTAACATTAACATGTTAATTTTGTTCCTGCTTATGTCAGCTAATTCTGTTTTTATTTTCCTCATAGTTACTTTTGCTGATGAGAACCATCTTAAGGAGGGTAGTGTGCTCAGCTGTTCTTGACGTCCTGAAATGATTGTGAAATTCGTGAATGAATACACACAACAGGGTCTCTTTCAGAGGACAACTTGAGTGAAGGTTGTAGGTGGACGCAATACTCCAAGCAGTCTTACGTGGGAGGAAGAGAGACTGATGAATAGGACAAGAGCCATTAAAGTGACATTGACAAAAAGGCAGGAAGTCAGATTATCATCTGTAGAGAAGGAAGTGTACTAAAGGTGATTGCCTTGGCCTGCGGCAGGTGAAATGCAGAGATCTGGAGGAGTTTATAGCAGGCTGGGTCTTTCATCATTGGGCTGAGTTCAGAGCCAATAGGACTGGAGAGGAGTCAAGAACATGTTATGTTTTTGCCTACCCTTCCTGCAGCTACACAAATGCATGCAGTATCCCTGTGTAGTGTCTAGTGATATTTTTTTTATTGTCAACAAAACCCAGGAAAAGTGCAAAATCAACACGTGAATTTACAAAAAATGGATTGCTGATAGCATTATCAATTGGATCACTTGCAACTGCTAACTGCCCTGTCTCAAGATCTGATTCACAAAAGATGTGATTCTGATGCTGAAGGCATCCTTCAGCATCTCTATGAGATGCACTGGGCTTTCAATCAAATGCAGTATAAAGAGCAAGACAGTCCACACAGGGTGGAAGATAGACATGGTGGATGGGTCAAACAAACACAGGACTTAAACCCAGGAGACTGCTGTTTATGTCCCTTATGAAACCAAAAGTCAACATTATTTTAACGGAATGTTACAGAACTTATGTACTCGCAACACATAGTCACATTTTTTTTCTTACGCTACATTATGTTGCGCTACATTATGTTGCGCTACATTATGTTGAACCATGACCTCATGACAAACGTAGTTATTTGAACCAAAAACATGATTGTTTTACAATCTCAACTAAGTAGTTTAGCTGCCTAAAGCTAACCGTGACTGTTTCATAACATTAACCTAGTGTTACAATGTGTTTTATCACTGTGCATCACATACACATGCTAAAAAGTGCCCCATGTGTTGGAATGAGATGCCGAAGGGTTGTGACAAAACGTCGGTATTTGAAGACTTAAGAAAATGGGTTGGTTTAGCAGATGCATAAGCCGTATAATGCTTTTGTGAATTCCCCCCTGAATGTATCCTGTAACAAGTATTGTGTATGTACATTCAAAGCCTGATTTATCTCCTTCATCTGACTCCAGCTGTTTTCGGAAATGATTTTAATATCTTCCCCAAAAGAACAAGGGCCCATAGGGTTAAGCTAGATTGGATGTAACATTTGCTTTTACTCGCCAACACTTCAGCTTCCTTTCTGTTTCTTTTACACCTTTACGTGGATTATTTCTTACAGACGTTAATGGTTTTATCTAGTTAATGTAGGACGTCTCAATAGAGATATTGCTTGCTAACGTTAGCCTAACAAAGTGCAAAAGCTAACTTAGGCCATTGATCAAGAAAGTAACACGTATCATGGAGTCATAAAGGTCCAGATTTAAAATAACTTTGCGATTAGTGCCACCTCCTGACAATAATAGGATACATTATGGAGGGAGCTGGCTAAAGTTAGCCCTCCTGAACATTTCTAAATATTGTTTTTTTAATTGATAATCAAATGCATACCTGCTGTATGTACAAACTACACAATGATGAACTGTGATCTGGTTAGTTGAGGTCTGGTTAGTGATAATAAGTCAGACCTGTCCTGTTTGGTCACATATTATAATGTATTGGACCAAACTGGCTTGGGTGAACTAATGTTATATGCAGCCGCTGGACAGAGCCATGATCTGTTTGGAGACCGATAGTGGGAAAACTGGAGAACTAACACGCATATTTATTTAAAAAAAATCAGTCAGCATGACGTAATGTGTGTTCTTTTTATTTGGTGGAAGAATTTTTCAGTCAAAGGCAAAACAGCACAGATAGGATGGGTTGTACTGGGACTTGGCATGCCTGCCCCATTAATTTCAATAGAAGTGGCACCAAAGTCTGGCACCAACAAAAAATTTGAATGCTCTCACTGATGTAATGACTTTTTCTTCCTTTCCAGTTTCCTTGGAAGCTGACAGGAACTAAACAGGGACTAAAGCTGTTGCCGTGGCAACGGAGTAGTAATAAAACAGTCTATTAATTTATGACTACTTTCCATAAATGACACAAAGGTAGATGATCTAAACATTACAAGTGCAGCCGTTTATATTTATCATTGCCACCCTCCAAAAAAAAAAGAAATCCTAAATACTTTTTTCATGTATTAAGCAGAGCGACAGAGTGAAGGCTTTGGTTTGAAATGTTTCCAAGTGTCACATCACCTTAGCAGCAGAGAGGAGAGTGTGCCTTTGTGTGTGCATGTGTGTGTGATGTCCTGCCACGTCAGATCCAGGGACGTCTGTCAGAAAAGATATAGTGCTTTTCTGATTCATCCCAGTTTAAGCCCAAAAGCATGAAATGTAATTCAACCTCTGAGCACAGACACAAAAATATAAATAACTGTCACAACTTCCCTTTCGTAAAACTTCTTCTGTCTCTATTCATATTCCTTTCTGTCAGACTGGCACATCTGCCATGCACACTGCGGCTTCTGTCAGAGAATCAGGACAAAGCAGTCAGCTGTTCCCCTGTAGGCATATACACGCTTAGCTATCTTTGAGTTTTTATATCAGCGCTGTGCACAAAGCTGAATGTGTCATTGTGAGTGTGAGAAACAGGGATAGTTTTTGCCTTCAGAGCATCTTTGATTCCCCTTGTGCTGCTGTCACAGTCCGTCCTGTGGATAGTGGACATTTCAAAATGTTTCAAAAAAAGCTAACAGTTGTTTAAGGGATGAAGAAGGAGGAAATCGACCTGTAAAATAATAATAGAAAACCTAGGAATTTGGGCAAAACCTCCATCACCACCTCTCTGGGGCGAAGGAGTTCAGAGCTGGGCGCTTCCAGGTGCCTCTCTTTCAGACTAATGCCAAAATCACATGTCTGGTTTTACAGTCCAGTCCCCAGAATAAAGGGTGGCACTGAATGTTTCTCTAAACCACAGATACTGTATTGTACATTTGTACATTTCATACCTATTATATCAACATTTCTAAAGTGAGGTAGTTTAGTTCAGATGTATATGAGCCTCTCATCACGAGGAGGAGGGGTGGTGGATGGGGTGACACTTTGGCGAGACGGCTAGCAAGCAGTAAACATCAGTAGATTTCAAGTCATGTTTGTTTCAACAAAATAGGCTGTTTGCATACACTGTTTGTACGTATACCGACAAAAAGTAATGCACCATAATTTATATATATTTATATACATATCGCATGAGCCGGTAATTTGTGTATAACATAGGTAATGGGGAAGGGTGCGATCAAGTGATCAATGAGCTGACGGGAGTAATGCGAAAATCATTGAGGCAATCTCTCTTCAAAGGCAATCATGGAGTTGTTTGAACACATACAAAGACATAGAGCATGAGAGAGATCTCAGGGAGAGTTGGAACCTCGAAGTGCAAATGCTCATATCTGGTTTATCACAGCGCAAAGTGAAAGTGAATATCTGATTTGCTCCTTTTGTGATAAATTGCCAGATGCAGCCTCCTCAAGACTCTAAACTGCCTGTAGGTGTGAATGCTGTCTCTTGTCAACTGTCGAGGATAAGCTCTTACAGATAACGGGTGGATGGATGTTTGTTGAATGTGACTAAAAAATCAGATTGTTGCCCTCTTGTGAGTTCATTCAGGCTTCAACCTCAACATCCCTTATTTTCATGCTGATGTTCCAACAAGAAGCAATATATGCATGTATATTACATACATAAAAGTATGCATGTGAATATGATGTATACATTCGTATATTGGCCTTGCAGCAAAAATGAACATCGTGTCGTCATGGTGAATAAAGCACTTAGTCTTCAGTGTTAAACTTCATTTAACTAAACCATCTGGAGCGGTTGACTGCAGGCAAATCAGATTTGTTTTTCAAATCAGACTGTCCAGTGTTATTTGCAAGTGATCAGATCGAATTCATCTGTCGAGACATCACCAACCTATCTGCATGGGTTGCAATGGTAACAACGTGGGCATCAGAAACTATGTAGCTACACTGGTGAGGCAGCATGAGGTCCATCATTTCACTTACCAAACAATCACACTGTCAAGTTGTGATGCAGAACTCCTCTGTCGCACCAGACAAACTCCTCAGTAGGGCTCTGATAGTAGCAGCGTGGATTCTGGTCAGCACTTCAGTCTCTCTGGATTTGACGTTGTTGTGTGTTGCGTAGTGAATGATGCAAAAGACATTTCCAATCCAATCTGAGTGTCCACAGCGTTCAGACTGAGACATATCTGCAGATATCCAATTGGAATTGCATTTGAAATGTGGTTTGAATCTGATTTACAAAAATCACATGCCAATTTTGCTGTTCAGACATTCTGAAATCATTCTGAATATGGTGAAAAACAGATTTGAACAGGCTGTCTGAACAAGGCCTAAGTGGCCCACACAGGACACCCTATTGGTAGATCCAGGGTCAGCCTACAGTGTGGACCTATTGATGAGAGTGTTCATCTTGTGGAAAACACTTTATATTTTTACATAAGAATCTGAGTTCCTGGAAATAGAATAAAATGAAAGGATAATCAAGTTGGCTGCAAAGATAAAAGGTAAAAAGCAATGTACTATTTCACAGCATCTTGCATTATAAATGTGATGCTCTCGTACAGAACGGAAATTGTCTTTCTAAAAATATTAGGGGGAATAAAGGTAAATGTGTTTGAATGTGAAGCTGGGAATAATTGCATGCTGCAGATAACCACAATGTAATTTTCTAATTGTAATACATTTTCTTTAACTGTTTGTAATAGATTGACTCCTTAAAAATCATACAAAATAAAGTAATATTAATTATTTATTTGTGTGATACAGAATGCATTTTGTGTGTCTTACAAGTTCAGATAAGCGATAGCAAGTGTAGGGTGCCATGCTGGGCTGCAGAAGTCACACTGTGTCTGAAACAGAGCCATCACACTCAAACTCACACCTCTCACTGTGAATTAACACTCATTCATTGTACGATTCATTCACAGAGACATCAAAAGCTGAGTAAATTATTTCACAGGTGAAATGATGATATTATGTGGCTTTGGAGTCTGTAGCTCTGATCTGGTTGATATAACAGAAGTGGACATTGTCTATACAGAAATGGTCAGAAACAGTCTGATCTACTTTATTTTTTGTATCATATTATTTTCTATTCCATTTTTAATAGGAGTCCAGATTAGGGCTAAATTTTTCTGAAATGGCTATAAAAAACGACAGCTATTGACAACTTCTTCAAACCCTTGGCTCATTAGCATGCACTTTTAAGATGGCCCCTAACTTCAGCTTTTCCTTTCTTACGAAATCCTGCACAGTGCCAGGCTTCAATATCTGATCGTGAGGTGCAAACAAGGCCTGTGGAGCATCAGTCAAATTTCACTCTGCACAACTGAGTATTACTGCGTAAATTGTGATGTTTTTTTATACTGGTCAGAGCGCATAATCTGTGCATACTAAATTTTCAGGTAGACCCCAAATCAGAATCTTTGATAAGAGTTAAAGCTACGTTAAATGATTTATGGACAGTAGGGGGCAGAGAAACCCAAAACAAACAAACAAGCAGCAGGACTTTCAGTGTGACAGCAGCATTTATGTTGACTATTTCTTAGTTGTTTGTACATTGTCTAACATGTAATCTTATATTGATTTTGATCATTTTATTTGCTGTCTTGTTTCGTCTTGATTTTTTTACTCTTTCCCCCTCTTTCTTCTCCTTCTGTGATCTTTCTCCCCTCCCTGCTTTTTTTTCTTTCTTTTTTTGCTTATGTCTTATCCTTGTTGTATGATTTAATTGAGGAGAGGTTCTTTGATAAGCCTTTAGTGGCTTCCAACCTCTAAACCCCTAAACCCGTCTAAAATTATGTGCAAATAAAACTAACTAAAAAAAATGTAATGAAGTAAACAAGCTAACGGCGCTGAGAATGGATTGGAAATGTGCAACATTTTTTGCCAACACTACATATCAAACAGACCAAAACATCTCCTGAAGCACAGTGGACAAATAAAAAAAAAAAATCTCTGTCGACAGAGGGTTTTCTGACTGATTATTTGAATTTCTGACTTTCAAGGGGCATCCCTGCAAAATTGTGATAGTTTCCAACTGGCACACATGACCTACGAGCTAGCTAAGAGTTATGGAGCAGTGGCAGTCATACATCAGTTAATGCTGAAAATGTGGTGGAGTTATTAGTCGTCAAGAAAGTGTTTTACTGCCATTTACAGTGTACCCACATACCAGCCAAAAAGCCATTGGAATATATAGGAGAGTATACCCACTTCTTCCTCTGTAACTGACCCATGTACAGTACCTAGCAGTACACCGACCTAATCAGCTACCACCACACCACTGCTTTTTATGTTAAAAAAAAAAAAGTAATTGATTTTTGCTAATGGTGTATTACAGTATGAAGGTTGTTTGTGCACAGTTTATTGACAGTGTCATTTGTCAGACAGGGCCTCCATTTATGCCTCATAATGTGAGATTAGGCTTCATTAGCAGCTCTCCGAATGTGTCCAGGAACATGCTAACATTAATAGCAGAAATAAGTAAATAAATAAATTTATGAATTCCAAATTGTATTTTGAGTGACAGCTATTCTCACAAGAGTTCCTCATTGTCAAACATAACTCATCAAACCACAACACAGGCAGCTCTCCTTCATGCTGCGATGTTGTTTTGTTCCCTCCACAAATGACTGCAGCCAAGTGTGGTGTTTCCTTTGTAATTAAGAAGCCAGTCCTAGCCGCTGTATTCTCTACATGAATTGCACTGCTCATTAACACATCACTTCACAGAGTGAAGCTATCTATGGACCAGTCTGCATATTTATGCACAGTAACTGCTGCTCCACGTCTCCCCACAGACCCTGTGTGTTTACTCAATGAGGTTGTTTGACATGCTGCATAACCTCTCAGGATATAGCCGTGCATCATGTTTTTATCCCTCCTCAAACAAATGTGTTTGAGGAGGGATAAAAACATTTTGTAGTGGGGGTCTGATCCACGAGATGTGACAGCACGATAAAAAAAGATCAAGGCTCCCACGCTTTACCCAGATACAGATGAAGAAACACACAGTCACTGAAATATCACCCAGTCACAGCTTCCATGCTCTCCGTCAGAGACCCTGACCCTGTGGAGGGTAGCGGGAGGAGGAGGGGAGGGCTTGCCAAGTCTTGTCTTTAATGAGGGGAGCACCTTGTTATCCAGGACTCCTGCTGTTCATCCTTTACCCTGGGGCACTTGTCTTGGGTAAGCAGGATGAGGATGGGAGGTGGCAACAAGGGTCAAGGCTCTATGTGTGCTTAGATTTGCATGGCTTAATCTCTGAGTCAAGCATATGTAATAAATCTTGATCAATAATAATAATAAATGAGAATGTATTTTAGCAGTTGAAACCTGGTGCAGTGCTTTTTTGAGCTACAGAACATCCTCAGGTATCAGATCTGAATGCACTTTCTAAACATTCAACCTCCAGAGATAAAACCACAGAGGAAACGTACATAGAGTTTAGGAATTTGACCCCGATGTTACTTTCTCAGCCTCCTCCGCTGATACACAAGCAAGCTGGTTAGCCTGATGTTAGGTGCTTTAGTAAAAAGTCCAAATCGAGAAAAGCCACGAAACTTCTTAGGAAAAGAAGCAGGACACAGAAAGTCATTCCTCTGAGCTTAAATGTTAAGAAAACCGTGTTTGGATGTGCAGTGTTTCATTGCCCCTGTGGTCCAGTCCTCAGATACAGCATGTGGAAACAACAGTCCTTCTGTACGGCTACAGAGAACACTACAGAGAATCTATATGCTCACTCGTAACTGAATAAGGTCATGAAACCCCTGGGCACAATTAGTCTTCATTAGTGATGCACGGGTCAGCTGTGACATCACCCAGATCTTCCTGCCTACACAGCTCAGCCACCCGTGTGTGCCCGATATAATTAAGCTCAGAGATCTTCATCTGCATAATGATAGTTAATTAATAATGCACCACAAGGTGATCTCTACTCAGCAAACATGTAATTGAACTATAACACAAGAAATCTGTCTGTCAATGTAAAGCGTATGAGTGTGTGTGTGTGTGTGTCCTTTGCATATCTGGAGAACCTTTTCATCTTACCTACCTCACACTTGGTGGGCGTATGGAGACACGCAACACTTCGAGCACGTTTTCCACAGCAGGCCAGCCGCAGCTCATGGACAGCAGTTCAGATATTAACTAACATTACAACCGAATTCTTCTTCATTTCCCTGGGGTCAACATTTCTAGGGACTCAGTCGAGCATGTCATTAAAGCGAGCCGGACGCTGCTCATTGACTACAGTTCACTTTTGCTGCTGAACGCTGGGTATCCTAACCTTACTACTAAATTGTTCTTCACTCCCTTAGAGACAGTGTTTCTGACAGAGTGTGGCCACAACTTGGGTGTTCTTCTTTCCCATACTAACCTAAAACACTAATTAAGTTACCGCGGTCAAAATACCACAGCTTACTAAATCCCTATTCTTCTTTATAACTGCAGTGGTTATGTCAGAGCAAGCAACTTTGAGTCTTTTTGAGGTATGTCCTCACCATGTTTCTTTTCCTAAACCTAACTAACCTTACAGCAATTTACATCTTTACAGTAATTATGTAACTGTACGTTAAGGACATAACATCATTCGTGAAGTGCTAATTCATGGGATATCTTACAAAATGTTACCCATGCATTTTTTGTAGGATATCATATCAACCATTCTTTGAGAATATGTTTGTTTCTACTTTTCCTGTTAAGGACACTGAAACACAAATAATAAACACAATAATAAACACAAACATGACTGTTTCTAAAATGATCTTCCGGCCATTATAAATGTTCCTCTCTTGTCAGTTTGTTTGGTCAGATTTTGTCTTCTTTGTCAGTTTATTCTTTTAAATTTATGCCAAGTTAGCATAGCCTGAGTTAAATTCTGTTTAGTTGACCTAGGAAATGAAGTGCTGATTTGGTCAATTGTTTGTTTAATTTTTCGCTAAATAAAACCTTATTTTCTGAAAACTCACCTGTGACACCTCATGCCTGGCAGTGTGTCCCTCACACAAGCTTACTAATGTCCAAAATACGACATTATTTCCATTAGGAATATTCATGCAAACATTAGATAGTTATTTCCTGTGTTACCTTGACCTTGTGAAGAAAACTTAGTTTTTCTCGCATGCAGACATGGTCAACGAAGAATCCAAAAATGAACATTCTTCATGAATTCATTTGGGACCACAGCAAAACTATTTAAAAACACCTGTTTACAAACTCTCACACAACTCATGCAGTATAATCCAGGTCTCATATATCTGGTCTTAAGAAAAAAAATAAATAAATAAAAAATAAATAAATAAAGACCATATATATATATATATCTGGTCTTCAGCTCAGTACTTTCCAAACACATGCATTTTCGCTAAAGCATTATGATATAAAACAAAGGGTATTCTCTTTGGGAAAGCTCTGCTGAGAAAGATCATGTGATGTGATCACATGATGTGAACACCTCTCACCTTGTGGGGAGATTGTTTTATTACATGGCCCTCCTCCTGCTCTGAGGAATGTGTCAGCAATGATATTTTAATAGAATATAAAACTCTATAAACATTGACTGCTCTGATGATGTGCCTCCTTTTATTACTTTTGAAATGATTTGCATTTTTCTTATTCCTATTTTGTGCTCGTCTGGCGCGCCAATACTGATCTATGCATAATGCATCATTCATTATTTACACAAACAGAGCTCAGGGACATGAGATGTGCAGTGTTCATAGCCATCCCCTCAATGAAATATCAATCAACCCATATCTTGTGGCTCTTTATCAATCAGAAGGCAGCTCTGATCAGTGTTGACAATGACAGTATGATTTATGAATCTTGGAATGTGGTCAGGACCGAGCCGCCATGTCAGTGGACTTAGTCAGACCCTCAAATGACCTAACCCATGTGATGAAGTGTCAGGCCCAGGAGCCACTGGAGCTTCCCACGTCGCTATGTGTTAGCATCAGAAACACAACATGAATCCACTGGTCTGTCCTGTGTGGGCTGTATCCATGCTGGGTTTACTTACACAAAGGAGCAGACACCAGCAGTGTAACATGCTCCACATCCTTTTGAGCATTCACTGAAAATCATGGTTGTAATTTGCACAAATCAGCTCATATACGGCCTGAACTAGAGACATCAATGCACTCTTTTATGGAGGAAATAAGAAGAGGTGAGAGAGAGCTTTCAAGGTGAAGCTGAGATCAAAACAGGAATGTGAAAGTCGTGATTGCCTCTCATGCATATTTGTCGTTTAAACCTTTTTGGAGTTGACTATAAAAAACTACGTTACTTTTTAAGAGATCAGCCCATTGGTCCCCTCATAAAACATATGATCAGAGGACTGGCACCAAAATCACCTCTGTGTCTCCAGTGGCTCTCAAGACTTCAAAATACAGCATGCTTTCATGAGATAATGAGCATCTGTAGCATATATGTGTATCTTTAACTGGCTGTCTTCTTTAACCTAATGAGACATCTGAAGCTGCCAGGCTTGTTTACTTGTCTACATAGCTAACGATGTCTTCATCATTAGTGAACTAAATTATGAAAGATGTTTTGTTTTCAGGCTATAGAATAAAATCCAACATAACCATCAACAGATTTGTCACCTATTGGGTAGGGTGACCAAATTCCTAAAAGTTTATTAGAGTTTTTAAAAGGGACGGATCACCGCAGTACAGCTGCCAACAGTATCACCACACAGAAGGAAGAGTGCATTTACTCATTGACAAGAGACTCTTGTTTGTGACAGCACAAGCAACACACTCTCACTCCAACCTCGTCACATATTGACATTTGGTCATGGACTTTCCATGTCCACATACGTCGTGCAAGGTACCCTGGGTGCGTTGATTGTTGAGGTTCATGGACACCATGTCATGTTCTGCCTGTTACATGCATTGTCTTCCTTCAAAAAACACAGTTTTCACAGGAAAGCTAACCTTTACACACAGTCTCTTTCAAAATAAATGTCGGTACAACACCGCGAATTGACGTTTTTTTCCTTCAACAAACACACATGGTTGGGTTTAGGCAACAAAAACATGTGGTTAGGTTCAAGAAAAAAGAACAGGGTTTGACTTTAGAATCTTAAGGGATGAAAACAGTCACGTCAGTCGGACTTTCGTTGCCTTAACTTTCGTCCTTGTCCTGCCGTGTTTCCCCATGACACCATTATACTATGTCAACATCAAAGGACACCTTTTTTTGTTGGTGTCTGCCTAACATTAGCTAGCTCAGTGAAGTTCTCTTTCCTTCAGTTGGGTGGACTTACTATTCGGCAGATGTAGTTCAGTAGAAAAGAAATAATTCCTACATGAAACTGCTCACAACAAGGTCTGTGGATTATCTTGAGTAGTCGGATCATGATTTCTGGAAATGGACATGACTGTTGAGTTTTTGAAATGTAGTTTTTGGGACTTTGAGCACCACAAGCTGAGTGCCATCCAGTTCCATTACGCTGAACAGAAGGCAGACATCTCTATGTCCAATATCTCCAACACCAAATCAATCTAGACTGATAAACAGCACTATGGGTAAGAGAAAAACTATGTTTTTGATTCTGCGGTGAACTGTCCCTGTAACAATAAATATCTTGTGTATATCAAACTAGCACAGAGGTGTGTTTGTTTGGCATTTTTATGTCTTATGCTGTAGAGCCAAATCAACTAACTCACCCAGATAGCTATAACTCTCACTGGAACATGGAAGCATCATTCACTCCACTTTCCCTCTGAAAAAAAAAACATTAATCAGACAGACAAGGAAGATAATTGCAGTCTGTACTCCCATTGAATTTTGAATAGCAGTTCCTTTGGCGCGGATGCTTCATGCACACTGAATAGCTGCAAGTCCTTCTTTGTATGCCCAACAGCAGCCCACCACTACTATAAGTAGATAATCAAATGTGTGAATAGAGAGGTGATAGGTGACCTACGTACTCCCTCAGGCTTCTGTTTATTTGTTGATATTTATCACACACAGGCCTTGTGTAAAACAGTTGACACCAAATATCCCTGAAATATTATATTATGTGTATACTGCACTAAATCATATTCATATATGGGTACAAAGCATGTACAAGATCACACATCCACAGCAGTGATGAGTCACTGTACATCATGTATAACATGCCTACAGTTCTACATCACACCAGCATACAGCAGCCATGTGTCATGCACTATTTTTATCTGTACTTGTTTTCACATGGAATATAGCACATAGAGTCCTGAAAACTTAAAAGAAATTAAGCGGTGAAGCCACCGACCAAGTCATGTTTCGGTCACATTGTTAAAACCTGTAAGAGATTCAGTCCATATCTTTGGGCTCAGACATGAGCAACACAAATCCACACAGAAAACACCAAAGCTGAGTTTTACTGCTGGAACAGTCTCAGTGATGTGTAATTATTGTGCTGTGGACTATTTGGTGACACTTTTAGTGTAATGGAAGCTATCATGTGTCAAAGGCAAATATCTACACATGTTTAATCGTTTTTATGTGACTGCCTCACACTGAAATGGTTAGACTGTGAGATCTATCAAACAGAATCAGCACAACACGACCCAAATATTATCATCATCAGAATTATAATAAAATGTTGCATAAATGCACATCATTACACAGCAATGTCAAAGAGGGAAGTACTGTGAATTGATTATGGGGCAATATTTTGCCATCACTCATACACTGGCCAAAATGTAAGCTGTAATATTTCAGCATCAATATTGATAATTGTGGCTGACTAAGTCCTGACGATTCAGCTTTTAAAAGCTTTTTCATAAGAGCTCTAGCTTGTCTCAACTTTGCTTCACACTACATTCTTGTTGTTAAAAATGAAGCCAAATCAGAGGTGCCAGAAACTGGCCACTTGAAAGGCCACAGGCTGGCGCCTGTCAATCCATGAATACACCCATGTTAATATACCCATCTTTACAGCAGAAATAAACATGTTTACAGCCTGGTACAAAAACACTTTTGGTCTCTGTAGCTAATTTCCCCCTTCGTGACATCTCTATGCAGAGTGAATTTTGTCGTAGCTCAACGGTTTACATAAGGCTTAAAGTTACTCATACTTAAGAGCGGGGCACTTTCATTACAAGCCCCTTTTGCAGTGCCTGTTAAAGGCAAAAAAATCCCACTCATCGCTCTGTATAAAAGGTACAATCCTGCAATGGGGGTGACAGAGTTGTCTCGCCTCTGAGCCAGGAACAGAGGTAGTAACAGCATCAAAATGATGTCTTTATAAATGGGACAGCTGGTAGGACAGGATCATGGATGGCATGGGTGTGACGTTTTGACAACATGTTATGTGTTTGACCCATTGCCGGAGATTTAAAAAGCAGCTGTTAGCAGTAAGCAGCTAACTCAAAAAGCGGAACAACAAAAGAAAATGTCCGTAAATTGGGAAAACAATGAGGTCCAGAAGCTCCTCACCCTCCAAGCACAGGATGAGATCAGTCACCATGTTACGGACTAGTAAATGATTGTTATTCACATTGTGATGCAATTGTTATAATTTATAAAGCGCTGCCGACACATATGTCATACATCATACTTGAGGCCCATGCTGTTGTGCCACACATCACGCCTGTCATGCCATTTTTGATTCTGTGATGCTGACATGCCATCAAAAATCACACACCTGAGTCATTTGGTTCTGTATAAAAATGCAAAGGCATCGTGAAGACAGGACTTTGTAGAGGCCCTATAGTGCAATCTCTGCGGACTACAGTCTATGACTCAAATCCACCCCTTAACCCTCCACGGCTCCACCCTCTTATCCAAATTTGGTTATTCTGGATCAAAAAACCACATCACAGTGGCTACGTGTAACCCAGGGTTCAGATGAACAAATGATAAAGTACTCTGTCAAACTCAAAAGTTAACATGACGTAAACCACGTGAGTAGCGCGCAGCCAATCAGCTGGGCCGCTCCGCTATTTACAGGAAGCAGACGCCCTTCTAAGTGAGATGAATGGGGCTGATGCACGGAGCGGAGCGGCTGCAGGTTAGTAAAAAAGTTTGCTGGCGTTTACTTACTTTAATGTTCAATATGAAGGTTAACAGTCACTTTGTTGCCGACTGCAGATGTCCACCGGCTGTCAAAGTTGCTGTCCGAAAGCTGTGAATACTTGAAGTTCTGTTGAATCTGTTGACACTGCTTGAATTGGTGAGTTGAGCTGAACTTATTGTTAGCCTCTTGCTAAACCAACTTGCAACGTTAATATATCTGTTATCATCATTTTGTTGCCTTACTTGTCAGCGCATGCCTTGTCACACACCCAACGTAGCGTGTGTGGGGACATAATGAGTGTTTGGTTATGATGTTTGATACAATGTTTGATACCATGTTTGACGTAGCGTGTTAGCGGTCAGCTGATAGCAGGTAGTGTGCTGCGTTTAAGCAACTAGAGGCACACGCTGTTTCATTACTCTGCAGATTTGCCAGTTTATGAATGAGCTGTTTAATTGCCTAATTGTTTAATTGTTACATTTATGTATTTAATTTACAACTCAGTGTGACTGGTTAAGATGATTTGTTTGATAGTAACTGTATGTAACTTTTATGCAGTTAATTAGTGTTAAGAGCTCTGGCCTTATGTTTAGCCAGGCCAGGTTTCTTGTGCATGGGCGATCCATGCGATGGATGGCGAGCTATTCAAATTCCCAGTGACCAGGAGCCCACTCTGGAGGAAACAAGAATTACGCTCAGCGGTTATCATCATATTCCTGCCACAGCGGTAGGACACGGCAGCAAATACTCTTTTCCCCCCATTCATCTCTTTTGCCCCTTCACACACACACACACACACACTCTTCGGCCCAGCACAAAGAAATGACTGACTGATTGACTTATGGACTTGCACTGACTTGTGCTGAAGAACTGAAGAACTTTAATTGTGTTATGAACGGGGTCCACATTTATTCAATGTGTGTTTCATTGGTTTGGGTTGGTTTGTTGCTTCGGGAGGGTTTCTGTTGAATGGTGAATTCATTCTGATGATTGATTTAATAAGTGTGAGAGAAAATAATGGTGCACCAAGGACATAACTAATTACCATCACTCCAGCTGCAATACAGTGATCCGCAACTTAAAATGAACGTGGGCAGGGGTGTAAAGTGGCAGGGGAGGGGGAGGGGGGCAATGGCCCCTTTCCTAACTCCTAATTCCTACCCCCTACGCTTTCCCCCATCTACTTCCAGTGTCCCTGCTTGGATCGAAGGTGACTTTAAACTCAGCCTTCATTTTGATCTCAACCACACACCTGTTAAGTCTCGTGACTGCAGCTTTGTACCACATTCTGCCATGATGACACACACACACTGACTCACAAGGTGAAAACAATACCAACACTGCCATGGATGATAAATATGGTCAACACATCTGACTCTCAATAAAATGCTGTTTAATAACAGTGTAAACTGGATTTGGCAGATTTTAACAATATTTCACAAAATAATTAAAACCTACTTCAAATGACAGTGTTACCCTAATTACCTTAGAATAAATGACCTAATAATGTCAGCTGATTTAGCTGAAATAGTTCATTTTATTCTAAACCACTTGAATACAGATGACTCTGAAACATTTCTTTATGTATGAATATATGAATTAAAAGAAAGTCAAACCCAGACACAGAAAAGATTGGCTGTTAAGTTTTGTCTATCTCCTGCCCTATAAAAGTCTCTGTACTTGAAGCGTATGCCAAGTGGAATTTGTATAAGAGTGAGCTGTTCTGACAGAAAGACTTTAAATTACTATTAGACTATTCACGAAGCTGTGAGGCAGGAATAGATGATGGCCATGAGAGAAAGCCTTTGTGGAAGGAGCGCACTAAGGCAAGGACATCCCATGGAATGGATTAGCTACGACCTTGTGTGGTGATGGAAGACAAATGTGATTTTTTTCTTTTCAAATATGATGGAAAGCAAATGACAGGTGTTGCACTCCATGTAAATGGATTGTGGATGTCATGAGTACATCTCATTGAGACAGACATCATGCTTACATAAGCAAGAGGTGATGAGATCCAGCAGGAAAACCTTGTCTCTAACATGGTGAACAACTAAATGAGAAGAAACTTTCATTCCAAAATGCCACTTTGGTTTAGCTAAACGTCCAAGCGCACAGTGTCTTGCAAAATGGCGTTGATATTGAACTCCACAACCTCGGCTGAGTGATTCAAAAATAATTTTCCCACACACAATCTTCAGCCGTCCTTGTGTCCTTCAATTTTTGTACATCCAGTCCTCAGCTGCTATTTCGACAGCCAAGGACAGAATTCATGCTCTGCCAGCATGCTATTGTATGAAAGACTAATAAGCGGGGAGCAAGGCGAGGTAAGGCAGGCAGCCTGTGAGTCGCTTTGAGAGAATGTTAATTTGAAGATACTGGCAAGACGATGCTACTTGTGAAAGAAAAGCAATTTATAATTCATATTTCATCACTGTGGTTTACCTTATAAGTCCTTAGGGTGTTTTTTCTTTCCTTTTTGCAACTCCTCCTTTATATATGTTCCCATACAGTAAGGGTTTATATAGTATAAAAAAGGCATAGATAATATGCTCAGCCATTCTCCTGCCTAATCTCTTCTCTGGAATTGACCCAGCAGGTGGGGGCCCCGGACCCTTGTATAAGAGGGTCATGTAATAGAGAGAGAAAAAACAGCAGATTATATGCAAGCGAGGGATGCTGGCATGTTGTGTGACACAAAATGAGGGAGGAGGCCTGCTGGGAGCATGATGCGGCAGCAGCAGCAACATTATGTCATCTAGGGGGCTGATCCTCTGATGACATGCCCTGGCAGAAAGAATGTGATGTTTGCCACAACCCCATAATCTAGTGGCATGTGTTCCTCTCACGTGTTGATGGACGTGGAGCAAATGAGATTGGAGATGGTAGAGAAGGATGGAATCAGAGGATGAGCACTGGCTGTACTGAAGTCTGAAAGCCAACATGTCTCTACATTTCTATTGGTGATGCTTTATCCACCTGCAGTATGCTGGTAATGATAAGCACGTGTCATGCCTCCAAAACACCACAAAGGGTTGTCCTCCACTCCATGTCTGTCATTACTTAACTTGTAACCTGACATATCAGTGTTTAGGAATGACCGCCATCATTCTATGATTCACTGTGAAAATAAACTTGGTAAACTGGTGATAAGAGACTTTTTTAATTTCAGATGATCATATTCTGAATAAACTGGGAGTAATTAGAGAAGCATATGAAAAAGGGCATCTAGAGATCTAATCAAATCATGTCACAGAGGCAAAAAATGATTAGTTCTGTCTCCTGGCAACAGTTAAAAAAAGTTAAATAACCTTGGCTACAAAAAAGTTTCACACTAGCAATCACTTGAGGCAATAAACCAAATGTAATTTAACTGATGTGCAGCTTCACTTCAAACCAGATGGAGCCAGGCTCTCTGTTTTAAAGGATTACTTCACCTGCTAAATGACCATCTGCATATCAATTACTCACCCAGTGTTACCTTGAATTCATAACAAATAGCTTTGGTTTTCTCGCATGCCTCTAACGTGAATGGAGAATCCAAAATAGACAAATATGGTTCATAAAATGAAGTAAATGGGGGCCACATTTAACAACAGTAAAACTATATCAAAATATCCATTAACAAACTGGGCACATGCACAGGCACACTCAGGGCGCGCCTCTTGTAGGTTTAAGTGTACCTTGGCACAGTACACAGATTGGTGTTCGGTCCAATTGGAAACGTGGTCTCGAGTATGGTTCATGTGTACTCTGGTATGGTTGGAGCTCTGGTGAATGCAAAGACCTCTCTGGAGCAATGAAACCCTTCTCCTGGGAAAAAAATTGTACTGGCAATGAATAAAGTTCCTCTGAAAGGCATTGAAAATTCTTTCATATATTTTGGCGTGGCAGGGAGAGGTTTGAGGGTCAAAATGATGACAGCAGGTTGAAACTGAAAACCACTGTTAGTGACATAAACCTGACACTGAAAGAACAGTGAGATGAAGGAAAAATTAGATGATGGTCATTAAAAAAAAAACACATCAGAATGCATTTGTATTGCATGTCTTTTTTTCCAGTGGAACTTTATTCAGTGCTACACACGGCTGGAGGCAACTTCCTGATGATCTTAAATGCACCACAATCTCGCCACATTCAAGTCTAAATTAAAAATTCTCCTCTTTTCCTTGGTCTTTGAATGATTTAATATCTCTACTGTACTTTAATTTCCCTCATTGGATTTGGAGCAATTTATTAGTACGCTGTTAGCAAGCATCACTGCTCTATTTCTTTAATCATTTCCTATTTCATTTTCTTTTATTTACTTCATTTTATTCTATTAAACCTGTTTTTTTCCCTTGGAACAGTGCTCTACACAGACACCAAACTTTTTTCACCCTGCATGATTTCCGTATATTAATTGAGATAAAGGGTATTTATGGGTTACTGTTCAATGCTTTATTCTTGTGGTCCTGTGTGACTCAGTCGTCAGTGTCACTCTGCGAGCTGTGATGAAGTCAGATATAACTCAGAAGTGTTGACTGGCCATGTCAGTCAGATGGATCGAAGTGCCACTGCTGTGAAACACACTGACTTCAGGCGATGGCACTACTTTTTTTTCACTACAGTAATCTGAGGTTTCTCCACAGGTTCCTAACTCATCATCATTATCATCATCATCTGTATACATTTGCTATGTTTTTCCATGTCGGGTTGTTAATTTGTCTCTTGTCACTAATCATCTTTAATTGTCATTATTAAATCTGACTGAAGAAGACCATTAAAATTTGGTTGTGTGAGAAGTTTCACAGAGGAGGGCTATGGAGGTTATGGTTATGGAAGGCTGCAACATTTTAGAATGATATTGATATAAAAGGAAGAAAAGGAAATTTGCAAATTATAACTGTGAAGTTTAAACTTTTTCCTGGTGAATTATTTAAAAGAGTGACTGATTATCAAATTGGTTGACATATAATCTTCTGTCAAGTTTTAGGAGAGGGTAAGTATGTGATCAGCACTATACAATATAATGTAACTAGTCCATACCATGGGGATGTGTTATGTATAGAGGAATAAGAAATCAAAAACAGTATGTTAGAGTAGATGCAAAATCAGAGCAATGTAAATGCACTGTGTAATAAATATTAATGTAAGACAAACAATGCACACTGTGTTTAGACACATGCTTTATGGCAAAATACATGGAGCATAATTTTGGCTAACGACAGGGGGGCACACGTGCGCGGGGCCGTGTGCGGGCACACAGGTACACACATACAGGTTTCGATCCGCAAGTGTTGGAGATAAAGGCTTCCCAGACAAACTGTGGTCCCATCGCAGGTGTATTTGAAGTGGTCTCCGCGCATGCGCATCTCGCGCTGCTAATGGTGCTCACAGTATGAATGGGTTGTGGACAAAAACGCAAATATAAACAGTAGAAAAGTAGAAAAATGGAATTGTGGCTATCTGCACATGACCAAGATGAAAGCCTATGTGCAAGTTCAGAGAAGTAGGTCAAAGCAGTGAGGAGGAAAACGTCTGATGACAGACAGACGGACGGACGGACAGATGGAGGGACAGAGGTTTCTCCATTTAACACTGTAGTAGGATAGGATTGTAGGATGTGGCCCTGAGAGCTCAACAGAACAAACAAACCCACATGCAACGCAAGAAAAATAGAAAAAACAACAGCATTACAGCATTTAGAAAACATCTTCACCAATTACTAACGTTAGCCTTTTGCTTATGATTAGCCTGTAATATCAGATGATCTGACGAAAAAGTCAATTAATAAAACAGGTTAACCTTGTGTTAGCTGGCTAACGCTAATGCTAGCTCAGCAGCAAATATCTGCAATAATATCTGAATCATGATTACAATGTTATAATAAACAAAAAAGATGAAAGCCATGGCAACAACCCAACCCAAGTGTTTCACCTAGTCCTGCCCTATTGTGCTGCGACTGGCTAGTATTTAACATGTTGATGTTTTGAGGTCAGGGTTAGGGCAGCACAGTAGGTAGTAGGCAGAACACCCCTGGGGAAAGGATATATATTGCATTAGCTCATATGTGTGCATCACTTTTTTGGTGTCCCCTAAAAATAGTGTCCGTTTTGAGCTTCCTCCAGTGCTTTTTCTAATGCTGCGCATGTGTCATCAAAAAGTGTTCTTGTGCGCTGTCAAGTTGGTGAAGCTGTTTCTTTATTTGCTCGTGATGTGTCTATTTGCATGTCTTTTCTGAATTTGCAGTGCATTAAGCCTTCAGGGCCGCCATAATAATAGCTTGATGGAGTTTATCTCGGTAATGACAATAGCCCTTTTTACACAAAGACCTCGATATAGGGCCGCTATGAAGTCCCTTCATTGTGCTGCCTTTGCTTTTCTTAAGCCTCCAACAGACTGTGAGATTTTATGTTTAGTGCACGCTACACTGTGTGACATGAATCTAATAAACTTGGGTACGACATCAAGTTTGATGTATGCGGACTGTACAGTGACAGTGTCTACTGAATCGCAGGCTACGATGGAGGGTGCAGTAACTTCCCATACTGAGTGCACAAGCTGCTCGTGTTATTACTACTCCAACTTTGAGGGTCACATTATTAAACAACCTAAAGCTTTGTGGGCACTATATACTGCAGCATCTGTGTGTGTGCAACTCAGCCACCATTTCCTTCCATGTTTCGTCCCTCTTTACGTGATCATGGTAAGAGCTGGTAGACACGTCATACAGGCGAGGCCTCTGCTGCCACAACTCCACAAGGTTTTCTTCTTTGCTGTAATCCCACACATTTATTTTCACGTGTTTTGCTTCCATGGTCAGCTGCTATCCATCTGTTTGTTTGGATTTTGTCTTTGACCTCGTCATTTCATGCTGAATTTCTATTGGTTGGTTAGTGGATGAAGGTCATAACAGCAGTCACACAGTGAGTTGGCCATCCCAAATTTCTGACAGAATTTATTCCCAGGCCGTCTTTGACCGCAAGACACTGGTCACCCTTGAACCTCTCACTGTGCAACATAGGACCACTGTTGAGCCACAACCAAAGATACTACCATGGTTTTTACCATGTTGCTGAACCAAACAGCAGGGGCATCATGCCGCCCCACTGTGTGATTTTAGACAGCATGCCGGCATCCCAGAAGAAAATGAGGCATGACAGGTGTGACATGTAACACAACAGCATCAGCCTCTGTGTCATATAACACAGACGTCAGCAGTACTTTATAAACAATAGCAATGGCATAATATAGCAATAACAATCATTTATCATCTCTGTTATATGGTGGCTGATCTTGCCCTCTGCTCGGAGGGTAAGGAGCTCCTGTACCTTGCTGTTTCACCAATTTGCGAACATTTTCAGCCGCTGTTCTTCTTCTTTGAGTTAGCTGCTAACTGCTTCTAGCTGTTTTTTTTAATCTGCTGGCAGTGGGTGGCACACATAAGGTGTCATAAATATGTCACACTCATCCTGTCTATGTTCCCATCCTGCCCTCTGTCCTTGTTGGCGTGGTTACAACCTCCACTGGCAGCTTAACGGTGAGACAACTCTGTCCCCCAGTTTTGCAATGGCACTTTTTTAAAGAACCGTGAGTTGAAATTAGAGCGCAACATTCCCACCCTGAACAGGCAGTAAAAAAGGAGCTATGAGACTTCTCCATGCATCTCCTAGTGTTACAGTATATTTATCTAGTAAATAACCATTGTTGTAGCTCAGAATGGAAATCAGTAATTATGGTTTGAGATAAAAAGTGGCCTGTACCATTCAGGTATTTTTATTTTCAGGAGAGCAGTGGCCTCAGAAATGCTTTCATTGTTTAGAACACTATTGAGAGTAGATTTTGAAGGATGCATTCACAATTGTGGCCTTGGAATCTAAAAAGGTGAGCGGGGGAAAAAGATGAATATAACTGGATGCAACAGAATCGTCTGCACTAATCTTGAGGTTTAGCACATTTAAGTGTAAATACGCTTTGTCCCTTATAACAATCTGTTTTAGAGCAAAATAGCATTTTCAGAACATGAAAGGTGAGGGCATTGTCATGTTAAAGTTTACCTTGGTCTTTGTTTTGCTTCTTTTTTTTTTTGTGAAGTGATGCTGGTGCGAGTGACTCACTGAGTGTCTGAATGGCGGGCTGGGTTTATAAACCTCTGCCAGCCCTCAACACACGAGTTTGAAGGCCACTTGCCTCTTCGGTCTGTCACGTATGCACATGCGGCAAGGTCCAACAGCCTCAGCATCTTTACTTTTCACCCTGGAGGGCACCGCAGCCCAGAGACAGCTCTTCGTCATGAGGTCCTTCTTTCTACTACTCTTCTCCCTGTTGTTGGTGTCCCATGGATCCTCAGCAGTCATCACAGGGGTAAGTGGGAGCAAACAGGTAGATACCTCACGGGGCTTTGGGAGGCTCTTGGTGTGGACAGTGTTGCTGATGTGAACTGCTTAATATTTTTTAGGGTCTAAAAGGCAAAAAAAAGAAAACTTACTATCAATTATTTCCATGAAGAATGGAGACATTTTTAACACTTCGAATGGAAGATACTTAAACTCTTTAACATGAAAGAAATTACAACATTCTAGTAAACAATTGCATTTAATAAATGAATGAAGTGATAATGCAGGACTAAGAAAATGCTTTTTATGTGTGTTTGTGTCATGCTTATTTATGCTTTTACTTTTTATGCTTTTTTATGCTTATGTCCTTTAATGACAATATTGGCAAATAATTACTTAAGTATTTGAGTCTTGCTGTGTTTTTTAGGTTTAGCTCAGCGTTCGGGGTTGTAAAAATATCTTGTGCTAAAAATGAGTAATTTTACAACATTATGTAAAAAAATATATTTATTTTTGAGGAGACAAAAAAAGGATTAAAAAAAAAAAGCAAAATAAATTTTAGAGATGCCACACATACAGTCTGTGATCAGCTTTTTTTGATATTCTAAAAGCGTGAAGGGCTGTTGATGATAAGTGCAGTATGTCTATCAGTTTATCTAAAAATATATGTGTCAATTCCTAACAACCCACCAGTGAAGCTGCAGAGTTATTCTTTGAATTATTTCCTCTTTCCAAAACAGGATTTCCATAATTCCATCAGCATAAATCATGGCCATAACCTGTTAATAAAACAGCCATCCCTGTCACAACAACCCTCTGGTCGCTGATGTGAGGCGAGCGAGGAGCGGGTAGCCATAAAACTGAAAGTGATTTCATCCACGTCTGTCACGTGAAATCACTTCTGTTCCTCTTCATTGTGTTCCCCTCGTCTCCTCCAAAGTGAGAACTGTCACTCAGCTTCTCATCCGCACACTCACAACAATAAATCACTGCCAATCCCGAGGTGTTTTTGTTGAGGTATGATAAGACTAATGGTGTAATAACACTATGTCATTAGCACAATATACTGTTAAGGTAACAGCAGTTTGCAGTTTGATCACACTTCAGCTGCAAATACATTTCTCACCTATCTAAAAGCTCACAGCCACAGAACCTGCATTTTCCTGTGAGATAATAATTAGCATATAATAATTAGCATATAATTGTGTTTAGTTACATCACATAACATTACACACATCGGTATGTATTATATCTTTACATGCATAATTACCAGTTACACCTTTCCTTTGATTAGACAAAGCACCAGTTACACCAGTGACAGCTGCTCATTAAAAACATTTTATTTCTAACAATTTTCATACTTCATCTCATAACATAAAGCTGATATTAACAGATAGTAACAGTTATTAAGTGAATACATGTAATGAGGAAAGATTATTAAGGAATTATGCTAACTAGTGCACATTATTAATTATTAACTGGTAACTGTTATTATAGATTTAAATGTAGGTCGAAAGTGACTTAATATAATGCACAAGTCTTAAATCACAGCATCTAAACTCTGTGTGTGTGTGTGTGTGCACCTGATCACAGGCCTGTGAGAGGGACTCTCAGTGCGGAGGAGGGATGTGCTGTGCAGTGAGTTTGTGGATCCGCAGCCTGCGTATGTGCACGCCCATGGGACAAGAAGGAGACGACTGTCACCCCTTGAGCCACAAGGTGAGACAGATGTATTGTCACCTCGCCTGTGAGGTGTCACATGTCATTGATTTGTCTCCGCGCAGTGGTGTCATGGCAGCGCTGCTTTTGTGTGGTCACTATCAAAGCGCCTCGACCCACACTTTCACACACAAGATAGGAGGCTGGGAAAACGACATCAAAGAAGCAGTTAATAAGAGCTACACTTCCTAAGTCTTGTGTCTCTGACATTTCACCACCTCCCACTGTTCACCCATTATGCCCGATGAAACTGAAATGAATCTCACACCAAAGATGTCTCCCTTTCTGCTTCCAGGTTCCTTTCAATGGGAAAAGACTGCACCATACCTGCCCCTGCCTGCCCAACCTGTCGTGTATCACTATAGATGAAGGGAGATCCAAATGTCTCTCACCATACAAGTATCCAGATTACTACCTTTGAGGACCAGCTTACACTTTCTGCTACATACACTGCACTTTTTTGTTTTTAATTTATTTTGAATAAAGAGATATATTTATTAACGTGTCTTCTTTGTGGTTCGGGTTAAAATGAAGGGCTGGGCAAGATATCAATATTATATCGTTATTGTGAAATGAGACATAGGTATCATCTCAGATTTTGGAGTCATTATATCAAAAGTGTTTCCTGGTTTTAAAGGCTGCATTACAGTAAAGAGATGTAATTTTATGGACTCACCAGACTGTCCTACCTGCTCTATTATTTGCCTTATGTCCATATTACTGGTGATTGTTAGTGAAAAATCACATTATGTATTTTGCTGTGAAAACACCAATAGATCTTTAAAGTTCTCCACATTGCCCAGCCCTAAATTAGACTGTATATTTAAAGGAAAATGCTCCCTTGGATTTTTAGAAGCAATAAAATATTTAACATAATGGCGGGCTGCTGCTGTTGCTCCCTGCTGTCACTGATGAGAGTTGTTACCAGACTGCTTCATATTCTGTAGTTTCTAACTAAACACTTTGCTATTTTGAATTTTTTTTTTTGTTGTTGTTTTTTACCTCTGCACGTCAAATGTTTTTTTATTTTTTATACATTCTATATTTGTTAGTACATTTTAAAATACATAGATATTCTGCATTGTGTGAAATGCAGACTCTTACTAGTGATAATCCAAATTGCACAAAAACATATATATATATATGTATATATATATATTTATATATACAGTATATATATATATTATGTGGCTGATAATTTGTTTGATTAATCTGATTTCATTCAGTAATATCATTTTCATATTATATATAATTTTTGAGTGCAATCATAATAAAAAAAAAAGTATGCACCATAAAACGATACCTCACACTACAGCATTTAAAGCTTGAGTTAATTTGCAATGCTATCCCTAAATGGGCCTTTAAAATACATAGAACTCAATAAAAAATACACAAGAGACAGTATAAAACACAAAGTCATAAATACAGACATTAAGAACACAAAACCCAGAACAGACAGAACAATACAAGCAGCAAACTATGATACAATAAAACACCATAAAACAAAAAGCACAAGATTATTCATTCATGACTACATGACTGATCCTCCTCCAAATTCAATTCAGTTTGAGTTTAAAATGGTCACAGTCAGGATCCAGTTTGAGTTCTGCAGGTAAAGAATTCCACATGTCGATTCTCCCGAACAGGGAGAATGAGGATTTATGTTGGGGGACTTTACAGCTCCACATGTTACTGAGCCTGAAACTCTAAGTGGAACCTCAAGGTCACTGAGCTGCTGAGAAGCCTGATTATGTAGGCATTGATAGATGAGTTTAAGATAAGGAAATTTAATAAAGTAGTCAAAACCTTCACATGGAATACACATGGAAACAAGCCCTCTTGTATAATCTTGATTTCAAATGACATGCTCTGTGTTACACTGTGGTTATACTGCACTGCATGTCTCACACTGCTCTGCAGTCAGTCTTTCAGCTGCCCTCTAGGGAAACATGAAGAGAAACACGTGTTAATTCTCTGGTATAAAATGACATGCTGAGTGATATGCACAATAGGTGACAGTTTCATTATGCACTCATAACTAAAATGCACATGCCACACTATTGTTTCTTGCTTAATTGCTTTCCAACAGCCAAGTGCAAAGAGAGAAACAGTGACAACATCTTAGCTGTGGTTGAGAGATGAAGGAGACGGGCGTTTTTTTCTCACATTCACCTTGGCAGCGGGGCTTTGTAATGACAGGAAACAGTAAGACAGCTATGGAATTAATCACTGTCGGGCTGTGATTCACAGCATTTGTTTGAAGCTCATAGTTATAATTAGATTTGTCCAATGTGTAAGGCAATGACTCACATCAATCTTATACTTTTGAAATGGATGTTGGTCTTCTGTGTCTCTGGACATGAGAGCACTCGAACAGCCTCACATCCTCATTGGAGTGATGTGCGATGAGGCAATGTCCCAGATAATGAGAACACGAGGGTGCATCAAGGAATACAAAGCCACCAGAAACAGATACTGGTGACATCTCAGGAACTTCAGACACCATTTGTTCTAATTTACTGTGGCAGTGACACAACATGCAAAATATGAAATATGGCTGTAGGAATGAAACAAGAACTCTCTAGAGCCTTGAAAAAGTATATTACCCAATAAGGGCTGAAACTGTAAGTCTATTAATGATAAATTAATTATTTAGCTACTCTGGTCATCACTTAAGTCATGTTTAAGCATAAATGTCAAACTTTACATAGTTGCAACTTCTTAAATGTAAGCATTCGCTCTTTTCCTTTGTTTTATGTGGTAGTAAACTGGACATGTACAATTCCATAGCAACTGAGCAAACTGTTGATGAGCCATGTGTGATCCATTTGAAACCTCCAGAACATGTGAGTGTGTGGACCTGTGATGGCCATTTTTTACAACTTTTGACATCTCTTAAAATGATCATTAGTTGCAGCCTTTAAGGTCCCCATGGAACAGCTAGTCCACATATTTATGTGTTTCCAGTGAAAGCAGGAAGCTAGGGACGGTTTTAGTATCCAATAGAAATGTAGCAGCAAATCTGACCTTGCAGGTGAACATAAAGGTAGCTGAGCCAAAATAGGGTCGCTAATGGTGCATACATGGCAACAGTGCTGACAGAGATAATAATGTGAACTGGGTCAGCTCAGACTCACTGGGGCGACCTTGGGAGTGGGGGGTTTTGTTACACTTCCATGATGACGCTGTCCTAACAAAATAGGTCAGGACAGTGCTATCAGTGATGCTTACAGCACTAACAGTGCTAACAATGGCAACAGTAATGACAGACCTAATAATGGTGTGCTGTTGCTGGTCAGCAGTAACCCTGGGAGTAAGTTCAACTTAACATACAGTAATGACCTATAACTGAAAGCTAGCAAGGTTTCATATGCTCGTCTGTAACTGGAAGAATTTACAGTCATGGGGGAGGGACATAAGAACTTGAGAAAGTGCTTAATTGGACACAAAATTGATTTACACCCCTGAGTGCTCATGCAATTTTACACATTAAAGTCAGTTTAAAGGTGTTGAAGAGTACTACTGCATATGTGAAAAAGTTGTATACAGTCTTTTGGGGCTCCAGAGGGGAGCAGTGTGAGGTCTGAGTCACTTGAATCAGCCTCAGTTGGAGCTGAAGCAGAGCTGGTTCGACGCATAATTAATTTGAGGAGGAACCCCAAACCAAATCTACTTAGGAGCCCCCAGATGTCTATGGCTGGCCCTGGGCTGAAGACTACAAGTTTGAGCATGAAACAAATGGGGCGTGTGGAGTGGAAAGACGTGAGCAAACTAGATCTCTGCAGCATGCTCTACTTGAGGCTACATTTACCGCTACTAGCATAACACACTCAAATCTTTTTCAAACTGTTGGCAGTTGAAGTTGCATTGTGGGTAATGTAGGTGCCAAGTTTTGACAAGAGGAAGAATTCTTGGAGTACAAACAATGATATCTCTGGTTTTGCTGCATCAATTTTGATCCTTGGAGTGTAATGTTAAATGGATGACATTTTTGATAAATTCTTAGACGGTAAAGTTAGTTAGTTAAAGAAACTTTGGATACCCGACCCAGCCTCATAAAAACGCTACATTTCCAACTGTCCAAATATTATTTTAGGAAAACCCTGTGAGGAGAGCAGAGGTCAGCATGGTTGCTTAGTGGTTAGAAAGACTGAAAAGGTCAATAAAAAGAGCCAGCAGTACAAGCCGAGCAAAAATAGTCACATTTCCCCAGCATCACAACAGAGCCTGCGTGCCCCGAAGACAACATGATGTACCAAAAATACCCGACCTGCATTTGCATTGCACGAGAGCACGTGCAGGTGAGGGGCTTCCTGCAGCTGAGGAGCCACAGCAATCATACCATGAAACCTCAGCACGCTGGTAACAGAGCCCAGCCAGCTGTCAGGAGCAAGCAGGCATGTTGTGATGCTAATGGTCATGGATGCACTGAGGGCAGACAGTGTGTGGAGGAGCTTGGTGTTGAACTGCAGATCAGAGCGCTCACCAACACCTCACTAAATCATAGTGATTAAGGTGTGTACTGAGAGAAGTGCTCAGCCTTTCAAAGCTGCGGTTTGGTGTAATCGAAGCCGATGTCAATGAATGCAACCGCAATTAGCTGAATCAATAGCCTGCTACTGGCTAAAGGAGGGAGGAGGAGATTGGGGTTTGAGGGAGTTTGATAAGGAAGCAGGTGATACACAAACAGCCCACTGAACCAAATCAAATTAAGTGTTTAATAACTGCTTTGTTGAGAAGGAAAAATCAAACCTCTGACCTTTTAACTTAGCATCTATAAGCAATTTACATCGTATTTCTGGTCGCATTTTGTTGTTTGGTGCTTGCCACACATTGATGATTTGACATGACACTCTTTTCCCACCAGCTATTATTTGTTTGACAGCAGAAGATTTTGCACTGGTAGTAAACATTGGTGGTAAATGTCAAGTTGAGGTTTGGTGTCAAAGGTATCCTTTTAGATTCTCTGTTTCAAACTGATGTTAAACACTGAATCGTAGGAGGGCTGTAGCCATGGATTTTAGATATATTGAGGTCATCATTCCACCTGAGACCCCATAATGCACCCAGTCTCAGTCTCTTTTTAATATTTGATATTTGTTATGCAGTTAACTGTTCATTTATATTTTGTTTTCCAGCATGACAGTGTAAATGCTGAAAGCCTTCATCATGCTGACAGGAATTTAAACATACTGAGTCTAAAAATACTGTAATCAGCCTAAAATATATCGACCACATGCACATTTTTATTCACCGCTGGATCTACCATGCCTCTGGTTATTAAAGGGGCACTCTGCTAAATTTACACATGAAATTTAGTTTACTTTTCACAAGTAGCCCTGATCAGTCTTTGAAAACAAGTGTATAATGTCTTTTGTGGGTTTGGATGAGCTTTTCGTAAGACTAAAAAATAACCCTTGAGACTCTGTGAATTTCAAACACACCAGTCCAGTCGCCAGAGGAAACCGTCGCCTTTTTATGTTCTCTGCAAACGTCACAGTGGATGTTTTATACGTATCATATTCGTGACCACTTGTTTTTCAGGTTAACGGAGGACTGGAGCTTATCTCAGCTGACATTGGGCGAGAGGCAGGGTACCCCCTGGACAGGTCGCCAGACTATCACAGGGCTGACACATAGAGACAGAAAGCCACGCTCACATTCACACCTACAGGCAATTTAGACTCAGCAGTTAACCTGCATGTTTTTGGACTGTGGGACGAACTGCCCCCTACGTATATCAACATTTATAAAGTGACATATCATATGAGCTGACCATGTCATCAGGCGGTAGAGGGGATGGTGGCTGGTGTGACACCTAAGCGAGATGACCACTGCAGACCACTGTTCCAGACCAACAGACAACAACACCAGTTGTTTTGCATTGATCCATCACCTCCTTTCCAGCACCACCTTTTTTAGCAATCCATCACTACTCTCCCAGCAACTTCTGTGCTGCAGAACTTAGGTGTTTGTTGCAACCCATCACTGCTTGTCCAGTGGCTTTTGTGCTGCTGAACAGGTTTTTTTTTTAGTGACCCATCTTGACTTTTCCAGTAGCGTTTGTGTCACTGAATACAACTGTTTTTGGTGACAATCAATGCTTTTCCAGCAGATTTAATGAAGCCAAACGTAAATGTTTTTCTTTTGACCCATTCCTACTTTTCTTTTTTTTTTTTTAAGATATTTTTTGGGCTTTTTTACCTTTCATTGATAGGACAGTCAAGCATGAAAGGGGGAGAGAGACAGAGGGAGTGACATGCAGGAAAGGGACCACAGGCTGGAGTCTGACCCAAGCTGCTGCGGCAACAGCCTTGTACATGGGGCACCTGCTCTACCACTAAGCCACCGACACCCCACCATTCCTACTTTTATAGCAGCTTTTGTACCACCAAACATAGATGTTTGCTAGAGACCTGTCACTGCTTTTCCAGCAGCTTTTGTGACACCAAATATAGTTTTATTTTAGCAATCCATCACTGCTCTCCCAGTAACTTTTGTGCTGCCAAACGAAGATGTTTTTAGAGAAAAGTCACTGCTTTTCTAGCGGATTTTATGCTGCCGAACAGGGGCTTTTTAGCAACCCATCTTGGCTTTTCCAGTTGCTTTTATGCAACCAAATCTACCTGTTTTTAGTGACCATCACTGCTTTTCCAGCAGATTTTGTGACACCAAAAGTAAGTGTTTTTTATTGACTCATCACTACTTTTCTAGTGGCTTTTGTTCCACCAAACATGGATGTTTTTCTAAAGACCTGTCACTGCTTTTCCAGCAGCTTTTGTGACACCAAATATAGGTGTTTCTTAGCTATCCATCACTGCTTTCCCAGCGACTTTTGTGCTGCCAAATGTGGGTGTTTTTTTGCGACCTGTCGCTGCTTTTTGCAGCAGCTTATGTGCTGCCGAACAAAGGCACTTTTAGCGACATGTCACTGCTTTTCCAGGGGCTTTTGTGCATGCAAAACATGACCTTCTCCTAACCATAACCAAGTAGTATTAGTGCCTAAACATAAACACGATAATCACAGCATTGTTAAGTTTCAGTGTATCCGCTGCATAATTACTTACAAATGTACCATATCTGTGGTTTGCAGAAACACAAATGCAAACATTTTTTTGACACAGTGTGAGCATTACCAAGTGGCGTTGTGGGGTTTGAAATAATTGGGAATTTAGATGCTATTCAGTTGCTTTATAGGAAATGTAGGATTTGAAACTTGACACATTCTGAATATCAAGTTATTTCCGTTTCCACTGCTACAATTCTGATCATTCTTCTCTTAACCTGTCTCTTGTGAGTCCCCTGCTTGACAGAAGTGCAAACCTTAATTGCTTGAGCACCTTTTTAAAACTTCTAAAGCCACAGAATAAATACCATGGGCATGACCTCCGTTATCTTAAAGGTGCTACGGCCCTGATAAGGAGAAATCCACAATAGAAACACTAAGATAACAATGTCTGTATTGATTCAGCAGCCAGTTTGTTATAATATGGGCTGCAACTCTTGCTTTTACCTCAAGTGTAAAATCTATCACCCTCTCCATTTAAAACCCAATGCAACAATCCCACGCCTGTTCTCAGGGCGCTGTCAGGACACATAAGAAAACACTGACCACAGTACACAAGGCAGGATAAGTGTTGGTGAGCATGCTATCAAAAGCAGGACCAGATCAAGTAAAGACATCTCGTTCAAAATAGATCATAGAACCCAAGCAATTTATCATCCATGTCTTATTTATTTGCTAAGAAATACAAACAATGCAAACATCCTTCTCAAAGCACCAAATTGTTAACATTTCCATGTCCATGTCCGTAGAAAAAGAATGATAACTGTATACCCAGAAGAGAATTAACCCATTCCTCAACACAACTGACCCATGAAGAAGAATAAGAATTTGCAAAATACCTTTAAAGTGAGTTTCAACACCTTTTCAACACAAAGAATCCCAATGGGTTATGAAATATACAACATATCTGGTTAAAAAAAGCAGAAGGAACAAGGGAAAGGAGCTTTACATATTTACAAATGTGACGTTGTCCTCATTAAAAATATACTGAGATCTTTGTCTCATTTGTGGTATCCAAACGACTAGAAACCGAGTGTGTCACAGATGCCAGAGAAACTGACTCTAATCCGCTGATAAAAGTAGTTCTGTTTCAGTCATCAGTTCAGCAAAAGGCAAATAACCTCAAATAGGTGTGCTGGGACATAATTTCAAAATATACAAACAAATAGTCAAAGTGACATTCATGTACAATATCATAGCAGACCAAAAGGGCTGATATTGAAGAGGGCATAAAAAATGTCTCCAGGACATAACATGACACATAGGGGAGAGCGGGGTCAGTTGGGACAGTGCCTTTTCGGCAAGCTTAAAAGCCTATGCCATTCACCATGCTCATACCTAGACAAACCCTGATCACTTTTAACCACAAAGTGGAGACCTTCTGACTATTCCTTCCAACCCTACCCACTGTCCGGTGTGGCAGAATGTTGGGAAAATGCATGCTTGTACATTTTAAAAATGGTCTTTCATGTTTGAGGTTTGAAAATTGTAAAAATTGTAAATTGTTAGCGGACAGCTGCAGCCTAACTGTCTAGGGCTCTAATTATTTCCATTGCTATTCAAGTTGTCTGAGTAATGGAAGGTTATTTCATGTTGATACAAAAATGTCCCAACTGACCCCGCTCTCCCCTATTGTCATAAAGGCTATACCCTATATTTGGATTTAATGTCAGCTACAGTAAATTAAAAGGTGGCTTAAACATGATGCCCAGTTGGTGAAGCAGACAAAAGCATCACATTATGCTTCCATCTCGTAATCTGCCTCATGTAGCTTTAAATATTCTGATTCTGATGAGCAAAATATGGAATTAATTTACAACATATTCAAGTTTTTGTCAGATTAAAACAGTGGGTAAAATCTTTTTCCACAAATAAAAATGGAGATAAGTTGAACTGAAGTGGGCTCACACTCCTCAACATCCCTGTGTGCGTGTACAAACACATTTTGGGGAGCAGTCTGCGTACATTCTGAAACAAGATGCAATGTGTCTTTGGCAGTATTTTGGGGCCTTGTGAGGTTCAGATGACACAGTATGGCTCCATGGGTGTCTGTGTTCCCAGGCAGCAGGGGAAACAGGCTCTGAGGCGCATCCGGAGCTCCTTGTTGAACATGAAGCTGATGATGGGGTTCGCTCCCGCCTGGGCGAAGCTCATCCAAACCGCAGCGCTCAGGTAGAGCTGCGGGACCGGGGCTCCCCGCACAAATATTCTCAGGTAGCAGGCGCTTATATAGGGAGCCCACAGGATGAGGAAGGTCAGTGTGATCATGTAGTACATTTTCCCGATTCGTTTCTCCATCTTAAACTCGTCCAGCACCAGCAGCCTCCTGTTGCCAGGGTGCGATGCTTGCCTGATGCCCACCAGCGTCGGCGGGGTGGGTCCACGTCCGAACCCGGCGATCCAGTTGGCGGCGGCCTGCCCGGTGGCTCCGGGGCCGTGGAAGGTCCAGTTCTGGCTGATGGCAGGGACCAGCTGAGCCGGCTTCATCTTGCGGTGATCGTAGACGAAGCACAGCATCTTAATGTAAACCACATGCGTCGTCCCCACGATGACGGCCAGCATCAGCATGAAGCCCAGGGTGTCGTTCGCCTTCACGTAGCGGTGCTCGAAGATGCACTGCTCCTCCTCACGGATGAATTTGTAGGTGCCCACGTCGAAGACCGGAGGGAAAGCCATAGCCACTGAGAGAGTCCACACCATGCAGATGACCGCCACGCACGTACACAGATTCATCCGCTTGTAGTAAAACCTGTGGTGGGCGATCGCCATGTACCGGGTGACGCTGACGCAGAAGAGCAGGAAGGCGACGTGGAAGCAGAAGAGCACCGACATGAAGGCGACGATCTTGCAGCTGAGCGCGCTGTACGGCCAGGCGGAGCCGCCGCTGATCGCTGCCATCACGAAGGGGAAACAGACTGCGGAGCGGACCACGTCTGCCAGGCACAGGTCCAGCAGGAAATAGTAGGGAGCCTTGTGCAGCGAGCCGTCCTTCAGCAGCAGCAGCGACAGCGACGCGTTGCCCAGCAGGCTGATGCCCATGATCAGACCCAGGGAGGCCAGCTTGACCGCAGAGGCCGCGGACGCATAGTTCTGTAAGGACGGGCTGCCCTCCCCAAACTCACTTGTGTTTGCCATCTATGCAGCCGAGGTAGCGCGTATTCCCACATCAATTCATCGACGAGCGGTAGTATCCTGCCAAAGCTGAATGGAAAACAAAAACCAACACGATCCGTCGCCCCTTTAACAGAGAAACCGCTGAGGAATAAATTCCACTCACAGCATCCGTTCAACATCGGCTCGCGTCCATCCCGATGTGCTGCGATCCCCACCACAGTAACAAATAAAAAGCATTTAATATTTCTTCTTTTTCTTCTTGTCCTTCATCTCACAAGTGTCCGGTACAAAAAGCATCCCTGTCTGTTGCTCCAGTCTCTGCTGAATAGAGGCAGCCCGGCTTAGCTTTATTCACCATCTCGGAAGGCATCCGTTCAGCAGACGAGCGGCTCAGAAAACACATCTCAATTTCCACCGATGGCGGAGGTCTCCCGTTCGTCTTGAGGAATAGAAAAGCAGACAGTGTTGTGCGCAATTACGCATCCACAGCCTCATCAGCTGCAGCTAAAACACGAGTTATATATAGCCTGGCAAAGCAAACATGTTGGTAAAAGCCGAGTGGAGATGGGAGGCTCGCAGAGGTGGGAGCGCCTGTATGGGTCTATCGGCGGATCTCACACAGCAGCTATGCGACGCACGTCCGCTTGCATGTAGTGAGCAGGCCTGGGATCAGAGTCTCATCTGCCTGTCCTTGTCTATTGCAATCTATAGAGCGTGTGTCTCCAGACACTGATGAAATGCAAATGTTGACAGAGATGTTCTCTAACACTGCAAAACACCTGATGTGCAGGTTATAAAAAATAACTTGAACTTTTAGTAAAAAAACAACACAGATATAAGATTATTATATATCATATTACAATTATAGGGATATTTAAGGAGTCAAGCGCATTTAATTGTCTATCAATGTAAATTTCTAGTCTTAATTATTGCTAGAAAAACTTTTTGAAACACACACTCACAAATATCTCATAATATTTCAAAATGACAAAACAAAAGAAATACTCTAACAAATACTCTAACAAAATTTATCTGTAGAGTCTTTTTTAAAATGTTGTCAGACACTCATAATAACAATCTGAGCCTGTCAGTGACAAAAACAAACACTTTTAATGGACATAAATTGACAGTGCAAAAATGACCAAAGCAGCTGCAGACTGCAGCACTCTTGCTCAGTGATGGGCCAATTTCAAAAACTGCTGTCTCCGTTAGTCACTTTGATACAAAAATGTGGGAATATAGGGTCTGGGTTGAAAAAAAAAAAGTAACCGTGTCTAGGATTTTGTTGCATCTAGTGAGGATTGCAGATTGCAACCAGCTAAAAATTCTTCCATTAGAAATTCTTCAGTGTTGGGGCGTTGGTGACTTAGTGGATAGAGCGGGCGCCCCATGTACAAGGCTGTTGCTGCAGAGGCCTGGGTTCAACTCCAGCCTGTGGCCCTTTGCTGCATGTCACTACCTCTCTCTCTCTCTGCCCCCTTCACACTTGTCTGTCCTATTAATAAAAGGCTTAAAAATGCCCAAAAAATATCTTTCAAAAAAAAGAAAGAAATTATTTAGTGTTCAATATTCAGGAGTTGTTTTTTTTTTACTTGGAACCGAATTATCCGCAGAGGTTTCTTCCTCTCCAAAACAAACAGATCAGATGATTAAACAGGTAGAAACACTGAACAAAGCAGTTTCACATTTCAAATCAGGGTTTTTCTGAGGCTGTTTGGCTTGTCACAGACGGGCCGCTAGCCAAGCACTGATGTGTGATCACCTTTTTCTAATCCAAGCTTTCAGTAGGATTTTACCAGGAACCTCCGCCTCTCCAAAACACAGGGACTCTGCGATTTAAACCATTAAGAACACTGAATGAGGTATTACCCATTGACAGCAATGATTCATGATGGCACGAGTGGTATGGTTTCGTTTTTATATAAGCCACCCTAAATGTTTTAGTAGTGACTGATATGCCACTTGGGCTCTTCCAAAGTCAACACACATCGCTCCAATTGAGAATGAAAGCTATCACACAGCTGATGTGAGAGAGAGACACAGTGAGAACTAACAGTGTGGGTTCAAATAAGGTAAACAGTTACATAATCCAGCAGGGGTATCTCAGAAGATAAACCGGCAGAGGGAAAGTGGCTCTGACAACGAGTGTTATATTTGGTGCCTTTGAGAGAAAAGGATTTGACCTGCAGCTTGAAAACACCTGAAGAGACCATTTGCATTCTGAAAAAAAGGTTATCTGTTTTCTTGGAAAGCACTGTCAAACTGTAACATGACTTTTCTGAATAAAGACAACCTGGTATCAAGTAATCTAGGATATGTTATGTTAACTTGTAAAAGGTCTCTCGGTGAAAAAAACCTCGCTCTCAGAGGAACTTGTGTACTCTGAACTACAGATGTCATCATTTGACAAGGCTGCACCGGCTGCTGCAGTGATTCACCAGCACCCCCTGCAGCCAGCTCCAAGGAGCATCACCAGCACAGAAGAGATCAGGCATATTAACACTCAATGCTGTTACACGGACGAATATTGGCCTTGTCCACAAGTGACCAGAATCCGCATTGGCCGTGCCGTGTTCAGCCCAAGTCCAATGCTTTGTAACAATTTCTATTTCAAGCTTGGCCAGGTTTTCAAATGCCATCCTGTGACCACTTAATAAGTGTTAAGGCAGATTAGATACTACAGTAAATCCCAGTACCACCAGTGGATCAGTCAAATGTTTCAGACAATCAAATGGTCAAGTGTGGGTTCATGTTGGCAAGGTTTCACACTAAGGTTAGACACAAACTGTATGTTATGGATAGCCTTATGATGTCACACAGTTGATGGTGAAAAGTGGCAATAACAAGTTGACTTCCTGCTAATAAAAATATAACATCATACAGAAATGGTTATGTTTGGGTATTACAGGTGGTAAGGTGTAATCAACCCAATCGACAGAATGAATGATGGCTTTGTACGTTTCTGCAAACCACAGGTATGTTACATTTGTATACTTTGTATGTTATTGTGTCAAAAATATATTGAAACTTTATGTTTCTTTGTGTTTCAACATTGCTGTGAATAATGTGTGGTTATGTACAAACATCACTTGGTTATGGTTAGGCGATGATTGTGTTTTGGCTTAAAATACCCGTTTCTGTGGCACAATCCTAGCAAGAAATGGTCTCTCACAGAGATCTGCAGCTTCACAGGTGTCACGCCTATGTGTCACACACTGTCACGGCCAGCTTGAGAAATGTAACATAAAAATGCAAGGTATCCATGGTTTACAGAAACCTACAATATCCAATAACAATATCCATACTTCTGGTGATTAGGCTGGTGTAACAGTAGGCTTTAGTGCAGTTAAGTTTGTAATAAGGATCCAGCCAAATGATAAACAGCTGAGATGTAGATCACTGTAGCTTCGACTCCTCACATCTTCTTTGCTTTAGTGCTTAAATGCCAAAAGAACAACTGTCTTGTTGGAGCTTGCTGGGTACTTTCACCATAGTGGCCTGCAACAGGAGTTGAGCTGCAGACTGAAGATAGTGTAATAAGACGATGCCTTACTCGCATATTTAAAAAAAAACAAAAAACAAAAAGGTATACTAGAGGCTCGGGACCTTGATGAGCTTCTGTCCTGGTAGGGCAACAAACAAACAAATGAAAAATAAACAATAAATGCACAGTAAATTTCAACTATATGCAATCCGAATTTAAACATCTTGTCTTGCCATCTCCTCCCTGGTGTCTAATATACTGCTTCACATGTTCAGTAGCAGCAGAGCTTCAGTAGAGCCTCTTATGAATCTTAGGAGAGACTTGCAGCTATGACAAAGGAAGTAGTGACAATAAATTCCACAAATATGTGGAAACAGTGCCAAAGAACAGCTTTTCTTTCAGGAGCAGAAAATTTAGAAAATATATATTTATATTATTATATTTACATTATAATTATATTATAATATTTATTATAATTTAGGGCCGGATGTAATAATGAATCCTAAACATGTAGAGGACCTTATGAAATTGTCTTGAGAGCTGGAGCTGGCTGTAGAAACAGTACATGCCTGGTTAAGACACACATGACTGTAAAAGCCATTTGTAAAAGCAGTGGTGGAAGAAATATTCAGCTATTTTACTAGTAAAAGTAGCAGTTAGAGCTGGCAGGGTATCAGATTGACACCACATGATTGTTGTGGCCAAAATAATTAGCAGTAACAATATTATCACAATATCTAGGCTTCTGGAAATTTAAAGAAAAAAAAACATAACAAGAGAGACATAACAAGAATGGACAGGAAGAGTAAAGGGTTAAGAGGTGCTGGATTATTTACATGGTATTATCATATATGTATTATTATGTATCAATTGTATATCAGTATTTCATTTTTAAATATTGTATATGTTATATCACAACACCCCCTGTAACAATACAACCGTGTAAAAACAGTCTGTTACAAGTTTCAGTCCTGCTTTCAAAGTCTTACTGTAGTAAAAGTAGAGAAGTAACAGCATCAAAATATTCTCACAGTAACAAATGTAAAAGCAGTTATTATGCAGAGTGACCTATTCCAGAAAAATATATAATATATTACTGGCCTTAAAATATTGATGCATTCATGTGTTTATCACTTTAATGTTGCAGCTGGAAAAGATGGGGCTAGTTTTAATCAATTAATTCACTGTGTAGTTTGATGATGAAGCCAAATACTGGTGGGACATTGTGATTTAGGTCAGCTACCCGAGAATCAGACAGAGTGAGGCCTCCCTCTGTTTCCCTGCTCTCTGGGATGGACCAAGTGCTACGTGAGTGCTCAGTGACGCAGTTACGTCATCAGTCGGTAGGCGGAAAGCGGTAGTGTGTTTCAGTATCAGAAGATAAAGCAACACCGGGCGCTTTTATTAAGGAGATCGATACAGGAGATATCTTAAGGTTAGCTCCGTGCCTGCTGAAATGGCGGTCCCTGCGGGTCACACAGATGTACAGATGGACAGAGGCGCCCTGAGCGGACAGACTGTTTCCTCTGAAAACAACATTGACATCGACGAGAAAGAGTTGGAAAATATCACAAAGAAACAGAGAGAAGACGAGACGACAGCGCTGCCTTTGCACTCACCTTGGACGTTTTGGCTGGACAGGTAATGTTTGACGGCTGCTCCGCGGTGTGTGTGAGTTTTATAGCCCGGGACGAGGAGGGATGATGGAGGAAAAATAAGAGGCAAGGCCAGAGCTCCGAGCAGCAGGCCTCCAGGAGCAAATGCAGCGGGAGAGTGTTCAACATGAGCCTGTGCTGTCCACAACACCGTTTAAAAGTTAGCGTGTTTACAGCTATGCTGTTATCAGAAGCAGTGCCTCCTGTATAACACGGTGGACATGTTTAGCTTCATGTTTTTTCGGTATTCAAACATGGAGTTGTTAACTATAGCTGTGCTCCCCAGGAGCCTGACTCTGAGAGGGTCTGAGAAGTAGCACAGTTACAGCTTCACCTTCTCCAACAGTCAAATAAAATGTGAAAACACGTCACATACACGGTCACACATCATAAACTACTGCTGTGACGGACTGCGTTGTTATCCCCATGAGATTAGTTGTCTTTCATATGATTTATGAGACCATGGGAATGTTACGTTGTCGATTGTTTCACCTTCCGCCATGGAGCTGAGCAAAGGTTCCTGCAGTTTGATGACACAGGTTTGATCAGCGTTAGAGCCAGTTTATGTGTTTGCTCAGCCTGTTGACTTTCAACCAGTGAAACATTAATTAATCCTGAGACCTTTCAAAGGGTCCACATCTCATTAAGACTAAATCATAGTCAATGAAGTTATTAGTTAAAAGTTAATAAGAAACAATTTCTTTTTCTTTTTGTTTCAGAAGAGTGCACAGTAATCAGCAAACATACAAATATGACAGTGCACCAATATCATCATGTCAACAAAACAAATAAACAAAAAATGCAACAATATAAATGTGTGTGTGTGTGTGTGTGTGGCATATTTGACATGCCAATATGTAGCAACTCATTTGACTGATAACCGATATTGATATATCCACTTTTTTCCTGCCTAATTTTGGTGATCATGAAGTCTCTCCTGTAGTGGAATTAACATCCTATGGAATACAATACTTTCTTTTCAATAATATTCATGCACTGTTCAAAATAAGAAAAAACATGTTAGCTGATTCTGATAGTTCATTTTAGAGCCAATATTGGCAGATTTCAGTGACGTACTGATACAGTATGTTGAACTATTCCAGTATTTCATTTTAAAGCTGATATCATCAGATACACATGAATACCAATAACGTGCTGACACATGTATGTATGTGTGTGTGTGTGTGTGCGCATGCGTGCATGTGCATATATACATAGACACACATACATATACTAACATAAACAGCAACAAAATTGTAAGTAATAATATCATAACATGACCTTATTTCATGGTGCACTTGTTTCCATAAAGGTTCATGGGCAGAGATTGTTTAAGTACATTATTGATCACAGTCATGTTTTGATATTTGGTTCTAAGAACAGCTCAAGGGTCGGGATACATTTTTCCAAAGTATGCATTTCTTTGCAAGATATGTTATAGTGTTTAATACTTTGCGTTTTCTCACCAAATTGTAAATCAGGCACATCATTTGATAAGTAGAGACAGGGGGTTAAGTCAGACTGAATGAATCAAATTCTTTAAACTTGTCAGTAGATCAGCTTCCTGTTACATGTTCCTGTTAAATATGGCATCGAGTTCAATATTCTGCTTCTCACCTTTAAGGTCCTTCATAGTCAGGCCCCTTCCTACCTCTCTGAACTCCTTCATATCTACACACCCTCCTGTACTCTTCAGGACACACATGACCAGCTGTAAAACCGCTTTGTGCTGGCTGTCCCATTGTTTATATCTGATTTATTTATAGCATTTTCACACACATGTGTATGACATGTACTGCATATAGTTGTATAGAGAAGTTGACATTTTTTTCCCTTTTTCTTAGCACAACAAGAATGGCTTAAGTAAATTTGGAAAGAGTACATTTCAGTGCATCATCAGAGGCAGTCCTGATACTTCAGACAGAGGTCAATGTCCACATATATTCAAGGCTCTTTACAGTTCTCTGTTTTAAAAAAACAAGAAAACCGGCAAGAAAAAAAGAAAAAAAAAAGAAAAAAAGGAGGGGGATGACCAGAAGAGGTTCCTCTCCTAAATCTGTCAAGAAACAGACAACAAGATCACAAAAAGCTCTGTTAGCATCGTTCAGATTGCACCATTTAACGCACACTGTATGTGAAAACACTTCCTCTTCAAATAAAGAGGGCTGTCCCATTGTTTGTCTATGGAGAGGGCGGCAACGCCTGACAAAGCGGCACCGCTAACCTTGGCGTCACGCACCGCTCGGATTTTCCACCTGAGTGCTGCGCTCAGAGTTGAAATTATTTGAACTTTGACCGAATTTACCTCTGACCTCTGCACCGCACCTGGCGGTGAGCGAAGCGCATTGTTCTCATCATGTGAAGGACGCTCCTCTGCACTCCGCCTCACATCGCCATCTGCTCGCTTGTGTACCATGGGTTCAAGAGCCTTCAGCCATTCTGCCCCTGCCCCTGGAACTCTCCCCCATGACATTTGCAATATTGACTTCCTGTCCACCTTCAAATCCTATTTGAAAACACACCTTTTAAGCTGGCATACTCAGTCTGATTTTATGGTGACACACATATTGACAGTTGCACACATGATGATTTTATACCTAATATATATGATTATGACATACAGTACAGGCCAAAAGTTTGGACACACCTTCTCATTCAATGCGTTTTCTTTATTTTCATGACTATTTACATTGTAGATTCTCACTGAAGGCATCAAAACTATGAATGAACACATGTGGAGTTATGTACTTAACAAAAAAAGGTGAAATAACTGAAAACATGTTTTATATTCTAGTTTCTTCAAAATAGCCACCCTTTGCTCTGATTACTGCTTTGCACACTCTTGGCATTCTCTCGATGAGCTTCAAGAGGTAGTCACCTGAAATGGTTTCCACTTCACAGGTGTGCCTTATCAGGGTTAATTAGTGGAATTTCTTGCTTTATCAATGGGGTTGGGACCATCAGTTGTGTTGTGCAGTCAGGTTAATACACAGCCAACAGCCCTATTGGACAACTGTTAAAATTCATATTATGGCAAGAACCAATCAGCTAACTAAAGAAAAACGAGTGGCCATCATTACTTTAAGAAATGAAGGTCAGTCAGTCTGGAAAATTGCAAAAACTTTAAATGTGTCTCCAAGTGGAGTCGCAAAAACCATCAAGTGCTACAACGAAACTGGCACACATGAGGACCGACCCAGGAAAGGAAGACCAAGAGTCACCTCTGCTTCTGAGGATAAGTTCATCCGAGTCACCAGCCTCAGAAATCGCAAGTTAACAGCAGCTCAGATCAGAGACCAGATGAATGCCACACGGAGTTCTAACAGCAGACCCATCTCTAGAACAACTGTTAAGAGGAGACTGTGCGAATCAGGCCTTCATGGTCAAATAGCTGCTAGGAAACCACTGCTAAGGAGAGGCAACAAGCAGAAGAGATTTGTTTGGGCCAAGAAACACAAGGAATGGACATGAGACCAGTGGAAATCTGTGCTTTGGTCTGATGAGTCCAAATTTGAGATCTTTGGTTCCAACCGCCGTGACTTTGTGAGACGCAGAAAAGGTGAACGGATGGATTCCACATGCCTGGTTCCCACTGTGAAGCATGGAGGAGGAGGTGTGATGGTGTGGGGGTGTTTTGCTGGTGACACTGTTGGGGATTTATTCAAAATTGAAGGCACACTGAACCAGCATGGCTACCACAGCATCCTGCAGCGACATGCCATTCCATCCGGTTTGCGTTTAGTTGGACGATCATTTATTTTTCAACAGGACAATGACCCCAAACACACCTCCAGGCTGTGTAAGGGCTATTTGACCAAGAAGGAGAGTGATGGAGTGCTGCGGCAGATGACCTGGCCTCCACAGTCACCGGACCTGAACCCAATCGAGATGGTTTGGGGTGAGCTGGACTGCAGAGTGAAGGCAAAGGGTGTGCTAAAGTGCTAAACACCTCTGGGAACTCCTTCAAGACTGCTGGAAAACCATTTCAGGTGACTACCTCTTGAAGCTCATCGAGAGAATGCCTTGCCTTTACTTTTAGCAGCCCTCCGATTCTTTGCATCACTGTTTACAGACCACCCCATCACTCTAGTTCTTTTATCAGCGAATTCTCTGAACTTTTATCAATCATTCACACCTCTTATAGCAGGATTTTAATAACTGGTGATTTTAATCTACACGTTGATGATACCTCAGATCCAATATCCAGAGAGTTTTTAAACCTTTTAAATTGTCTTGATTTTAAGCAGCATGTCACACAGCCAACTCACAACAGAGGACACACCCTGGACCTGGTCATAACCCATGGCCTGTCCATCGGTGTGTCCTCTGTCGTCGACCTGGCTGTGTCTGACCACTACTGTGTATTTTTTAACATCACCAGTTTTAACCAGGAGGAGGCCCCGGTGAGAACAGTGAGGAAGCGCTATCTTACTTCTGAAGTGGCTGCAAATTTTATTGAGATTTTACAGAGCACTCCTGCTGAAATTTTACCTGCACCTTGTGATTTTATCGTTGATAATTTTAACAGTAAACTGAAGTCAGCTCTCGACTCAGTAGCTCCACCTGTAACGAAAACAATAAAAAGAAAACCTACACCCCCGTGGAGAAAAAACAATGAAATTAATAAACTGAAAAGACAATGCAGGAGTGCTGAGAGAAGATGGAGAAAGAGTAAACTGACCGTTCATTATGAGATTTTACGTCAACAACTCAAAACCTACAATAACGCAGTCAAAAAGGCCAGAATTTCCCATTTCTCACAACTCATCACCAACCATAAAAACAACCCCCGGTTCCTCTTCTCCACTTTTAATATTTTAACAGGCACTGATTTTAATAAAGTTTTTAAGACACCAACAGATGATCTTTGTGAAGACTTTGCAGACCACTTCAGAACTAAAATCAAGGACATCAGATCCAGTCTGTTATCCAAGAAAGTTCTGTCTGTTACCACACCTGGACTGTTGTCCTTGCCTGAGGAAACACTGGAGAGTTTTGCCCTGGTTGATGCAAGGACACTTGGTCGAGTTTTCTCCCAAGTAAACCCAACAACCTGCCTTTTAGATCCAATTCCCACATCACTTTTAAAGACGTTTTATGGTTTCTTTGAGGAGCAGTTTTTAAACATCATGAATTGCTCTCTTCAGACGGGTGTCTTCCCCACCGCCTTTAAAACAGCGGTGGTGAAGCCCCTTCTGAAGAAGAGCAACTTAGACCCCAACATTCTTAATAATTACCGGCCTGTATCCAACCTACCGTTTTTAAGTAAAATTTTAGAAAAACTGGTTTTTAACCAAGTTAATGACTTTTTAAACAGAAATACCATTTTAGAGAGGCATCAGTCTGGTTTTAGGAGGAACCACAGTACCGAGACAGCCCTTCTAAAGATTTTAAACGACATCAGGTGGAATTTAGATAACAAAAAGCTCACAGTGTTGGTTCTACTGGATCTAAGCGCCGCTTTTGATACGGTAGACCATCACATTTTATTAAAAAGACTCAGACACCTGGTTGGCCTCTCTGGTGCTGTCCTTAACTGGTTCTGTTCTTATCTCACAGACCGATGCTTTTATGTAAGTATGGATACATGTTCCTCACGAACTCATGAAATTGGATGTGGGGTTCCCCAAGGCTCAATTTTAGGTCCACTTCTCTTTAATCTTTACATGCTTCCTCTTGGGGACGTCATCAGGAGACACGGCATCAGCTTCCACAGTTATGCCGATGATACACAGCTATACATCGCCGTGTCTCCTGATGACACAGGGCCAATTGATGCCCTTTTTAACTGCATTGTAGACATCAAGTCATGGATGGCAGTGAATTTCCTACAGCTCAACCAGGACAAAACTGAGGTTTTAGTTATAGGTCCTGAAGGCCAGAGAGAGAAACTTTTACCAAAACTACAGGATCTTAAACCAACCCAATCAGTAAAAAATTTGGGCTTGACTTTTGACTCTGAGCTGAATTTTATCCCACATATCAAAAATATAACGAAAATAGGTTTTTATCACCTTAAGAACATAGCCAGAGTCCGCCCGTTTCTCTCTCAGGCCAGTACGGAGGTGCTAATGCATGCTTTTATCTCCTGTCGCTTAGATTACTGTAATGCTCTGCTCTCTGGTCTTCCCAAAAAGAGTATTTTAAATCTTCAATTATTACAAAACTCAGCCGCACGCGTGCTGACGAGGACCAGAGGGTGGGAGCACATTACACCAGTTTTAGAGTCGCTGCATTGGCTCCCCGTCCGCTTCAGGATCGATTTTAAGATTCTCTTACTGGTTTTTAAATGTCTTAACGGCCTTGCGCCCTCTTATTTATCTGATCTGCTTTTACCATATCAACCCTCGCGGACCCTGAGGTCCTCCGGCACTGGCCTTTTAACCATACCAAAACCCAGAACAAAAACCCATGGTGAGGCAGCATTTAGCCACTATGGCCCCCACCTGTGGAACAGCCTGCTGGAGAGCCTCAGGACTGCAGAGACTGTTGATATTTTTAAAAGAAGATTAAAGACACACCTTTTTAATCAGGCTTTTAACTAATATTTTAAACTCTTCTTATGTTCTTATCTGGTTCTGTCGTATTTTATGTTGCTGCTTTTATCTTGCTTTTTAAGATGATATTAATCTTAATAATTTTCTGTTTTTATTTATCACTGGTACTTTATTTATTCTATTTTATTTATAATTTTACGTATTTTATTTTTGGTACTGTATTTATTTTATTTTGTTTATGCTTTTAGTCTTTAGCTTTTAACTCCAGTGTTTCCTCAGGGGGGTCCTCCACGCTGGGAGCTGTGTCGGGTCTGCTAGTGGGGGTGCTGTCCTTGGGTCCCTTCGGCCCGGCCGGCTGGTGGTTCCTCCCTTCGATGTGGGGGTCCACCTGTCTGTCGGAGTCCGGGGGCCTGGGTGCTGGTCCCCCCGATGGCACGGCCTGCTGCTCCTCCCAGTGTGGACGACCCCAAAGGTGGCGTTCCCTTGATCCTCAGTGCCATGCCATGTCTCCCTATTGTGTGTGTGTGTGTGTGTGTGTGTGTGTGTGTGTGTGTGTGTGTGTGTGTGTGGTATGGAGGGAGGGAGGGGCTTTCTTTATAACTGTTTTTCTTTCTTGTGTTAATTGTTTTTAATTCTGCAAAGCACTTTGTGTTGCATGTCCATGCAGGAAAAGCGCTCTACAAATAAAGTTGATTGATTGATTGATTGAAGAGTGTGCAAAGCAGTAATCAGAGCAAAGGGTGGCTATTTTGAAGAAACTAGAATATAAAACATGTTTTCAGTTATTTCACCTTTTTTTGTTAAGTACATAACTCCACATGTGTTCATTCATAGTTTTGATGCCTTCAGTGAGAATCTACAATGTAAATAGTCATGAAAATAAAGAAAACGCATTGAATGAGAAGGTGTGTCCAAACTTTTGGCCTGTACTGTATGTCCAGTCATTTTGTTAACTTTTATTGTATGTTACTGAATTGTTTGATTTTATGATCTATGAACACATTGATGCTTTTTTTTTTTACTGTCTTGTAAGGTGTCACAATTTCTACATTTTTTCCCCCAAATCATTACAGTTCTAGTTTTATTAGCTCTAGCGTGTAGGATTTAGTGATAACTACCAGTGAGGTTGCAGATTGCAACCAAATAGAACTTATCTTGAGTGCCAAGTGTGTAGGAGAACTGCTATGGCTGACACACAAAACAAGAATAGCCCTATATGTATTTTTCGGTTTTGGGCTATTGTAGAAACGACATGGTTGATATGTCGATTAAAAAACGAAACAATTCTTAATTTCAGGTGATTATACACTAACGAAAACATAATTATTAATATAATATTCAATTTCTGCCAATGTATCCCCACACACTGAACCTTTTAATTGAATATATTTGGGTTTTAACTGACAGAATTATTAAAGAGGTGTCACATGGGGCTCTCAGAATTTGCAGTGGGAATTTTTCTCTATTTCAGCGATTGAGCAGTTGTCAGTAACATAATGGACAGTCTAATTAATAATTAAACGTATTGTTAGTTGCAGTCCTAATGAAGACAGCTTGGTGTCAAAGGGCTATTTTTTATCAAAAACTAGATTAGAAATGGTATAATGACCTCGTTAAAATTGTTTTTGGTTTCATTATCACTGTACACACCACATAATCTATGTAGGCATTGAAATAGGTTCTGTGTAGATGACAGGATTTTTACCAAACTTCCCTTAAAATAAAATACAAACCTAGCAAAACTCTGTTCTAAGGCTGGTCAACACTCGTAATGCAGCACAGTCAGCTTTTTTCTCTCCTTGTTCCATCAGTGTATCACTACTGAGGGCTCAAACAGTTTTCCCTTGTTCTTCCAGGTCATTACCAGGCACGACGGCTGCAGAATGTGAATCCAATCTGAAGAAGATCTACACTGTGCAAAGTGTTCAGGTGAGCTTTGGTGTCAGCTTAAACAGCTTCGTCATCTTAAGAGCAAAGAGATCAAGTGCATGGCTTGGCTAGGAGACAAATTTGCTTGAGAAGAGCTTCCCTGATTCAGGGCATAAGCCGCTGATTTGCACTTAAAGCTACAGTCGGCGTAAGTGGTGGGAAAAAATGAAACCTTTTTATCCTGAAATATGAACATATAGCGCACGCTTTATTGACACCATATTACATCAGCTTCTTCTCCTTAAATTCAAACTGTTTCAAACTATTGTTACTGCGAATGTGCAAAGTTCCTGTTGATGAACATCTTTTTGTGTTGCAAGTGTAAGAGTAGCTTCTGATGTGTGTGTCTGCTGCTCTGATGGCTTGTTGTCAAGGGGAAGTCAGTATATTGTTTTCCTGGGGACATTTAAACTGTAATAAACTAAACATAAGGTTTGTCCCATCATCACCAAATTCCAAAACACAGGATTGAAACCTGCAATTTGTAAATTCATTGACAGATATGAAAATATAAAGATGGACATTATGCAAAGATCTAAGTTAGTATTATTTTTGTGGAGGTGTTTAAGGTTTGTTTACACCGCTAGTTGTTGTAAACATAGAAGTGAAACTGGCTTGTAGTTTCAGTTTGAATAAATGGAGACACACCAAATACAGTAAGTCAGTCTCTTATCTCATATATGAGAGCAATGATAGTGGAGTGTGTAGTGTGTGTAGACAAAACCTGTAAAATACAAAACAAGCAAAGTGTGACATAACCGCTGATATTGGATTTGACAGCTGAAAATACAAACAGCTCACATAAGCTAGACTAAGGGGACAAAAATTTGCTTTTGTGTTAACAATTAACTTTGTCTTGGAGTTTTAAGAGAGTAAAGGCAACTCTTTTTCAACATGTTGCTCTGTGTGCAGATGTTCTGGAGTGTATACAACAACATCCCTCCAGCCACAGCCCTGCCTTTGAGATGTAGCTATCACTTAATGCGAGGAGAACGGAGGCCCCTGTGGTGAGTCTTTTATTATTGCAAATATTATGATTGTATTCCTGAACACCAGCATGAACAGAGGGCAGATTCTAACTGGAGCTCATGTTGTAACTGTCATGTGATAACTTGTTAAAATGTAATACAGAATTTCTTCCATTGGACATACAAGAAACTGATAATATTATAAGTGCAACACGATGGCCACTCAACGTAAAAGGGATGCAGAATATATTTCAATATGTTTCAATAGCTTGAATCATTGCGTTGTTATTACTATTATAAGACCATCAGTTAGATATGTCAGATGATATCTAGCAGTGCATATATTTAAGTGTCACTGTTTATATAGATGACAGATTTTACAATTCATTCTGATGGACATGTTTGCATTGTGACAATTTTTTACGTTACCCAAGATTTGTCTTCGTGTCTTTTGAATTAATTTTTACCATATATGTATTACATGTAAACCGGTCACTCATTTAGGGTTGCATTGTACAAGTATCAATTTTTAAAAAATCTTTTACACTAACAGGGAAGAAGAGAGCAACGCAAAAGGAGGAGTATGGAAGATGAAAATACCAAAAGAAAGCACTGTAGGTGTTGTTAAGCTTCTTTTCACATAATCACTTAATAATATAAATACCTGACTCATGAAATCGCTCCTGTGTGTTCTTCATGCTTCAGTCTGCAGTTTGGAAAGAATTGTTACTCGCTACTATTGGAGAGCAGTTTGCAGATTACTGTGCCTCAGGTGAGCTACTTTAAGTCTATATTTGATATTTTCTGTTTTTCAGAATGAAAAGAAATATCAGGGATGCACAATATTGGATTTTTTTGCCGTTGTTGCCAATTATGATGCATCCTTAAGAAATATGCTTTTTTCTCAATGTAGCAATTACATTGATAAGTTTTTATTTACTGTCTGTTTTGCCTCCCTTTATATCCCAGACGATGAGGTTGTTGGTGTCAGTGTTAGTGTTCGGGATCGGGAAGATGTCGTACAAGTCTGGAATAGCGATGCATCTCTCGCTAACGAAGCAAATATCTTGGGAAAAGTCTATGAGCTCCTCCCCTACATATCTTTTAAAGCTGTTTTTTATAAGCGTAAGTATGCTCATTGTTTCCACTTACACGTACAGGACCTTTTTGGATTCAAAAATGGAAATGAGCTGTAAGCTTGAAAGGGCAGAAATGTGGAAAGGCCAAAAAAAAAGGCATTTTCTCCACTTGTCTGGAAAGCTTCACCAATATTGATACGTTTTTATGTCATATATTGTCGGAATCAAATTTCGACTCTCTTTTGACAAGTCCATTTTCCTTTTTTGGCTTGCTTTGCAATGTAGGCAGTTGTTGCTAATGCTAGAATAGCGACTTTCATTTCTGAATTCTCTGCCTTTGAATCAGGCTGTCACCGAAGGGATGTGTGCGCACATCTGCTTTTGTAGGACATCCAATAGGGACGCCATCTCTCAGAAATGACTTGTGACTGACATGTCGGTGTTCTTAAAAACCACTTTAAACCACCTGAATTACAGCATGCTCAGAGGTTAAAGGGAAATTTCAGTTTATTTCGACCTGTCTCCTATTGTCCTAAATTTGTTTCAAGTGACTAGTGAACGGCCAACCTTCAAGTGCAAAGTTAGTCCACTGAACAAGCTTTTTTTTTTTCTCCACAAAGACCGCCTCATATCGTTAGGATAAATGTCAGAGAACATATAGAAAACGACATGTAAACGTGTTGTCTTACGTTACCCGTGTGGTGCCATGTTTGTTTACCATTTAGCTCTGCTTTCCAAAGCGCAGCCGAAATATATCTCATGAGCTCTAGATAAAGCCCAACTGGATACTACTCCAGGTGGAGGTGTCTCGTCCTCGGTCACTTCCAGACCTTGAAAATAAGGCTGCAACCGGTCCCATTCCTTGCAACAGAGGCATTCCTCTTCTGTGGGCACTGGGGCAGAGCATTCACAGGTACACCACCAATCTCCAGAGCTGCCTTGCAGCAGCCATTCCTCCTCTCTCATCCTCTACCTGTTGCGGCTCTCTCTCTCCTCCTCCGTTCTTCAATTTTATGAAGCTCTTCGTCAGTGTATTCTGGCTCAAATAAATAAGGGCGGCCATCAAACTCTGCAAAATCAAATTCCTCCTCCACAAAGTCAAAGTCTGGCAAAAAGTCAGGCATTATTCTATAAATCTTTCATAAAATAAATTAATGAACTTTTCAGGCTACTGTCCGGTTCTGCCTTCCAGCTGTTGCTGCTTGTTCTCGCGAGATTTCGGGCACTGTATGAGATCGCTGCTTGTTCTCGCGGTATTTCGGCTGCGCTTTGGAAAGCAGAGCTAAATAGTAAATAAACATGGCGCCACACCAGTAAGGTAAGACAACATGTTTACATGTCGTTTTCTACGTATATGTTCTCTGACATTTATCCTAACGATATGAGGCGGTCTTTGTGGAAAAAAAGCTTGTTTAGTGGACTAACTTTGCACTTGAAGTATGCCCGTTCACTTACGTTTTAACAGGTCTGATGCTACTATGCGCCCCGGCTGTATCTAGGCTAACGACTAACATGCTAACTATTATTTTTTATGTCACTAGTCACTTGAAACAAATTTAGGATGATAGGAGACAGGTTGAAATAAACCAAAATTTCCCTTTTAATATGGGTTAAACTGCCTACCCCAGCTTTAAGTCTTACAGATGCTTTGTCAGAAACATATTAAGTCACGTCAGACTGTAGTCAAAGGAATGTAGCTGTACTGCAGATTGAACTATGCACATTCTAAGGGCATATTGGTTGTTCTAAGCAGAGCATGCAAGCATGCCAGAGGATTATTTAAGGAGTGTACATAGCTGTCAGGGCTTTAATTATGTTGCAGACAAATACCCCATACGCCGTCGTACCTGTTCCACATATTCACATAGGCTAGTCTTGCCACAACATGTCAAACACTTGTACCAAAAGTGTAATAATCTACATTGTAATTAGGTTAAACTGGAACATATGTAGAATAGGTTTTGGCTGAATCATTACCAGTTTTTAAATGAAACTTTTCATGTTGAAACAAACAAAAGTCATTCTGTAGTAAAGGGCTGGTTTATACTCACCATGAATCACTTTGACTCTTTCAGCTCACATGGATCATCATGCCTTTGAAGGAGGACGCTCAAGACATTAAACGATTGTAACGCACATTTTTTTTTTTTTATTTTAACCTGAACTCTGTACCTGCCTTCACGTCGGGGCGCTGTCCACAACCTAATCGAGGATATTATTTTGCATTCAACAAAAATTGTTATCAATATATTTTTATAACTTTTAATGACTGATGCCTTTTTTTGATTGTGGGTCCTAGAGCTCTGAACTCTTCAGAGAATGTATATCCAGCATTAATCTCATCCCGAGTTCATTAGTTCATGTTGGTTTTGACCTGCTATACTGAACTGCACTGTCTTGGTCCTGTCCTCTGCACGGCCAATGGACCTCACAATTTATTCCTGGTATAGAGGTAGCTACATAATTAGTGTGTTTTAACTGTTTGATATGTAAGATATCTCAATTCATATCACATTTTAATTACACTGAACAAAAATATAAATGCCGAGATAATCCATCCCATCAAGATGCTGATTAGACAGCATGATTATTGCGCAGGTGTGCTTTAGGCTGGCCACAATAAAAGGCCACTCTGAAATGTGCAGTTTTGCCCTATTGGGGGGGCCTGGGAGGGTCAGAAAACCAGTCAGTATCTGGTCTGACCACCATTTGCCTCATGCAGTGCAACACATCTCCTTCGATTGTGGCCTGTGGTATGTTGGTCCACTCCTCTTCAATGGCTGTGCAAAGTTGCTGGATATTGGCAGAAACTGGAACACACTGTCGTATACGCCGATCCAGAGCATCCCAAACATGCTTAATGGGTGACATGTCTGGTGAGTATGCTGGCCATGCAACAACTGGGATGTTTTCAGCTTCCAGGAATTGTGTACAGATCCTTGCAACATGGGGCCATGCATTATCATGCTGCAACATGAGGTGATGGTCGTGGATGAATGTTGTCACACCAGATACTGACTGGTTTTCTGACCCCCCCAGACCCCCCCACTAAAGCAAAACTGCACATTTCAGAGTGGCCTTTTATTGTGGCCAGCCTAAGGCACACCTGTGCGATATTCATGCTGTCTAATCAGCATCTTGATATGCCACACCTGTGAGGTGGGATGGATTATCTTGGCAAAGGAGAAGTGCTCACTAACACAGATTTGTGAACAATATTTGTGAGAAATGGTCTTTTGTGTATATAGAAAATGTTTCAGATCTTTGAGTTCAGCTCATGAAAAATGGGAGCAAAAACAAAAGTGTTGCGTTTATATTTTTGTTCAGTGTAAGTCAGCTTCGTCAGTGCCAAAGCACTTTTCTGCCGTTTGTATCCTTTTAGTGTTGAATTCAGCTGGAGCTTTTCCACTTCTGAGGATGGAGTGAATGTCCCATTTGGTTTCTTGAAACTTCATCAGCTGTACATCAAATTTAAATCAGGGTAACACTTGGAAATATTGCACATGACTACCTATTCCAATCACAGTGTCCCTCAGTTGTGCAGCCATCACAGGGAATCAGAACACATCCCAGCGCAGACATGGCCCTAAGATACTCAGCTTTAGTTAAAAGAGCAAAACCCATCCTGAAAGGTGCCTCTTTGAATCTCCTCAGCCACACCGCATTTGACATTCCTCTCAATACACAGTCGACCCTCTGCTGTCCTGAATGGGGTCACGGATTGTTTAGTGTATTACCCTGAGAAGATACTGCACATTTTTGTGCTCAGCTAGTGGTGCTCTGTCGTACTTGTCTGTACTTGTTTTCCCTACTGTATCTAGTTAACTTACTGAACTGTGTCCTTATAATAATAACACACACAGGAAACTGCAGCTTTAAAGCAAGTAACATGAGGTCATGCTATTCCCATAGTTAGCATATGTAGATACAATATGTCAAATGTTACTAAGTAAAACATGACAGATGTGGCGAGTGTCGGTAGTCGTTGAGTCAGTGTTAACTGCTGCTTCAAAGAAAAGTACACTTTAAATCAGATGTTACACTGACCTCACCTGTTTGATCATACTGATAAATAGCATCATTATTAATAGCGAAAATAGAAGCATATTTTTCTATCAGCTCCCTTTATAAATCTGGGACATTTTTGTGAGACTTCATCACCCAGATTGAGTTACCCTCACTAACACACTTATATTATCGCAGTGTAGGCTACAGTAAAAAATGCTTCTGGTATTATTGTATGTCACACCACTTTTATAGTTCAACTTTGGACTGGTTGATACATTAGTAATAAGGGGACAAATATTTCATTTGTAAACATGACTTTTGCAGTGACTTGGAGAAAGTAAATAAAATGAAAAAGAAATGCATTTATTATCATGTGTGTTTCTTCTCTCACAGTACAGTCAACAACAAATTTCCCCCAACCTAGTCACCAGAAAAAATGTTGGCTTACATTTCTGACAAACCACAGAAAGGTTACATTTGTACTTTCTTATGCAGTGGATAACTTGATCCTTCATGTTTCATTATGTTTTAACAATAGTGTGGTCGGCTTGTGGTTAGGTTCAGGCACATAAAGCACTTACAGTTAGAAAAAGATTGTGTTTTGGCATTAAATACCCACTTTTGAGGAAAGCACTGCTGGAAAAGCGGTGGTATCACTATTTGGGGCACTATCCCCAGTGGATACACAGCGATGACCTGCTAAAACACAGCCAGTTTTGTTGTTGGTATTAAACAGTGGTCTGCAGCTTGGCAGGCATCTTGCCCAGGTGTCACGCCATCCACCAACCCCTTCACCTCCCAATGATTAAGACAGCACATTGACTATGTCACTTTATAAACGTTCATATGATACATATGAAGCCTGCAGACGTAATGTATTCATGGTTTGCAGAAATGTACAATGCCAACATTTTCTTCGGGTGATTGGGCTGTTTCCCCCCATCCTGACACGGGGAGTGTGTTAATGTCTCAGTGTTTCAGCATATTTCACTTTGCCAAGCTGTTAAGTACTGATTTATTACATTTAATCATACCCTTTGCACATTGTACTCCCACTGGAAAGCAATGTGTAACAATGGCTCAGACATGTAATTAAGACCATTCTTTGAGTGACACTTTCAATAGTCAATATTACCAATTGAAAATGTTGTGCTTTTATGTATTAAACCACTTTTTAGTTTTTCTCCTTGATTTGCCTCAGTGTGTTCATAGGCCTTTACACTTTTAGCAGATATTTTTAGCTTATACCAGTATTAATAATGGCTCCATTCTCTTGAAGTGTCCCAGTAAGCCAGACACTGACAGTGAGCCAGCATGCACATCACCACAACTGTAAAACTGAAACAGCCAGATGGAATTTAGTCAACATGAATTTTATCTTTTACACCTGTCATTGTCATGTTAGTGTTAAAGGCCCATTAAAGTTGTATTATTATTTTTAAAACACATCAAGGTGTAAACACAACATTGACATTATCACCAGAAAGATAATATCAACAGTTGCCTATTTATTGCAAACAGTTGCCACCAAAAGAATAAGTCCAATATTTGGTCTTCTTTTAACAAAGAAAACAGAAAAAATGTTGGCATTGTAAGTTGTAATCTGCAAACCACAGAGCCGTTACATTTGTATGTTATTATGTAGAAAATACACTGAAACTTTACTTTTCAACAATGCTGTAGTGTCGTCAAGTTTAGGCACAAAGCACTAGGTTATAGAACTTTCATAAAACTGTCCAAGCTGGTAATGCAGCAATGCCATGCTAAAATACAACCCATTTTCATGGCACAGTGATGTCAACCGTTATTCTTGGTGAAAAAACAGCGACAGGTTGCTACCCAACTTTGGTAGCTAAAAAGCTGAAAAACAACTGTTTTTTGTTGTTGTTGTTGTTGTTGTTGTTGGTCTCAGTGATCTGCAGCTTGGCAGGCATCTCGCCGAGGTGTCACACCATCCACCATCCCCTCCAACCCCTGATGACGAAGTCAACTCATATACCAAACCACTTACATTGATATGGTATGTATGAAATGTATAAATGTAACATATTTGTGGTTTGCAGAAACGTACAAAGCCAACATTTACTACAGGCGACTGGGCTGCTTTTAGCTCTGTTTTGGTCTCCACCAGATGATGAGAAAAATATCTGGTGCCGTAGCAGCTTAGCAGCTAGCTTTGTTGTCTGGTGACTGGTGCTGTGTGCATCATGTACAGTGGGTTTTTTAAATGAGTAGTTAGTTAATTTGTGAGCGTAAAACGCTCTGTAGAGCAGCAAACAGCACAATTAGGTGCTCTGTGGTTTTGTCAAAGGCAACATTTTTCATATGACACATCATAATTTAATCTTTTGTTGCAGTTTCAAAAACATAGATATGATCACTTGCGAAAATACACAATCCAGGGTTAGGGAATTAATGAATGGTGTGGCATATCTGTGTATTTAAGCACTGGGATTAAATGACCCTGTGGAGCTCAGTTTTAATCATCAATATGATGGTATGACATCCATAAGTATCTAGATTTAAATATGAGGTAATAAAAAGTATTATGTACATTGTTCAAGAGTCTCACCCTTGTCAGACAGGGTTGATCTCGGTCTGCATCCTCTGTGGTAATAACATGCGTTCAGAAAGCTTGTCAGTCATTTAGAAATCCAGTGCAGAGTACATCTACCTCCACTCTGTGCTGATCATGCCTACACTGAGCTGCACTCTCAAATGGCTGGTATGGGCCAGCACACTTACCATCTCACAAACATGTCTGTATCCACGGTGAAACATTAGGGGGACTCACACGCCAGTGGCTTGTGGTTCAGAAACATTTCTGTAATGATTAGGGGAAAGAGGAGCAGCTGACCCTGCCAGCAGCAGCTACAAAGAAAAGCCTCTTGATCTTTAGGGAGATGCTCCTGTTCTTCCATGATTTGCACTGACACACACCCTTTGGGCCACATTTCAGAAAACAACTCCCTCAGTTAGATAAACCCTTGCATGAAAACTTGTTGAATGTTTTAATACCTTTTTTAAAGACCATTGAAACCTAATTTTCAGCGATGCTGTTGAAACATATTTGTTTCTGCAACAATCTAGTCGTAATTCATCATCCGTGTAAGACACTAATGAATCCCAAAGAAAGGATGTTTATCACCTGTATTGTTATAGAATGAGGTAAGTGTTATGCTTTTACACTGTGCAAACACTAAAATGAGCATGCTGATCACAGCTTGATGTTATTAGCACTTATCGGGGTAACAGTGAAATCAGACCCAGAATAAAAAAATGTGAGAGCTTACTGTTCTCTGCTCATGTTGTGTCATGTCTTTAAAGAGGCATTTCAGCCCCAAATCAAAAATACATATTTTTCCTCTGACCTGTTGTGCTATTTATTCATCCAGATTGTTTTGGTGGAAGTTGCTTAGTGTTGGAGATATTGGCCTTAGAGATGTCTGCCCTATCATGAATATAATAGAACTAGATGGCACTAAGCTTGTGGTGCTCAAATAAAATAAATTTGAAAAACTCAACATCAATGTATTTTCCCAGAAATCATGACCAGATTACTCAAGATAATTCACAGACCTCGCTGTGAGCAGTTTCATATAGGAACTGTTTTCTGTCTACCGAAGCACACTTGCCAATTGTATCACCGTGCAGAAGGATGTGTCATGGGCGAGAGGCTCGTGGTGGTGTTAGCTAGCTCAGTGGTGCTAGGTGAGCTAGGGTTAGTGGTTCAGTTGGTGGGTCTAGCTTAGCAGAAAGAAAATAGTTTCTACGTGAAACTGCTCCCAACAAGGTCTGTGGGTTATCTTGAGTAATAGCACTACAGGTAAGAAGAAAAATATGTCTTTTGGATTTTGGGGTGAACTTTCCCTTTTTTGAACCTGTAATAGGAGGTCAACATGGATATTCATACTTTAAAGATGTGACAGAATGCATGAGAACACTAAGGGTTACACGGTGAAAACATAAACATGCAGTTCATATTAGCGACACATACCTCAATATATATATTTTCATATATATACATATATGTATATATATATGTATGTAATTAGGCATGCAAACAAAAAATGCAATTGAACAGTTGTGTAAAAAGTCCCACGTGACAAGACAAGAGAAAGACACAGACTATGGAATACCTACAACTGGTGGATATTGAAAAACCTACAAAATACTGTAATTTACGGTATATTCAAAATATTCAGAAGCCAGTTTTCAAGATACATTATTGCAACACCTGTCCCTTGAGTCTTTCTGGATTTAGATTCAGATCACATTAAACTAATTTTTTTATTCATACAGAAACACACCCAACACATCAGTGACATTCCAAACAAAGCAAGTAGATATAAATATTTTTTAAGGAAATAAGAGGAAAAATGTAATAGAGACATAAGTGTAGTTTTTGTTGCAGCTTTTCTTTACTCATTTTTTTTCTATAAATATTACCACTTATAAATAATGCATTAAAAGTCCAGTGTGTAAGATTTAGGAGCATCCCTTCACAGAAATGGAATATAATATTCATAACTTTTTTCATTAGTTTATAATCACCTGAAAATAATAATCATTGTCTATTTGTTACCTTAGAATGAGCCGTTTATATCTACATACGGGATGGGTCGTCCTCCATGGAGTTTGCCATGTTGTTTCTACCATAGCCCAGGACAGAGAAGTTTAAAACACTGACTCTAGAGAGGGCCATGTTTTTTTGTTTTTCGCCTTGGCCATCATAGTTCTCCTGCAGGCTTGGCACTGGGAGAAGTTTCAGTTTGCAACCTCACCACTAGATGTCATTAAATCCATCCTAAAGAGACTGGATCTATTTTCTCATTTATCTGCTGAGTAATGTTTGTTTGCTTCACTATCACTTGCATCATGCGTTGTTATCAGAGCCATGCAGAGGTCAGTGGCATTACACTGACTGAACTGTGGTTAAAGTGCACAGTGTCCACTCTGCCTGGTCTTATAGAACAGGTTGTTCTCATATGTTTTCCTTGTAAAGTAATGCCCCAAAATTCATACAGATCCCACATAGTCACGAGCCAGTAATTTGTGCATTACACATGTAATCTGGAAGGCTGTGATTATGTAACCTATGTCCACATGGGAATAAAGAATATAAAAGGGAGGCAGTCTCATTAGGAGGTAGGTTGGGGTGGTGGCTGGGTCACAAAACACAGGACTTTCCCCAGGAGACCAGTGCTCGGAACTAGACTTTGAGTAAACTTTGAGTCATTTAAGGTATATCATAACCATATTTCTTTTCTTAAGTTAAGTTCTTAAGTTTGAGCGCGGTAACTTTACTCCCCTAAACCTAACCTCCGTAACTTTACGTTAAGTGCGTAACCTTGGGTTAAGAACATAACATCATTTGTGGGGGGCTAATTTGTAGGATATCATATGAACTATAGTATGAGGACACGTTACATAGAAATTCGTGAAATGGACACCTAACTCTTGACGCATTCTGTGGTGGTGGGCACGAAAGGTGTCAAAATTACGTGCTGGCAGCACAAAAACAATGCCGATGCAAAGTTAGTGAGGCTATTTGTTATGGTGGACACATGCATTAACTGTAGAGAGTGAGAAAGTCCACAGAGGGTGGGTTCGTCAAACGAACATAGTTTCAACCAAGAAACTGCTGTTGGTGTCCCGTGTGGAACCAAAAATTAAGGTAGTTACGTGACTTAACAGACTTTATTTAACCACACAAAATACTTAACGTAAGTACCTCACATAACTATGCAAAGTACGTAAGTGTAAGTCACAGACATTAAATCAAAAGTCAGCGTTGTTTCATGACATTACAGACTTTACGTAACTACACAAAATACTAAAGTTAACGTCACAGACGTGTGAAGCCGAAAGTCAACGTAACGACTTTACATAACTATGCAAAGTACTTTACATAACTATGTGAAGTATATAAGTTTACATCACGTATGTCCTGTATGCAGTTTTTAGTATTGTAGAACTAAGCAAGTATTTTCCTTTTGTTAAACCTAACCAAACTGCGGCCATTTCACAATCAAACTGCAATTGTTCTTAAAATCATATTTTATTTGTCTTGGTGTTGCCAGCATGTAATTTTGACACATTTCTTGTCCTCCACCATGTAATGCATTGTTAAGAGTTCGTGTCCATTTCACGGATTTCTTTAAGACTGTGTTGGTCCACTACAGTGGACAGATGTGCAACGTTGTGAAAGATTGGCAATGAAAGATGAAAATATTTAGGGATCACAAGAAACAAACCTAAAAATATTTATTTGTGATTTCATGATATATGCTTAAATGGGTCACAATAAACGATGAAAAACATGTTCACGCCATTATATCATTTTCAATGTTTGGCTTATAAATTTTGAATTAAAAAATCGTGAAACCTTCAATCTCAGGATTGTCTCTATAAAGCTTTATGAAAAGAAAGATCTTTTTAGATATATTTGTTTTTATTTGATGGCTGGAAAAGAAAAAAATACCCCACCCCATTAATGGCCTAAGTATATCTACAACTGTAGAATAGTGCACAAGGTATCATGTGCTCTAGTCTCTTCTCTCACCCATTTGATAGTTTTTTACTGGTCATTATCCGCACAGCTTCTCCCTTTCATTACGGGCTGAATGCTACAGCCCCCAGCAGCAAGTGAAAAACACCGTATGAAAGCCATCCTTCCCCCTTTGGAAATCAAGAGGAGCTCCTATTCATTTGCTTAATTACCTAATTAACAGAAAGCTAATTACTTTGTTGTGTGCACGCGTATGTGTGGAGAGGCTGTTACGTAACTGATAGTGATCCTCAATTAATTTGTAACTACACTCCATCCAGTCAGGGCCTTAATCCACACAACACATCACCGGCGCGACACCGACAAAACACGATAATAAATTCAGGCCCAGACATACAGGGCTGCTGGGCTCCGCTGAGCTCATAGATCCAGTATTGACATGCAGATCAAGCCACTGAAGAATTAGACAGATCATGTGTTAGATCATCGTCATAAAACTGTACATACATTAGATTTTTTCTCATTAATTACACGAGACAATTGTGTTTACAACCTTTTGAAAAAAAAAAAGCAGTAATCCTATGAAAGACTGGCTCAGTATACAAATCATAGCAGAACTGCAAATCCTGTTAGGAATATAATGGGAATAATGTTATGCCATAAGAGATAACATTTCATGAAGAAGAAGAATGGCATTATAAATTCACAGCTGAGTGGAACAGACACATTTAGAAGCCAGATAAGAATATTTTAAAGGTCATTTTCTCTTCAGGTGTCAAAAGGCAAAATCTTTCATGTCAAGAAATTTGTGTCTTGTGTCTGTGTTTTCATACACTCATACTAAAATCACAGCTTTTAATTATAAAGGGCCTCCAGGTCTGGCTATGGCTGTATGTGAATGTGAGTTGCTCCAATTCATGTTTGAATTCAACCCTGCAGCTTATCAGTTGAATGGCTCAGAGGACATCTGTGTGTTGCTGTGGCTTCATGGGCCCTGAGGTCATTAAACACAACACTGTGGTTGTGTTGGAGGCCATGCAGTGACTGATGCATGTCTGTGTAACTGCTATGAAATATATTGAGTCTTCACAGTGGGAGTAAAATAGTTTTTTTTAGCTTGCCAACTTTGAGCTGTGGGACTGAGGACATGCTTTTGTAGTAAACTATAGAAATATATTTTGAAAGCTCTAGTAATATATGACTGTTTCATGCATATAGGCTAATGTAATTAATTATTACTATAAATATAAACTGCGTTCATACAATATAAATTAAACCTTAAATGCATTTAAAGATCTACCATATTACACCCTGTCTCAGTAGGTGACAGTGCAGGTAACAGGAAATAGGTAATGTAGTGTTTTCCTGTTTGGCCTCAGTTTTGCGTCACGTTTTGCGTTTTGTGTTTGGTGCCTGGGCAATAACAGTAACTCCTGTAACACAGTGCAATGTATCTAAAACATAAAATATAATAAGCTACATTCATAATTTGAAAATTATATTTTTGTCTTAAATTTAATTTATTGCTTTTTTTTTTGTAGGGACAGTGCACAAATAAAAGTAACTGCACCAGTGTTAGCTAGTAGCTACCCCACCCCATCTCCACCCCTCCGCTCCCAGAAAAGAAATCAAAATTTAAAGTATGTAGTGGTGTAGTGGCAGCTGATGGGGTGGATGTAGTGCTAGGCAGACAGGTAGGTTACCAAGGAAGAATGCTGTTTTATATATTCCAGTGTCTTTTTTGCTGATAGGTGGCAGTGGTGGAAGGTAGTTACCAGGGGCCCCAGTGTAAGCTAATGTGACAGGCCCTGATGCACGCTAGTTACTGGTTATAAGGCACACACACACACACACACCCTTGCCAACTGTTTAAAGAAGCTAAAGGAATCTATTTAGGGAGTTTGTGTCTCTCTTGTCTTTTCTTACTGCTGCTTTTATGTTTAAAAGGCATGACTGATTAGATTGCTACTTACTATTTTAACCAAAAAAGAAATGAAAAGAAAATCATGACGGAGATGGATTGGCATTTTGAGGGGCATGTAGCCATGCCATTTTTAATTTAATGTGAGTTCTTCTTTGAACACAGGTGCAGTTCCAAGGCGATAATCTGAATCATTCACAAGGGCCCCCTCATCCCACAGGCCCCAGTGCAGCCACACTGCCTGTGCTGTCTATATTTACGCCCCTGATAGGTGGGCATACTACAAAATTTATGAAAAAGAGGTCGATGTACCTCGTATTACTGTGTGTACCCTACACTACATCACTGCAAGTACGGCCGCACAGTACACTATATAATTATGCAATAAATGAAAGCTACTACTGTCTACATAAATAACACATGCAGTGCAACATAAATGAGTGACTTGTTGTGGCTATCAGGCAAATGTAATGTATGAAGACATTTCTGTGAGCTGAGTATGCCTGTGAGTCATGTTCTGCTGGACTACGGCAACACCACTTGGACAAGAACTGCAGTACACTGTAATACAAGAACTGGTAGTAATAATCGGCTAATGGCTATTAGTTAACTTAATATATGATTATGACTACATTTGCACATTTGCTAATGAATATTTTGGACAGCAGCTGCCTTTCATAGGATAGCGCTTTTTAAAAAAATATTTTAAATCAATATACTGGGGGAGGGGGGGTGTACCCCCACTGTGTAGCCTCATAATTGCTGCCTTGGTTTAAGCACCCTATTTTTTGGATTTGGGAGACTGTTCATGTTTACAGTGTGTTGGGACTGTTTTAGACCATAGTAATTACATAGATACATTTTGAAAATGAGTGTACTTCCCCTTTAAGAACATTACAGTAAAATGTTGGAAAGAAATAATATAGTGATACAACAGAGGATTGAGAATATATAGTTAAATCCATAAAATACTACAGAATAAGTGGTTATTCTGTGGAAATATTAGTCATGTTTCCTGTGATGGTGTATGGTCAGAGGGTGGCGCTCTCTACTAAGAAACAGACTTCTCTGAGAGTGTTCATCAGCACCTTTCTTCCCAGATGCAGCCATGATAAATGTAATGTCGTTTATAGCTAAATGAGCTGTGCCTCTCAGACCTTGATCAAGGACAAAAAAAACGACTTAAAATATTTTCTCTTGAGGTTGAATTAATGTTGCTTTACAATGAGTGTTAACTGGACTGTTGAACTGGCCCGTGATGATTCTCGTCTTCAGGGGCCAAGTGACAGAGATTTTAATTACTGTCATAATGTTTTTGCTCCTCTTGTGACAGTCATGTTGAAGGAAAGACCGTTTAGGAGTGAGCCAAACTTTTCAGCCACAAAAAGAAAAAATATGCCAGGCAGATATTCTTAATAACTTTGTTGAAATGCAGATGCAGTCTTGTCCCCTTTCAAAATATTATGAAGAGCTGGCCCACATGCCAGAGAATAAAACCACAGCAAAGTGAGAAAACCTGCACTCTGGTTATCTACACTGTCATTTTTAAAACCATAATACCACCCCCTTGAACAGTTAAAACTCCTCACAGTTGAGATTAAAACATCTTTGATGATTATGTCAAAGCATTTCATTTCTCTGCAGTGGAACAGTTATGATGGACCACAGACCAAAAAGAGAAAGAAAGAAAAAAAAAAACGACAGGAGAATATTCTGAAATAATAATAAGTTCATTCTGGCTCGCTTGTAATTAGTCAGCTTAGACATTTTAGCTTTTCTGACAGCCCCCTCTCTCCTGTCACACTTTGAGCTAAAACTAATGCATATCATTACATTTCCCCGTAGAAAGGACCTACTAAGTGCTACTGAATTGTACTTGTGACTATGATGTTTCTATGAAGGATCTGCGATGCAATGAACGTTGTTTACCAAAGCAGGTGGATATGACGTCACGGACTTGGGACATCAAAACAACAACATCCAAATCCGCGATTCTTCCTTTTTTTCCTCCTTCTTTGCTCGCCGTGTTAAAATCTAATAACAACATTAAGAGAGAGGCTCGTGCCTTTCTCCGCGAGGCAGACCGGCAGGCAGCGAGTGTGAAACTCCACATTTTGCTCCTTTCTCGACGCCCTCGGTAAGATGATCTCTTTCTCCCTGTAGTGAAGTTACTTAGTTAGTCCCCCACCTCGCCACCAACAATCAAGGCGGGCGGAGTAAAAAATTTTGTTGGTGTTTACGGTGTGATTTGTTGTCGCAGGCGTCCTCGGTACACAAGCTCTCGCGTGCACGGGGTCGTTATCGCATACTAGCAAATCGGTACCCTCCGCGTGCGCCTGTTAGCTGCTGTAAAGCGTTTTCCATTCTGGTAAGTTTCACTATTATCATGATGTTAACATTAGCTTTGTATCGTGTCTAGATACCTGCTGATGCTGCACTCACACACACACACACACACACTCTCTCTCACACACACACGGAGTTTGCCTTCGCTTTTTGCTACCGTTTTCTACAGTTGTTACAACTAGCGAAATAAAGGAATAAACAAACACCTGTGTTATTAGCATGTGGGCTGGTCGGTAGCGCAGTTTAACGTGTCTGTAACAGGAGTTAGGTTTGTAACTACGACTGTTGTATCCTCTACTTTTTTTTTTGTTGGAAAGTTGGGCTACTAACTTAGTTGAGGCTACTCACGAGACCCCGGGGGGAAATGCACCTTTGTAGCCACAGTTGGTTGAAAAGTGCTGGTTAGCGATAGCCGTTAACAGTTCATTACACCGCTACCTGTGACGGATACAGCCGTAAAAGTTGTTAAGTTTACACGGTGAAAGGGAAGTTTGAGTGCCGTGATTTCTTTGGAGTAAGACCAGGGAGGGAGCTTTTCCCCACGTGTTAGCTGTCCTCCAAAACTCCGAAAGACCGGAGGAAGGCTTTACAACTGCACTAAACTATACTTATTATAGCTGTAATACAGCTTTAGCTAACAGGCAGCTCGACTTTTATTTAGCTGTCCGTCACTTGAGCTGTTAAAGGCTGTAGTTTCGGTGTGGCTGCACACAATACATTTAAAGCGGATATTCACCTCATAGTTCACTTCTCCTGACACACAAAGGATTTAGAGAATTGTTTTTTTAATTATAGCTGTGACAACTGAAACTTACACCTCGACATTAAAAGTTTTAAAGGCGTTTTATTTACCTGTATGAGGCTCAAAGTTGGGAGTAAGTGGTTTTATTAAGTCAGGCGTGGTGCAGCTTACAGATGGACATTTATCGTAACTGTAAATAGGCTGAAATTGAATATCACTGTATTATCACTTGTAAAAATAGAGTTTACATTTTGTTAAATTAACAGAAACCTGTTATAACTACAGTATGTATGTGTAAATTAAATGTTATCCTAGTGCACTGTCCAAAGGAATGTACTGAAGCAAAAATATTTTGCCCTGCAGAAATACATTCGAAGCAAAGCAATACATATTTAAGATCTATTTCTGCTGAAATGTATATTTTACAACAGGTGTATTACACACTGGTAACCAGTATGCTCATGCATTTTACTGCATGCAGCTTTTAAATATATATATATATATATATATATATATATATATATATATATATATACATATTAAAAACATGTCTTGTGTAGTTAATCCAAGTTGATTTATTAGTAATTTGGCAAGTCAAAGAGAATGAGTATTCCTGTTGAAAATGATAGCTTTATAAATATAAAAAACAGATTATGTATGACTAGTGAGAGTGAACTGCATACACACTAGAGTGAAATATTACCCTAATATTTTTTTACAGTAAGTCTGCAGCTGGCAACAGCAGGACTAAAACCATCTGAAAATTTACAAAAGGGAAACTGCAGCTTTAACAACTATTGCTGGCAGTGCTCCCTCCTTCTTGGTCTTTGGATTAGTCATTGTCTGAGGGGAAAAAAACACTTTTTTGTAGGAGAAGTAAAGTAAACAGCCTCCAACAAGCGAACCTTGACAACCCAGATTAAGGAAAACATTGGAGATCAAACAGTGCTGCTGCTGGGCTGTTGTCATGAGCTGCCTGAGAGAGAGCTGCAGACTATTTGAACAGGCACTGGGGTTTGTGTGCTCACTTATGCAGAAATGGACCTTCGCAAATGCTGACCCAGGTTTTAAAACACAGGATGAACTTTCTTTGCAACTTTTTCGAGGCCTGCCGTTTGACACGGCTGTTACATACAGTCAGCCTACTGCTGTTTCGGATGGGAACAACCTAACGCCATCCCCCGCGTCTGCTTCTAGAAACCAGACTGGCTGTACTTTCTCTGCTCCATACTAGTACTGAATAAATTGAGTTGGCAGGGGGGAAAGTAAAAACGCTTGAAATTTGAGGAAGAGCAGCTGCATGCATTGTAATGACGCAAGATCCTTAACGCACCGATCTGTGATTTTGTATTATTTGGAAAGCCCTTGTTTCTAGTTTGGCCTCTTCAGGCTGGGGCTCAGGCTCTTCTTTGTAGAGAGTTGAGGTTCAACTGGTAAGAAAGTAATCAGTCACTCGTGCATTCAGCGTGAGGACTCCCATCCCTGAGTGGAGCGGCCCTCTCTTTCATCTGACGGCTCAGTATTTGTGAACACACATTGAAATACCCTGTGCTGGGTACGGAGGGGCTGTAAACTGACTGTGCACCCTTGCTTGCAGCTGAATGATAAGGAGAGTTATTTTCGGTCCAGTGTGGGAATAAGGTTCTGCATTTGCTGTATTGTTTCTTTCAGATTTATTTGCTGGCTTCACCCCTCATTTGATTTCAGATACAAGACGCCCTCAAACCAGTTACTCGAAACACTTTTGCACAAAGCGAGACAAGTGACAGATGCATAAAGGGACTTTTCTGGTAAATGAATTTGTCATGTGATTTTTGCATGTTTGATTCACACAACACAAAAGGGGGAAGAGTACTGGCAATATGAATACGAGTGGTGCAGCGCGCTCATTAGTGCTGTATTACATGAATGGAAATGATAACAAAGGAAAGCAGAACAATATTTCCAGGGTAAAGGTTAGTGTGTCCCGGCCCCTGTGGCGTGCCCAGGCAGACGGTTCTCAATGCCAGGGAAGGCCATTGGTCAGAGAGTGGACAGCTTCAGGTGTGCTCTGTGCAGCTCCTCAGTCTCTATGGAGACTGCAAAATGCTCTGGACGACCATTAACTCATGCAGCCATTAATTACTGTCTTCTACTGTCATCTGTCCTTAATAAAGGGAGGGATGCTGACAAAAATGTAAATTGTCTGCATGCAACTACAATCAATTACGTTGCGTTACAAAATGAATTTACTGCTGGTGTTGTGTCTCAGGAATACTGGGATACAGACTGTGTCCTGTGTGAGAAAATATCTATATTGTCTTCTGTAAAGTTGGTGTATTGAATTAGTCGTTGGTGTGTTGGTTCCAGATAAAAGTAGTTTTGTTTTTTTAAATAAAAAATGAAGTGTTGTATATGCACTGAAGTTTGTATTAGGCTAGATGGGTTGCATATCATTTTACATCTGCTACATCAATAAGTTATATTTCAGTAGTACCTGTAAAAAATATTTTGCTCAGTCCCTTTCCCCATACAGTGACTTTTCACAATTATGGTATAATAAGTATTTTTATAATCAACATATTTTACCCTCGATTTCAATCTAGGTTAAATAGGTTTTTGCAAATAATCACTTAATACTTGAGAATACTGAAGGTAAAAGCTGAGCGTGTTGTCGGTTGACACATCTCAATCAAGATAAAGAAAGACTTGGGACAAATAGATGGAAAATCAAAGGGAGTTGGCTTTGCACTGCGGTGTGGTTTGCATTGACATTTGACACCATGCATATCATGTTTTTATATCTTTCGCACCCAGACTTGGGTGTTCATGTGTTAGCCTATTTGAATAAACAAAATAAACCCAACTCGGTCAATTTAGAAAATTATTGAAGTTCAAGCGTTCTTTTTTTTTTTCTTCTCTAATTTTCCATTTAAAAAAAAACCCCCACTTTATTTCGTACCAAATGTTTTAGTTTGGGTACGCAGCAATTCCCTGTTCTCATTTTGAGTGAGTGCAAGAGGCTCTTAGCATGTAACAACTTAAATTCTGAGTTTCTTTAAGAACAGAGCACTTGTCTGTTTTGGGAATGATGCAGGTAAGCTACAAACATTTTCATCCAGACATGAGGGGCTCAGCCATATGCTACAAGCTGTGCTCAGCTGCCAGGCGAAACCTCAGCACCTGTTTGTATCAGCTGTCCAGTCTGTGTGTCAGTCTGCGTGTGTTTATGATGTGGCTTCGATGGCCTGGTGGATGACATCATTTCATTTTTAGGGAATTTTCTACCAAGTATGTGTTGACGATGGTTTCCACTGAGAGGGTGTAGTTATTACTCTAACATAACCTCATGTGTTGTTTGGTTTATCATGCCAGGGAGACAAACTATAAGTGATTCCTTTCTCTGGCTGAATCTCCACAGTATTTTCATAAGTTTATGTTTGAACAGCAGCATATGATTTGCAGCCCGCAGCTCCAAAAGATGCCTCTTGTTTCCATTTGCTGTTCTTACTAAAACTTTACACAGCATAAAGTCATCTAGAGCCTAACTTCATTTGATTTTATCTGTCATTACAGTTTTCAGTAAGCAGTTTTGCTTTCCTCGCAATTTTGATTTGGGATGTGATATTTACCTAAAATGGGAGTGAGACTTGTGATAGTTTAAGAAGAAACACCACTGTAAATTTGCAATTTATAAAGGTTAAACAATTTTTTTTTCACACAAAAGAAGTTATGTGGATTAATATTTTTGTGCTGCCGTTGTCAGAAATCACTTTTCAGGCAAACACTGCGGTTAGATCTGTGATACATTTTCTCTGTTTATGACGGTTAAGGTTCTAGTGGTGGCACGCTGCACTTTTTCTGTTCAGTTGTGGTGGCTGCTTGTGTTATCTCACAGGTTCCTCTGTTTATGCCAAACTGCTGCTGGAAATATCAAAGTTTTCACATGCACCAAAGTGTTGAGATCTCAAAGGGGAATTACGCCTGTTCAAAATTCATACATGTTATTCCTATGGTCTAAGACACTGGTTTCCAACCTGAGGGTCCCAACCCCCGTTCGGGTCTGCCAAAGCTTCACAAGGGGTCAGGATGCTTTCTTGATTTTAAAAGTTATAAGAAAACTTTTAAAAATATGTATACACTAGGCTTTTATCTCAGCATTTCATGCATTTTTGTTAACAAAACCAAATCAAATAGTTATTTTTAAACTTCAGATTTTTATTCAAGATACAGATATTAAAAAAAAGTGAACATCTGAGCACAAGCTATATTTATAGAACCTTCACTCTTTGCTAAACAGCCTCGTCCTGCGTCAGAAAAGTACACAGCTACAACAACCAAAAAGCTAATAAAAAAATAGTAAAGCATCAGGGAGAAGAAAGCACTGAATTTGTCAAAATACCTATTATGTATGTATGATTATTAAAAACAAATGATCAAAAACAGAAATACATAATGCAGACAGAGAATCATATAATAAGTTGCTGCAAATAACAGGAAAACTCCCCTCTGATGCAACATTCACAGGAAATAATTTTCACAAAATTCATCCAAACCTCTCGTTTTACACAAACTTCCTGCAGTTATTGTGTTCACTATTTGGGTTAATTGCACAGTTTATCAGTTGTTCTGTACTGTTATAAATATGCATTAAGTATTATGTCACTTACTCGGGGGTCACCAGTTCAATGATAGGAAAAAGGTTGGGAACCACTGGTTTAATAAATCAAAAAACTGTTTGTGATGTCTTGAAGTCTGGAACTGCTCCATAGACGGATGGATTTGTAAAGACAGATGACACCCAGGGGAATATTCTCAGTGTCGACCGAATCACTTTGACACTTGCACTTAAATCAGTCACTTCCTGATTAACAACTGGAGATTCATTTAAATTGTGGAGAAATTGGCAAACTTGTTTATTTTGTTTGCATTTTCAGCCATAATTGTAACATTTGAATATTTGCTCTGCTTTAGTTTACACACTAATCAATAGATACCACGGCAGAACAGCAATTCAGTGTTCAGCAAAGTATAATTACTGTTTTTGTCAGCAGAGTCTGGTGGCTTTCATATAACGGCTTCAATTCGCCGTCAGAAAAGGCTGTCTGATGGCGAGGTAATGCGGTGAAAATATTCTAATATAGTGCACACTTAGACTGATACTGATGGTGAGCCTGTTTTAGGTGCTAACATCTAACTTATTTATACAATGTTTTCGCTGTGCCATGATTTGAGGATTTTCTACCCGGAAGTTATTGTAAATAAACATTGTGATTCGGTCTATATGTATGTATGTTTTCTGCTACTGAGAACGTTACAACAGAATAATGCTCATCTGGGTATAAAAAGAAAATAATCATTCTGTGGGCCCACAAAATCAGTCCCCCACTTACTGTCTATGGAGCAGCTCTGGACTTATGACATCACAAGTTTGTGACTTACTTCCGTGGTTTCTGGCCTTGAGAGAGAGTAGCTCATGTTCACAAATATTGATAGAATTTTCCGGGGCCATGGAAATAACATGTTAGAATTCTTAATTCAGGTGGTGTTCCCCTTTAAGACCTGTTCAAAACAGGATGCGTGGAGCTGCAAATTAAAAGCTTTCCTAATCGGGCTAAATCATTATGTTACATCAATGTGAGAATGAGGGTAGCAGAGCCCAAATTGACTAATATGAAAATGTCACAGACTATCACTTAAACCCTGTTAACTCTAGTAGGCAGCGTAATGTAGAATAAGGTTACAGGAGCACATCTTTAAGGGCCTCATGCTTGACTTCTTGGCTGTGTTTTCCGTTGGCAGTCCCAGCCTAATAAGAAACATAACATGGCAGGGCCTGCTCTTCCATCATCATTGCCGGGTGGAAAGTTGGTGTGCTTTGATCATGTCTTTTGGGCGCATCACTCCGGCTTAGCCTGCTGCTCGCTATGTGATAAGCCATCAGAGTACTCAGATCTAAGCCGGCAGCTCCGTGGGCTTGAGGAGAGACAGGAGAGAGTAATGGAGATGAGGAGAGAGCAGCAATGCAAATTTTGTTGACAGACTGTTGCTGCAGCTGTTCTCTTTGCCTTTGAATTCAACAATGTTACTGTCCCTCTCCACTCGTCTGTGAAGAAAAGGCCATGTTTCATTTTTAAGTCCTTTTTTAGTGGAACCACACTGTTCCTGTAGTGTATGTTGCCCTCATGGCAATTAAAACACCTTTAATTAGATGCTCGTATTAATTGCCTCAAAAACACATGTGATTCAATTATTTTACAAAGTGTTACGTTCAGATGTAACCGCGCTTGACTGATACAAGTTCACTTTGAAGTTGAATGCTCCGTTTTTACGCTGCTTTCTTCAGTCTGTACATAAAACATCATTTTTGGACCCCCCATTATGAAAGGGTGCTCCTAATTGACGGGTTGTTGCTTGTTTATTTGATATATATTTACCAGCTGGGTGGTAATTGGGAAGCAGTAATTACCCAAGATGCAGTGCAGCGCTTCAGCAGAGGTGCTACCACGCTGATGAGTCTGGATCACAGATCAAAGTATGCAGGTTACTATTATCATCCTTGCAGACTGTTTAAATACTTGACAGCGGAGAGCGGAGATGGCTAATTGGGCCCCGTGTCCCTTATACAGTCTCATTGTTTACTGTTATGATGTACAGTGTGAGATCAGAAGCACCGTACTTTTATCTTTGTGCCTTTTTTTCTCGTGTACAATTGTTACCAGTATACCTGAGCGGTTAATAGCAACAATAAAAGGCCAGTGTATGTAAGGGCCTTGTGGATTTGGAGTCCCCCCTGATGATGTAGTTCCTTCACTGATAATGGCCTTGTTAACTGAGATTCATTACCTCTTCATTCAGAGTCCCCTGGATATTGAGGGAGAGTGTTCTCAAACTACTGGCTTTGCAACGGTGAAGTCATACTGATGTGGTTTTGCGAGCTATTCATGGAAGGTGGTGACGGTATCTTCCCCGACTCCTGATGATTCAGTTGACCTGAGTCTGGGGTGGTGGGGGTGGTATTTGACTTTGTTTGCTACTCAATTCCACTTTCACACCAACTCTCGCTTTCTCTCTCAGACACTCTCTCTCTCTCGCTCTCCAATTCCCTCAAACATACAGAGATACACACCTTGTTTGTGCGCAGGCTGCTGCTGTTTGATAGCCCGCTCTCCCAGTAGATCTTCAGACATTGTTGTTGTTTGCCTGTATTGGTTGGAGTGTGTGACTTGCATTTGCCCGGGCTCCTTGGAGGGAGTTTGTTTTTGTTCTCAGTGTTGTAAACAGGGTGGGGCTCCATTCCCAAACCACTCAGTTGGAGATGGTTATTTTCACAGGAGTTATTTTTTTGTTTATCATCTCGGTCAATAGATTAGCCTGGGATGGAATTATGTGTTGGAGCAGATAGTGTGGCTAACCATTTGCTGCATGTGCTGACTTGATAAACACTTTGTCATTGTTGTTTTTGTGATTAAAATAAGCTCTTAAGTTAATAGATCTAACTCTGTTAGGGTTGGGTGATAGTTCAGTAGTATCATTCATATCTTTACATATGATTATACTAAATGCCAAAATTCTAATTTTACTGCAGACTGGACGGAGAATCTAGTTATTTTCAAAAGGAAAACTTTTTACTCATACTTCTATTAACAAAATGGTTTTAAGTTTAAAAACTTATAGTAGTAAGATGTTTGTTCAACCAAAAATACCCCTTCCATTTTCATTCCTTTGAGGGTCATTCTTATACAATAATATAAATTTAGTATTACTGTAATTCCGTGAAACTGCGATATTTTCTGAGACCGTTACTGTAATGTGAAAGTCTTGTACAGTTGCAACCCTAAGACATATATATATATATATATATATATATATATATATATATATATTTTCACAATCAATGCGTAATCGTTGTTCCTTTCAAGTTTAAAGGCAGTTTTTTTCTCCTTAGTGACAGTTGAAGAAACCACAGGGTAAATTGTGGTTAGAACTTTTTTGTTGTTGCCAGGCTGTGACAAACACTTGCCAAACAGTGAAACACCTCACAAATCTGAGGTAGATTCAAAACAATTGTAATCAGAATGATTAAACAACAAATAGACAAGTAACACTTAACTTAATTCTGGTCAGTAGTATGTGAAAGTCTTTGGTTAAGGGTTTTAAAAATTTTCTAAGTGGTTTAGCTGTCAACATAAACAAAATAAAGAGACAAAAACAAATATTGCACAGTATACAGTTTGTGCCTTTTTGCAATCAAAACAAAATTAAAAGACTGAATTTGATGGCATCATGAAATTTCATTCATGGTTGATGATGATGTTTATCTGACATGACTCAGGCAGAAATCATGTTAACAAACAAGGAAATATATTTAAGTTTTATTCATGTTACGTTTTGTCACATTTGTTGCCTCAAGTCAGTGATGTTAACTTGTTAACTTGTTAACTTACAGTTAGCATTAGACAAGTACCTAAACAGCTACTCTAGCGAATGTTATGTGGAGAATTCAATCTTGCTGTAGCCCAGTGCTGTTTTCAGTGGTCAAAACAAACATGCTAAAGAAAACTTAATGAGCGTGTTGAATGTGGCAACCTCATGATGTTAGCTACTGTACAAATTAGCACAGAGCAGAGACAGGCATTGAGGCCAATTTTACATAGTGGTAAAACTGTGGAATTACAACTTCTGGTACCTTCACATGATGCTATTGGACCCAGAATTTTTTTTTCCATAGACTTACATTGTGAATAAGATGTCTGTATATTTTTTCGAGCCTCACAGCACCTGTGAAATGACTGGTTTCACTATCAGAATTTGATCCATTCGGTACGATAACAGTTTGAAAGTCTAGAAGAGCAGCAAGATGAAATCATTCTATCCCCATTCAAGTTAGCGCAGTGTAAAACTGTAAGTTAGCCGCTTTGCCAGGGAAGTTTCTAGTGTGCTTGCTCCGTGGGCCCAACAATGTGGAAGGTCCGGATGATTTTATACCCGTGAAGTTGAACCTTTTTGGCTCCATGGGCCACCAAGCAACTTACATAGAAATTAATGGGGCCCTGCCTCCGACACTGTGGTGCTCCTGTTCTCTTTATACACCCATGCCTTTCTTTGTGACTGATCTTGTCTTCTTCTTCTACTACTCCCTTTTCTTCTTTAATTCCTTCTTCTTCTATTTAATGGTGGATGGCAACTAGCGTTTAAGGTGTGTTAGCGCCCCCCTCTACAGGCGTGTGGTTGGTTTAATTATATTGAACATTTTTTAAAATATTTGGTATATTTCTCACAAGGAAAATTGTACAGAGAAAATTATCATTGTCATTTTATTTATATGCCCAATGTAAGGGTTCTCATTTTTAAACAAATAACAAGTAATGTGTCATCCTGTAAAGATACATTTTTCAATTACAGAATGTTGTTCCTAATAAAACTCTTCCGCAGTCACCACGTTAGTGATGATCACAATATTTGTTTTGTCCATTATCAACACCCCAATGTTTATACAATGTAATATACTTTGACTTTGCTTTTAGACATTGTGAGATGATCATGCCCCTTGCTCCCATGTATAACTCTAATCACAGTAAAAACATTTGCTACTCTCAGTAAACTCACTCAGCTCATAGCATTATTTTCTGACTTTGTTAAAAAGTGTTTTTGCCAGACGAAAAGAATGAGGCTGTCCTCAGATGTGGAAATATCAGAAGCAAATTCAATATTGAGATTTCAGTTAAAGGCCAAAAGGTCATAATGAATTAGAGTCCCAACCCAGTTTCCAAAACAACATTTTTGTTTATTATAGCCAGTTGGCTGATCACACCCCTGGCTAGGAATGACTATGGCTAGGGATTGTCCTTTTCTAGCCCACTAGTTCTGGCCAATATCTGGATTTATGCAGACGTGCAGCATGTTCAGTATTTGAGGCTCCTGTTTATCAAGTGAGTGTAAAGGTGAGATCCACACAGAGATCCTTGTCATGTGAATCATCTGTGGCTTTCACTGAACGGCTCTGCATTAGACGCTGCGGCTGTGTGTAAAGCCCCTTTTAGATGATGGGAGGCTGCAGTGGCTGATCCTGCAAAGGTCTCACCAGAATCACGCAGCAGCAAGCACAGCAGTCCGTTGTGTGACATGCAGCAGGCGGCAAGTTTGAAATGGACAGTGGCTGGAATTTGGAAAATCTGTTGTTTGTGAGTGGGAAACTCATCCTGCTGTGCTGCTGCTGCAAAGTTACTGTCAGGGTCTCATTGCACTTAATGCAGAGGCGAGACGCAACTGTATAAGGTTCATACAACCATTTAAATCCAGTTCTCACTCCTTATATGAGTTCTAAATATGCTTATGTCTTTCTGTACATTACAAGACTCTCTCTCACTATAGCATGCAGTTGTCAATCTCAGACAAGAGCAGTATGACTGATGCAGTTTACTCAACCAGATATTTTATAGGGGAAAAAACGCAAAACTTCAGTGAAATGAAAGGTTATGAATCCATCATAGCTGCACAATTTATCAAATCAAAATCATGTCGTCGATTAATCTCAAATGCAGTTTGAATGATTATAGGAGACGCTTCAGCAGCAGTTTGTGTAATAGCCTGGTGCTGGTAGTATTCCCCTGTTTCCTAAGACAAATGTGCTTTACCTCTGTACAGTAGCATGCACACGCACACTGGTAGCCAAGTGACACAACAGCGGGCGGTAACAACAGGCACGTACGTAGCTCTCGTGTAAAAACGTTATCTGTGAAAAACAAACTGAGTGTTCTCAGTGTTGAGAGAAACTGTAGACAACAGCAAAAAGTTGGTGTAGTACAGGATGGACCTTTTCGAGTTCAGTCATGAGTTTTGTATAAGAGCACAAACACATAACAGGGTGTCTGCAGGTCCTTAAAAAGTCTTTAAATGTCTCAAATTCAACTGTATAGTCATTTAACCATTTTTTAAATTTCTTTTTGCCGAATGAGTCAAGCTCTCCTGTAAAAAAAGTACACATTTGTGATGTTACAAATTTTTAAACTCACCACTGAACCTAATACTTAACTTTATTCTTGCACTTGCCTGCTAACTCACTGTAATTACCATAGTCCTACATAAAACCTACCTCTGCATGAAACAACATACATATACTACTTACCTTTAAACTTACCTGCAATGTTTGGATAAGAAAAAGGTTGTTTGTCCAAAAAGTCTTAATATTGGTTAAAAATTATCTTAAAAAGCAGTAAATGTAAGTGTCTGATACCTGCAGACACCCTAACATAAGCTCCTGAATAACCATTTCATAAACCAGCATTTGCAGATGACCTGAATGGGTTAATGCCAACTTAGCCCCATGACCCTGACATTCTTATGAACGAGTGAATGCACATTTATATTAGGAATGCCATTTTTGTTAAATGTTTTCGTGGCTTGCAAGACATTTATCTAAGTGACTACCTGTCTAGTCTGAGAAGAGACCAAGAGAAAGACCGAGAGAGAACCAGAGAAAGAGCGTATGAGTGGGTGAGTGAGAGAGAGAATCTGAACTGGAACTGAAACTTTATTTGTTACTTAATTCGTTCCAGGCACTATAGTGAAAAGCATGAGAAAAGATCTAATCCTGTACATTAGCATTGATGTGAATAGACCTTCGGTTGCAGATTTGAGTCTCGTTAACGGTGATGACGAACGGCCGTACCAGAGATTAATCTGTGACAGGAGTAGTTTACGAATTGGTCAAACACGTGTTAAACCACATCAGATACGTGGGGTTGTGTATAAAAGGGACATAGATTTGTTTCACATTATTGTTTTATTTATATTTAGTATGTATTTCCGTTTTCAATAAGTGAAACTGACAAGTGACATCAAAGTGCCTTCATGCACACGTGCTTCAGAGTTATTTTCCTCTCAGCTCGCTGCTGTTAACCATTTACTATTTACTGTTTACAGCCCTTTGTTGGGAATGCACTGCACCTGTTGTAAACACTGTGAATATGGTGTGGCTTAAGCAATCAGCTGTTCTCAGGTATTGGCTATTTTTCTAAAAGCCTTTTCATGTTGTGTATGTGGAGTGCATAATGTACAAGCTTTTAATGTGTTGACCAATCAATTCCTCACGCTGCAAACAACTCACAGTTAGAAATGAGTAAATCAATCTTTTCATATCCTGGTACAGAGAGGATTTGGGCCAGGGTTTTGAGTGCATTTCTGTGTACTTCATACACAATTGTATGCAGTGATTGAAGGGCTAATTCAAAGAATTTTAATCACTCCGACCAACCCTCTTGCAGTGTCATCTTTTTTGCAAATTCCCCATAAAATGAATAGATGAGCAGTCTCTTTATAGAGCATAATGGCTACATTAGAATATGAGATGGATAGCAGATGAAAACTCTGTATCCTTCATGCACTCTTTCTCTTTCACTCAGTCACTCTGATCTCTTCTATCAATAGCGGCCCTGTGTAAAAGACCTTGCAGGCCACAGTGAAGTGTTCAGTTGAACCTCACATAGACAGAGGGATGGAAAAAGCAGAGGTGAGAACAATTTGAGCAGTAAATTGTAGAGTAACTGGCGCGGGATCGACTGTTTCAGAACCAGCCTTAGCTAATGTATGATTTCATGCCGTGGAACCAATAATAGATTTGTTTTGTCTCCACCTTCATTGATTGCAATGCCACACCCTCCTACCAGATTCACAGTGACAGCTCTTTTTCCACCAAGTGAGATCATGCCATTGGAGGCTGTGTGTTGTTTTCATCAGGGCCAACCACATAGTGCCAGTCAATATGTAAACAATGGTGGAGACAGTTTCTCATTGCCTAACTGACATTTCTCATTGCTTGGCTGATGATTCATCTGAGAGATGTCATCTCGTGAAGTGTTTTCAGGGTGCACTGTACTTACGGTGGTTTCAATAATTCACTCTGTGATCTTTGTCCACCACATCCACTGCTGTATACTGTATATGCTAATACTGGAGGCCTTTCGGGGCCACTCACTTCATGTTTGGACTCTGATCCATAAATAAGCAACGATTTTCCAGATCATGTGACCAGACTTGGAAAAACAAGTTCTTGCAGACAGTACTGCTGCCCCGTGTGTTGTCATCAGCACAAAGGTCTACAAGTTAGTATGTATGGGGGTGATTACTGTAAATTATAGTGGATAATAATGCATGTTATATGTTGATTTACTGTACGCAAATCCTTGAACTCATTGAGTTTGCTGAACATTAGAAGTAGCTCTGTTAATGTCCAAAATAACTTTGCATCAGTAGATAAAACAGCTTTTTGTCATGTGCTCAGGTGCTTTGAAAGGACTGAGCCTGGTCATATAAAATGCCTTTCCTTTTTTTATTGAAGGCAGAATGTGCTATGCATTAGTACTGACTGATATGGGGTTTTTGAGACTGATACATATTTTAGAGGGGGGAAAAAATCATTGATAACCGATACAGTGATTTTTTTTTTTGGTGGAATGAAAATGGACCTTTTCTATGTGGATTTTTTTTGGATAATATTTAACATTATTACACACTGTCAACCAATTCTATAAACTCAACACCCAAGATTAAAGAATACTTTATTTGTCCCACAGCACTTTGTCTTGGATATTGAAGGCTGCCATATAAAGATACATATTGCAGAAACAGATGTTGATTGTATTTGCTAGATCCCTGCTGAATTGGATGAAACTGTGTAATGGCACCAATTCTAAAACACTCCAAGCACAGTTTCCTGTATTATGTGTTCTGAAAGGTGAAGTTTACATCTTTAAGTTTTTTATTGGCATGTATCAGAAAAAATATACAGTGATACCGATGTCTGCATTAGCCCATATCGGCCAATAGAATCGTCTGACATATAAAACGGTTGAGCTCTACGATGCGTGCTTCAAATGTGAGATAAAATTGTATATATACATAGTCTTTGCATACAATTTACCATAAAATTCAAATAATATTGCCGAGTAATATTTCCACAGCAGTAGGGCTGGGTGATATAGCACAAAAAAAAGCTGTCATTTTAACACAAGAGCTATGAGGAGGCAATACCAAGACACAGACTGAAGGTCAAAAAGGCAATTTATAAGACAACACACTGTAATATAACATAAATAACATATTTCATCTCCTTAAAATGCAAGCCAAACTAGTCTTTTGAAAGTCAACAGGGTGAAAATACACAATGCCCATCTGGTTTTCTGCGGACCATTAAAAACTCTTTAAAGCATTTAATTCATTAATCTGAAAATAAGGCCCTAATTGTTGTTTAAATGTCTGAAATCAGTCTTTCAGAAGTCTTAAAAATGCTAAAACATGGGAAGTAGGATAGTATGAGTTGGGGTTTTTTCTGACTTGTTAACAATTCTGATTTGTTAACAATTATTGATTTATTTATTTATTTTTTTAAATTCTGTGCCTTTCACATCATGTGATGCATTACCTCTAGCTAGCTGTCAATGTACTCTGGACGATATGGGGAAGTGCAAAAAAAAAAAAAAAGAAAAAAAAAAAGCTGTTGAAGTACGATTTCACAGCATGGCATATTTTATGCAAGAAGTTTTTCCAAACTTGGCACAATGAAATTTAAAAAAAAAAACTGGAATCCCACGTGCAGAGCGAGAAATACAAAATTGCCAAAAATTAGCCAACAAACTGCTAGTATTTCCCAGTTCTGTTCTACCCTCGTCTTCGCCACAAGACAAAAAGGTCATGTTTTATGTTAGGCAAAATTTTCCTAAACCCTAAGTAATTGATGTCGGGTTTTTTTTTTTTCTTCCGTTATGAAAAGGTTTGTTATGTTTTTATAAATTCAATTCTGCATGGCATTAAAAAAGTCTTAAATCTAACTTGCTTTAGGCTGTTGGAACCTTGATCCATACCAAACAGTGAAGTTGGGTCAACTGTTTATGTAGACAACAAAGTCTGCTGTTTACTGACGTTATTATAGGATTAAACTGTGTTATCCACATTCTGCGTGGTTTTTGTCCAGTAATTTAATGGTTTCGACTGTAGAAAATAAAAGAGAACTGCCATATAATAGTAATGACAAACTCAAGTGAAATATTTCTCTCCATCTGACTCCTGGTAAATAAGAGTTGTAGGTGCCTTTTTTGGTTTACACCTCTTCAGATGCTGTGAGATTTGGTTACACCTGACTGACAGTGGAACAGACGTGAACTCCTCCTTCTATAAAGTCATCCGGCAGTGAGGTTACAGGAGGCAAAGATTTTCCTCGCTTTCATGTTCTGGGAGTGAAACCATAGATATTTCTTTCCACTCGTGCTAATGTAAATGATTTGCATGGAGTTTGTCCCTGCTGATTAAGGCTGTTTGGACTGTTCTTCTTTGGAACCGTGCCAATTGAATTTTCTGCCTTCTAACACGCTTGGAGAGTGGGGAATATGGTTCTCATTGGGGCCTGAGGCTTGATCTCCTCCTTGCCTCCCCCAATCCTTTCACATCACTCTGACAATTAGTGAGCTCGACCATCCCCAGATGACACACGTAATTAAAGAGTTGGCATTATAATTACAATGTGTTTATTGTCTGTTTATGGGTTTTGTGCGGTGCAAAACGCGCTGGGAGATTTCTTTGGTGTAAACGGATTGAGGGCTGTTAATATACTTGGTGGTAAATGCGATTTCATGTGGTTAACATCTCGATATCTCCTTTATCAGCCCTTTGACAGTTGCTCTGTTTGTAACGCAATTTGGCTGACAGCAGAAACTGGCACCCGAAAAAAACAAATTATTTAGTCATGGGCTTTTAACGGGCACAACGGTAAATGCATGTTAAGTAAATGATGCAATTTATTCCCTTCTCCTCATTGCCAGGCTGGCTGCCACGGGACTTCTGCCAGCTTTAAATAAGTGGTACCCAGATGGTATTCGCATGATGCCCACTTGGTTACAAAACGGTCCTGGGGAATAAAGCTGACTGCCACAACATCCAGTGGGTCAGCCGGTGAGCCTGTTGCTTTTGCACTCTGCGTGTGCAAATGGGTTAATGTTGTGTCACTTTGCTGAATTCTTGGGGAAGGTTGTATCTCAGGGGGTCCTAAATGAATTGGAAAAGAGCCCCGTTAATGAGGAGGGCGGGATAGAGCGATAGGGGAGAGAGATTCTCTGCAGGAGTTCGTCTTTTTTTTCCTCTACTAATGTCGAGCTTCTTGATTCCTTAGAAAAGAGCGAGGGAGGCAAGTGATGAGCTTTGTCTCTGGAGTAATATAAGTCTGTCAACAACGTGATTTCTTTACCGTCTTATCTTAAAAATGTCAAAGTCTCATCTCTGCATGCATTTTGCAGTCTTCCTCCTGCTCTGCAGCTGTGCCGGTCTCTGTGCTGGCTGCCTCCTGGAGAAGTGGTGAACTGTGTCATCTCTAGCCACTAACAACCAACAGCTGCAGCACCAGCCACCACTGCAGATCGAGGGACAATGTGAAACTGATTTCCTAACGCAGAGAAATAAATAAACAAAGCCCCTGGAAAAAAAAGAAACAACACCACAAACAACACACAGCTTATGCAAATGCTGTGGAAATGTGTTCGTGGATCGATAAGCCCTATTTGTGTACGAAGAGACTCCAGGACAAGAGTGACCATTTTACACAGAGATACACATTGCTAAGTTTGCTATTTTATCTGCAGTAGCTACCCCCGAACATCTGTTTAGTTTTTATCTTCGACAGTACATGTTAAACCCACACATTATGATGAAACACAAACTATTTGTTGTTGAGCTGTGACATGAAACAACTCAGAACTGGGCAGGGTGCTCGCCGCTGTCTGCGCATAAAGACACCAGATGTTCGAGGCGAAGTTTTTAGTCATTGTGGTGGGAGAGGGGTCAAACTGTCAGTGGGTTAAAGGTCGAACGGCATAAAAAACTGCAGCAATTAGAGATGAGAGATTTATTGCGGAATGGTATATTTATGTTAAGTTCCACTTTTGCTGCTGTTGTTTTGAACCTGATTGTAAAATATGAGTGTTCTGTCAAAGTCTGTTGCAAGACACAACATTTTTTTATGTGAGATATCAGTTTTTTCCATGAATGAAAAATGAAATCTTAACAGCTCGTCCCATTGTTTAGCTTTTTCTCCCAGTCACCTTGTAATTGTTTCTGTGTCATAAGCAGCTATTAGTATTGCTAGAAAATGGTAATGCTTTGAGAGACTCATCTCTTTGAGAGAATGGCTCTCTATCACACTCTCACATTCTTTTAAAAGGGAAAAGGAAGATGAATTTTGCCCATAAAGGCTGTATCACAAGGGCTTTTTATCCTAAATGGCTCTGGGGATTGTTATCTGTGGGAAGTGTGTCCTGCCTCCGTCGTGTTCAATCAAGTGTCCACTTAGCTGTGACTGGGAGTAATTGTTCCCAAGTGGGCCACACACTGACCTGTTAATGTCTGCGTTGACCCTCTAACCTTGTCAGCACGTCTTGGGGAGGAGTTTAAATCATGTGGATCTCCTCCGTGTCTTTACGCTACCGGGTCAAGTGGGCGTCGGCCCTGAAAGACCACTCTCTTGTAATTGTCCCCAGCAGCATGGGTCAGCCATGGGTGTTCCCAAAGACTGGCTCTTATTAGATGAGGTACTGGGAGTGGTGTGACTTAATGGGTCAAGCCATTGATCCGATACAGCACCAATGTCCCCCAGTGCAGTCACAGTCTCTGCAATACCTGATCACTAACTTGAGTGGTCGAGGGACTCTAAGTTATGCCGCATTTCCGCTGCATGGTACGACACGGCTCCATTCAGCCCGACTCGTTGTTTTTTTTTGGGGGGGGTTTCCACTAGCAAAAGTTGTGGCTAGTACTTGGTACTTGTTTTTGGTACCACCTTGGTCGAGGTTCCAAGTAAACTGAGCTGATATTGAAGTTAAAATACTACAGAAAACCGATTGGTCAGAGACAACCATCACTAGCGCGACAAAGATGGCACAAACCCAGTATTTTAAATAGCCAAACTACCGCCAGTAGTGACCAAATTTTTTCCTTTTATTCAACTTAGATTTTTAAAAATGTCAGCCTGCAAAACTTTGCCCTACACGATGCCATACAGTTGACGAGGTGCAGACATTCCCGTTTAGTTGCCAATTAAAGGCACAAATTACATATATAATAAAGGATGGAATTTTATTAAATGTTTTCACATTTTAATCCTCTGACGCTGACTTTGTATCGGCTCTGTCTTCTACACCACATGGAATGTCAGAGCCGCCTCAGTCAGCTGCGTTACTAAAAGACAAGCTAGCTGTGGGGATGTGCTACTAAAATATATTAATTTAAATTTCATTTCCTGAATTCCAGTTGTTTAAAAATATGTTATATTACTTTTACATGTGTGAAATGGTTATGAAAGGATTTGCGGTCAGGCCACTGACCTTGTCTTGATGGGTTGTTTTGCAGATCTAATTGGTCATATGTGCAGGCGACGGGGCGGGTGTGGTGTTGCATGTCGTGGTTTCCGGGGCAGGAGCATGTCTTCAAAGTCATACCTATTATTCAGTGAATGTTGTGTTGAACTATGGCTGGGCGATATGTAGAAAACCAAATATCACAATATTTTTGAACAAATATTTTGATCTCGATTTTGTTGTGATATTTTAGGGATGCCTATTGGTGCTTTCACAAAATACGTACGTAATGGCAGTAATGTGGATGTAACGACTGAGTGGGTAAAGGCAAATCATAGAACAGCTAGAACAGTCTGGGAAGTTCCGAAAATTTAACACGTTACTGTAATGGCGCCTTTCAAACCAGAACAAGAGAATAATTAGGATATTACAACATTCAAAATCTATATTGCCCAGCCGTGTGTAGAAGATGATGACCCGGCAGTGTCTCGTGCTATTGCTATGGCGATCAGCTGAGAATCCCGCCTACACTATTGCCAGTGGAAATTGAGATAGAGAAAAAGACCTGGTACCAAAAGTAAGCTGAGACGAGTCAAGCCGTACCGTGCTGAATATCTATCTCACTGACTGTATGGATGCCGAATGCATTATTTTTTAAATATCATCTCTTATGTCTGGCTTATTGTGCCTTTCTCCTTTTTCCTTCTCAGATATGCTACTTTTGTCCACTTGGAATAGGCTACACAAGTTCCCCACTGTAATTCATGGTGTAATATGAGAACAGCAACAAATATTTTCCTATGTGGTGTTTTTGTTAGACCTGCAGCTGGTGGTCCGTACTGATTTTAACAGCAAAAATTTGGTTCACCTTTTGGATGCTAGTTTCTGACCCTTCTCATAGCCCTCAACAGGGATGGACAGCTTCAAATGCCTGTCTAGTTTGCCTGGAAACTCACAAATGAGTGGCAATTAACACACATGCTGCAAAGTGTCTGTATGCAGAGTTTCCTCAGAAACTGACAAAGTTTGTAATTTGAGTGAAAAGAGGGGATTACAACCACATGTTTCAGGAGTAGGAAAGAGTGGAGTGTTGAGCAGCTGGCATGCAAAAGGCCACAAAGTGAGAATGCTTTGCAGTCGGAGGTTGAAATATTAACTTTATGTCGGCGTCTTAGCCTGTAGTATATCTCAAAGTGTTTGGTTGTTTAGTCTTTTTTATGGACACATTGCTCAATAAAACGTAACCACTTTTTAAAATCCAGTGCTTGTTAATTTGCAATAAAGACTCAGAATCAGAGCAGCCTCTTTAGTGTACATGCACTCCCAGGCTATTTTAACTTTGCTTTGGTGAGAATCTACATAAATCCCATCTCTTTTGAATCTTCTCATCAGTTAAAGCTTGAGTAAGCTGTATGTGGGATATATGGCGGTTAGCTCGGCTGAAGTCGCAGAGTGTGTTCTCAAGTGAAGGGATATTGAGGGACATTGAAATTCAATAGCTCAGCCATAAATCCATAGGTGTCTGGTGTTGTCTGTTGGGATCAACATACATTTTGGTATGTAATGACAGGGATGCAACACAGTAATCAGAGGGGTCTTATCTGGAGCCAATGGCAGGCCCAGGAATGTGGACAGGCTGTAGAAACAACGGCTGCACTAATGGGGTTAGTTGAATTCCACACTGGTGAATTATGAGGAGTTGGGACGTCGGGGCTGCGGTTTGTTGTGTCTGGTTGGAGAGCCACACCGCTACACACAGAAACAGAGTTATAGATTTAGTTTTTGACACGCTTTCTCATACAGCGGGCCAATTAACTGGGAGCTGAATTGCTTTGCTGTGCTTCTAGAGACACAGCCACATTAAAAAGCAAAGTGGTACACACATATATCACAGGGCAACAAGCCACACATGCAGCCATGACTCCTGTGACAGGGACAAAACCAGAAGCCATCCATTCTGCTGCCTCATTTGCATGATCTGAGCCGTATCTGGAAGTCATTAGCATCTTTCCACTTGTTTATCTGGCTACAGATGAATGCTTTAACACCAGGTTTTTGAATAAACAAAATGTTGTTTCAGATCTTTTTTTGTAGGGGTACAAGTCATGCATCATACATGTATATGTATGTATGTATGTATATATATATAGATAGATAGATAGATAGATAGATAGATAGATAGATAGATATTACTGAGAAGAGTCTCCAGAGCATATATGTAGATTTGTTTTGTTGTGTGTTGCAGTGGTGAAAGGGGACCTTTATGCTTTTCTGTATTTTGTGTCTTATATTTAGTATTACAATGAAGGATGTTCACATTAAACGTGAGCAAAGTGTCAAATAATAAGGAAAACGTATGTAGAAGTAATCCCTGTGAGCAGAAGCCTTCCGATTTCCTGCTGTTCTGAGCACTCCACTTAGAACCGTTTTCTACTCCACCCACAGTCCGACTTCATACTCTGTGGGACGTTTTTATATGGTCATCTGTTCCAGTTACAATGGTGCTATGTAGGCAAGAATTAATCATGTTTATTCTAAATACAAGCAGTGATAATGACATCTTATTTTGAAAGACAATTCTCACCTTTACTTCAGAAGACAAAAAATATACACTGTATTGTTGCTTTAATAAAATGTAGCTTGTTTCATAATGAAAACACCCCTCTTTTGAAAATGGTTTGATTCTTTTTATCTTTTTGGATGCAGCTGTTGTAAGAAAAAAAAACTGCACAAAATTTGAGAAAACTAAACGAGAAGAGAGAGCATGCACATGTGTTGGAATGACTAAAGCAGATTTGGGGAAGGGCCCATTCACCATACCTTTTCAGTGGCCCAGCCATTTCTGTGGGTGGGCCTGCATCAGGGAAACGTAATTTTGGTTGCTGATATTGTTAATATCTCCCCAATGTCGGATAATATTCCTGCTGTAACATGTCTGATTAAGGTTTAGAAGCTTTTATTGGTGATTTTTCATGGTAGAAAGTGCTGCTATTTTCCATTAGTGCTACATGTTTGGGCTGAGTTGGTGCATAAGGGGTCAGAGACGGAAGACCCACAAAAGTTGTCCAGTCAGAGTAGACTGGGCTTTTCTGGGAACAGTGCTTAAAGCTGAGCATTTCAGACGGATGATGAATACGAGTGTTCCAGCACAGACAGTATGAGGAAAATAAAGTGTCTGACTATTAGGGCATGTAAACATGTTCTGGTTGAAACCTTAAATACAAGTAGGAACCTGAACAAGAGCATAATGACCTGTTTGTTGTAACTTGTTTATGTTATTAACTTGTAATGTAATTTTTGTAATGTTGAATCGGTAATGTTTAAGATGTCATTGCTTTTTTCCTCACATAATTCATTTTTACTTATTTGGGAACCTTAAATAGAAGATAGAGTATGTATTGTTGTGGTATATCTACCACAGTTGACGTCACGTACAGCTATATGAAATACATGCAGCACGTGTTGTATGTGGGCATATCAAAGTACTCTAAGACATTAACAAAGGTCAACCATGTGACATGTTTGCTGTTTTAAGGTGAGAAATCAACCACAGAAACTATGAGACACACACGCTTGCTTGTATTTTACATCATGTGTCCGTCACAGCCGCTTATCAGCATGTCGAGATATGAAAGATGACTTGATATGCATATAGGCCAGGAGATGACAACAGGAATCAGTGTGTCATAACATATCAAATACTTGTGGCTGACGATGATCACTTTTACTTTTGCCAGTTCTTATGTCATTTCTGTACATGTGGGCTCATTAGACCATGGTAGGGGCTTTCCCCACCTTTTCACTTCCTGTTTGTAATAGTTGTCTCTTTCCCCTTCCTTCCTTCTCTCTCTTTCTCTCTCTCTCTGTGTTTGTGTCCTCTGTGAAACCCCAGTGGTCCTGCCCTCAAGACTGTGAGCTGAATTCTGATTGGGGGGAATGGAGTGCCAATCTGTCCTGCACCAGTGATCAGGGTATGTGGCAATCCTCCCACTAACTCGTCTCTTATTTCATACACTAACGTGTGTGCCGTTTGTCTGTGAAGTGACTCCAAAGCACTGTTAGGTCTGACTATTAGGCTTATTTGTATCAGGCCATAATAAGCTGGAAGCAGATCCTAACAGATGTATTCTGAGCTTTTCATCACTTTTATTGCTCAGCTGTTAGGCCAGTGAGCATGGATATGAATGATAAACACATATAGTACAGAATAGGGCTGAATATTTCCAGGAAAATATCTTATTATGATTTTACTGACCCCCAATATTGCAATTATTTTGTATAAATTAAACTGCAGGACTGTATTTGTGGAGACTGGTTCCAGGGCTCTGAATTGCTGCTTACGAATCTGATTTTCCAGCAATTTAAAAAGTTCGGGGACTTCACTAAGTTCAGGATCAGCAAAGCCAATGATGGCTACTTCACAACTCCTAATCGAGGAGGTCCCGATTCCTGAGATGAATAAGCTTAAAACAACGATATGATATTCTTATACGTAACTATAAGATCCTAACAGGGATTCACTATCTGTCCACTTGTGTCATTTTAGCCACCTAGCTAGCTGCACATTACCTCTCTGAAAATGATGTAAAGATCCTTTAGTGTATTTGGAGATCACTCTTATGGGAATACTTTACCCATAGAATGATCATTTGTATATCCATTGCTCACCCTGTCTTACGTTGAATTCATGAAGAAAACTTTTTTTTCCACTGAAGTAAAGGTGGGCCATGTTTAACAAAAGCATAACTATACTAAATGTCAGTTAACAAATTATCACAGAACTGGTGCAGTATAATCCAAGTCTCATTTATCCAGTTGTTTGCTCAGTACTTCCCAAACACATGCAATTTCACTAAACCCTTACTACTTAAAACAAAGCAAACATGGCACAGTTTCACTGGTCCAACTTCTCAAATGTCAGTTTTTGCTGTTTTTCTTGTGTGAGAGTAAACTAAATATTCTTAGGTTTTGTGCTGTTGGTTGGACATGTTAAGACCTCACCTTGGCTCTGGGAACTTGATGGACCTTTTTCGCTGTTTTACTCTTTGTAGACCAAACAATTTGAAGATAAACTGGAAGTGACTGAATTAATTGATAATGAAAATAACCTTTAAAAGGAGCTAGGGGTGGTGAAAAAAATCCATTCAGGCAATAATCTCATTTCTTTTCTTCTATGATTCTGAATCAATTCACAACTTCCAAAATAAATTTTTAAAGACGTTACTTTGCCTCCATCTGGCAGTTTTGAATTGCCATGCACCCTTTGCAGCTTCCACAGTAGATTATGTAGTCGTAGTTTAAGCCGGAAATGCAGCCTGTGCAGCAAGCAGAATGGCTACTGGCTATTCACTCGCTGCTAACGTTAGCACTTGGAGTCAGTAGCCTATCTGTGTGTATGTGTTGGTAAACACAACTGTTGATTATGTCGGAGAGTGTGTGTCGCTGTTTCAAATGTCTGTTATATGCAGGGCAAATGCCGATGTGAAACTGTACTTGGGCAAATTAAATGGGACAGGCCGCCACAGTTGGATACATTAATGGTAAACCCTGTGTTTGTCACGTCAGTTTCCTCATCCACTCTCCTTTCATACAAACACTGAAAATCCAGATGCAGTGCCACCAACCTCCTCACCCTCTCATCCAGTCCAAGTGTCATATCTGGGGGGACAAGGTCTTCTCTATATTGCACCCCCCTTCTAGAACTCTCTCCCCAGCACCTCAGACATTCTCCCTCACTCTCCTCTTTCAAAACCAACCTATTTAAATCTGCTTCTAATCTGTGATCTATTATTCTCCCCACCTGGCTTCCTTTTTTATTGTTTTACTTGTTTTTATGCCATTATTACTTTTTACTGTTTCTGTTACTGTTTTTTATTATCATGTAAAGTGCCTTTGAGTACCTTTTAAAGCGCTATATGAATAAAAGTTATTATTAATAATATTGAAAAAGTCATCCATAATTGTCTAAGTATTCAGGTGAATGGCATAACAACAGAGTAAAGTTAGTGTAAGCTGATGGAGTATCAGTTTACACTAACTTTACTCTGTTGTTATGCCATAATTTGCCAACTGCCTTTCATAGCGCACTGCGGACTGGAGTAGATCCTGAAATTAGCACCCCAATGTACAGAATTGAGAATCAATTTTTGAATTAGGAACTGAGAAATTGAGAATCCATTCTAAATCGAATCGTAATCCCAAGAATTGACGGCAAATTTAATTGTGAGAAAGATTACTGATTACCGAAAATATTACTTACTACCGAAAGATTCACCGTCCTATTAGGCTATAATTACAATAATGTTTTAATATGATCATAATTGTCAAGAATTCTCAAAGATCTTCATCCTCAGAGTGCATGATAAGCTCAGATGGTTAAATCAAAATTCATAGCAATTTTTCCCTTTAGTGTGAGTGTAGTAAAAACACAGATTTTTTATTATCTTTTTTTTTTTTTTTTTTTTGCTTTAGGGTACTTATTTATCTATGCATCTTTTTAGTTAAGTATTTATTAAGATTAAGATTATTTTATTATTTATAAATTCATTTTTTTAATATTATATATAAGATCTTGTCATTATAGTGTTTTCTTGTAAATATATTAATATGAAAACCTGTGCTCCTATATTTGCCAACCTCTGCTGATTGAAAATCTATGATAATAATAGTAAGAATAATGGTAATAACAATACTGTTAATTGCACATGTAAAATCAATCAAATTAATACAGCATATTGCCCTCTACCAGAATGTTGCACTGTCAGCTGCTTTGTGTTCGTGACTCTCCTTTGTTTTGCAATATCTTTGGCGTACTCTAGTCTTTCTGTCCCTCTGCTCACCTCTGTCTGCCCCGGGAGCCCTGATTGGCTGAACACTTTCTGCACTATAGTCTGGCTGCTTGCCAGCCATGCTGCCAGTGGCTGCCGTGCCCCCTGATCAGAAGAGAATGTGACATTTGTGCAGAGGTAATGGAATCTGCGTGCAATTAAATCTCTGACTGTGAAGAGGAGTCTATCTCCTCCCCGCTCTCCCCCCGTCTCCTGCCATTGCCAGCAGCAGGGGGGGTCAGGCACAATGATGAAACCTTCCCAGCAGGCCCCTCGCCGCCCTCTCTTTCCCAATCTCCATGTCAGGTTGTGTTTTTTAACTTTGCCGCACTAGCCCTGCCTCTATCTGGCAATTAATTACAGAAAACGTCCATTAGGAATCTCTCCAAATATTGCGTAAGAATTAATATTCAATTATAAAAATTACATTACAGGGCTGCGACGTTACCAATGCTTTAATGAATTCTGCTGCAGGTGACAGTTGTTATTTTGCGGCGACTGTTGTTGGGCAGTTAAGCGTGTTTTGATATATTTTTTTTTTCATAGGGGGAGTGGTAGAGCGCAAGATGGAGAGAAAGGGAAAGAGGCAGAGGGCAGATTCATGCATGGGCGAGCAGAGGGTCATATCTCTCTGCTCCTCTTTCTCCGCTGCCCTGCCACTACACTTAACGCCTCATTTGTGGGCTTTGTGGCCAATGGCTTGAGTCTGTGATCTGTTGCCATAAAAGGCAGCTTTTTCCTCTCTGCTGATGGGGCACTTGCTTGTGGGTTAATACCAGACCCCCTCTATAGGCGGGCTCATATCTAATGGATATGTGTATCCCCATCAGGAGGATAGCTCATAAACATAAAACTCTCTGCTGCCATTGTGCTTGGTGGGGCTGGTTGGGAAGGACAGAGCCTCGCCATGCAAGCATTTCCCTTGAACTTGTGTAGGAGTAGTTCCTATCTGTGTTCCTTGTGCACACTGGGTGGACAGAGATGCAGGATATCCAGGTCAAGGTTTGGCTCCCTGTGTCGCTCACACCCTGTGTGGGTCTGTTTAAATGGCACAAGCTTCTCTTCGCTGGACACACTATTCAACAGCATTTTCCAGCTCATTTAAACAATGAAATATTACATTTTATTTTTCCAGTGCTGTTGCCGTGTCTGAACCCAGCTTTAATGTGACTGTTTATCCGTCACGTTCAACTCTTTTTTTCACATCCAGCTTCCCTGGTAATGTGTTTTGTCATGATGAATTATTAATGTCAGCATTGGTTGAAGGGAGTGTTGTCTCAGAAAATAAGAAGGTCACTCTGTTTCTTCTTCTCTCTTCACCCAAGGGTTAATTTGAACCAACAATCAAACGAACCTCCCCATTTCCTTGCTACTCCGTGGGTCGTGATGAAAACTGCCGGGTCTCAACTTTATTCACCAACATCCTGCTAAACAAACACAACACTATTCCTCTCAGCTCTCTCTGTTTTCCTCTGCTGCAGACGGCTTTGCTGCGTTGTGTGATACAGAGGAAAAGGCTTCGCTCGGGGAAGGAGAGAGAAAGAGGCTTACTCCATTAGTGTCATTCGAATGGTGAATTAGATCAGTCTGACAGATAGATACGGAAAATTGTTTTAATTGTATAATTATCCGCGGCTAGCCACTTGTGCGGAAAAGTGCTGTGATGTGGGTGAAGGCCGGGGAAGAGCACATTTTGGCCTTTATGTGCTTATTTTGTCTTTGTACAGGAAATGAACAACAATCGGGGGTCCTGAGGATAAAACATAAACACACCAAAACTCGCAGACACTCACACTCCCCCCTGGGCAGGTTGTGACATGCTCAGTGAGATGCTGCTCTTTGCAGTAATGTGTCTGGCCAGTGAGCCTTTTCCTCAGGCAACTAGGAGGCCGCCTGTAACCGCCTGATCAAGATGGCACAACTTAACACAAATGTTACAGCCATGCAGAATGGCTCGCTTAACACTGCTGGAGCTCCGAAATGAGAGAACTCGCTTAATCACATTCGGCTCATTTCTGATAAGATGTAAATGCAAGGCTACGGACAGATGGCACTAAATCTTTGGCTTTATTATCCCTCACTCTTTTTCTACCGTTTCTTTCCTCCTCCTGCAAAACATTCCCATGAATGAGTTTGCATGAAGTGCCTATCTTAACTGCCAATTTGGTTGGAAAATAATAACAGTTATCATCTCTTCCTGCTTCAAACACTGAGGGGCTATTTTAGTGAAACAACTTATGTTTTGTTGTATACAGAATGTTTAACTGTGAGACTAATTTAGCTTAGTCTTACTTCCTTCAAATCTTTTCCCTCACATCGTTGTTTTAATGGTTTTGAACTAAAGTAGTCTCACATTGCGTCTTTTGCAAGTAGAGTGTCATCACTGTTAAAGCAGTGAGCTGCATAAAATGAAATATTGCTTCTGTTCTAACAAAGGCTTTGTGTATGGATTTAACAGTTTGGGGCTGGGGATGTCCTCATGTTAATTCTAGTACATATCCTACTAATAAGGATGCACCGATATATTGGCCGAACATTGGTATCAGCCAATATTGGCCTTGCTGACTGCCATCAGCCTATCAACAAATATTCACCAATGACAGTGGGGGGTGTTTTTCTGTTGTCTCTCATCCATTTTGCGCAGGCTAAAAAGCAGAACTCAAGACTAACAGCGTCTTTTCATCTCGGAGACAATAAAAAACGTGACTGGGACCAAAAGAGATGATGAGATGATTCTGATGATGCTTCATCATGTTAGCAACAGATCTGTGTTGAATTCAGCAGGAGTAGAGCTAGTTAACATTAGCTGTTAGCTGTTAGCAGCCGGTGGCTGGAACTAACAGCTAACAGAGGTTGCACTGAGTTACATTATGATGCGTTTAAGCTCTGTTTGGAAAAATGAGTGTTAAGTTAAGGTAAATTATAATGTTATCATATGCAGTCTTGAAACTTGAATTAATTCAGTTGTTTAATGGAGAAATTTGTTGATATTTTCACAGGAATATGAAATAGATATCAGAGAGGGAATTATGATATATATAGTGAAAAGGCTTTTAAAGTAGTTACTATTTTTTAAAAGATGCTTTTCATGTAAAGTTGAGTACAGTTGTACAGTTGAATGATTTTTTTATAATGAAGATTTCTTTGTTACCCTGAAAAAGGGTATGTAAGCAAATGCTTATATGTGACGGTTTTGATTCCAGAAACCGTGGCATTTTCATCTGACATACAAGCACCCATACAGAAAACATGTAGATGTGGCTCACAGTCTTGACAGATCACTTACTGAACGGTTTTTCAAGCCTGGTGGGCAAAGCTAAGCCCAGGCCAAACACTGATGCGCTGCAGTCGGCAGCTGCATGCAATTTTCAGCTCAACTCATTCAAGTGTAATAAAACAATGCAAGAAGTGCTGGAGGACTGTGGGCCTGGATGCTCTCACTCTCCAAGGAAAAGTTGAAATAGGACACAGGACAGCAGCATAAACATGAAGTGGAGCTGATACCATGTAAATCCCCTTCATTGAGTCTCTGCCTCTGTTCCTGGGTTTGCCTTTAATCCCAAACATTTTGTCATCACAACAAGCAGGCCTTTGATACTTAATCAAATGATAGATATTCACACACTGAGCCAGTCTGATGAGAGTCTTGCAACACAAAGCAATTCACGGACTGAGAGCTTGTCATGTCTCAGTTGTTGCCTTCGTCATGCTCCGTTGCTCTGTTGCATCTCCTGTGATAATGCACAGGGGATTAGCAGGTAACAAGGCAGCAGCGCTCCTCTGAGGATGTTGCGCGTGGCTTTGAATGTCTCGTACAGTACTACATAAACGGAGGGGGGAGTACCACCAAATGGTGATTTCCCGGCTACACGGGGAGCCTCCTCCTGGATAATGTAGTAATGAAAGGTGACAGGAAGGACTCAGGGTCTGGAACGAAGCCGGGGCAGCTGGTCAGAGCAGGAGAATAGGAAGCAGCGTGCACCCGGGCTAAAGTGCAGTGAGAAGCAAATTAAAGCTCATATCTGCCATCTCCCTCGCCTCCCTGCACTTTCCTGTTTGGACTTGAAGGTGATTGGGAGCCAAGGCGGTGACAGTTGACGGAAGCTGCGTGGAGGAGAGAGTATTTATTTACAGTGAGATGCAGCGATGCTTGTTCAGGATGCGGTTTCACGCAGGATGTGCCCCCCCCCCCCCCCCCCCCCACACACACACACACACACACACACACACACACCTCCTCCCATCTTTCTCATCTCCACCCTCACACTACAATCCCCAGGTCTGATCAAAAATGGGAAGTGAGTTATTGGAGGAGGGGTTGGCCTGCTGCAGGGCCAGGCAGGCTGCATTGTGTAAGAGGCAGGGTCTGGATACAGCCAGCAGAGAGCTCACTCAGCATGCCTTCCTGCCTGGCCCAGGAGGTGGTACCAAAGTCAACACAGGTCACTGAGAAAAAGGAGTGTGAAGCATTAAGACTGCATTGTGTGACAGAGATTGTCTTTAGCAGAAGGGAAACCTGTTTGAAGTAGAGAAAATGAACAAAATTGAGCATATGAGAAAAGTGTAAGTGTTAAAGAGAGGGTGTGTTTAAAGACAGTCCAAAGGAGAGTGTGTGTCTGTGTACTCTGCCAGGAATTCCACCTTGTAAAGCCGGGTTGGGGGGGGAGTTGAAGGTGTGTAAATCCCAGTAATTACACTGTACACTGTGGTTGCAGTACAATTACCTTTGTCGTCACCCTACGATATTCACATTACGGTAAACCGTTCATTTTTAAGACATTGCTTCATACCACCCAAGAGTAGATATACAGGATATTGTGCTTAATTAGTCAGATAGAATTGAACATGTAGCAGCTTTGTATCTGTTGGTATGTCGAGCAAGAAGCGTGCGAGTGTGCTGCAAAGGTGAACCGCATAGATCCCGGCCCACTAGTTGTCATGTCGGCATTAATCCTCCCAAAGTTTCAAAGGCAGGTTTTATGACCTGCCTTACGGCCCCATCTATGTGGACAGCGGCATCTAAACTCTGGAGAACCTGCCACATAAAACGCACATCTGTTAAAGCCTAAATTGTAAAACAGCCCCCGCGTGTCTAGGCAGCGTTGAGTTAATAATACACTCAAAGTACAGCTTTTAACGCTCCCCGCAGCAACAACAGCAGTGATTGTCTTCTATTCACTTCTTTTGATCAGCTCTTGTGTCTTCTTTTCTGCCCTTTGCTGTTTTATGTCTTTTTGAAAGTTTTTGACCTTTTTTTTTTAGGGCATGTTGGTATCTGTGTAGTCAAGTGATTGTGTCTTCATTAGATTTTGCTCAGGTATAGTGGGGGAAAGGAACATTTTTTGTAATTTTTGTTTAATTTTACAGTCATGATGAAGCAGTTATTGGCATCCAATCTCAAATGCACGTTTGACAATAATTAAAAAGAAGCGCGGACACCTGCTTAAAATCTTGTTTTGCAGTGTTTCAGACTGAATTCCTGACAGAAAGTCTCTCTCTTTGTGGACATACTTAATCGAATCAACTATTAGTAACACTAGCTAACCTTTCTTGCATCACTTCCAGAGGTTTTTTTTCCAGTAAAGGTCGCCCACTCCCTTTACATTAAACAGAAACAGCTTGAGTGACAGGATGACCCACAAATAGTGATAAATACTACAGTAAAAGAGGTTTGCTATAGCTCTAAAAAGTGAGGAGTAGTAGGCTCGTAGCATTACCGAATTATGCTCAGTCTTGAGGTTTAACACCACAGCCCAAATACTATTAAAAGATCTGTGAGTGATGCAACTTAAGCAGCGGTTGTCATTACAGGGACACAGTTATTACGCACTTTTTAAAGTTTGGCTTCTTAAAGAGGAAGTGTGGATTCTCCCCCTAAGGTACTCAGTCACTGCTCTAATCGATGTGCTCTATGTTAATCTGTGCCCCCCCCCCCCACACTGCTCCCTCTATGTTCCTGTGGGTTAGCTGTGTGCCAGTGAGCTCTTTCAGGGAACAGACACTTAGCTTTGGGCCTGACAGAAACAACCCAACATAAACAACATAAATCTCAGGGCTGATTCGAGGGTTGTTCAAAGGCAAATAACCTGAAGGAGAACTGCACTGTTTCTGTGTGGAATAGCCATGGCATGCAGGTATTGTTGGTGGATGGGGGTGCAGGGTAGCAACAGAACTAATAATAATAACAGTTTTTTTTAACCTGTTGCAGTTACAGTATATTTTGCAAATGTTATATGGCAACATGACAGATCTCTACCTGGGACTTTCTTTTTTTTTGTGATACAGTCAATGCTCGTGAAATGCAAGGTTTCCACTAGAAAAGTCATTGGGCCTAGTGGCACATATCCTTCAAGAGGGGCCGGTTGGACATATATATGACAGTGATGGTTCTCTCAGATCATTCGGTGGTCTACATTGTTGTAACTCCATAGTCTAGTACTGGCTTAGCTTGCTAGGAACTTGAACCAAGGTGGTACCATCAAAAGTACCAGGTAATACCTACAACTTTTGCAAATGGAAAACCAAATGCAAATGTTTAAATCGGGTTGAGCCGTGCCATACCATGCAGTGGAAATGAGGCTTTTGCGTACAATACACACATATTGATTTGATTAAAAACATTTTTCACCCTGGCATAAAATGCTTACTCTCTGTATACAAGGACTGGCATCAGTGGACAGCCAATATGAACTCTGTTTGCATTCTGAGCTGGTAAAAGTTTTGAGTGAATATGTAATATTTGTATTTATTGGAGTAAATAAGCCAAAACTAAAGCTGTTCAAAAACGAGAATTTAGCCAACACTGAGAAGGTCGAATCAGTTCCAGATTGTATTGTTAAATGTTTTTTTACCAGGTCAGAGGGTCCAGCAGCAACACCTGTTACTTCTAAAGGCACAGAGGGAACAGTCTTGGAGAATTTACAATGTTTGTATCCATTCTTTTCTGATTTGTGATGCAGTCTGTAATTGATAATGACAACACGGTCACATATCGCATGAATCAGAATGGAATTGCTATTTACTCCAATAGCAAAGGCTCTATTTGAGTGTAAGAAGGCTCCTAGCCTAATTGATGTTTGGAAGATGAGCTAAATTGGATGAGTCATAAGGTTTCATTAAATGCCCCAAACCCAAAAGAAAAAAAAAATCTGTTGTGGAATATTTCCTTTCTGAGATAACAGGAGGCTGGATTGGTAAAAGGCAAATAATATATGTGTGAGATTGATCAGTGAGTAGCGACCCCATTATCTCCTGAGATGTTAATTACACTGTGCTCAGCTTGCATGTCAAAAGGCAGATAATTGAAGAAGGTAAAAGATGTGCCACACTTTATTTATACTGTCACTTGGAGCTGGTCTCTCTCTCTTACGCTCTTTTTATTCCTCTTCTTTCTTCTCTCCTTTTTTTGGTCCATGATGTATTTATTGTTGAGTAATATTACATTGTCAGAGCTGATCATTGTGCAAGGATATTATTCACAATCACTGCCCTGCCCTGTGTGTGTGTACATGGACACACACAAGAATCGTATACCATGTGACTGTTTTCATTATCACAGCTAGGGTTTGGTCAGTGTAACAATTTTCACACTGGTTTGATACAAGCCAAACACTGGACCAGACCGCTATACCAAATTTTACCACTAGATCTAGTCGCAGTTGACTCAGCAGCTGCTCCAGAGTGGAAGATAATGCGACTGTGTCCTAACAGCAAACGAGAGTCTGACTTTTGCGTTGCTTTGCGTAACATCAGAGCGCTGTCCACACTGAATCCATTAAATATCCACTTAAGTTTTGTCATTTTAACAAACCACATAGCGATCCGCTGTGCGCTTGAGATTAGACTGAAAGGTAACCACTTTGACATGAGTAACCTTCTAGCTATCTTCCTACCTTTGTACTGTTTACAAAGAAAACTGTTGTTTCATGTTGTGATATTGACTGGAAATTACATACATTTGAGCCAAAAACAAGTACGCTGTTAATAGCGACGGTCTTTTAGCTCACCAGAAAACTTTCAGCCCCCTGCGATCTCATTCCAGCCAGCTGCCACTTAGGTTTCATAGTGAAAAAAGTAGGTTTCATACAGGCAGTTCCTCATGTCAGCTTCACGAAATTGCCATTCCTTGTCCATTGCAGTGCTTTCAAAGTGAGCAACAGAAATAAATAGCAACAGGGCATCTAACAAAAGCCATGGCCCATGACCAGTTCACAAACCTCTTTGCTGCCAAATGACCCAACTCTAGTCACAGTTTAAATATTTAAGACAAGATTATTCAAATTATCTGTCCTTAAAATTTGTTGTTCTCAGATGTTGTGGTGCTCAAATACTTTTTCAGATGACTTAGAGATCTCTCTGTTGCATTTGTCTGCCTTGAGTTTACTTTAACAGCTTTTTTATCAGTCACACTGATATTCGGGCTCTGTTGCTAAAACCTGCATGTCTGAAAATGGACAGGGCTGCAGTCAGGCTCCATTTAGGCCCATAACTGACAGAAGCTGTAACTCCTCAAATTTCATTTTATTTTAAGAAAAGAACTCTCATTCACTATATTAACATAGAGCTGTTGTAAGCACAATCTTGCCTGGTCATTGCTAATCAATAATGTGTTACAGTGACTACAGCTGCTGGATGATGACAGCAAGGGTGGTGAAGCATAGCACAAATAAAAAAAAAAAGAAAGGAATGAAGTGGTTGGAATCATTTTTGGGAGAGTCTTAGTGCGTTGCAGTATCTACCAGAGTGGTCCTCTGAAATACACACTGAGGTGAGAGGGTGCAAAAAGCAGCAGAACCCTCTTAAAAGCTCTGACGGTGTTGTTTCTGTTTTGAGTGCAGTTCCCCCACCTGAGCAGCTTGGTGTCTGTAAACTTCCTATTGACAGTGTATAAGCCATAGGGGACACGCCGTACTTTAAGAAAAAAGAAAAAAATCTTGTTTGTCATTTCGTGTGCTTGTAGAGATAGCGTCAAAACTCTGTTTCCTGTGGTTTCCTGTGGAGAACTGTGGTGTCTCTGTGTGCTGCAATATACATATGCACGTGAACACTGTCTGCACTCCCAAAAGCGAACGTGCACATACACAAACACACACACACTGAGTCCTCTTCCCCTTTCTGTGTTGTCATCATAACTTGGGGCGGAGCCTTGCAGGAGTGGCCAGACTGTGGTCATCACACCTCAGGGGCTGGTGGACAGTTGCTGCACAGATGATTTAGTGCATCACCTGGTGGACACTGCTAAGAATGAGCACAGCATGGTGGAAAACCACATTCACACAACACAGGGGTTATACAGTCTGATGACCTGTATATCCACTGTACGTGGCTTCAGACAACATCTTTTTATTTCCAGTTCTGTAGTTTACTTTTATGTCTTTGCTCATTGTGTTCCTGTCAAAGCCTCAGAATCAGCAAGTGTTTATATTGACATCATCAGATTATGATAATGATCTGGGCACAAATAATAAATAAATGGAAAATTACAACTCTTATGTAACAGTGGAAGAGACAAAGACGAAGGTCCAGATGGTTTTTGTTGGAAGTGTTGAAAGAAGAAACTGGGTAAAGACCTCCTCTTCCTAACAGGAAACTCAGTACAGAGACGGAGCTTAGGGCCGTAGCTCACCTTCGCTTTAACATCAGGAGTGGTGACCCCCCCCGCCCAATCTTTATTTTCTCTGTTTTACTGACCAGTATCTAAAAGCCATTAGCATCTTTCCACTTGTTTATCTGCCTTGCCAGCAGACCAGAAGGCTCCATAAGGCAGACAATGAACTTCATTGGATTTAAAGTCTTTATGGTATTAAGTTTGCAGTGTTTTTCTCATTTTGGCCACTTTTTTGTTTGCCAGAGAAAGACCTCTGCTCTCTCAGATGCCAGCGAGCAGTATTTCGCTGTGGCAGTGCAGCCTTATCTGCGCTTGAGGTCTGTACTTTAATGGGCTTTATTGATCTAAACAACATCAGGGGTTGCGGTGATGTTATTAAGGCAGAGATAACTTATGTGTAATTCCACTCCAACAATATATTAGCCTTTTATTGGTCTAAATAACTTTGCCTTTTAGACAGTAATGCACCAGTAAGTCACAGCAGCTCTTCATGTCGGCAGGATCTTAATAAAGCATTTCCTCTGGACATCCTGCTGCGGAGAGAGTGAAAAACGACAGGTTAAAAGGCATGCTGGGAAGTTTCCATGCCATCACTGTAAATTATCTCTTTTGAATACATAAATAACGCTAGAAGAGAGCTGTGAACGGGAAGGGGGGTTGAAGGGGGGATCAGTGGAAGTTTGTACAAACGTGTTCCAGCGCTTTCTCTGTTTCACACATGGAGGTCCTGTGAGGCTGCAGGTTCTGAAAGATAAATGTGTGCAACATCATGTAGACAGTACCAGACCAGTACTGTTACCACTTACTGCTCGCATATTTAGATGCTAATCAAGATTAATCAATTTTTATAAATAACAATTTGTGTTATTGGTCATGTCAACATACCACTATGGGATCTGATCATTTGTGAAGGGCATTTACTATCCATTATTTGTGCCACTTTATAGCATAAACAATCCAGAAACACAGTAAAATACAAAGATTAAAAAAAAGACAAAAAGGGAAGTGAAAGCATGTATAGCATATTTGTAATGTGTGTTTGCATGAGCTTGTATAGTAACCACCAGTAGACATGTCAGTGGACATAATGACAGTATTGATAGATGTTATGTATAGCTAATAGCTTATTACAGAAGCAAATTCCTATGACTGTAACTTAAATAATATCACATTATGATACCAGTGTAAGTCAATCGTTCAGTTTTAGAAGTTCTTCAAAGGTTTGTGTGACAAACAAAATACCATAAATGATGCAGCCACAGTTGTAAGATTAGGACTATTACAATAATGATATTAATCGACTCATCATACAATATATGGACATGGCCTTGATTGTTTTGCTGACCTCGATATTTCCCGTTGCGTTTACATGCGTGTTTGTTTACAGAAGAATTTTACCACCAGTTTGCAGAGTCCAACGAAAAATAAAACAATACTTAAAAGACAACACAGTGTAGCTTACCGGTAGCCTGCAGCTGCGCTTTTGAAGTGGAAAAGGCACAGTCCTGATATTGCCCTGGCAATAAACAAAAAAGTCTGTTGTTTGGAGTTTTATCCTCCAACAGCTTTATCCTCCACTCCGTAAATCCACCAGCAAACTGCCAGAATCTTAGGATGTCCATTTCTGGGAGCCGACTGCAGCATACCGGCTGGATTACTGAGGAAACTGGAGATTGTTCTTCTCCAAAATATGACTACATTTGGCGTTCTTGCAAGCAGAAATGACAAACTATATTTGCAAAACATAGTATGTTGATTTAATTTCATGTGATGCACATTACCTTAGTAACAAAAAATGTATTTTAAGCCAAACCATGATGTTTTCTAACTTAGCCAAGGCCTTTTGTTGCCTAAACCTCGCAGTTTCCTGACGTTACCCACGTGCTTTAAACTGCAACTGCTAATGGTCATACAAGCTATTCTCTCACCCAGTGGTAGATGCACAAATTAAAAGGCTCCTCTGGGTTGTAATCAGTGGTATGAACATACAGCTTGTGTAGTTGCATGGGTTGGAGGAAGTGGTGTTTTATTTTTGTTGGCCAAACTTTGTATTAAGTCTCAAACTGAGTAATTTTGGGCTACTCCCATGTAGATACCATAATTGGATGTATACTTCCTTGTATATGTTATCAGGTGTTTATTACTTTTTTAACAATATATTCCAATGCCAATGTCTGCATATTCTTAAGAATTATAAGGTCATTGCTCTTCAAAAGGGTGTACTTCAGTATTGTGATATAATATTATTCTTATATAAGTGGCATAAAATGGTCTCGAATTGACAATGATATTGTGTATCGCAATTATTTCTGGGACAATATATCGTCCAACAAAACTAGTTATCCCGACAGCCCTATCTATGAGTTATAAGTAGAATAATGTAATGATATTGAGTCAAATTAATTATAGTTTAAGTTGTTTATTATTAGATTTTCCTTCTGTATTGATTCAGTGTACGTGGTGCTTTGTGTGGCTGCAAACTTCATAATGGACAGTTGCAATATTTCTTCCCTTTCAAGGGCAGCATATATCTAATATTTATATGAAATAACGAACCCATTTATCTGGAAGTGTATTTTCAAGGGGAGGGGGGTAGGGCTTCATAATTTGCAGCTATTTAAAGCCTTGGTTTTGGTAATGAATTATTTTGTCATCTCGACTGTGATGAGATTCATCTTTAATAACTGTAACAATTATTTTATTAAAAAGAGAAGCCATGCATTATGGCTATCTCGCCAAGGTCTCAAGCTGGAAGGAATTCTCATTAAGAGCATTATATTACCCCGGTGCGCTTTCAGTCGGATGTCCCGCTGAAATTACATTAGGTGTCAACAATGTTTGTGTTAGAAGTAAGCAGTCATATTTACAGAGGCTAGCATTTTCATTTGCCGGCTGACACTGGGAGATGTATTAAAAAAGATACTAATGCTCTGTATCTGATTAAGTCACTTAGAGAGAAACTCCTCTAAAGTGTTGACTTTTAATATAAGGCAAGCACTGCTCTGTCACCACAAAGACATAAATCTTTATTTGGAGATGAGGAACTTTTGATTGCTTGAGATTATTCTGTGATTTATTTAGTTGGCACAAAGGACGGTTATCACACCCTCCCATTCCCAACATTTAGATCCTTCCCAAACTGTACGCATCAGGTTGTTTGTGTCATGATTGATTTATCAGTGTCTTTTCATCTACATCCTGTGTTTCTTCTGCTGGTTAGCATGGTGTGCAACATTGTGTTTTGTTAATGGTTTCAGGCCCAGGGTTGCTGCTAATGACATGGTTGTAATTGTTTGTCAGTGTGATAATGTGTGATTTCCTATTTCCATGTGAAGTTGGACATTTGATGAAGGAGGGATCTTGTCAGGAAGACAAAGTGCTGTCATTTGTCACCGGCTAAATGAGCTTCTCTCCAGACATCCTCTTGGTTTTCAAAGGCAATATTATATTCACAGATCCTTTTTGTTGGACTACTGCCATGATTCCCACATCATGTAGTGCATTGCATAAAAGAGCAAGAAACCTAAGATGTCTGATGTTATGTTTTTTGCTCTTAGGTTTTCTTGAGGTAAAAGTTTCCCTCAGGTTGTGTTGTGTGCTGACATACAGAAATCTGTTAACTGTATTTCACAGAAAGACAGAAGTGAAATTACTGAGTGTGGTAATCTTTTATTCTTAGTGTGTGCTAGGAGTAATCACTTCCCTAAACTTAACATTTTTAAACCGAGAAACTATTTCATCATCTTCAGAGGGAAGACTTTGTTTCACTGTATACATGGACTCTCTGATTTTTATCTTACAGTCAGCTTTTACATTTTGTCCTTTTGGTCTCTGCAGTAGCATCACAAAGTTATGAGGCACATAATTGCAGCAATTGAAGGACAGGATTGTGGGACTGCCTTCGTACTTTCCAAAGTCTTTGATGTAGTCGCCCCCTGAACAGACAGCTTCTGTTTCTGATTAGACTGATTCCATATTGTGGGGTTGGGGGCAGATCCTTCCTAGTTAACAATCTAATGAGCTAAACAAGCCAAACAAAGGAGAGGTATAGTGAATAGGTCTCCTGAGGGAGCTACTTATTGTCACAATTGCCCCTCTGTCTTCTCTTTCCACTCCATATCGATTCATGTCTTCATTGGTTATGCTCCGTCCTCTGTAGCACACACGGGTGGTGTAATCAGCTAAATGTAGCCTCTGCTTTCCTATTATTACCTGGGTGCTTAACACTGATATTTTTTTTCCTTCAAGGACAAATGGTGTAGGAGAAGGCAGATCCCGTGTGAAGTCCCCGAGCTCTCGCCGAGCGGCAGATCCCTTTTCAGTGCCAGCTGTTCTCTCAGATACACCAGGCCGCGCTGAAATTCTCTTAATATAATTCTGGGGGGCTCAGGAGAATAGTGCAAAACAAGCGTGCCAGCCAGGAGAACGTTGAATTTTTCATCAGTGGGCCTCAACTCGCTGAGTTAGTGGGCAGCGCTCTCATTCATGAGCAGATGTTCAGCGCAGTTACACTCTGCAGTTAATGTGAACTTACTGGCCTCTCTGCCATTGGCTGCAAGGACGTTGGCAGCGACCTGGCATCTGAGAATTACTCCCAGTAAAAGGCGCAGGCCTGGAAAGCGTAGCCCCGGCCTTTTTTAGCCACTTCCCGGCCCAGGAGCTGGATCCTGGACAGGGGAAGGCACTGACAGCCCATCCGTCTTGAGTCGGACAGTGATGAAACACTTGCCACTGTTTGCTCGGGGAATAGCAGTGAAATTCCTGAAGATAATTTCCACAAGTTTTATGTTAGTTTCTAATGGCCTGCTAAACATGAACCACTCAGCAGGTTAAATATGCTGTATGAAATGTAAGTAGCTGAAGGTAGCAGCGGCTGCTGTTAGTACGAGATAGTTTTACATGCAGAGGAATTATTTCAGTACCCTTGAAAGAGGAAATTCATAGAAACAAGGCACCTGTGAGGGGGTAACAGTTTGGCCCTGGTAGGTCTATAGCTGAAACCAGCTGGTGCTGTGGTCAGCCTGGTGGGCTGTATCCTCTCCCCAGCCTGGTGCTTCAGACATCTGCATGCCCAAGCTGCTCAGCCCGGGTTTGATGTGGCCATACAGATCTGTAATGGTTTCCTTCTAACTAAGCAAAATGCTATTTGATGTAAAGTGCCATTAACTGGTCAGAGTGTGTACGTGACATCAGGTTCCGTAGGCGGCATGCCAATCATCCAGCATGTGTGTGTGAAAGTCATCACAGTAAAGTTGTGCATATGGGACTTAAACAGTGGAAATGACAAGCTCTTGTTTCCTCTGCACGTCTCATTTTCACTTTCTAATTGGTCGTTTTCAGGTTGGCTTTACGAGAGCAAAACTAATTAGTGTTTCTAAATTCAGCAGAAAAAAAAGTCAGTCGGCTTGATTGTTCTGGTTTCCTCTCCTGTGTCAGGCGCTCAACAATAAAATAAGACTCTAATCATTTTCAAATTGCTCGTATTTTTAAACCCCAGAGCTGAATGTCACTCCCGGTCTCTTGGCATTTTGTTTGGCAAGATCAGGGAACAGTGGTTGCCCTCTTGCCTGTGTGCTCTCTTTGTAATTGTGGGAAGTTTGGACTTGGGGCCGGTTGGAAAGAAAAAAAAGTGTTGTGTTTGAGGTGGGGTTGTTTCTGCTTTGATTGGGAACGTCCTGCTGACAGGAGCAGCCTCGCAAGTTTACAGTAGCTGTGACATTGCTGTTACCTTTATTCAAAGTGCTCCAGCTGCAGCGAGCCCTCAGGAAGCCCAGCACAGGCCCACATGGGCGGCTGGCGGCCCACAGAGAGGAGAATGAGCCCTGTTTGAGTTGGCAGACACTCCCCTCTCGGGGAACTTTTGCTGCCTCTGCAGAAAGGCCAGTGGCGGCGGCTCTGGCGGGGCGGTGGTGATTCTTGGGGCAGGATGGGCTTTTTCCACCTCTCCTCCCTTTCAGGAAACACATTTTGCTGTTTCTTCCCTCTGTGTTTGCAAACGGAGGGAAGGAGTTAAGGTGAAGGGGCATGGGGCAGTGGGCCTGAATGACAGAGCTCAACTGTGAGAGGCTGAGTGCTAATGTGCGGTGATTTGAAAAGGGGCGGTTTAATACCCTGAACAAGCTATCTCAGAAAGCTTGGGTGTTCTCTTCATTTATATAGAATAAAAACACACAGAGTGTGCCGTAAAACCCACACTGTTTTTATTTTTCCATCAACACTACAGGGATTCAGCCTTCAGAAGCCAGTAATTAAAAAGTGCTTGGTCTAAGGTCAGGGAGGAGCAGTGTTTAAATGCAAATTAGTGCAATGCTTAAATTAATTTTTCAGGTTTTGGAATGTGTCATTATTTGTTTAATCAAGGGAGTTCTCGCCGAGGATGCTAAATATGTATCCACATATATTTAAAGAGGGGGGTACTGTACAACCTGTTTAATTCTGCTGTAATGAGTATTCATTTCAAAGTGACCTGTTTTGTGTCCCTCCACCATTGCTCTCATACTCAGAGGTGTGTGTGTGTGTGTGTGTGTGTGTGTGTGTGTACTCACACATGGAATCAACTAAAGAGCATCTGAATTGACTTCACTGTTCATATTTGATAAGGTGGTTGTGGAAAGAACATGTTTGCTTTTTGTTAGTCACCTTCATGTTTCAAATAATTTCCACTGTTTCTCACCCTCTTTTTCCCACCCCCACCTTCCTACCTTCTCTTCTCTCCTTCTCTCCTCCCCTCCTATCTGCTGCTTGTCGGTCCAGCCAGGAGACTCCAGTGGTGACATCCTGTGGAGCTAGAGATCAAAGTAAGTGCTTCTCATGCACGTCTGCCGACAGTCGGTTAACTCGGAAACACCACTCGTCTATCGGCTTTGCATCATTATTTTCTAACTTTTGAACAAACTGGTTTTTAGTGTCTTTTCAAAGAAGCGCATCATATGGAAATTGTTGTGAATTTGAGTGCAACTAAATGATAAGACAGGTTTTGCATAGTAACTGATTTCCTCATTTCCTGATGCAGTTACATATTTACATCGCTTTGAATGATGCTGAACACGATGACGAGGCCCCAGATAGTGTCAGAGTCCTCTTAGTGTTGAAAGTTTACTGGGAGCCTGAAAAGTAAAGAAAATTGCTGATAGTGTGCTGTATCATGTCTACATCCCCCCTGACTATCCTAGAAGTCATTACTCCTTGTGTGGTGTATAAACACGTCAAAAACAAACAATGACCCTGGGCAGACTCCACACTGCAAAACAATTTCAAAGCCCACAGTGTAGTGTAAACACAAAACATGGCCAACCTTCACGGAGGGAAGACTTCACCTTAAACCCGGTGTTTGTTTTATAGTCCCTGTCGACCTTGGTCAGATACAGTTTACGTCTCTTTGGTTCTTTTCAGGTCGATGTAGCTCAGGTTCTGCGCTGACATTTAGGTTGAGGCTTTCAGTGGACCTCTGTAAAAGGTTATAATGTCGTGTTTTGATTGAGGCTTGGAATTTTTTATTATTTCAATATATGTCATGTATATATTACTTATTAAAGTACAAAATGTCATATTGTTTTTTTTATGAACATATTCTCTGGCCTTTCCATCCCATATTTTACCATAACGATTAGAAGTATTTTACTTAATTATCATGCTCTCTGAACTGGAGCTTTTGGGGTTAGCCCTGTGAACTGTAAAAATGATGGACATAGCTGCTGTGATGTCAATATTAGTTTGCGGACTCCAATTTTGAAGCCTTGAGTCAGCATTTCAGCTGTCACTATCTTTGTTTTTTGGAGCCAGAAGTGACCATATTTGGGTATAGAGGAACAAGGGGTGGATCTGACTGAGAAGCCGAGGACACCATAGGCAGACGGGTTGTCACTCAAAGCTGTCACTCAAGCCTTGAGGTTGGAAAAAAAAACTTGATACCTTCCCCCGAAGAACAAAGATTAGAAAGTATGCTACGGTGGGCGATGTCATATACAGCTCTATTTTACATCATTTCCATTTCCATTATGCAACAAGACAGGACAGAAACTCGATGAGATTCAGTCTGTTGTGGTGCTGGTTAATAGTGCTATATTGCTATGGAAGTGTAGTCTCAGCACTGCTGATTTTAAAAGGCACTGATTTTTAAAAAATGTAATATATTATTACTCTGATGTTAAAAAATGGCATTACATTTGGGAAAGAGCACATTATGACTTGTTCAGGACTTGTCAGATATGACTCAGGACTTGACTTGGTCCCACCGGTGGTTATTAGCCTGCTTTCAATTTTTAAAAACATGCTTCTGAAAAAATGGTCTAGTTCCCATTAAATTTATTTTGTGGGAAAGGGTTGCATTTCTTTTGGCAACTACAGTGTCACATGACAGAGGTCATAGGGCATTGCTTTGTGTCACGTTTCGTCACACTTTTTTTATTTTTATTTTTTAACTGAAATAAATTCTTCGTTTCAGCCAAAGAGGGCAACTAGGCCGGGCCTTGGGCACCTTAAGCACTTGCTTGTGCACGTTCCTGACCAAAATAGCATCTGGACCATAATGGGACATTAAAACTCTTTTGGAAGCCATACTAATATATGAAGAAGACTTCTTACTGGACTTGACGGCATTCTTCATATCAGAGGTGGATGACACTGAGAAGATGTTCAAATGTTGTTCTAAACTGAGTGTAAACACTTTGCTTTGGCGTAGATTTCTCGTCCAGGGACCTTATGTATCAGGTAATGAATATGCATATTCTTGTTTCATAGACTCTTCTGCCTCTGTGAGCTCTTTCACACTGAGCCGGGGGTGACTGTAGGGCGATGTGAACCCGTATTTTTAATAAAGCCCAGCTGCTGAATGATCAAATAGTGTCTCTAATTAAGGCCTGAGTGTACACCCATGTAAAATTCTCTCTGGAATGCTAACAACCTGTGATATTTCCAGAGGAATTTGCTGTGCAGGTCTCAGAGAAAGGAGGGGGAGTTGAGCGTTTGGGGGTTTGGCGGGAGGAGGGGCACTGTTCATGTGGCAAGCCAACATGTTGTTCACATCCGTGTCAGATTGAGGCTAATGAAGGCCAGACTGATCCTTGGATGCAAGCCTTAAGTAAATGATCCCTCTTTGAATATATTAGAGCCACATAGCAGCGTCGTGCCTCCCTGCCGTGCCAGCGCCTCTACGTGTTGTCTTTTGGTCTGACGAAGCTGGTCAAAATGGCAGTCACGGTGTTCGATCACGTTGTATTCCACCCAACCCCATTTCAACAGTATTGTTACATCGGCATGGTGGCAAGGAACTACATACACACACTGATCGTTTCCAGGTTAGCGCTTCTGCAAAACAGCTTGATAGTAAATGGAAAGTATGAGTGTTGTGTCATTTGACAATGTAAATGAGCCGTCTCAAATTTTTCCCCACCCTCTTAAGAGGGATTGAATTTACATAACAGGCTGGGGTTTGGTACTCATGCAAATTGTTCATGTAGACAAACTGTAGTTTTCTCATTTTGCTTTTATTTTTGAGTTTTATTTAGAATGAAATAAGTATGTTTATCAAAATATTTTAAAAAAATACTACAAATGAAAATAGAAAAAAAATAGAGTAAGAAAAACGCTTAAAAGATCTCACTGACAGAACTTTTTCACTGCAATTTATGTCCACACTAGCACTTTGCATGTAAATGAATCCTAAACGTGTAATTACGAGGCACTTTTGAATATTGATTGGAAAGACAAGGACATAGAAATGAAGCACTTGTGAATGCGCCCCTCCTAAGCTACTGTAACATCCCATTAATAAATACCTTTCTGGCTCTTTAGTGCTGGGCTTGCCTTACACTGAGTGAAACAATGTCGTTTGATTTTCGCTGATATAGCATGTGTACTTCATAGATGGATGGATGGGATGGATCCAATTAGCCATGGTCATTGCTCATGTGTTTAAGCTGACAGCGGGAGTCTTGCATAGTATATTCTTGATTTTGGTAGTTTTGTGAAATGCTCTCGCGAGGTGCTTTAAAAGCCCATAAAGAGCACATTGTGAGGAATGCACCCTAGATGGAGATTTGATTTACAGCTGTAGCAAACTTTCTCAATTAGACATGGGAGGGAAATAATTGATTTTCAGTAGGCAGTGTACAACGATGGGGGACTACTTAAAAGATAATAAAATGGCCAAGATCCATACCTTTTTCTTTTTCCTATTATACACAATCAACACTGCAGATCCGTCTGATTTTCACTTAAAATTTCAGGCAGGTTTCATTAGCAGATAATGCATCTTTTAATACAGAGCACTCTCATTCTTCAGCCTGCACACTGCGCATTTGCAGTGGGATTGATGGCTTGTGACACCAGCCGCACAGGTGCACGTAGTGTCTCGTATGGCCTCCTGACCTTCCACATGATGTGTACCATGCTGGCCTGTTTGTAAGCGCGAGCCCTGTTTGTAAACACAGACAGAAGGACGAGGAGCATACTTGCCCCGGTCGCGCTCAGCTCGCAGACAGGCACAACACAACGTGACAAGCAACAGATGTGTCACACAGGCTGAAATCAAAACAGCCGTCCAGCATGGAGTTGTGCGCACCATCAGAAGCGGTCGCTGTGATGAGGCGGCGAGGCAGCCAGCGCTGCTGGCAGATGAGACAAGGCAGCGCCTCTGCTGCTCTCAGCTTCCTCTGTGGAAGAGGACAGGCCTGTTTGTAGGCTGCTTTGACACTCCTAGTCACTTTGTCATCTGGGTGCTCGCTACCGCTCTGATCACATGTACACACTGCATTCAAAGAGCGTCATATCAGGCGTGTGACAGGTAGGCTCTCAATGAGACAACAGCCAAAGGGGATGTCCTTTTCAATACACTGCGTGAGTACAAATGCACAGCGCGCCAAGACAAAATAACATCATGTGGCATCATTCTGAATGCTCTTATGTTGTCTTTTTCCAGTTTGGAAAGAAGTTTGTAATACTGTGTCGTTTTCAGAGCTGCCCTGCATCAGAACAGAGAGGCCTGTACACAGAGACAGGGACTAAAGTCACACCCCATAATATCCACTTCATGCAGACTGATTGTTGTGTTTGACAGCGGCAGTAAAAGTGCAGCAGGCGTTAGCTTTACACAGGGAACATGTTAATGATATTCTCAGCAGCTTAATCTGCCTATTGCCACTGCCCCGTAAGCAAATAGTGTGGCCGCATGTTGAGCTGTGGGGGGAGAAATTGGAATCCATCATCAGAACAAGTGAATGAATGAAGGTGCAGCAACAGCTGCTTGACTGATCATGTACTACAGACTGTCACCCCACATCTGTTTACCACTCCGACAGCCACACGAGTGTTTATATCCATGGCTGTAATTGAGCTATTTTCCCGAGGGCAGCTGTGACCCACACTAAGTTATATCCCAACTTTCCATTAAAGCGTGGGGGGAAGTTTTACTGATAGTAATCACGCCCAGCAACACTGCTATGTAAATATGGCTTATCAGCTTTGCCAATTTGGTTAAGTGACATGTACGTGGGTGATTCACACACTCAGCTTTGTGGCTCTGACACAGGCCACATGCAGTAGTCATTTATTAAACATAGGTAACTTGCATTGTTAACAAGTATGTATGAAGCAAAAACATGATCATGAAAATGATGGCGTGTCAAACCAATATTGTGTAAAAAACATGCAAATATGCACACAGAGTCTTCAACTTGGCAAGTGGGCAAACTTAACTGTCAGCATTCAGCATGCACAGTATATGGAAATTGAAATGGGAATATCTAGATCTAAAACGCACCATTTAAATATTCAAATGTTAACACCAAACAATATAATGCGTTATGGCTTTCAGTATTTGCGTACAACTCTGTTTGCTGCTGTGAGCTGGGGATGATACAAGGAAGAGAGAGAACACACTGAACACTGAGTGGAGGATGTGGAGCGCACAAACAAAGCCTTTGTCTGCCAGTCATAGGAAGATAACATCTGATAACTGGATCAACTTTTTATGTTAGTTCTTAAAACAACAAACCTGCCATGTTACTTTGTCGTTATTGTTCATAATACTTGATCTATAATTTGATCTGATTTATATGCCTCTGCGGTGGCGACAGCCATCGCCAGAGGCAGTATGTTTTTGGGTCGTCTGGCCATCCATGCATAAGTTTGTGCATACGTACGTACGGCCCATTTTCTTTATCACTATCTCAAGATCCTCTTGAGGGAATTTATTTAAATTTGGCACAAATGTCCACTTAGACTCAAGAAAGAATTGATTAGGTTTTGGTGGTCAAAGGTCAAAGGGCAAGGCAACTGTGACCTTGCGTCTGTCTCATTCTCTTGAATGCAATATCTCTGGCATGCCTTGAAGGAACTTCCCCAAATTTGGCACAAACATCCACTTGGACACATTGATGAACTCATTAGATTTTGGTGGACAAAGGTCATTGTGATCTCACAAAATATGTTTTTGGCCATAACTCATGAATCCATCCAGTTTAACAAAATTTCCCATAGATGTCTTATAAAATAAGATGATGAAATGATGACATTTTATATCCAAATGGTCAAAGGTCAACTTCACTATGCCATCATACTATTCTGTTAAGACACCGTGGGTGTCTACCCTGAAACTGTAGTGATTGTATAGATGTGTGTGAAGCATCTATGTTTGAGAATATGCAACTTCTTTGCAGCAACATTTGAAGCATTGTCAGCTGTCATGGCTACATTTGAGTGTGGACAGACAGACATGGATGTAAACTGTAACTGCAACTTGACTGGTACGCAGAGGCACACAACCGTGAGGCTGTAATTCTAGTTATTTACATAGATTAATAAAGCAGCTACCTTTGCACTGATTAAAAAAAAGAGAAAGTAGGAGTGGGAAATATTAACATTATTTTGTATATCCTTGTTTAGTTGCAGTTACAGGGGGAAAACAACAGAACAAAATTACTGAGATAGCCGACTTGCAGAGATAATGAGCCACCTGACAGAGCTTCTGCTTATGGTGCGCACACAGCTGAATCTTTACCAATTTGTAGACACTTGTTTTTGGCAAAGTACACCCAAAGCACTCATTTTACTTTAAACTACCAGTGTTTTTGACATTGACAACACAATCATTTTCATTCATTTTCATCCCCAATTTTCTTTTACTTAAGGAAAGAATTTCAAATGTTCATGGGTGTTTTACATGCTTTTTTCTCCTAGTTACAGACAACTATTTTACACAACAACAAAAGTGAAGGTTACATAAGGTAATCAGAATGTGGTCCCTTTTGAAAAGATACTGCACCTTGAGATTTTCTGGAGCAGAGCTTCCAAAAATCAGACAGCACTGAGTAAGAACAAATGTTTTTATTTCATTCAACAAGTGAAGATTAAATTAGATAACAAACATAGAAAACATGATAGTGGAGAAATAACTCAGCATCTGTAGCACACTAAATGGTGGGATCAGATCTTAGACTGTATAAACTAATGGATATAACCACCGACAAATCACCCGTTGCTTTGTGGCCTTCCCTTTTGAAGCCTTTAGTTTGGCATTTTGGCCGTCACCATTTTGGATTTTTGGACCCAGAAGCAACTGTTGAGGGGGTTGAGCTAACCCTAACGCTAGCTGCTAGCTTGGTTAGCATTGAGCATTTATAGGTTAACTGATAATATTAATGCTAATGCTTGTACTTACCAGAAAAATTGAACATCTAATTCCTTGTTTTTTTTTAATACAACCAGACGCTGAACAAGATTTTTTATGCTATTTCAATTCCAGCTTTGCGTATACTGTGTGAATGTGGGGTTATGCCATGGTTACATTACCTAACCCAAGTTGTTGCAGTGGTAGCGACTTGTCGCCTTAACAACATTTAAACAGGTGAGCCATGTAAAGTGAAATAACCAGGTCGTATTTATAACGCTCTTCCTCTACCTTCGTCATCTTGGCAGTGTTTCTTTGGGAAGACAGACACAGAGGGATGGTGAGAGAAAGAGGGACACTGTGTGACAGGGTTAAACATAGTAAAGGAGTGCCAGTCCAAGCTGTGACATCTGTAGCCACCATCAGCACGCACTGTAATTAGGAGGAATCTGCAGTTTTAATTCTATATGCTATACAATAACAGCCCCCAGCAATGAATAATTTAAGGAATAAGGGAGGTTGTAACTTGACGCCTTTTCACTTGGTGTTTAAATTTAGCCGGTGTCATTGTCCAGCGGGGTGATTAATAGTTTATCAGTCTCGACTATACATCTCCATGAAATATCTCTTTCCATCTGTCATTAAACTGCAGATGGAAATTGGTTGGATTTTCAATCAGGCATAGCTAAGTCCAAAAAAAAGGAAAATTACAAAAGGAAATAGCCATCAAGATGTACTCACATGCAGGTAAGGCTGTGACCCAATATAGGACATCATTTATGGAAGAAGTCTTCCCAGAGCTATGCATCTGCACACTTCTCTATTGAAAAATTACACTTTTTTTTTTGGTATGAAAATTAGATCGAGACCTCATACAAGGCACTGTATGCATCCTAAATGTGGTTTTAAATAAGCCAGAGATGTGTAGCAGTGAGAGTGAGATTGTGAGAGAGGGGCCTACCGCAAGAGGTTGACCAGTGAGACAGAGATTGGCTTCCCTGTCAAATAAAGATTAGGCCTTTATTTCACCATCTAATCCCTGTAAATCTCTTATGGAGGAACTTATGGAGGCAGTTCAGGGCTTTAAATGGCGCAGAGGCTTCACAGTCTACATGTCTGTCTTATCTCTGAATGTACATGAGTAGATACAGCAACCTGTGGCCCCTAGTTAGTCAGCACATTTAAATCTGGATTAGATACCAGTTATTTAAAGGCACACTTCACCCCAAAATCAAAAATAGATTTTGCTACTGCTATCTCACCATGTACCACTGAGCTAACTTATGTTACAGCTCAGCTGAGGAGGACATTGATGTTTACATCTAGCAGGCCAGTCGCCACAATAGAATGTTGGAATTTCAAGTTTCATATGTATAATATCAGCGGTCCTGAAACGACATAGTATATTAGCTGACTTTGTCATCTGGAGGTGGAGGGACTTGTGGATGACATGACACAGCGAGATGCCTGCCAAGCTGCAGACCACTGTCAGAGACCAACAAACAACAAAAACGGTTGTGATTTAGGGAGTCATAGCTGTGTTTTCAGCAGCTTTTTATGACCTGTCAGTGTGTTTTCAGCAGCTTTATAGCCACTAAAGCAGTTGTCTTCCACAGAGACATTGCTGCCTTCCCTGCCTGGATTGCGCCCCCCCAAACCGGGTATTTTAAGCCAGTCTAGACTGATAAAAAGCACTCGGGTAATTTAGAGAGTGTCCAGAGTGAGTGTTTGGTTTGTCCATTCTGGGCTACTGTAGAAACAACCTGGCCGACTCTGTAAAAGAGAACCGTAGATACATATGGCTCATCCTAAAGTTACAAATACACAGCATTTCTCAGTTTCAGGTGATTATAAACTAATAGTTATGAATATTATATACCATTTCTGCGAGTGGATGCCCCTAGATCTTAGATCTTACACACTTTAAGGTGGAATAAGAAGGTTGCTTGTGTTTGTCAGCTTTCCTTGCTAACAAGCTGCTTTCCAGGTGAACACAGAGGTGGTCACAGGTGGTCACAGAGCTCTGACAGATGTAGCTGTTGTTGTTTTTAGCTAACTTGGTGCTGAAATGTGACTTTGGCTTCATTTTCTCACATTCGGTTATTGAATGTCTCCAGTTTCCCCCTCAAATATGCTGAACATTCTTTTTATTGAATTATTAATGTGTGTATTGAATTATTGAAGGAAGATAATTTCTGATCGGATTAATATTAACTCCCCATGAAATATTAATGACTAATGTTAAAAACGATGAACTTACGGAACTATTAATATAATCATAAACAGACGCAGTAGAAAAGTGGCATGGAGTCAAATGTGCTAGAACTGCTCCAATCCCTTTTAATGCAGTTTCCCTTGAGGTCGGTGAATATGAAATATTACACTAGTCGACTTTGTACTCAGACGCTCGGCTAATGTCATTGGCCAGTCCTGCCCCGGGGCTGACGGCGGTGTCACTGGGGGTAAGTTCACCAGCATTTGTCTGCAGGTTACCTTCCTCACCTTGTCCACAGATGACCTGAACTATGGCCAGGGGAAAAGTTACAAAGATGTTTTGGTGTTAATATTGGGGCTGGTCGTTCTATCACCCCTGCTGATTGGCAGAGCTCCACTGTCAGCTGTAGTATTCAACTCCTCCTCCCTCCTCTCGCTCTGAGGGCTGCTGCCTGAACTCAAATGAGACTGGTGTCAGCTTTTTTTTTTTTTTTTTTTTTCACTGAAGGTGGCACAAAGTAAATCGAGCAAGCCTGGAATAAATCCAGCCTTTTGTCAGTTTTGATTAAAACTCACTTTAGATTAATGATATTCAGCAAAGATTTTATATATCATTTGCCATTCTTTGGTTTGTTATCACGAACTTCTGATTGTATTCATAAAATATGGAAATCAGAAAAAAATAAATCGTTATAGTAACATAATGGCAAGCACCTAGAAAATATGGTTACATTGATTATGTTTTAAATGCTAATGCCAGTGAAGAACATAATAACGACGACATGAAAGATTCTCTATTCAAAATCTGATAGCCAGGGAGAAGCAAATTATTTCAAATATTTGATATTTAAATTATTTTCAAATGAACAGAGACACGAGTAGAGCAGAGGCGAGTAGTTTCCCCTGGTGATCCTCCAGGCTTCTTTGTTTCCTCGGTGTGTCTCCAGCTCATTAATGTTCTAAGCATGTGAGAGAACCAGACCATACTCCATAACCCATAGCTGGGTGACACCTCGGGCCCCGACACACACATATACAGTACACACAGAAAAATCCCTCAGCCGTTTAAAGTCCACTGGCTCTTTCAGGAAGTGATGGCCGCCGAGCTGTCCTGATTAAAATGACAATAGTCTAATTAACTCGACCTCAGTCTCAGTGCACTAAAACGGCTGATGGCTCGCCAGTTCCTGTTTGAAAGCCCTTTGTCTCCTCACCGTCCAAAAAATATGACTCCCCCCACACACCCCACACCCCCCACAGCAAAACGCCTCAACCCCATTTGACGACATTCGCTAATGGCAATTATTTCTCATAAGCTAATTAAATCTAGGCAAAGTTTTCCAGTCCTTTTTTTTCTCCTGTAGAAATCCTTACGTGCAATCCTCCAGAGATTTATCATTGGGGTTCGGTATCACAAGCACCTTCAAGCAATGTTAGTCATTTAGATTATATACAAAGTGGTGTTACGGTGTTTTATTTCAAGCATTTTCAATTATAGTCATTTAGCACTTCAGTCATCTGTATGTCCGCTGGTTGTGTTGCCCTCTCCTCTTAGTGGCCATCCGTCAGGTCAAACAGGCAGATAGAGAAAGGGCATAGATGGCACAGTCAAGCAAACGAGTCTGTTTTATGGATGAAATCTGTGTTTAACAGGCAATATTTGAAAGTGAGACTCTGCTTGTGCCCCCACGATTCTTTTGCATCATTTGATGGACTCATCTAAAGTGCAGAGGAGAGAAAAAAGAACAACAACATTAAAAAAACCCTTTAATGACCGAAGAAGAAACTGCTTTTTGTTCTATTATCCTTCTGTTGGTGATTAAGGTCTATAGGGAGATAATTACGCTTTAGTGTGGAGTTAATGAAACGAAAACTTCTCTTTTCTTGTGAAAAGGAAGGGCAGATCTTTTGTACTGCTATCTGCAGACATCTCCCACCCTTGACAAGTCACAGAGAGAATTGGTTTTGTTTTAAGGGGTTGCAGCCCCCTCCGCTGCCTGTCAGTCTGCGGCTGATATGAGGGATCTGTGAATGAAGCCAGAGTCAATGAGGTCTGTCTTCCACTGTTGCATCTGCCTTGTCTGTGAATGTTAGGCACGCTGGAAAACATCAAATGAAAACATCACAACAGGTCATCTGGGATATGTGCTGATCTGAATAAAAGAAAAATCCGGGGGCCAAAAAAAAGGAAAAATCTTCATACTTCCTACTTCACGCTGTGGTGTTGTTACTCCACTTAACGGCAACAAGCATGTGTTCGCCATCAGATGACCTCGCTTTGTCGGACATAAAAGGAATGCACGGATTTGAGTTTATCACACGGCAACACGGGAGCCATGTGTATCATCTGACTTCACACGGCCCCTTCTGAACAAACAGAGGTGTTGACCAAGCCATTGTCTGGTATGCCCAAGCCGCACGGCACAAGTGGTGGCCAGAGAGCACATATTAAACTGCCCTTGTGGAAGTTCACATCTGGTGTGTGGAGCTGTGTGTGTGACCCGCACACACACACACACACACACACACACACACACACACACACACACACACACACACACACACACACACACACACACACACCAACCCCTCCAACAGCACTCTCACATTTCATCATCTGTTCTCCAGCGCCAGGGTGCTCCGGCACAAGTTGGCCGCTCTGGATCCATCTGTTGTTATTATTTTCCACTGATAATTGGCTTGAACAATGGAATGCCTGTGTCCCCCTTGCCTTTGAAACCCAACACCCTGTTTATTTTCCAGAGGTCTCATTTCTGCTCTCCCTTCTCTCTCTCTCTGACTCCCTCTCACCCCTCAATTTCTCCCTTTACAGCCTCCCTTCACCTAGTGTCACCTCACCCCTACAGCCCCCCGCTCTTCTCCCCCTGATCCATTTGAGCAGGTTTCACATGAAAATGACATTTTTGACTGGCCACATCAGTATGTGTCACTCAGCATCTGACGCTCTAGATTTTGTGGAGGGGCTCAGCTCCCATTCTCCTCTTTTTTTTTTTTTTTTACTCTGATGGCAGGTTGGCACTATTCTCTCGGAGTTTTCCCCAACACCACACGCTTCTGCATTCCTGTCCTAAATGAGGAAAAACAGGGAGGAACAGATAGATGAGAAGAATAAGAGGGAGGGAGGAAAGTGGGGACGTATTCAAGACACTTTAAAAAGGAAGAAATGGACAATGGACCTTGGTATAAATCAAATTTTCTGCGTACTATTTTTATTTCTGTTTCCACAGGAGGTGTGTGGAGGAGAAGCATATGTAAAGACAAATTAAAGGAGCACAAGGTGCATTCTTTTTAATCCAGGACACTCTTTTAATGAAAACCCTCACCAAAAAATGACCTACTTAAATTAATTAAATTTGATATTTTAAAATTTAATTAGTGTTTTAGGTTGTAATTAAGCAGTTTGATGTTGAAGTCTTCATGCTCTGGTCACATTCTTGTGTTTTTTTTTTACATTAGACAATTAGAGTTTTATCACCAGGCTGATAAAGTAGTATTGCCAAAGTAATTAGGAAAGTTTGTTTAAATGTAGAACTCATGTTCAAGGTGCAAACAAGACATCATACCAGAAAAAAAAATCAAATATCTTCTTTGTGATTTTTTTTCACGGCTTCTCTATAAACTTCTGTTCTTCTCATTAAGGACATTTTTGAGGATTGAGGGAGCATTTCCTTTTTTTTTCCTCTCCCTTTTGTTCTGCCTTGTGTGACCGTGTTGATGTTCATTTGTTCTGCCTGCTCTTGTCTAATTAAAAGAGGCCAGGACAGGTAGGGCTCTCAGCAGGCGTCTGCTCTGTGCCAGTTCTTCATTTGCTGAGTGTTTGTGTTTATGCAAAGGGGGCCTCTTCCTGCATATTTAATCTAGAGCAAGGCACCAGCTTTTGTTGTGTTTAGACCACATACCTCCAGTCCCTCTCAACGCTGTAGCCTGGGCTCGCTCTCTCTTTCTCTCTCACGCACGCACACACACACACATTCACATACACACACACACTAAACTGCCACACACCACTCCAACTACTTCATACCTGCTTCTTTCACTGGCAGCTTTTTCCTCTCCTTCAGAAGTGGATTTCAAAACACTGAGTGCTTGGAGGGAATCTGCATCAATATACAGTTTCATGAACATGATGAAAGTCTGTTTAACTGTTCATGGGTAAGTCTGTAAAGATTTCATTATCTTTCCCTGCTTTTTCTTTTTTTTCTCCTCCTCCTCTCTCGTCTTTTATGGGACGCTGGTGGATGTATGCATGTGCATGTCCAGTGTGTTTGTAGGTGTGTTCTGTAAGTGATTGACAGAGCTGGTATTTCGGGTGTAGATAGCAATCTACTGTAGTTCCAGAGTCAGAGTTACTACTACATGCCCAGTATTTAGGGTAAATACAATATAGTGTATTATTGCAAATTGGTGAAGGACGTCAATTAAGTATCTAATCAAGATATATGTTGAGTTAAAATTATTAATCCACTAATAATTTGACTGATGTTTTGATAAAAAAAAATAATTAATATTTGCATTGTAAAATCAGAGTTTGTATTTCTGCCTTTCATGGAAAACTTGGAAAAGTCATTTCTTTTTACATACCTGGAAACGTCATGGAATTTTGTTGTGTGTGATGAAAAGATAGCCTTCCACGTCCACTACCAAGATTTACAAAGCGTATGCCAACATTCTTATGTGATATTATTTTTCATATTTGCATCCAAATATAGCTTTATAATGAAATGCATTAAGAATACAATGATAGTATAATCAGTTCTGTTTTCCCTGATGCTTGAATGCCAGATTCAAACTCATATACAGTAAGTGCTTGTATGACCGCCCGTAGTTTGATGTATTTTGATATGACCATAATCAACTGTTAAAGATTGAAACATGCCGCTGACTCATGTTCATACAATATTTAACAGGGAGTGACAGCGAGTAAGGTATACTAAACAGTTCTGTTCATTTTATAGATTGAAATTGGTCTCACAATTTTTTTTTGTTTCTGGAAAAGTCATGGAAAAGTTTTGAAATTTTGTCTTTGCAAATATGTAGGACCCCCGTAATAAACTAAATACCTTTAGGTGTTGGACTTCTGGTTGAAAAAAAAACAACAAGCTATTTGAAGACATCGTCTTGGGTTTGCGGAAATGAGTATATCTTTTTACAATTTTCTGACAATCTTTGGACTAGTGTTGTCAAATATATCGATTTATCGAAACATATCAATTCTGAACATTTGAAAAGTGTCAGTACTCATTTTCTGTCACTGAGCTTTCTTGCTGTCTTTTATTGTTAATGTGTATTACAGTGATTCTGCTGTTCTCTGCTGCTAACCAAGAAAAGAAAAGTCGTTGTTTGGTAACATGTAATTACATTACAGATAACAATCAATATGTTGCTGATTACAAAGGGATTACATCTGAATATTCTTTTTGGTAAAAAGTTTACATGTAGAATATTACATTCATTCTGTTGCTTTGCAAATTTTCACTGTGCAGGAATGTTGTCTTTTGGCATAGCCCATGGAGTCCTCAACATTTTTCTGGCCAAGGAACCCTGAGTGAGAGTCGAAGCAGGGTCCCCCTGCTGCAAGTTAAACTGTGCCTACATTAACATGTAGGGTGGCCTGAAGTGCCATATTACATATTTTCATCAGAGAGAGAAACAAAACTTTAAAAAAAAACTCAAAAAGTGCTTTGGTGGCCCCTCTGCAATAACTGAAGACCCCCGGGGGTCATGGACCTCCTGTTGAAAACCCATGGCGTAGCCTATTGCAGGACATTTTTCAGCTTTATTGCCAAGTTTAAAAGATTTCTTAGAAAAGTAATCAAAAAGTAATCTAATGTAAAAAGTTACATTACTTTTTTTATCAGGGTAACTGTATTGGTACTGTACTTCTGTATCAGAAGTAACCCTCCACACATCGGTCATCTTTTATTAAAATAAATACGTTTTATGCCCTCAATGTTGACTTTACCCTGTGGTATTGAAAACTGTATCGAATATTGATATTATAACAGGTATTGTATCAAACTTAGGATTCCCAGGTTTATAACAACACTATTTTGCACAAGACAATTAATTATTTGAGAAAATATTCAGTTTAATTGATAATGAAAATAAGTGTTTGTTGCCACCCTGGTTGTGTGTGCAGGGCTGTAATTTCAAATCTAAAGTGCCTGAATTCTAAAATTAACTCGTATATGAACTACAACATTCTTTAAAAACCCCTGCTGGCAATATCTCTGTTTCATTAAACTATATATTTTAATAGATATGAATTGTGATGAGAATGAAGATGGAGATGAGACCAAAAACAAAGTGTTGTATAGTTTGACCTGATCAATGGAGGAATGTGTTGTGTGAGTTAAAAATTCACAAATGATCGGAAAGTATCACCCAGCAGTTGGCCTGTATTTGCATTACCCTGCTGTGGGTGTGCATGTGGTAGCCTACTGTATGTGTGAAGCAGTGTGAGCAAAGCGTTGCCTTTTTCTCAGTGCAGCAGGGTTGGAGGTGATAGTGAGTGGTAACCCCACGGTGATGCGTGAGGGTATTAGTTCCTCCCTTCACTCATCGCCTCTTGTTCTCCCTTTGTCTTTGTCTGGGGAAATGGAATCTGCAGCTTATTGATATTAATAGCACACAGGATCCGTGGTCGGAGAGGAGCAGGGACCTGGGTGAGAGTGGAAACCTGATATGGCTGGGTAGAATTGACAGTCCTCCTACTTGACAGTGTGGAAAGGGGTTGGTTATAAAAATAGGATTGCATAATGTTCACCGTGTGTTAGCCCTTTGTGTTCTGTAAACGTGCGTGATCAGGGTTGAACTTTTTGACTGATCTAATTTCATGTGCAAAGTTTGAGACTTATTTTTTCATCTGTGTAGATCCCAAGCTGCCTTATAACCTCTCAGCAGACAAAATAATTCGCACAGTGCAGTTTTTCGCTGGTTTTTCTCACGGATCAATAGATTAGAACTCCCGAAGGCACAGAGTAGTACGCACTGGATATTCACTTGATAGGACTTTTTGCAACAAGCTCATTTAAATAGTGTAAAGAAATGTGTGGCCTTGTTTGTTTTGGGTTAGGAGTGAAATTCCACTTCCTTGGCACTAAGGCAGCAAAGCTCTCTGTTTGCACTCTGTGTACTTTGTTCTTAGCTCAGCAAAACGTGAGGGCAGGTCCAAAGAATCGGGGGGATCAGACAGGCCTGACATTCACCAGACTGCACTGTTGCCTTTTAAGCGGAGGAGAAAAAAAGAATGTGAAAAAAAGCACCCAGAATAAGGGCTGGCGGGATTGAAGTTGGGTTTAATTGGTGGGTTTTGAGTCTGTTTGCGTGTCAGAAAGTGCTGTTGTTTACAGTCTATGTGGGTGTTACAATATAATGCCAGGATCCTGCCAATCACATCAAAAAGAAAAAAACAACAATGCTTGTTTTTTTCCCCACTTTTTCAAATGCGGACTTTTTTTCTGTCTTTACGAGACTCGGCCATGTTTTTAATTTAATCAGTCCTTCTTAATAAAAGCGTAGAATAAAAGAGGGAGAAAATAGTGTGCAGTCAGCCCTTTTAGCAGATCGGATCATACAGTAAGCAGCTGCGTTTGTTGAGAAGTGAGTCATGCTTTTCATTTTCCTGTGTTTCAGAGCACAGACAGTGACTTGGAAAATCTCTTGCACACACCCTAAAAACAAACACCAATGACCCTGTATATACAGTAGATATCGCTGGCTCTACACAACTCTCCTACGCCCTCCTCTTTACACAATGCTCTCTTGATACAGATTCACCAGCCCTGAGGAGTGTTAACCAGTGTTTCTGCATTTTTTTTGTTTTATTCAGACACCCCGGCATGATAAATAGATACTGTCGATTTATTCAGGTGCTGATACTAAGTGATCGAAACATCCCGGATGGGGCTGTAAAGAACCGAGAGACAACTCTGGCAGCCTCCTATTGACAACCATTGAGTTGAGCATTAATTAATATGGTAATGATGTGTGAAGGTTCATTAACGAGCCGCCACAGAAGTAGCCACAGATACAGTATTAAGCGTGCTTAGAGTAATTAATGGAATAACTTTACTTAGTGGTAAATATTCATGGGGCCCTCAGCTTTTTGTCTGCACGGTGTGAAGAGAGAGGAGAGCCTGTCCATTAGAGGAGCTGAAGAGCTGTCCACAGTGAATGCGGGCCTTTTGTTGGGATTGGGTGCGTTTCAGTGGAGGGGTATTAATTCATATTTTGAACATGCAATCTTACAACAAAGCCAAAGGCACTGATAACATACCTGGGACTAGAGAGCACATTGTGAAGCCGCGACCCCCCCCCCCCCCCCCCCAACTAATAGGGAAGTCCACTTCACAGGTTTGTGGACAGAATAAAATGAGTCTTTGTTCGTGCTCACATGTAACCACAGCAGTTCATTACCATAGCAAAAAACCCTTCTGATTGTCCATTTCCTCTGAAAACAGGGTGTTTGCATGTTTTTTCTCCCCCCACAATTACAATGGAGCCTGTGGTATTTGCATAGAGAACAGAAACATTTATTTGGATCATCTGATCCTCTAAAGGTATCAGGCTCATGGTATCTACTGCACACAAGAGTCTTGTTGCAAACAGTGAGATTTTTCTTTGTCAAAACTCTTTGTTGTGCTATTTTCCACTTTGTTTAACACAGAACACCTACAACATCCTCCCAAGACTTTACAAGAGAACCTTGCAAAATGCTCCTTAGTTCCCTTTGTGTTTTGAAATTGTTGCATTTTGATTCATATTCTTAGCTGAAGCCTCTTACTGAGCATGCACATAACCCACCTAGGTGGGTAATTATCTCAACCAGGAGTTGTTCTATTCCCTAAAATCTCAATGTGGGAGTGTGTGATGGGCTCGGTTTTCCCAACCGGGTGAAGCAGCGTGTGCTTGTTTATCCTCACCCTACGTTCTCCGCACCCCCACTGTTCTAAATGGCAATATTACAGCTTTGTGCTGTTTGAAATGGAGACAATTATCTGTTTAGGCATTACAAGATGGGCATTATGTTACAAGGAGAAAAAGGCGTACAGCTGCTATCAGGATCCCGTTGTTGCCTTTTCTCTCCAATACAAATTTTCCGTCATTAAAATGATGGAACATTTATCTAAATGGATGTTATGCGTTGGGTAAACTCATTTAGCTCCCGGGGCTCTTTCAGGTGATGGGAATTAATGATGTTTAGTAGTTTGAAACTGAAAATATCTGTCATTTGTCACCACTCGCCATTGATTTACGATTCCATTGATGATATGTTAATTGAAGTGTAATGAATCACAATAATAGGGTAGTTTGTGTGGGAATGGTCCATTTTCGATGATTGTTCAACCCTCGCTAGAGTTCAGAGCGAGCCGCGTGTTGACTCGCGTTTTCAACAAGGGCATTTAACACGTAATTAATGCTGAAACTGGGCGAGTTGGACCGGTGTGTTTTTTATCTTTGCTCAGTCTGCTTTAGATAAACACTTGCACAAACGCCCGGCCACAGTTTTGACTGCCAAATGTAAACGGCAAAAAAGAACAGTGGGAGAGGGAGTGGGAGCTTTTTTTTTCTCCTTTCATATTTGGATATGCTTTAATGCTTTTATTCAAATGCACCTGAGATATTGCCCCACAGTCACTTCTCAGTTTACCATAAAAATAAGATTTTGTTTCCTCCTTTTTTTTCATCATTCCTTGCCTGGGTTGAGTGCTCAGTTAGGAAAGCTGTGTGCATGCAGATCAGGGGCCGCCCAGGGGGAGTTGAGTCAGGGCAGAGCAGGTACAGGTACACTGTGTTCACCACTGGGGGGCAAGACGGCCTCTACTGTCAGCATCGCGAACAAGTTTTTGTCTTGCAAATAAACCACTCACTCACATCAGACAGCCTCCATTGTTCATGTGTTATCATCAGTGGGTGTAGTTGTAGTTAACAGACCAGGATGTGTCTGACGGTGACAACAGAAGGCTACGGGACGGTAAAGCTCCTTCTGCCCCCGAGCTGAAGTGGTGGCTGTGTGTCGGTAGCAGCACAGAGAGGTACACTCCAAACACAGGGAAGCACAGGAATGCAGAGAATTGATTTCTTTCTGATGATTTCTCAGAACACGTATGAGACTTGTTTGTTATCAATTCTAATCAACAGCAACTGGTGGGCAATGCTATTAGTAGCATTTAGTTCACACCCATGTGTTTCTTGCTATAAATTGGCTCTTGGGTGCTGTTGACAAGCATTATGGTCTGCAGTAGTAATCATTTCATAATTATAAATAATTCTCCATCTTGTGTCCGCAGGGCGAGGAGGCTGTTTCACCACCGCTGGAACTGAAGATTGCTTTAAATAAGCAAGCCCTTGTAGAAGGTAAACACCCCATCATTCACCAGACTCTAGTCCCTGCATGTGTGTGTGAATGCTGTATTGAATTGGCTTAATAATTAACTGAATGCAGCAGGGTTGTCTTGTTTGTGTACTGTAATTTGAGTGTGTTTGTGTGGGGTGAGAGGTGGTGGGAGGGTTCGACAGGTGCACTCTGTCAGTGGTTTGAGAAGCCGCTGATGTCAGATGAGCACGGTGAGTAATAAAGGGACAGTTACCCCTGTTAGGCAAGTTAGTTAATAAGAAGTTTCATAACTATTTTTTAAAAATGCTGCACTGTTGAAGAACTTGTCTGAAATGAGGACATTAGGAAATGAGGTTGCTCAGTGCGGAGGTATTTGTTTGTACATGTAAAGCTGAACTATGGTAATGCCATGCTTACCAAACAGGGGGGGGGGGGGGTTACCGCTCTCTGTCTTGTTATCGTTGGCATCTCAGCCATTCTGGTGAATATCTTGTGCTTGCTCCTCACACTGTCTCCCTATCTGAGAAGGTTTGGGGCCCCCAGGATGTGAACTTTTGGCTGGAGTGCAACAGTGAGGCAGAAGAGTTGGACTGTGTGTGTGCGTGTGTGTGTGTGGGGGGGGTGGGGGGGGGGGGGGGGGGGTATTAACACTTCAGGGACTGAGGGCTTCAGAGGAGGAGTGTGTCTGTTTTCTGTCTCACGCAGCTTCATCCTCACCATCATCTCTTTCTCTCATTCTATTTTTTGTTTTATCTTTATCATGTCTTACCCGTCTCTCGCTCTTACTCTCCCTCCATCACATGTTGGGACTTGTACGTAGAAAGGGAGGACACGTAATACGCCAAATAATGACTGAACATTTGAGCAGTGCTTTTTTTTGTTTTTATGTTTGAGGCTATTACAGAACATCAAGGTTGTTCTCAGCAACAAAGTATGTGAGATGTAACTCTGTGTTAATCTGTGGGAGTGTAACCGGTGATTGAGCTCATTATATGATTATTAAAATATACAACAAGTCCTGCCCACAGTGGTGCCTGCAGATTTTTTTCAAAGGGGTGGCCAGATGGGGCCACTTAATAATAGAATAGAATAGAATTTCAGGAATTTGCTTGTTGAAGTACATAGGCTAGAGGAAAACTGGGTTACACTTTACTTGAAGGTATCTACATAAGAGTTACATGACACTGTCATAACTATGACGTGACACGGTCATGAACCTGTCATGAACATTATGCACATGTTATAACCATTTATGACTGCTGTCATTAAGTGTCATTCGGTTTTTGTAATGACAAGCTGACATTGTTTGGGTTGTCTTGATTATGACAACTTGACATTAATCAAAGTGACATTACCAGAGGTTGTCTTTGTCATAGCAACTTGAAATTAACAAGAAATGCACCTCTTTATGTGTTTATGACAAGTTGACATAATGATTATTATTGTTATGACAAAGAGATCTTCTGGTAATGTTATCCTGGTTAATGTTAAGTTGTCATAATAAGGACATCCCAAACAAATTTAATGTCAACAAAAACCGAATTACAGTTAATGACAGCATTCATAAACATTAATGACATGTACATAATGTTTTTGACAAGTTCATGACAGTGTCATGTCATAGTTATGACAGTGTCATGTCACCCATATGTCGATACCTTCAAGTAAAGTGTTACGAGAAAACTGTCAATATGGAGAGTTAAGGAATCGCATAGTGATATACTTTGGTTTCTTACTTTACAGCTGATGTTACTAATTGGCTAATGTGCATAGAATAATAGACCGAATCATAATGTGTGTTTACAATAACTTCTTAGTAGAAAACCCCCATGTCATATACATGAAATTGACCAGTTCTGAGCAATTGCTGCCTCCGTTGGTTAGTTTTTAGTTACATAAAAAAAGGCCCAACAAATGTTTTTACCCCTTTACCTTGCTGTCAGACAGCCTTTACTAATGGCTGGCCCTTATCTCAAAGCCACTAAACTGCACTGGCAATAACTCGTAATTTTACTTTGCAGAACACAGGAGTTGCTGATCTACCGCTACCTCTGTTGGTTAGTGGGTAAGATAAAATGGAGAAAATATTACAAATATGGTGTGCACTTACACTGATGTTGATTTTATATTAATATGGTCGTTTTAAGGTGGCTAGAACAAGTTTAGCTGTGGCCCCCATCAGCACCCAGTCTGCCTACAGCAATACATTCAGTACCTTTACATGCACACTTTAATCAAGCTATGCTCAAAATTTGATTTGGACTTCTGCCCTTGTCCCAGTTTACATGCAACTGAGAAAATCGAATTACTGATGGGAACATGTCCTCCTCCTCAACACTAGGTGGCGATATGCGTTGTTTCATCGTCACTTCATAATAAACAACTGGAGTCAGGCGGCAGACTGGCATTTTCGAACAACAGCAAGATGGATAATCGTACAGCTTTGTTCATCTCGTATGTAATGTACGCGTTATTGATTGTGCAGATAAGGTGCACGCTATCCCTCGTGGTCATGGTGATTTCAAGAGGCAGACAAGAACGCCGTTTGCTGTTGGAGGGCTACGACAATAGCATGTCTTGTCTGTTCCGGGGTCATACGCCAGCGCGGGGGGTGTGGAGTGCGCGCACATGCATTGTCTAGTTTAACTCCGATTAAGGTGTATACATGCCAGACAAAATCAAATTCCAATCGCATTATCTGGGTGTCTTAATCGGAGTTGGAGAACTCCGATATTAGTCGGAGTAGCACGTTTACATGCAGTTCAGTTGTCCAGTTATAGTCGGATTAAGGCAGTAATCAAGTGTCATGTAAACGTACTGAGTGTTTAGCTTTTGGTTTATCAAATCAATTGCCAGTTGTTTACCGGAAAGTGATTGTTGTTGTTAGTGCAACATCACATTGATTTGGTCTGTACTGGTACATTTAACATTTTGAGTTCTACAACAATGTTTTATGCGCTATGTATGTATATGTTACGTGATACATTGTTATTCAAATAGGCTGGTTGCCCTTTCCCTTAAAAAGACAAATATACAGCATTAATTTGAAGGAGTACATTGATTGTAAGGAACAAAACATTTACAGGGAAAAAGTTTAGGGGAGATTTGTGGGTATCTTGAAGTGAGAGTTCAAGGGACCCGTTTGAAAGTTGTTCCCTTGCCAAAATTAAACCTAAATTTGGCCCTGTCTTGACTGCCTACGCCAACATGGTTGATACCGGTAGATGCCTTAGAATGTCTAGTTTCACAAGATTCCACAATCTTCCAGCTAACTTTAAAAAAGCATGAGCATGCCTCAGCCTCCTAAAGACTGTAATTTAGGCCTCTGATTATTTTTTACAAGGGGTGCCACTGGGGAGGCCAGCAATTGTATCGGGGGGCCACGACCCCCCTGGCCCCCCTTGGGAGTGCCACTGCCTGCTAATGGAGAGATATACTAACATAGAACAGGATAACACAGCTTATTCTCGTTGTTTTCCTTGTGGGAAATAATATTATTTTCATAGGAACATTTTCATATCCTTATTTTCATAAACTCCTGCTAATAGCTGATATTTAGTTTGCATAAGTTTAAACAAAATGCTTAATTTAAACATTTCCATGCCAGACAAAAAGTAAGAATGTACAAATGGTAAATTGTTCCACCTAGAATATATTTCTTCCAACAGCATTTAGTTAAAGCATTGAGCAGCAGTACAGTAAAAATGTAATAAATCCGATTACGTCCTAGATAGACAAGATGATGGCACTTGGAGGCCACTGTCAGATTTTCAACGAAGCCATCACTGATTAGTTATTCTCATCTTAGATATTATCTGCTGCAGCACCTCCGTAGAATCTGGAAAACTCAAAAGCAGCTGTAACTGTCATCATTACAGTTAGCAATGGCTGCAGGATTTCAGCCAGATTAGTTTTGTCTTCATTGTAAGAGGAGGCCCTCATCACCACAATACGTCGCACAGCCTCTGCTCCTCTTTTATTTGGTTCAGACAATTACCCCCACATTTGGAAAACAGACTTGGAGCAAATTGAAGTGGAGGATTCCTGCTGCTGCTGCTGCTGTTTATCTGGAGTGCATTCTCCGCATAGTCAGGTCCGCTCCAGCAGGCCCCTCAGCTGCCTGCTCCAGATGTAAGATCAGCCTTGAAATCCTCCAAATGGTTGTGTAATTAATGTTAATGTGGCAAAAATCAGCCTAATGATTGACACAACTTTCCAATGTGATTTTGATTGCATCGCTAATGCAGAAATCCCCGCAGCAGCTTATGGGATTACTACGTCTTGGTGTTTAAAGCTCTTTAATACAGTGTATGTGTTTGTGAACGAGAGCATGGTGTTCATTTTTGTCTACATTTGAAGCAGCCATACTTTGTGGAATATTTATTAATTGAAACGTTAGAACAGTCGTAAAGCAGCCTGACAAAAGTTTATATTTGGAATACTTCTCATCTTATGGACATATCTGAGCAATAGAGGGCTGCCTCTGATGTGTGCTGTGTGTACGCCTGCTTTTTTTTTTTTTTTTTGGCCAATTTATTCAGACCTGATGACATCCAACTTCCCAGAAAAGTGCCTCTGCTTAGAAGAATCCTCAGATGCCCAAAACATGTTTTCTCTGTTTTGAGGGCTTCAAAATGTTATCGTCTCATGCTGGACTTCATTTGAATTTCATGAATCCATGTAAGGGAGAGAAGAACACATCATGCAAACACTCTTGTAATGCGTCCTGTGCTGTAAATGCTTTGGTTTATATTGCCTTAGTTTTAGCCGTTGAGGTTGCTTTATTTAATCCACTTTTTTTATGGAAGTGTTAAGAATAAACAAGTGGATTCATGAGTTAGACCCGCAGAAAGGTCGTGTGCAGATTTATGCTGGGATGAAAATAGGGCCTCTGTAATAGTTCCCTTGACTGCATTTATTGCTTACTTTAAAAAAGTAATTTCTTTATATCAGCATCAAGCTGAAAATTGCCATGTATTAGTATTAGGCTTGGTAAGCTTCTAATTCTGTGGCATTTACAGCTGGCTGTGTTTCCATGCATTTATAACACTTTGATTCTTAAGAGCTCCTTTAATCGCTTATGCCTAGCTCGGAACATAATAAACAACTCGCTGTAGCAAAAGTGCCACATGGGGGAGATTTCTAGCAAGAAAGTTAAACGCTTCTGTCACTGGCAGTTTTGTTGCTGTGTTTTTCATGCACCGCAAGTACTGTAATCTACTCTCTGAGCTTGGCTGCTGTAGTTAAAAACAGTGACAGGCAGAATAGATGCAAGGCAGCGTGAAAATGAAAAATTACAATCCCTACAAAGACGTCACAATGGAGAGCGAGGCGGAGACGGCGTGCTTCTGCCTTTTCCTGTTGATCGAGATCACAGGACGTGTCAGAGCCTTCTAAACACCCTCACCTGACCGCCGTCTGCTTTCCCTATCTGATGCTCTGCTCCCATGGCTGCATCAGCTGCTATCAGAACACACACATGCTGGCAGATCGCCCGCCTCTGTATTGTCTGGCTAAACAGGTTGCGCAGTTAAATGCACGCCTCATGCCAAATACAATATGTCACACAATGGAGCAACATTCTTATTTTCTCTTGCATCTCCTACAACTTTTATGTGAATTATCTTCTGCTGTGAGGTAGAAAGAACTGCACTGATAATGTTATCACAGATGTGTTATCTCGAAGCTACTTAAAATATCTTTTTTGGGGAAAACGCGTTGGCAAGTTTCAATCTATTTTTCTATCAGTATCAAACAGACGTGTCTTCTTTTGGTCTGAAACATATTGTATAAACTCTGGTCTGCTAGGTGGAGTGAGGAGCTTTGATAAATGTCTCCCTGCTACCAGGTGCAGACAGCTAACGTGACGCAGTCTTTGTGCGAGATTGAGTGAGGCGACAGCAGTAAGCAAATTCCGTCAGCAGATGAGTTGTCTTACAGCAAGATGAAAAGAAAATCACAAAAGTGAAGAAGGTGTCAAAGCCCGCTTTTGTTTTTTAGCTTTGGCCTTGTGTCTCTGCTTCAGAAAAGATGAAATAGAACTAATAACTTGGATTGATTTGTTGTCTTCTGAACAAAATGACTATACAGTTTTTTTTTTCTGCGGTAACCCAGGCCGGAATCTGTCAGACTGCCTTTACTGCAAAACAATATACTGTAGCAGAACTGGAGGGATATCAAATATAACTCAATATATGTACATACTGTCCCTGCTCCCCAAAACAATAGTATACAGTTATATATTATGACACATTAGAAAGGACACTTGTTTATGGTTTCCAGTCTGTCCGGAGAAGGTCTCTGACTATGTAAGGGAATTCAAAAAAGTTCCTACAAGGCGCAGTCATTCTTATGTGGATAGTTTTGACTTTGTTGCAATCACTTCATGTCATGGTAAATATCACTTTGGCAGTCCTTTGCTTTCTCCGTTTATTTTAGAAAACAAATCCCTTTTAGGGATAAAGCACCTGGTGGGGCTACTTAATGGAATGGCTTCAGCCCTACGCAAATAAACAGCTTGCATTTTTGGTGTGAGATTAGGAATGAGGCTGAGAGAGAGAGAGAGAGAGAGAGAGAGAGAGAGAGATAGAGAGCTGGAGTGAGGTGGGTAAAAACCAAACAAAGAAAGTCAACATGTGGAGAGGACAGAAGTGGAGAAGTTGCACGTCTCTTTCCACCTAAAGTTGACTGTATGTGCTGTATGGCTGTAGAAATGCATGTGAACATTTGCACGTCGTGAGCTTTGAACTTGGGCAAGATTTGCTTTTTTTTCAGTGTCATGCTGAGGTAAATCTCTTTTTTTTTAATAGTTGACCAGTGAGTCAGCAGGAGGATATTATTCAGAAAGGCTGGGAAATATCTCAGTCTTTGTTTTCCACACTACAAAAACATGCATTTATGCCTTTTTTTTAACCTGGGAAAGATAATGTGGTAAGCAGAGCCAAAGAAAAGGGAATGAATAAGTAGAAGAACAACCAGTGACCAGTGTAACATAACATTTTTCTTAAATAGCTCAACATGCTGTAGAAATTAGTGAGAAATGGAGCCTTGAAACGAGTCATATCTATCAAATAACAATAATATCAAATAGTTTGTCATGTTGTAGAGTGCTGCAGGGATGATGTGTTTGCAGGCCTACCTGGAAGTTAACATCGCTATGGTTACCTTGACAATAAGCCAATAGGATTGCTCCATTGGATTTTGGATTATTGCCGAACATGGCTCTGCGGCCAACAAATGTTTTTAATACTTGTACGTTTTGTTCAGCAAGATAATCTTCACAAGTGAACAACACATTTATTATTTTGGAGGCATAAATGCAAACACCAGAATTAAAAAGCTAACTTTAGGCTATATATGAACTACACAATGGTCGCATGTTTTCAACATCTCCACCACAATGAGGCTACTACATTCTGTGGTCTCATTTAGCCACTTGTTGGCAATCGTCTTTTTTAAGACACATAAAATCTTCAAAATATTCTTAGTGGGGTAGAACAAAACGTGAAAGTCTCTTAAGCTTGTGTTAACCACAGACCTTAATTCTGGCATCTAACCAAGCACCCATTCAAAAAAACCCACTGACTTTTAGATGAGAGAACCGTGAGTGCGACATTGCTAACTCTTTTGGGGGGTTTTAGGACTCATTCCTGCACCATTCTATTTCATTCAATTATTAGTGTTTGGAGGGACCAATTATAGCTGGTAAACTTCACACACACTAGCCAGTCAGGCTAGCGTTTGTCAGTCACAATAGTTCTCTGAATTTCTTTCTATATTTTCTCTGTACCAGGGCCTTTGACTCTACTCTGACATTCTGTTCTGTGATTGTTCATCATTTCATACTTGCCAACTCTCCCGATTCACGCGGGAGACTCCCGATTTTTAACCCTATCTCCCGCCATGCTCCAGGTCATTAATTTCTCCCGCTAATCTCCCGATTTTACAGTGAAGGAAACAAGTAATATTGTGGGGGATATTTGTCGCAGTATCTGGCAACACTGGCCTGCCTGCGCATATGAGGCAAGCCGGTGACGTGACTCAGTCACTTGCTGGTTTCTGTCTTCCGCTCAGTTCAGCGCCCGAAACCTTCCCCTGGGTTAGAGACAGCCAGTGTAGTACTCACCATGTGTTTTGCAAGGTTTGCAATGTTGATTTGCACAGTCAGTGGCATTTTTTGTGGAGCAGGTTGTATTTAACAGCTTAATTAAAGGAAATTAAGTAACACAGTTAAGAAATGAAGATAGCTCGGACTCTCTGGCTCAATGTCAAGACAGTTGTCGAAATTCTGATGCAGATTTACTTTGCCCATTTGCAATGATTTGGTTTTGCAGAGAAAGTTTGTGGTTTTTAAAATGCATGTGTGACCACCATAAATGCACCATAAATCTTAACTTGGCTGTTTTTGTATTTAAGCGTTAGCACAAGTATTTCTCATGTCACAGAAAGCACTGTTAGTGAATCTTGTAAATGTTATTATTATATTGTTGGTGATCTGTTGGTGTCTGGTCTGACTAGCTTGTAGCCAGCTGTCACGTCTCTGGTGTTTGACCAGCTGGGTCAGGTACCCTTCTAGTATCTGTAGTGTTACCATGTTGGTATAAAGACATCATTATTAGCTAGAAAAGAGTCTGAATATTGAAGAACATCTGCACTATTACAAACCGGGCCAAAATTTTGGCAACCCCTCCAAGTAAATATTTTTCCCAACATAATCAATCCTAAAACCGTTGGTGGAAAATTGCTCAATATGGCACTTTATTGGCTGTAAAAAAGTTTCCCACCCAGATCCAGTTATTGTTATTGTGTGGTGTCAGCCAATCAGGAACCACCAGGAAAAGCCAAACATATTTAACCACACCGCTGTCAGATAGAGAGAAGTACGCCCTTCGGCACACAGACTGTAGGCAGTGCTTTGTTAGTCATTACATGTATCTGTAATAATGTATGGTTTATGTGAGAGTAACAAGTGAAATTTATACACACACACACAACACAACAATAACGACAACCATTTTTCATTAGAATATGTGTTTCACAATAGGAATTGCAGGTGGGGTGGCACCACATCGCCCTTAATGGACCGCAAGCCACTGAGTTTCAAATCTGTTTCACTCAGGTAAAGTTATAAGAACATGTTCCTCAAAGGAAGTTATTGGGGAAAGAAGTGCAGTTTTGGAGGGCTGGCATCGACAAATGAAATGATGCTGAGTTTGATATTCTGCACTCTCTTACGCTCCATGATCACTTGCACTGTCTTTCAGTGTAGCCAAAAACAATATTTACATACTTTTCTGGTACAAAATAGCGATTTTATTAACGCAAGACCATTGTTTTTACATTTGTCTATGAGAGGGTTGCTAAACAGTACAGTGAGTCAAAGATGGTGAGTTAGTGTGGAAGTATGGCCAAACTGTAGAGGAAAATATGCGTTTTCAAATGTAGCTGTCTTAGTGTGGACACAGCCTGAGGGGGACACGGAATGCGAGCGGCTATTTCTACCCAAATGTGGGTTTATTTATGTAATCAAATGAAAAAAGGTGGAGGCATTTTTTAAACTGATATTTATTTACAGTTTTTCTCTTTTGCTCTGGTTTTAGCCTTGGCTCCTGCGTTGTTTTCATAAACAAAGTCTCTCTGGCTGGCTAGAAAAAACACAGGGCCGCTCAGTGCACTGAAAACAGGAATGACAAACACCATTAGCTGAAAAATTTCCATCTCATTGCAACTATGTTATTGTTTACTTTACCATACACGTCCTAATATGGTTACCTCCCTGTCAAAGCGGTCCAGAGCAGAGCCGAGGGGCCCTCGCAGGGAGACGCTTTCAGCTGCCACTTAGACAATAAGAAACAAATGTCACAGCTCGGCAAAATAGCCTGGCTTTCACGGCCTTACAGTACTTGGCCTTCCACGCTGCTGCTTGGCGCAGGCTCCCGTGTGATATTTATCTGCTCTCCACTGTTAGATGCCCTCACAATGTACCCCCACCCCTCTCCTTCTCTGTCCCCTCTCCTCTGGTCTTTCTTCCTTTCCTTCTGTCTTTCTTTGTCTGTATCTCTCCATCGATCTCTGTCCCTGTCCTGGTGTTAGCTATGTGTAGGTTGACTGATGGGCCTCTGTTTGCTGTGTTAAGTTATTTATCAGGGGGTGGGGTGATGTGTTTGGAGTGGCTGCCGCCCTCCTCCCTGTGGCCGAGCAGAGGCCAGTTCAGCTGCAGGTCACGCCCCGGCCCGAAGCCGACGCTGCGTTTGAACTGGAGACATCTTGGCGATGCTCGGGACCCTTTATGATACTTGGATGAAATAGCAACCACACAAGCTCAGAAAAGCTTGGGTTACTGCAGAGGAAGTGTAACTTTCTGGAGACAGTGGCTGTTTTATTTGAATTGTTCAGAAGTTTGCTGAATTATCATTTGTAGCTAAAAATATGTGCCAGAGTGTTATTTCTCATTGCAGATTGAATAACGTAGTGATCTAGTAATCAGCAGTGCTATCAGTTCAAAATCCAGATAAAATGTCATTAAGATAATAAACCTGGATGTTACTAAGATTGCCAATTGTCTGGGAGTATTCTCTGTGGATTGTCGGTGTACAGGCCATTAGGCATTAGGGTCAGGCAACCTCACCACAGGTTAGTCTGGCAGGAGGTGGAAATGGGGCTCTTTCAGATGCATGGGCTTTCTTTTCCCCAGTTGGTGGAGGATGATGGCAGCCTCACCTCAATCCTAAAATCCTCACGTTTATGATATTTGCCCAGTATTATCTGTGCCTGCGGATGAATGGGAGGACAGAGCATGAGGAATGTAGAAGGTCAGACTGCGTGATTTACACAGTACAGAGCCAGAGAATCCTTGGGAAAATACTTGGGCCGGGATCAAACACAACGTCATGTGATATGTTCTTAACACTGACCTTTAAATTCATTCGTTTCACTGCTACCTTTTGGCAAATGATGCACCGAATGTAAATAAATTTGTATTTCAACATTTTAAAAATTACTGCAAATTCAAGAAAAGCATTGTTGTGTGTTCATATGTGTAGTATGAAGTGGTGTTGGGCATGTATCTGCAAAATGATGCAGTCATGTGAGATAGAGCTTGGTGTGGGCTGATGATATTTTTTGTAAATCTTTTATAAAATGCTGAAATGCATATCTGAAATGCCAGTATTTTGAATATACGTAGACATTCATAGTAAAACCAGCCACTTGATCTAAATTCCTGGAAAAGATTTGTGTGGTAACTGTGAGTCACAGTGACTTTGATATTTGCGAAGCGTACACTCAGAGTGAGCTCGAAGGAAGTGGTTAAATGATTAGTTATAAGCTGACATTTTTAACTACTGATGATTACAGTGATAGAATTCAGTTATGTCATATGTTTATTCATAGTTCAAGTGACTAGGACACCTTGTTCTGGGCAAAAAAAACATAAAAAACAGTGCAGTCTAAATTTCAACACAGTATATTTGCTTATATTTTCTTACTGGCTTGCAGTTGAATAAACATTCACTCAGTAATTCACAGTAGTTATTTTATAAGGAAAAGCCTTTGTCTTTTTTTCCACCTACTTTTTGTTGATTTGTAAAAAGTTATGAACAGTACTGTCCCAAACGCACCCGAGTTATTGTCCCAACTGTTCCAGGGAGAGCAGACACACTTTGGACTCTTGTGCTAGCTACCGACAAAAATTCAGACAGCTAACACTAGCATCAACTGAAATTTTGTGTATGTGGAATAACTAAAAACAGTATGCTAGGAGAAAAATATCAAAAGAGCCAACAATTTACTTACACACTTACGTAAATCAGCTGCACGGATTTCAAAACTGAATTTAAAGTGAGATATAGTCTGAAGGTCTCCACTTTGAGATTGAAGGTAGAGGGTGTGGCTGAGTTTGAGCATGCTGAGTGGTATACGCATAGTTGCTTTTTAACTTGCTTATGACACTATCACAAATGTACCACTGTCCCAACCGACCCCGCTCTCCCCCATTTGTTCAGGCCTAACTCTAATTTCCACTTCACTGCAGTTATATTTTGTTGATACGCTAATGGCACTGACCTTTTTTTTTTGTGAGGGAAAAAACTATACCCTCTTTGATGGTAATGAACTTTGTGAAAGTGTTGTTTACTGTCTTCAAGGTCAGTTTCTGAGAAGGGCAGCAGATTTCCTTGTAAACATATTTACAGCCAAAGATGTGTAAACACTGTAAATGTATACAGGTGGAGCAGGGGCCACACTGGCACATTTTCCTGTTTCTCTTTGTTTTTTCCTGACCTTTCCCCTGTGACACACGCATATAGGCTGCTGTAATATGCACACCAACAAAAAGCAAAAAAAGAAAAAACAAAAAGACTCTTGGAAAGCGTAATGATGTGCCTACTCACAGTATAGAGCTGAGAGGGGAGAGAAGGAGAGGAGAGGCAGATAGCAAGGCAAACGCAGGACTAGTGGGGGTATTAAATATGAATTAATGGAATGTTGCTCAGGCACATCTCTGGGTGTAGTGTAGTGTTGAAAAATAAAATTTATGTTGCCGGCTACTAGCCGTGAAGGTGCATTTGGACTTAGTATCCTTTAATTAGAAGTGAGATATTAGCATTTCATAGGGCTTTATGCTGGGTGAGGGGATCGGCCGGCCACCGCGCCTTCATTAGCCAGCTTCTCTGTGTAATGAGTGCCATCATTAGCTGATGGAGTGGATTTGCCCTAGCTCTACCTTGAAAGGCACATCTCTTACATACTTGCAAGGAATAAGGCCTTTTAATGGATTTCTTAATGAATAAAATAACATACCACTTGTTTAAAATTTGACGAGTGCATTTCTGATGATGTACAGTGCTGCTGCCTTTTACGTTTTTGTTAAATTAATAGCAAAACACTGGGAGTGATAATAGTGGAAAGCAGAAAAACAAAAGTATCCTTTGCATTTGGTGGTAGTATAGCTGAAAAAAAAAAAAGTTGTGCGATCCATCATAAATTCTCAATTTTACCAATAATATGTGCACAATAAAAGTGCTACATCAAAAGGGTCGGCTTTCATTCATATGCACAAGAACTAAGGTGTGTGTGATTTCTGTCAGAGGTCTGAGGAAGTGCTCTCTGAGCTGCAGCGCTTAAAACTCACCATGTTTATCAGAGGAAAAAAAGGCAGGACAGCTATTGGATAAACCTGCCTGCAAATTTATATATGTCTATGCAGGATGTGTGTGCACATTCAACAACAGTCAAGACAGTCAGAGCTGAGGTGTGTTTTTTTTTTTCTTTTTGGTGATATGGAAGTCTCCCTAAGCCTTCGGCTGCGGCTCCATTCTCAGAATCAGCCGTGAAGTGATTAGTATTTTATTGATGAGCTCCTGAAGTGGCAAGTGTGGGAAATTGGATCTTTGATCTCCTGGAGTTTGGGAAATATATCCTGAGAGTGTGGAGCTCTCCAGGTAAAACACCGCCCCCCCATCCTACCAACACACAGACACACACACAGACACGCACACACAGACACAGACAGACATGCCGTTTGGGAGGGATATTCCTCCCCTTCTCCAAAACACATATTTGTTTTGGATGTTTTCACTGAGAGTCTACACGGTGATTACAGATGTTCATTAACAAAATTGCGTATTTGTTTTAAACTTTAACCAATCACTTTGATATGCTAATTACAGTGTAATTTAATTTGAGCCCTGTAATGATGATGCTGTTATTATGGACATAAATGATGCAGTTAAGCTGAGAGTAATCTCATTTGCATACTGTACATGCCAGTAAATTAAGCCCTTTCCTGCGTTGCTTCAGCTTTAATTTTCCACCCCTTTTCACACAGCATCCCTCAGCCCCTGTGCCTAATAGCAGGCCGGCTTGTTTGATGTGGAGAGCCGCTTCCTCACACTAAATCTCGTCACAATATGTAATACATAAAGGCTCTCATTATAACTCTAAGTGCTCTTTTAAGAACTTGGTATTAATAAGCAGGCAAGCTTCTTCATGCCTTGTATTGATACACAAAAACATTTTTGTCCCTCGCCATAATCATCTTCAGCATTCCCTAATCTGCATGTAAGAAATAAATACCGTCATGGCTGTGATAACGATGTACCCGGGAATAGTTAAAGAGCCCCTAATCATATTGTATATATCCTCTTCTATGTGTTGATCAGAGATATCTTCAAAGAGGTGATTGTATTTTGATATTCCGCCTTTGAAAAAAAGATGAAGGGCATTTGGATGGTGTTTTTTAACTAACACGTTTTCCCCCTCACAAAAAACTAATTGAAAAATATTGCCTTATTGTATGTTTAGAGCAAATAATTTGGCTTCTTTTCTTTGTACAAATGCCTTTTTGATGTCTGTATAAAAGAGGCATATTTTCTGAAAGAGGGACACGGCTGGCCTTGATAAAAAGCTCCCGTGTCTTCATTAGAGAAGCAGCACCTCATGGTGTCCGATTGTCTGATGTTTGCAGTGAGAAGGTAAACATGTTTGTCATACAGGGGTGTATTTATGCTGATCAAACACATGGGATAGGCCGCGGTGAATGTTAAGGACTTTGGCTCACCACAGGGCTCAGCAGACAGCCTCACAATGGTCCAAACCTGCCCTACATCCCCTGCTTGCAAGCAGAGTCCGACTCCCTTTTTGAAGGTGGGTTAAGAGGGTGGTTTATGGACTTTAACACAGACAATACAATTGCCCTTCACTGAGAATGCTCCTCCATTTTGGACCATAAAGAATATTATTTTTCTGCCAGCCAATTTTCTCTGTTAGTCTCTAATTGGCTACATAAATCTCGGCCGTTGAGGGTGAGAAATGTTGCAGTGTCACACAGTGTAATCTTCACCCTTATTTACCAATTCATTAAGATTCATTGATGCAGGATCGGTGAGAGGAAATGACAACATAAATCAGGCCTCCAACATAATGACCCTAATCAGTTGGGAATTGCAGAAAATGTCATGATGAACTATGTCCTTGTATTAGTGCCACTGTACATTGTCATTGTGCTGCTTTATGAGTGGGACGCATCCTCCTGACATGGGCTGTATTTAACCAAAAAAAAAAAAGAAAAAAAAGAAAGAGTTGTTAAAACCTGATTCCATTAAAACGCTGAAATTCATGTAAGGTCTTTTGGTATTTAGCCCTTCGCCCTTTATCTTCAGTTTAACTGCTTAATGGAAGGCACAAACTCCCTTCCTTTTTAACCCTCTCTGTCCTCTGTCTGCCAAACTGGGCTTTTAAAATAATAACATGCTTCTGAGGCTGAAAAGACCCCACTGTACCACATCGAGGAAGAAATGCTCCTTCAGGAGGAAGCAGCAGGAGGGGTCAATGGACGAGACCACTCCTATACCAATGACGGTGAAGCAGATGACTAATAGCAAACTGGCTAATGAGTAAAAGCTCACACACACCAAACCAGCATTAAAAAACTAGTGGAGACGTAGGCTGACTGTGCGTTGCCTCACATCGCCTCTGTCTGGACCAAAAAGGTGCATGTGAACACACCACAGAGATCACAGCCAATGGCTTAATTGCACCTACGTTCTGTGCTTGCGTAAGAGGAAATAACTCCATACGAGCAGGTGGCAGTAATCTGTATTTGTCATTCAAAAAGGGAAACTGTAAGACCATGAAGAAGCACATAAACAACACGATCCATTGTTTTACTTGAGTTGGTGTGTGTGATCTTGATCGTTTGGTGCAAGGTGGTCGTATAATTCCATCCAGGCTGTCTTAAATCAGTCGTCTTCTTGTCTTGATGTTCCAACAGCACCAAACAGGAAGCAGTAAACAGGGTAAACAGTAAACATGGAGGGGACTCGGGGGAGGCGATAGAACGTGAACAAGTCTCGGTGCTCTTGCATTATGGAAAAGGAGGAGTAACTGGTGGAGTGAACGAGAGTCACCTTTAAATCCTTTGTGTATTTGAGCCACCAACCATCAATTAACTATTATAACAGTTATTACCACTGAGATTTATTTTTGAGGCATTAAGCCATTTTTTGCCTCTCATTCTATAGCACAGCTAACTAACGGAGGCTGTTGGCGAATCGAGGTGACAAAATCCAAAATATTAAGTTGGTATGCAAATACAGTTTATCTTTATAGATTGTATTGATACAGAATTAACAACAATACTGTTGTTGTATGACACCTTCTATCCTGTGTTTGTAGAGTTTCTTAAAGGAACTATGTGTAATATTTTCCATCAGGAGCAGGCTGGGGAATTATCTCAAAAAGAATTTAATTGTAGTCTTGCGAACAGTGATCCTGCAAGATCCCCAGTCCTCGCAAAATGTTATAGTGTGTGACTCAAAACTCACTGTCTTAAGAGGGTGTCAGACTTCAAAAAAAATATTCTCAAAGTCTTCCAGTGTATGATAGGCATAAGTTTGAAGCTGCGTACTGATAGTTATGGGTGATACTACTAAAATGAAATGCCCACTGCACCTCCATGCCATTATTTGTGTGTACAGGTTAATGATTGCGTCTGGAAAATCAATTGCTTAACTTAATCTCTGTGATCTCAGGTCATGACACAAACATATCACAGGTGGATGTGGGAAACCTCCATCTGTGATGTGTCTGTGTAAGCACAGAATCATTTAAATGGCAGGGTTTATTCAGACCCCAGTGTTTCATCCAGTTATGCATAGAACTGCGAGAGGAATCATAATAAATGCATCTAGCACACTTGATGACTTACTCAACAGTAATTAGTGGCTTACTTTGTGTGTAGAGTGGCGGTTTACCACAAGTCTGTCCTGATGATTTAACAGAAGTGCAAATCTTTTCCCCCAAAATGATTAGGCTACATGTTGTCAGCTCACAGAGGAAGTGTGCACTCCAGTGAGTTGACAGCTTCTCTAATAATATTGTCCCTTCTTTGCGTAGGTGCGCAGTATTAATTAGACAAGTTCGTTAAGGCTAACCTTGGTTTTCCCAGGAAAACGCATCTGACATATTTCCCCTCCGCAAGTTCGCATCCCCATACCCCCGGGAACAGCCCTTACATGAATTCCAGTAAAAATGATTAAAAATATATGACACACTTTAAGTAATGTTAAAACAATAAGTGCCTTTGTAGATCCCACAGGATGCCGATAGATTGGAGTTGTGTTTTTCTTTGGGTGTGCATGTTTGACAGGTCTAATTGGTAAGATGAGCTTGAGGGAAGCAATGCCTGCTTCTTCCCGCGCATTGAGCCCGTGGTCAGAAAAAAAGAGGCCCCACGTCTCCTGGTGTCTGTCCTCTCGCTGCAGTGTTAATGGGCATGAGCCACATGTGAGCGAGATTATCAAAGTCGAATGAAGGAGAGACGCTGAGAAAATGTGAGGCGAACCACTCCTAAAAGAGGCTCCACATCCCAGAATTACTATTCCATTCATGTACAACCAGATTTAAACTCATTAGACTTCTCTATTTACTTAGTCTCTATCGGCCCTAGTTGTACTAAAAATACCATGGCCTGCCTTACTTTGGCACATTCCGTCATTGTCTGTGCACAGCAGGCCTTTACACCGAGGTGTTCCTCGCTTGGCTCTGTGCAAAAGAGACAAACTGGTTTGTGTATTTTCTGAAATTATGGATCTACTCAGCTTCACCACCGGAGTTTCTACTACCCCTCTTGCTGTTAATTTGTCTGAGCTTGTAGCGTGATAACAGGTTGATATTCATATTGGATGTCGAGCCTCTTTTTGCTGCTTGCAGTGCAGTAATAGGTTTGGATCTAGATTTCAAGCTTGAGAATCCTATCACAGTTGTCCCAATGTGTTATAAATATGTGTTTCGCACCCTTGCTCATATTTTATGCCTCCCTCATGTGCAGTGGCGGATCATCCTTTAGGTGACATAGGCAGCCGCCAAGGGTGCCACCCAGAAGGGTGGGGTGCAACTGAACTGACAAAAAAATGTGACATTCAAAAAACCAAACATAAAGGAATTTAAGTGGAATGTATGTGGAGAGCATTAGAGTAACAGAAAATGAAAGGCAAAATCTATGCGGGGCGCGTTACAAAAAAAAAAAGAAGAAATTTGTAAATTTGCACATACTGTAGGTTCTAATTGTTTGTTAGCTAAGTTGTTTGTATTGATTTCTTATTAGTCTGACTCACTGAATGTAGACAGCATCATTCTCTCTTCCCTCTGCTATCTGTCATTGTTTTCAAATCCCCTTGGCTTTGGGGAACAACAATGACAACATCTGAGGTAACAACATACATGCTGAAAATCACACGTTTTGACATAAATTTGGTCGCACAATAAGGCACGCCTGTTTTGTTCATGTGGTGAATTGTTGTAAAGATCTACAACAGAGAAAACAACTTGTGAATGCACCTTGGTAAAACCTTGACTCTGTCCCGCAGGCCTCTCATGCCCGATGTTGATCCATTTTCTGGCACAGCCAGTTGGAGTTCGTTTCCCACTTCTTCTTTATTTTAACTCTGGCAGGGGCATGCACAGTGACATTGACTTCACTATAATGCACCTATCTTTCCCATTTTACACAAGCTTCTTTAATATGGTCATAGTAATGGTCTGTTAGAGCTGCATACAGCCAGCAAGTCATCTGTGGTTTTAACGGGTCCAGTGAGCTTCTTTAGAGCTAAAGTATAATCACGTTTCAGCTCTCAGACACTGATTATCAAATTATGTTTGTCTTTTTTTATCACTAAAAGTCAAATCACTCGGTGACATACGACTGTTAATGTTTTTTGGGGGCTTTTTGATAAAAGCCACTGCATCCTGGGCTAATTGCCGCACAAGACAATTGTATTGGGTGAAAAAATAAAATATCAATAAATACAGTAATAATATGGTGTTGATAGTGGGGGGGGGGGGGGGGGGTTGCCTAAGGCACTGGATGCGCTATGTCTGGCACTGTTTACATGGGTTTTTTTTTGGGGGGGGGGGGGGACTAAATAAAATCAGTAGGGGGAGTGGAGACAGAAAACTTTGGATTCTTGGTAAGGAAGCCTCATTGGATGTCTTCAGCTCAGCAGATGGCAAGTTGTTGTATTCATGAAAAATTCATGGTCAAGGTGACTTGCAGCTCTAAAGTCCCTACACCTTCCTTGGCTTTTGTAATCGCTACTTATTTTTGGACAATAGTGTGTTTGACTTGGATTAACATGGATTAATTTATGATCTGCTGAAGTCACACATTAAATAAGTAATCAAAGCCACGCAATATGATTTATGATACATCAAGTCTTTGTCCATTTAATTTCACCCAATCCCCTTTTGTTGTTGTTGTTTTTCCACTCTGTACCCTGATGTTGTGAGTGCCAGCTCTTGCAGCCCTCAGACATCCTTTGTTATTTCCACAAACCCAGTTACTGAATAATTGAACAAGGTAAATGTTTAACATGTTTTTACAAGTTCCTCACTGCGCTGTTGTGAAGAGCCACTGTTTGTTGGGTCTGGGAGAAACACTTGGTTGCTTCGCTCGACAATGTCCTGTTTCCATAGGAGACCACCTCGCCGGGCTGCCCGCCCCATCTTGTTCTCATTCACGGTGGCTCACCAGCAGCTGCGACGCACCAGCTTAATGCGTCTTCAAATGTCAGAAGAATGACTTTTTGTTTATCTTGACTTCTGCCTCGCTGTTTATTCTAGCCCAAGCCGCCTTTTGCATCGACCTTGATTCCCTAAAGCCTGGCCCCCTCTCCTCCCCTCCCACAACCTGTTTACACTACGCCTGCCCCAAGTGTCACCTAGGAAATCGGCTGATCATTCCACCTGGTTAATATTAAATGGCTCCTGCAAGGAGATGTGTTTGTTCATAAACACAAACCCCCCGCTCCTCCTGTTTACTGTAGCCATGGCAGCAATCACTTATTAAACAAACAGCTGCTTTGTTTGCCAGCATGAGTGGTCTGCTTATACCCCACACAAGGTCTGGGAAGAAGTTGGAAAAATGCTTCTGTGACTCGTGCGGTGCAAGGATGTGGGGTTTATAATGGAGGTATTACTAACAGGGGGTGGGGTGTGTGTTCGTACTATATTGTCACAGTAGTCTGGAGATATGCTTTGCTTATCTGTGACTTGGTTGAAGTGGCTGACAAGATTACACGGTTGTTTGGTCTGACTGTGAAGTCTCCTTTGGCAGAATGTCATCCCTGCCGCTTGCTCCTCTCAGCAGAGAGCAGACCGACAATTGCAGTCAGAGCGGCGAGTGAGTCCAGATTGAGTCTTTGTGATTGAGATGGTTCTGGTTTACAGAAGGCCCCGGTTTGCAGATAAAGCGTAGAAGAATGTGGGACTCCAGTTTGGAAAGGTTATTGGGATTTAGCCCAATTTCTGTATCTGTTAGAGTAGGTTGTTGTCAGTGATGATGGATTATTTAACGTACAGCTTGTGTTGTTCTTTTCAAGAGCCAAAATACAACACAAGCCTCTTAAGAAACCTTGAGAAGCATTCTGTTGGCGTACCTTTGGTACACGCCGATGTGTTGTCTAGTCTAGCAACCAGGCCGAACCTAAACAGCTCTAAATTGCACCTCTCCCCATTGTCTCCTCCTCGGTGCATCTTTATCTCCCACCCAAGAAATGTTGTGCTTTTGTTGTGTGCTTGTGTAAACAGGGGCCGTGTGAGAACTCTGCGAATCGAAGCAGGTGGCCACCGAGGCTTTACTGTCATGAGCATTAAAGAAAAACAGAACATGGCGAAGGGTCAGAGCACAGCTGCGCGGGCCGACCCTACCTTGAATCGACTGCTGACTTGTTTGAGCTGTTGAATTCCAGGCAAGCATGACAGGGGGACAGGCATTAGATTTCCAGCGAGGAGGGGGGTTGGGGGGGGTGGTTGGGAGGAGAGGCAGGGCTGATGAGCTCTGGCCGCCGGCTGTTCTTAACCTTCAACCTGTCTGGTCAGGTGGGAGACACATGTGACTCTTGTTTGTACTGTACTCCCCATATTTGAGGCAGGGAAAACAAAACAGACTGTAAACAAACAGAAACTCTGACCTTTTTTATTATCCAGTGTTTGTTCCAAACACTTGTTTTGTTTTGCAAGCAACTACTCCCCCCGAAGAACAGACAGGCATCTAATAATCAACAGCACAGCCTGTTCTCTTTGTACGAACTGTTGTTGACTTGTTTTCATCTCCTGGAATTTCCATTATTTCAGTTCTTTTTCTAAACTATTTTTACAAGATGGAAAAAAACCCTGACGTACTCCATTAATAATAAGACTGCTTCTTTCTTGTGTCTCCTCTTGTGTATTGTTTTGTGTTGAAATGTTTGTGTTCGGAGCATGAATGCATATGGCTTTAACCCCAGTAACTACGCCCCTTTTAGCAGGACACTTGACCCATAATTACAGCTGAATGTGTATGTGTTGTATAAATGGAACGGATGGAAAAACTTGGAGCTTTTTGAGTCATCACAGACGAGGCTATCCCCTGAGCAAAGTGAAAATAAATAGATAGATAAACATACGCGGGGCCAAGTCACGTGGCCGAGTTGCCCGGGCCCCAGCTGATGATGGTGTCCCTGCCTCAGTGCTTCACAGATTAACATTGTTATCAGCACAACTCTCTAATAAGGCTCTTTCCTATCTTCTTGATATTTATGATGGATAATGCCCATTTTCCATTTTCTTTTTTCCCTCCAATTTTTTTTTTCTCGCTCATGATATTGCAGCTTTGAATTATTCTGTGGTGAAATTAATGAGAAAGTAGATTTATGGGTTTCATTTGTTTGTCAATTCGAAAATTAATTGGGTGTTAATTTTAGCCATCCCCTCATCAGTGCCGGTTCCAAGCATGCGCGCATTACTTTGCATTCATTGTAGCCTTTCTCTCCTTTATTGTGGGTCACTAGTTTTGCATACATTAAAATAGCCCCGCGGCTCATTCTCTTGATTACTTTTGGAGATGCCATGCATTTGGAAATTTACGCCTTTCCGTTATAATTATGAAAATTTTGCATGGAATGACAGTGCATGTATAATAGCCATTACTTTCCCCCCTTTTATTTAGCTTTGGAAAAAAAAAAAAAGAAAGCAAGCCCTTCTTTTTTTTTCCCCGCATGTGGAAAAATGTCTTTTATTTGAAAAATAAGTGGGGGTGAATAACGTCAGCCCATGGTTTATTTCAAATGGCATTTAATTTCGCCCGAGAATGTGTGTTTCTAATTGGTGTCTCAGAAGGGGAGTTGGTGCGAGCAAGGGCCTGTAGATGGAGTTGTGGCTGGCTGCGTCCCATCCCACAGTATTCCTCATGCTCACTCCTTGTTTAGAAAATCCCATTATGGAGGGAGGCCGTGCCAGACTGGAGGGGTGAGCCGGGTCAACATCTGTCTGGAGGGAGAGGGGGGCTGGCTCTAGCCCCGGCCCAGAGAACAGGGCCTGTAGGCCGGGCCCAAGCTGCTCAGACAGGCCCCTGAGTGTGGGGGCGTTGTGACACACAACTGAACCGGCACAGGCCACAGTGTCAGATGACTCACTCGGATATGCTTCTTGCATGGAGGGCTTCTACAGCGGAGGAGATGTAAACCATAGTGAACTTTGGGTTTGATTTTTGTTCTGGTACTGTTTTAGCTCAGCGGAGCCCAAAACTGCTACTGATGATCCTGAGCTGGGAGACTGTTCCAGAATTTGAAAGAGCAGTGCTGCTTAGAGAGCTGTTTATTTTTTAATAATCCCATGTCTAGATTATTATCTCACCTATGCTCTGTAAATATTCCTGTGTGACAAGTTGTCAACCTCAATTTCCTATCTGTCAGCATGAGTGTGTGTCCCCATGGTGTCTGGTTGTGTGTCTGCATCTTGTTTAGATCTGGACCTCTGGAGACACTGCGCCGTGTAGTTGAGCACATATTAACTGGCATCGGCCCCCCTATTACACGCCTTAAATGCAACACCATAAATCTGCATTTAGTCCCATTTTCACCTTCTTTCATGATGAGGCCCAGTGTTTTAAAGGCATTTATTCTGCTTCATATAAATAATTAATCAGCCAAGTTAATTCGCTTCTGCCTGACTTGGTCAGCTTCATTAACCGCCCTGGAATTGGGGGGCTAGACGCGTTGCGCCACTGAGGCCCGCGACCAGCGCACAATAGCTGTAAATCATTCCACTGATTTGAGGAATACGGGCACAGAAATGCACCAGCGTCACTGCCACTCATCCCCAGGGAGATGGAGGGGGGTGGTGGGGGGGCATCATGTCTGTCTGGCTTTTGTGTATCCAAAAGCAGAACAGAGGTTGTAAAATGTAAGCAAATAGCTGTGTGTTCACACATATTACTGCTGTCATATTTGAACAAAAAGCAAAAAAAGCATGCAGCAACACATAAAACTACACAGCGAAAATTTGTTTGTTTGTTTGAGTTAAATGAAGTTGTGAAAGACAACATTTTTCCGTGCTGGTTTATTTATATTCAGACTTGTATTTTGGTGTTAATTGAGCACCCCTGAAGGATTTGACTGTTTTTGCTCGGTCTCAGATTGGATGTTTCTCATGGAGATCCTTTGGCAGGCCTCACACAGTCGCCCTGTTTCCCATTAAAAAGCTATTCTGCCGTGGTTCTTCTGGGAGCCATGCAAGTAAATATATCCATTTCCATAGAAAGTGTTTTGTTTTGGAGGCTCAGTGTTTTCTTGGGCTCCTCTGCTCTCGCTCAACTCAGGTTGGGTTCCTCTCCGATGCGTGCTGGACCCCAACCCCTCCACCGCACCCGTTCATATACCCCATAATGGAGAACACAAACAAAAACCTGAGTCCCACTCCCTTTTCTCCAGCCCAGTATGGACTTGTCATCTGCAAAGGATCTGCTCCGGAAAAGACAAAACAAAGGAGCAGTTCATTATACTGCGGAGAAGCGGTCTGTGGGAGCGCGTGCGTGTGTGTTTGCCTCATTGCATATGCTACAAGCAAACAAACAAGACACAGGGAAGCACAAACCAACAGGGAAACCTGCAATAAAAGTGAAATTGTGTGGGAAGGATATGACAGATGTTTATAGTTTGGCCCAGAGTTGAAATGCGACCTCATTGCTGTGTGTTTTAACAGCTGTTCCTCTCCGTCTCTGTCCCTGTTTTCCGTCTTTCTGTGTCTTCTCTCAGGTTTTTAAGTCATGATGCAAGAATCTGGGACGGAGGCGACGAGCAACGGACCAGCCAACCAGAATGGAGGAGCGAGCGCGGAGGGCGGGCCCAGGGAGGGACGACCCAAGAGCGCCACGCCGTCCGTAGAGGTGACTGCAGCTGACCTCCTGCATCTCCAGCAGCACCAGGTAGACCAGTCCTCCTTTCACACCTGTCTTCACTTCATTAAGCCATGTCAACAGCAGGCCCGATCCCCCTCTTAAAGTGCCACTTAATATTTAATCCCTCCTCAAAGTACATCTAGTACATAAACACATTATTATTATTATTTATGTATATTGAGGCCCTTTTTGAATATTTAAAGAAGGGGAAGTGCTCTCTCTGTGTGATTGTGTTTGGTTGTGAACGTGTTTATCGTAGCATGCAGCATCTGCATTTTGGTGAAATATTTATTGCGATGTTCTGACATATTTTAAGTATGTAGGTGCCGCAGGATTTTGTAGACAGTAAAGAAAATGTGATGTCCAATAGGATGACAGCATTTTCCCCTGGCCCATTGTAAACACACCTCACACTCACAACTAATGCCATACTCTGCCACGTTAACCAATGAGATGCGCAGATGCACGCTGGCGTTACCGTCGATGAAGCCCAAAACATTTTCGCCATCTCAGACTTGAGGCAAACAGACAAGCTCTTTCTGTTGGTGTCAGCGTTATGCGTGGCACACGACAGCGTGTTTAAGGAAACAACATTGAAAAGATCAGTGTGTCTTCTGCTATCTTGGTCTATCCGACAGGACGACTAGGGTTGTTGTCAGGAGCTGTTTGGTGATGATGCACAGGCTCTGTGCCGCTGTCTGTTGTCACAGCACATCCATCAGTATTTGCACTGGGAGGGCAACAATGCTGCAGCGTGGAACACAGGAGACATGGCACTGTAACATATAGAGCTGAGCAATAATTCACTATTATCATTTATCATCTTTCAGCAGAATCATCCTGACATCAGGATGATATGATATTATGACACTGTGATACACAGTTCTGTTGTCAGAACTGATGATAACCAGTAAACTCATTCATATCTCATTTTGACAACACAAAGTATGAAACATTTTTCATAAATAGCACAGCAGTTTGGCATCTCACTTGATGTACTGTGCAGGTCAATGCAGTGATAATCAGTTGCACACATACATTTTATCAAGGTAAGAAAAATTATTGATTTCAAGTGTATTGCTCAGCCCTACTTATGAATCACTTGAATACTAAGTCATATGACCTCATGAGTGATTATTTTACATTGCTATTAGTCATATTTATGTCCCCCTCTTACCTATGCTTTATTTAACTGTAGACTTGAGAGATGTATTAAAGCTGGATGGTATAGCCTCTTAATGATATCACGGTATTTTTAATCTCTGTCACAGTATGCAATATGTATCTTTATGTTTTGAAACCTCCTCTAAATTACTGTAGACTACCAAATCACTAAACTACTAAATAAACTACTGTTAAAATAATGGTAAATAAAGTACTGTTATATTGAAGTTAAATGAAGTACTGTTTTAATCATGGTTCCTGAAACAGTTTTGAAACCAGAACATACCTTGTTTGGTACAAAAATATGTTCATAAAAATACCACAACATGTATAATGTTCAAAATACTTTACCTTTATTATTGATTTAAAATCAAGTAATGGGTTAAACAACTGAAGGGACATGACGGAGATCCACCTGAATTTATTCAGTTATTATTTGTGATCAGGTTCAGGCAGGGTTGCAAAACAATCAGTAGATATGTCCATAAAACAAATGTTGGCTTAACAAAAAAAAATGCATTCAAACATGTCAGAGTTCTAATCTCACCACAAATCAAAAAACAGTGACATCTATAGGATGTCCTGTTTTCTATCTCCTATAAAAGGGGCGTGGCCTTGACGTTTTGTGAAGTACCTGCATGTGCCGGTCTGGTCTATTGGCATATGCAACAAGTTGTCTAAGAAGCAAGTACAGTAAGCATGAGCTCTATCAGTTTGCTTATCTGCAAATGCCTGGGAAGTGTGTGTTCACTAACTTATGGCTGTATTGCTACATAGCCCTATGTATTTTAAACTACGTAAATAAAGTATGAAAAAAAGCAAAAAAAAAAAAAAATGGAAAAGGTTTGAAATTTAAATGGTTAAATTGTGTGGGAAACCTGTAATATAAATATAAATAAAGTTGAATAAAATACTGCTATAATAAAGATGAATGAAGTACTGCTATAATAAAGCATCCAACTTATCCCGTGCGCTTAATGTTGTCGCTGTGACATTAAAGCTACTGGTCAACAGTTAGATATTAGCAGTTAGCGGAAAGTTGAACTGTTTCAGAAGTGTCATTAAATGTAAGGATTTATTCACTATGAGCATTTAACAAACTGTCAGATCTCCAGTTCATATATTAGTAATATTGCAGGTCACACTGGTGCTCCATGGTTGCAAAATGCAACTAAATTGTTGCATTCCGGTGCCCTGCTGATACAAAAACACAGGCTTAGCCTGCTCCCACATTATCGCCCAGAATAGAGTTGTCTGAATGGGCGGGCGAGTTTGCGTGAGGTATCATATTTTGAGTCTTTTCTTTTCTCTTTTCTCAAAACGCAGAAGTGAGTCTCATGTTAAAAAAATGACGTGACAAATTGCACTCAATGTTTGCTATGTAGTCATTATAAACAAGCCACGTGGGACAAGCCGCGATACATCAAGTATAATCAGTACATCACCCACCTCTAAAAGAATAATTAGAGGCCCAAACATACAAACAGACCAAATGTTTCAGATGCTGTCATCTTAGAAGTACATGGTGTGTGCCTTGGAACAGGAATCCTTTGTTGATCGCATTTTCAGGGTGGGACAATGCAATAAATGCCAGAGAAGAAGGTGATCAGTAAGTAGAAAGAGTGTGTCAGTGTGCGTCCTGCTCTTCAGTCTCAGTGTTTAGTTCTTCAGGCCTGACCAGATCTGCTCTTCATCACCACTCCCCCAGTCACCAGACCCCAGTCACCAGACCCCACCTCCCACCCGTCTTTTTTTCCAGCTTAAAACGAGCATGTCGTCAGTGAGAAAATCATGGCCATACTGAATTCATTACTGCAGTAGTCACACAAAACCATGGATAAAATTTCAATAACTGCAGGCCACAGTTGAGTAAACAGTTGCACTGAAACTTAATTCCTGTTGACTTTTCCTTCATTCTTTGCCAGGGGCACATTCTGATTCGCTCTGCAAAGACAACAGCGTTACAACTTTGATGAATTGACACAGGGGAGAGAGTGGGAGAGAGAGGGGAGAGGAAAGTGTCATGGATGTGCACTTGACACCAAAAGGGATGGAAATAAAGCCTGCCCTGTTAGAATAGAGCCAGTCGTCCAAGCATGGTCCCTGTTTTCTAGTCATCCAGAAAGAACTATTACTCTCCAGGATCTGCCCTGGCATTTAAAGGAGGGAAAAACGAGCAGACTCTCTCCTTCCCAATTCAATGTATTACAGTCGCATTTTCTGCCCTCTGCTTTCTACTGTGGTAAATAGCAAGCGCTTTTTGCTTCATGCCTTTTGAACAAATCCAGTGGTTAATTTCTGTGGCCTGCGGTTGGAGTTGAAACAGAGGGAGGCGTATTAATTGTTGTGTGTGATAAATGGCGCGTGGATGGGGACGGAGTACGAGATGTCTCACTCTCAGCTCCTGACACTGGGCTTTGATAGGCTACTTACCAGGGTAGTGTTACTGGGAAGGCAGGCAGGCAGGCTTTTCTTTTTATTCTCCCATTAGACTAACCCAGGATTTTCACTCATGCACCATGAACCATGTTAATTGTCCCCAGGGCATTACGATCTTCGCTCAATTACTTGATAACTTTTTACTTTTGTGGCATTTCACAGTCTTTCTTTTAAGTTTTATTTGCGGCTCCAGCTAATACGCCTCTGACACACTGAAGGCTTTTTTTGTATTCTTTGTTCTCCACAACATCCAAGATGCTATTACCCCTTTAGGTGATGCAAAAATCAATCTCTGACTCAAAGTGCAAATGTCTGAGAGTCCCCTGAGTGAGCGGGAACAACAAACCTGGCAGTGGCATATCATTTATTCTTATTAGGGAACATAACTATGAAAGACAGTCCTCATTAATAAAGATGGGGGATGAAATAATTGTAATCTGTTTGATCATCTTGATTCTGACAGGGGAATTCATCTTGTGGACTAGTCAGATTTGGGGGAAGTGGACCATAAGCTTGATTTAAGCATCTCTATTAGTAAGTCAAATACTGTTTGTGAAGGAGTACGGATGAAAAGAAGGCACTGTCTCTTTTCTTTTTCCCCCCACTAAGATGCTGTGGAAATGTCGCCGATTTCACTTTTTGAGGAACTCAGAGTGATATCGGTTGTGTTGTAACGGTTAGACGTTTGGGTGTGCCTGTAAATGTTTGTTGTGCTGGTGTATAATACATGAGTACCTCCTTTGTTTCAGAACATGAATATAACATCTTTTTCATAAGTTGCCTCAGAACCCGAGTGTGTTTATTTTTTCTGTGGTTTTGTTTGTGTTGCAGAAGTTGTGGTTTTAACGTTATCCTCATGAGGAAGTGAAGATACTGTAGGAGAGTGAAAACAAAAACAATAGTATGAAAGAGGAGTGTTTGTGCAATAACCTGTTTTGTGATTTAAATGATTTGTGCAACAGGAAGTTGTGTAGCCGTAGCAGTCAAATCATCACACGGTGACAATAACGATGTTAGGGACTTTGTATTTGCTTCGGAGCTGCTGTCTTCAGGACATTCAACTCCCTACACGTATTTCCCTGTGATATATGGTCAAATTCAGCAAAGCCTTTATAACATCCCACATGTTTAACCATGCAATAGATTCCTTCACTTGAAATTTAGTTTAACTGATACAACCATGGAGCATTAAATATTAATATCCTGTCTTTTAGAAGAGCCCTTTTAATCAAGTTAGAGAGATTTCTAAACTATCAGTCTGTCTCTTCCTCTCAGTGATACTGTACAAATCCCCAACAATATCTCAAAAGAAAAAAAATAAAACAGGGATGAATAATTGCTTTCCTTTTATTGCACACACATCCATCCAGTCTGCTTTGTCAAACAAGTGCCTTTAAAGCTTTGTTACATATCGCAAGATAAGGCCAGCCAATTATGTTTTTTTCCTTCTTCCTCTCTCCCTGCGTGGTTGAGGTGTCCAGCACGTTGCGTGTGCAGAGAGACGAGAGTGACACGCATAACGGTGGCCACAGAAAGAGCTGAGCGGGCACAGGTTTCCTGTTTGCATAATGCAGGGCTTACATGGTCCCTCGCGGAGGCTCGAGAAGGTGGAAATGCACGTCTTTGCCACCGTCATCGAGCTCTGCTTCAGGGGGGAGGCTCTAGATGATAAGCCTTGCTATCACAGGCACTCACACAGATATACAATACACATGTAAACACATACATGCTGGGACAGAATAGAGGCCCAAAGGCCAGGCCTGCCAGTGCAGGTCCTGCTGGTTTCTGTCCAGTACCACATTATGTGCTAATGGTCAGACTGAGAAAGTTAACAGCGGCGGGTCAGAGAGGAGGCCAGAGAGCATTTGCTGCCTCAGATCTCTGCTAATCGCGTGTACTCTGCCGCAGAGCTGAGGGCAGGGGGGAGAGAGCGCTATGCTTGGATTGAAATATGGTGTTTCACAAGAAGAACGCAGCCTTATCACCGCACTTTTGAATTTAATTCCTGCCAGTATCTCTGTATTTGCTCTACTGCAGAATTACATATCTGTGCAGTGCAGTGCTGAGTATTTGACATGTGTAATAAAGGCTTCTTTGCTCTGGGTGCTTTCTGACCAATAGCTGCGGCGCATTATCCCATTGAACGTGTGCTTCCTTCCTGAGTCGTGCCATCTAACTCATGTACAAGTTGGTGCAAGCGTGCACCCTCAGAACGGATCACACTGGAAGCATCCGAGTCCTTACGGTCCTGCCGTGCTTCCTCCTCCATCTCTTGGAGCTCTCAGGTATCTTCGTGTATACTGTTCATATTGTCACAGGAGGCCAAGCAGAGGCTCCAACTTATTGGAAAATCTGGCAGAGAGGATAACATCAGTGTTATGACACTGTATATTGCCCTAAATTGCTTTATTGGTAAAATGATAGTGCTCGTCCAATTTGAATAATTTTATGGAATCCCTCACTGAACAGTTTAATTATGTTATCACACAACTGGCAACATCTGTCTTTATACCACAGCACATGACAGTTTTATTACAGGCTGAATTTCTTTGCTGGTTCTGGCAATTGATGTGTGATCTGATTAATAATCACACAGATGGAGGTGAAAATTGAACAGTGATGCGCTGCTATGTCGAAAAAAGGAGGAAATAATTATTAAAGGAAAAAAAAACACAGCTTGTGTCACTGAAAATATCACGACTGTTTTTACTCTTTTAGCTACTCTTGAATCATATTGCTTTTTTAAACACAGCTCTGCATTTTTTTCTAATCAGAAAAAAATCTGTTTAGTCTAGGAACAACTTTTCAAATCCTTTTGTCACCCAGGTTTTGTTAGTGAGGTTTTGGGAGGTAAACCACCCAGCACCTCTCCTTTGTCTTATGGATGCCTTCCAAGACAGCCAGCCCATGAACTCATCCATTTTGTTGAGTCTACCTCCAGCCGCCGCTCTCCGACTGGGAGGAGATGAAGCACAGGTTGCATGTGTGCCGAAGCCATAGTTTAAAATAGTTGACTGTTTCTCGGGTCGACATCCTGTTTACACACCCTGCTTATGTGGGCAGCAGGAGGGGGATCACAGGAGTTGTTTGACATTGCGGTAATCAGAATGGACGCACACACCACAATCGCGCGCGCACACACACACACACGCACACACACTTGTCTTACTTTTTATTCCATCCCAGCACAAAAGAAATGAAACAGAAAGTCTGTCAACATAACATGATCGTCTCTACCTGGTATTAAAGAGCTCCTATTAGGGATTCAGCGTCTCCCTTGTCATTTGATGAAGAAGATTCCAGCTTGTAACCCTTTGCTGCGTGTCACCCCCCCCCCCTCTGTCCGTTTCACACACTGTCTCTACTGATGCACGGGGCAGCCATATTGGATTTTTAGGTCAGAGTGTTGAAATGGAATGTCCCTATAGCTACACTAAAGCTACATCATGGCAAATACATCTGAAAAAGCCCAACATGTGTTGGCAGCATTGTATAGGTTGCTCATGAAGCTCTCCATTTAGTCTGAAAAACCAAAATGTTAAGAATCTAATCTTTGTTTTTGGTTGGACAGCCTGGTTGATCACCAGAGTTTAGCTGGTTAAACTCTAAACACATGGTTCCCTTAATTTCAGTGCCAAAGTTTTCTGTTCTTGTTGTCAGAAAACTGTACAAATATTTAGTCACGATCCACCAATGCAACCTTTTAACCAAGGCTAACAGTACTTCATGTGCTGCTGAACTGAGGTCATTTATTGAGCCACATCTAATATAGTACGTAAATGAGTGAGATCATTTCATCGACTACATTGTCTTTCAGAATCAGCCAGAGGACAGTTTTGTTTTTTTATTCTCACTACAACAGTATCTGACTGTTTGAGTTATTTCGCTGTTACAGAAAACTTTTCCTTCATCGACCAAGAACAAACAAACAAAACAAAATAAGCAATTTAGATTCAATCACTCTGAAGAATGTTTGTGAAAAGCTCTGATTCTGTGTAAAAAATGGCCAACATAGAGACAAAATGACATCTTTTCAGATTTAGTAGGCAAGAGATTTATTCCTAATCATTAAGTGTGAATCAGGTTTTAGTACGCATATTTGCATGACAATGATGGACAGTTAGGACAGCTAAGCAATAGGCAAAAATGTGTAAAAAGATCACACATAGGCACACAATGAGGAAAGAACTGCTCACAGTCTACAGTCCACTCACTGCACCATCAACCCCAATGCTCCAGCTAAACAAACAAAGCTCTTACTGTAATGCACTGGCATCACATAACGAAGCAGAGTCCTTTCATAACAATGTAGCTAAAAAAACATTGGAAATGTCTCAGTGCTGGTTCAGAAACACGGTTGGTGGAAGGGGACAAATCTAAACACTGACCAGCTGTGTGTAAACTGGGGTTTAGAATAATCAGACGGTTGTAAATGTATGTAAATGCATCATCTGATACCTGGACGATTTCTTAATAATAATCTGGTTTCTTGCGTGTGTAAACATAGTCAGAGAAAAACAGATTCTGCCTCCTCCAGCTTTAAGGCTTGATTTACTGTGTCCCTGTGGAGAACGTTTGGATGAGGAAACCTCTCAAGGACGTGTGCACGTACAGACGCCTCCCATGTAAATGATGCAAGTGTATGCTGGTATCATTAGGAAGAGTGAAGTGGCTCTCATTGTGTGGCGCCCGGATGGTCTTTGATGGCCACGGTCTGTGTGTTTGTGCTGAAGTGCGCAACTCTAAACTTTGAGCAGGTGTCTGAAGCAGCTGGCTGGAGGCAGACAGGGAAACACGTCTGCGTCAGTTCAGTATTAAATGGCTTAGAGAGAGAGGCCTCGCCTAGCCAGAGGACTAATGCATCCTCAATGTTTTATTTAAAGTAGTGCCAACAACTGCTTCTGAATGCGCCACATCAAGACACACACACAAATCCTCACACACGCACACACAGGCACACAGAGTAATTTTGCGCTGTTTAGCTGAACAACTTGTGTGTTTAGTGTTGTAAATAAGTAACCGTTTTAACAGGGCCTCAGGAGACTGTGGTTGGGAAAGTACACGCTCAGACATGACTGGCTTTAATAGCCATTGTCAAAACACTGTTTCAACAAAAGCCTTTCTTCACGCGATTGGAATGTTTACATTTAGCTGAATAATAATGCCATTTTAAGGAGAAGCTATTCTTTAAGGATAGAAAATCTGACCTAATTTATTAGGGATAGACTTAAGGATGCACAATTCCTCTTGGGAAAACATTCAAGCGCATGGCCTATTCATTTTTAATGAGAGCACTACTTTAAAAACTTCATAGAATTAATATGTATCAGTGAAGTCTTTCCTGTGCAGAAAACTTCAGGGTAATTAATATTCATAGGCTGTGCTTGTTAACACCCCCAATGCTAGTGCAATGTAGATCCAATTAACATAGAATGGACCCCAAGGATTTGGGCAGATAAGGGTTAAATGAGCTATTGAAATTGAAACCGGGACTGTCTTCTCTTAAAACACTTATTTGTTTCAATAAGGCCTAATCCTTGTTGCAGATTAAGGCATCTTTTGGGTGCACGTGTGAATGGCTATTTGCCTGAGAGACTTCACAGAGACTCTGCATGCAAAGTGTTAATGTTTGTGTACGTGCGCATGCGTACATGTTTAGGTAAATGTGTGTGCATGAGACATGCAAGCATGTGCACTTGCTTGTATACATGTATGCATAGAGGGCATCACCTACACAGCCAGGCTAATGTGAAAACCCTGTAGTGAGCTCAGCTTTTATATCTTATTCATAATCTCTTGACACAATGTGGGTAATAGACATCAGAGTTCGTTCTTGGCATCAGCCTGCAAGCTGTGTCCAGGCTGGGTGACAGAGGGGGAAGTGCTGGGATTCTAAAGGGAGCTAGGTGATGATAGCAAAATGCCTGTTTCCCACCTGCTGCCGTTTGTTAGCACACACACACACTGCATATATTGCTCTCCAGAGCATCTCGAGACAACTGTGCTCCCCCTGTCTCAGCTCCAAGAGGACTCAGAGTTAAAGAATGGATTTTAACCAAATGGCAACCTCACAGGCTGAAAAATGAAACCAACGCACAAGTGCCAGAAACTGCAGTTCCTAGAATGGCCACTTGAGGCTGGCTCCAAAAGTGAGTCAATCCCCATAGACCCTCATGTGAAAGTGTCAACCTTAAAAATAAACATGTGAAGAGCATGGTACAAAAATGTGGGTGCCGTCTGTTGACAAGATGCTACTACAAACACAACATTGGCCATGTGACGTAACAATGGCGTAATCCCAGATTCACAGAGTACAGGCGTAGCTGTAACCTTAGCTATTTCAGTATGTTTTTAGGTAATGAAAGCTAATTGTAAACCTTTTGTCACCAAAAAGTCTTGTTCAGTGTTTGGTTGTACTAAAGGCCCTCTAAGGAGTCAGGAGTTCAGTTTTTCCACTAAGTGCATTTTCTTTTAGTGGTTTTAAATCAGTTTTTGCTAGCAAAAGTTAGCATTAGCATTATCAGTAAATGTAATATAGCTGTAAATAGCATTAGGATTATCTCCACCCTCTCTTCCAAGTATGGTCACTTATGGCTCCATAAATTCAATATGGCGACGGCCAAAATGCCAAGCTCGAGGTTTCAAAATGGGAGTCCACAAACCAATAGCTAGTCTATTATTTTATGATTTAAACAGGCAGCCTGACTGAGGAGACAGAGGTGGCTTACCTTACCTTTAAATTTGTAGTCACATGGGATAGTTCAGCAAACTAAAATCAAGTCAGGAAAAATGACTAGTTTACACTGAGAAAAATAAACTATAATTAGGCTGGGACTAAATGAAACTGAACTTTGACATTTGGAATATAAATGAATTTAATGAACTGTCAGATGGGACAGGTTTCCAGTTTGGTTGGCAATAGAGTCAAAAGACATCTGAATTAAAGTGATCTACAAGTGGGAGAAATTGCACAACATTTATCATTATAAACCTATGATGATGTAGCTATGATGATGTATATAGTGCCTAGCATGCATAATAGATATAGATAGATTTAGATATTTGTAGCCTCAGACTGATAATTTGATTAATGAATTAATAATTTGATAAGTTAAACATGTAGAATTATCATGTGGCTAATTGTACAAACATATTTTTCAGTGTCTGTAAATGATTTACAGTATGTTTGTATGCCACATATTATAGAACCCCCTGCATCGTGATACCATCCATCACCACCATTTGAAGATATACACAGACGTAATGTATTCATATTTTGCTTGTTTCCTTTGGCCCTTTTGAACTGTATTGGAAAGCCTCACCTATTGCAAACTGTGGGATATGTAGCTCTGCAGTGAAGTAACTGGTCAGGGCAATGTCGCTATAGGACTACAGTTGACTATAACATACTAATAACATGGTTATTTAATATAGAATTCAATCTTATTGAAGTGTGTGATTTATTTATCATTACAGCACTAGTACACAGTGTATATCCCTTTTTTCTGTGATGCAGAGAAACACTGACAGCTCTGTTTTTGTCTGGCAGGGTGGAATATGATAAATGAGTGATGCTGATGATCAAATGAGCCTTCATTGAAGTAAATATGCATGGACAGCCACACCATGTATAGGTCTCTTAGAGTAAATTTGATTGTTTGACATGTATTCACCCATCAAAGTATGTATCAGTGATTAATAACAACCCCCCTGCGCGTTCAGCAGTGACATGGCCTCTATTTGAGAGAAAAATGGCACAGGTCGGTATTCACTGGTGAATAGCTGTATACCATTTAGAGAATGATATGCCGTGATGGGATGTCTCGTCATAAATAATAGTGATGGCACCTCCGCATCCTGTGAATGGCATGTGCCATAAATACTTAGCCAGGCCAGAGACAATGGTTCATATAAATCCTCGCGCAACCTTTTTCTCTGTACAAAAAAGGATATATATTATTTAAATGGACAGTAAAAACAAATGTTTTTTCCTCCTCAGTTGGCGGCAGAGAGACCTCCAGAGCAGGACAGTGTGTGCCGCTCCCTCACTGTGGTCTCTGATGCACTGTTGTTATTTGCTTGTTTACAATCTTTGACATGATGTAATGGGATGGCTGTGAAAGTACTAGCCAGTAAATGGCACAGAAAATAAGACGGTCCTTTATGTCTCCCCCCTCCTCTTCTCCCCCTCTTTTCTTTCTTGTTTTTTCCCTGCAAACGGGGAATATGTTCTGCATTTGACTGAAGGAACATGAGCCTTGAATATAAGTAACTGTTTTTTGCATTAGGTACTCCCCGGAGGTAGGGGGAAAATATCATGTCGCTGCGTGAAATGTGAATGTGAAATCTAGCAGAAAGAAATATTTATGACCATTTTTTGCTTGATTAGAGCTGGATGACATGCCTTAGGAGACAGTGAGTGGACAAAAGGCAGCGGTGCTGCTCCTGGGCAGATGTTAAAGAAAGAGTTGTTTAGGGAGGAGGGCATTCTGTCCGGGGGCTCTGTGTGCATGTCTTTGTGTGTGTGTGCGTGTGCGTGTGTGTGTGTGTGTGTGGGGTTGTCTGTATGTGTGTGTGGGATGAGGTGGGCTGGGGGGTCGGGTTTGAAGCATGGTAGAGGAAATTGAGTAAGTCCTATGGAAGTGTACTGGGAGGCAGACGGAGAGCACACAAGATCCATCACTGGTCTTGTTCTCAGGCACACAAAACACAAGTAATGTCCCTCACATGTTATATTTAATGTCTAGACTGCCAATATAACTGTGATACTGGTAACAATTTATCAGCCAGTTTAGGGGGAACTGGGATTTGGCAGAACTGTTTAACTCTGATGTGATGTTACTGCTAATGTACAAAGTCAAAAACACAGACTGCGTTGTCTGTGGTGCAGGATACAAACTTATTACTTACATTACACTAATCACTACTCAGTAATCAGTCGGTAATCAGTGCATGCTGTACACTGAAGTATTGATTCTGCACACTGCCTATAACAGGTAAAGTGTATTCATTCAATGCTTCAGATGGCCTGTCGGTGCTTTAAAACGAACACAGATGAAAGTTAAGTTCACTTTTATCTGATGATGCTGAATTTTGTCAATCATTTACAGTTCAACAGGCCTTAGTTAATTTGTCCAGATTCGCTTACATCATGCAACAGTGTTAACACTTGATATGTTTGGCAAGGCATTGCTATCTGTATTTTTCTTAATTTGCAAAATTCAGACTTAATTATCCCTGCCCCTGTCAAAACAAATCATCTGTCATTTATGAAGATGCGTTAAATCTATGTTGCTTTTTGCAAGGACCAATCCTCACATATATGAAGGTTACAGCTGCGATTATGCATTGCCTTTTTGACTTTTGTCTCGTCAGTAAATAATGATTATGACTGATAGCTCAAAACAACTACCAGAGGACCGGCCGGCTGAAGTGGTCAAATTGTAACGGGAGCCTTGTTATCTCTTTTGGAAAGGTTTTGGGGCAGGCAAACTGCAGCTCTCTAGCCAAATGCGGATTTTTCAGCAAGCCTGCTCTCACCGAAAAATGACCATATTGGTCGATTTTGCAAGCAGGTTATTACGGCCCATACTTGTGTTTATTGTAAGTGGGCACTCTCTAGTGGCCGTAGTATTTATTACAAGAGCAAAGGAGGAAGTGACACGACGTGGCATAAAATGTGACTAAGATTGCGTAATGTTGTACAATTATCAAAGGAGCCCTTGTAGAGCCAGAGGGAGGAGTGGCCAATGGATCAGACAAGCACAGGACTTTCACCCAGGAGAGCAGTTTATGTGTCCTGAAGTCAGCTTGACTTCTTTTAATAACAATATGGCCTAGTATACTAGTATGTGTAGCATGCAACTCTAGTGATGTTTGTGACATGTTGTATGTGACGTATGCCATGTGACATATGCCTAAACCTAAGCAAGTAGTTTTGGAGATGATATTATTTTAGATTTTAATTTTCATTTATCATTGCAGGAGGCCTGCATGTAGTGCTCCCTACATTCTCCAGTTGTAAAATAGCCTGGCGCCTCTTCCTCTAAATTTTTCCAAGCCTCAGTAGTGTTGGCTAGTCTTGAGTCAAGCAAGGTTAGCTATGGATTCCAAATCCAAAACAATCTTGGGAGATAGAGTTTTGCAGCATGTGGACAGATTAGTTTGCTTTCATTGCTAATTCTGCAAAGTTAAAATACCAAATAATCACAAATAGGCTACTGCAGAGGAGCCAACTTGTGGTAAAACATATTCATTATTGCTCATTTTGACCTATTACTGATGTTGATTGAGGCTAATTTAGACTTATTGTTACCTTCATTTTAAGGCTCAAATTGGGCCATTGTCATTGTTCATATGTTTTCCTACAAAAAGTAATGCACAAAAATTTTTACACATCCCATGTTATGATGAGCCAGTATTTCCCTTTTTTTTTTTTTTGGCAGGCTGCGATCAAATGACTAATGCGCTTACAGGAGTAAAGAACAAAGCAGTCCCTGTAATGATGCAGGTTGGTGTGGTGTATGGGTCACAAAACACAGGACTTTTCTGTGTGTGTGAGGGGGGGGGGGCTCTTTTGCAAGTAAAGGTTGCTGACTCCTGGTCACTGGGAAAACAGTCTGTCACTCTGCTGTTTGATGCAATCAGTGGCAATGTTTTTGTATATCAGAATAATTAACAAAAA